>CM053580.1:546325111-546371876 GCA_028627135.1 Pseudochirops cupreus
CCCCACCCTCCCACACACATCTCTGAGCTTAGACAAATGTGGACGTGCGTATCCATGGATACATAAGCATGGTGATCAATGTCTCTGCGCCTGGACAGGTGGTCACACGTGCAAAGGGATGGAAGAGCTGGTAGGCCCAAACCCATGTGGACACACCCATGTGTGGCTACCTAGGCATGCTGGCATGCTTCTCATCTGGAGATGGGCAAAGCGCTGGGTCACATCTCATCTCCTCTGGCCCCTCATCTGACCTGATCCCCTCCCCCAGAGGAAGTTCATCCTTTTTCTACCTCTTTCCCTCATCTCATCCTGCTCTGTCTCTCCTCCCTCCTCCTGGGCTTAAGCCCAAAGCTTGGAGTCTAGATCCTAGACAGTAATAGTCTATAGCCCACTTCTCCACCTGGGTCTGCGTGGTCCCCTAGCACAGAACCCACAACAGCTTTTGGTCCAGAAACCAGGATAGCCCAGAGTCTACCACATCCTAGCCCTAGAACAGCCCAGAAGTCGGACACTGAGTCCATGGTCCAGATCCCAAGATACTGCAGAAGACAGAAGCCAACCTAGGCCCTCTTGACACAGTCCCTCCTACCTCTCTCCTTCCTGTGATGTGATATCTCCATCCCTTCTCCCCCATTCTCCAGAGCGGCAAGGCTCCAGTGGGGCCTGTGAGCCAAGGGGAGGGGAGCCCAGTTCCATGCCAGTGAGGCGGGAGCTGAAGCAGTTCCTCGGCTGGCTGAAGAAACATTCCTACTGCCCCAACCTTAGCTTCCGCCTCTATGATCAGTGGCGAGCCTGGATGCAGAAATCCCACAAGACCCGTAACCAGGTAGGTGTGGCCCAGGACCTGTTCCGTTCCAGAGAGTATACCCATTGCCCTGTCTCCGTGTAATCTCAGGACTCTGCCCAGTGGGCAGCCCTGTCCTCCACCTTCCCCCTAGGTGAATGAAGCTTTTAGAAACAATCTCAGATCTTATACATAAAAGTAGAGCTGGAAAGGCCTTGGGAGATCACCTACACCACTACCCCCATTTTGGAGATGGAGGTCCAGAGATTGAAGATAAACAGCCCAAGGTCACACAGCAAATCCATGGTATTGCTAGGACAAGCACTCATGTATCTTGAACTCCTGGTTCTCTCTACTGCTCCTCAGCCCTGAAGAGAATCAGGACCTCAGAGGCTAAATCCTGGGGCCAGCTATGGAGAGACTTGTTGGCTGTTGGCTTCTGGCCACTGGTTCTCTGTCAAGGGCCAGCACTGACCCTTCCTGCTTTAACACAGTCATTTCTGGGATTCTGGGCATGGAAGCAGGGTGATCTTGGGACAGACCCCCTCAAACATCACTCATGTTCTTTCTAAGCACAGGACGAAGGGCTCCTGTCCTCGGGCAGACGGAGCACAGCGAGAGGTAAGCAGGATTTCGGATGGGTAAGAGGACAGGAAGAAGCATGGGAGCCACAGCTTTCCCCAAAATGTGACCTTCCAGTAAACACATGCCCCCTCCACACATCCCAGATTTGCCTATTGCCTCTAAGTCCTGGTGTTAATAGAGCTCTCATCATGGACCCTGAGGCTGGCACCCACAGATCAGGGTGCGCGCTCTGCTCCCTGAGCTCAACCAGCGGTTCTTTCCCTCTCTGCCCGTAGGTCCTACCCGGAGATAAGCTGTAGTGAGCCTAGATCCTGGGCCAGGAGGGCATCTGCCCACCCTAATGCCACCTCCAAAGAGTCTATGAAATATGGAGGGAGAACATCTGGGGCTACTCTACTCTAACCTGGGGATACCCCCCAAGTTCTCCCAAGCACTGGAACTGTGGATTCATCCAGGACACAAGATGCCCACCTAGCTAGGGCCCCTGCTCCCTCCTATCCTTACCTTGCCTGGGCTCCTGTTTCCAAAATGTGCAGCCCAGGTTTCCGTGAAGCCACCAGGAATCTCTGCTGTCTGGCAAGAATAGGGCCAGTGGGGGAATAGAACAAGGCAGGGCTTGGGGGGGGGGTGGGGGTGGGGAGAGACCAGGCCCCTGCCTCTTGCAGTACTCATAGCCTCTTCTGTTTCTGCCCAATCCCCTGTCAAAAGATTCTTATAAATAAACGACTTATTTTTGGTGAAGCTGTTTGTGAGTGGCAAGTGGGGGTTGGGGGGTGGAAGAGGAGGCATCTGAGCCAGGGCTGCTCTAAAAGGGACTCAGAATGCTAAAATCTCTGGCTGAGCATCTCTGCTGCAAGCACCCTGAAGGGAAGCTGGCTGGCCACTGCCCAAAGACCTACAATGACTGAGAGGAAGGGTGAGGGCTGCACCTGAGGACAAAACCTCCTGCATTCCTTCTGGCTCTGGGAGCCTCCAATTCTCCCAGGGTTAAGGGAGAGCCTGAACCAAGGGTCATTGAGGAACAGAGGGCTGAGGAGCACAACAAAGCTCAGGGATGAGCCCTGTCCCAGCCCCCCTAGGATCTGTCCTACAGAGCTCCCCCCACATGGGGCTCCAGCCTTACTGCCCATGGAGTCAGAATGGGCTAAGCCACCCCATGCCCCATCCTCAGGCCTGCCACCAGACACTGGGATCTAAACCCCCAATCCTGACGGTCACCCTGTGCTCTGTTTAGAGACCTACAATTTTCCTCCACTGTGAGATGAAGAGCTTGGCCTCAAGCCTCCAAAGTGGAGTCTGTGTTCTAAATCTATGCTCTCTCTCTCCTCCACTATACTTGATGTGTGAGCTGAAGACCCCCAACTAGACTTGCAGTCAAATCCCAAGGAGGAGGAAAGGGAAGAGGGGGAGAAAGGAGAATATTTTATTGTGGCAAACAGATGGGACCAGTAGGGGCCCAATGGGGACACTGCCCTTAGGGCCAGAAAGAGATGGCCTCCTCCCCCAGCAGGGTGAGCTCCTGGGGGAGGGACATATGCAGAGGGGGTGAGGGCCCTGAGCAGGCCCTCCCATCCCCCAGCCCAGAGCCCGGTGACCCCAGAGGAGGCTGAGGGGCGCCTCTCCTTCTAGCGGTTCCCATCTCCCTTGGGGCCAAACATCACTCAGCCTCTTCCGAATCATACTTCAGGTCCTGGACAATCTCACTGATTACCTCCATGGTTTTAATTATCCTACAAGAGCGGATGGAAACTATAAATAAGATCCAGATGGACTGAATTATCCCGACCGCGCAGCTCAAGAAGGCCTGTTTATGGAACGCTCAGCCCTGGAGAAGGCGACTGAGCCCTCTGCAGGGTGATAGCGCTAAGCAGGCCTGCCCGCCCGCCAGCCTGCCCACACCACCCTGGAGCCATGTGGGCCTCCTTCAGCCCCTCATTAGGCAGGGCATCCCAGCTGGGTTCAGGGGGGCACAGAAGGGCCGTGGGCACGCAGGAAATGGGGGTGGTGGAGAGCTGGGCTGGAGGAGGCGGCTGGCTTTCTAACTCTGCGGAGGGTGAGAGAGCCGTGGCCCCAGCACCCGCTCTCCCTGGGCCAAGGGCGTTGCCCAAATGGTGCCGCGGCCCCCAGCCCACCAAGTCAGTGGCGTGTGAGATGCAAGGAGGAGGGAGATAGAGAAGAGCCAGAGAGACACAGAGGAGGGGGAGCAACACTGAGAAAAGGAAGGTAAAGAGAGAGGTGGGAGAGAGCCTGGAGAAAGACTAAGAGCCAGAGCCAGGAGAGAAATGTGAACAAGCGAAAAGAGATGAGACAAGAGTTTGAGGATGGACAACTACACACAGGGATGGAGAGGAGACCCACAGAAAGAAACAAAGAAATCCCCTGGGGTGGAGAATGAGGGTGGAAGACCTCCAGAGTGGAAGTGCTGGGGGCATTCAGGATCAAGAATGAGGACAGAATCCAACACCCCCCACAGCCCCCCAAGGAAGGCGGGGTGTATGTGTGTGACTGTGTCAGATTCTCTATATGTATGAAGAGCACTTATGAAGGAAGTCATGTGCGTGTGTGTATGTGTGTGTGTGTGTGTGTGTATGTGTGTGTGTGTGTCCTTGTTCATAAGGGAAGGGAGGAGGGAAGAAGAGAATGGCCGTGGCCTGAGGGACACTGCCCTAGACCCAGACCAGCTTGGTCCCGCCTCCCCCATGCAGCAGGTTGGCCCCCACCTCTGGCGCAGCTCCTGAACCTCCTCTCTGGGGGCTGCAGCCCCTGGCTCCTCTTGGGCCTTTTGCCTGGCCAGCTGTAGAGCTGCTGTCTGGGGGTGGGGGGTAGGGGGGAGAGGAGAGAATTCTCTGAGTCTTTGCCCAAGGACACTCTCCCCATGTACACCCACACCCGCCTGCCTGGCCCCTTGCCCACCCCAGAGAAGTCCAGGGAAGAAGCTCAGGGCTGGTCAGTAAGAAGGGGGCTCGGAGCAATGAAGGCAGGGTTAGGCTGAGATCAAGGGTATGAGGGAGTGTGGAGCAGGGCTGGGCCAGAGCTTGTGGGGAGGAGGCTGACCAGCTGCAGCCTCTGCTGCTCCTGCTCCTGTAGACGGGCCAGGTGCTGGGCAAGGTCAGGCCGTCCATGAGTGTCCCTGAGCCGATCCTGGATGGCAAGCACTTCTTGGGAGATGCTGGCAAAAGCCTGGGTCACTTCATGGACCAGCTGCCGGTATCGATGGAAGTCATAATGTGGACCACTCCTCAGGTAGGCCTGGTGACCCCTGCAAGGAAGCAGGTTCAGCAATGACGGGGAGTTGTTGAGGCTGAGTCACGGAGTCTAAGCCAAGGCCCCTCCTCTCATGAAGGGGGAAGGGGGGAAAGGGGGGCAGTCAGACCCCCAGGTGAGGACCGTCACAAGGCACTATCCGTTTGGCTTCTCTGCATGTTAGCCTCCAGCCTCCCTAGCCAAGGGTCAGCCCCAGGCCCTCCCCAAGGACCCCTGACCCTCACTGACTGGTCCAGGAGTCCAAAGGCCTCAGAGCGCTCTGCCTGGAGGTTTTGCAGCTGCAGCAGCAGGTCCTGAACTCGGGCTTGGCTCTGTGGGTATGAGGGGCAGGGAGAGGTGGAAGGGCTCTGGTCAGCCCCTCTGGATCCACTTTGCAGAGGGCAAACCCCACAGAGGTACACTGACCTTGGGAAGGATCTGCCTCCTTCCCTCCTCCCCCCATCAAAGACCTCAAGAACAGGGGTCTGGGAAGGAAGGGTTCAGCCTAGGGAGCCTGCGCCAGGGCTGTGTAGTCCTCCTCCTGATCCCCCTTCCCAAGGTCATAGCCCGGCCTGGAACATGGGGGACAAGGGCAGCGGGTGGGGCAGGCAGGGCCTCCCACAGCTGGGGCGCCCCCCGGACCTTCCCAAGGGAAGCCCGAGCCTAGGCAGGGTCCTTGGGAAAGGGGGGAGTGGGATGCCCACGACATCTCGATGGTCCTGAGTGGGAGCACCCCATAGCAGGCTGAGGGATACGGCTGGTCCGTAAGACCATAGATCGAGAGCAGAGGCACCTCGTCTAGTCTCATCTTCATTTTACTGAGAGGGAAACTGAGGCTCAGAGCAAGGATCAGGTTGGTCAAGGTCCCACAGTCGTGTCACAGATGGGCTGTGAATTAGGGCCCAGGACTGCAAGGCTCAGCACTCTTTCCACGGCAACGGAAAGCGCACGGGGCAGGAGGTGGGCTGGGGGCGAGCAGTGTAGGCAGGTGTGCGGATCCGCGAAAGGAAAGCACGCGCCTCTGCAGGGAGCGGCCACTGGGGGCGGCAGAGGGAAGGGGCGCGCAGGGACTCGACACAAGGCAGCCAGAGGGAAGGGGTCGCAGGTAGAGCTCAGGCAACAGCCACTAGAGGGCGCCAGAATGAGGGAACGGATGGGCGGGGCTCTCACGCAGGGGAGCACCAGAGGGAAGAAGCTGGAGGTAGATCTTGGGCAGCGGCCACTGGGGGGCGCCGGAGCCCTGGGGCGGGCGGGGGCCTCTCAAGCAGGGGAGCTGGGGAAAAAGGGGCCCCGGCAGGCCATCCCCACACTATGAGCGCGGGTCCCCCACCCCCTCTCCGCGCCCTTTCCCCGCGGCGGATTTCCCCTCCCCCCCAGCCGTTCTTCTGCTCCGGCCTCCCCTGCCCTCCTCCTCGCTCCACTGGCTCACCCCAGCCCGGGCCGGCTCCTCGGGCCCCGGGCCGCCTGCCCCTCCGCCTGGCGACGCCCGAGCCTCTGTCTCGGCACTCGCTCCCGGCATGGCAGGCCCCATAGATGCTGCGATTCGGCCCGGCCCGCCCGGCCCTGGCAAACTCCGCCTGCGCCCTCTGCAGGTCGGGAGGACTCCAGAGAGGCTGGCACGGCAGGGGCCAAAGGTCATCCGGTCCAACCCTCTCCCACTGCTCCCACCCCACCCCCGTCCCCGTTGAGGGTTCCCCCCGCCTTCCCCCCCATCACCTTCTTTGCCCACGTGCACCTCGATATTCACGTGCTCAGTGTAACAGTAATAATAAGCCAGCGTTTACATTACGCTTTTAAGGTGTGCGAAGCATGGCACATAGACTCACTGCCGCCTCGCTGGATCCTCACAGCAAGAGGTGGAGGGGTCGGTGGATTTACCTTCTGAGGGGCTGTTAATTGCTCAGGGCCACACAGCGTCAGAGGGAGAATTTGAACTCAGGTCCACCACAACAGGTGGCAGCCCGTTATAATGTGTTCTCCCTTGAGAATACATTCTAATGACACACCGGCTTTTCTTTGTATCCCCAGATTCTAACACTGATCAATCAAGATATCGTTAAGATACTCACCAGTAAATGAAAGAACAGGGAGAATAGAAAGGAGAATTTATTAATTAATTTATTAAGAATTTCTTAATTATTATTACTATTTGGGTGGTACCAGGCATTTTGCAATTATCTCAACTGACCCTCACTACAACCCTGTGAGGTAGGTGGAATTACTCCCATTACAATTGGGGAAACTGAGGTAGACAGAGGTTAAGTGGCTTGCCCAGGGTCACTGGGCAAGTGACTTAGCTAGTAAGTGTTTGAGGCCGGAGATTCAGCTCTCCCGAATTCCAGGCCCAGCACTCCAGCAGATCATTCAACATTTATTGAGCACCTACTATGTGCCAGGGACTGTATTAAAAATTTATCTGTGGGACAGCTAGGTATCAGCCCTGGAGTCTGGAGGACCTGAGTTCAAATTCAGCCTCAGACACTTAACACAAAAAAACTAGCTGTGTGACCTTGGGCAAGTCACTTAACCTCAATTGCCCTGCCTTCCCCCTTCTAAAAAGGCAAAAACAAAAAACAAAACCTACTTATCCATTCAACCATCTAGCTGCCTGCAACAGCAAATGGTAAATCTGGAATTTGAACTCAGATTGTGCACAATTCATGCCCTTCCTCCCCTCCTCCTGCCCCACACACAACACTGCTTTTTCTGGTTCTTAGAAAACAAGCACCCTTACTGTACAGATGAGGAAACTGGGGAACAGATTTGACAGCACCCAGAACAGTAATTGGGAAACAACAAAAAAAAAAAGAAAATGAAAAATACTAGAGGGACTGAGGGCAAACAGGTGATTTTACTGTTGGAGTTATGAACTGGTCGAGCCATCCTGAAAAGCAATTTGGAACTAAGCACAGAAAGTTATGAAACTATGCACACCTTTTGATCCACTCATATTACTACTAGGCTTGTGACCCAGAGGTAAAAGGAAGAAGGATCCAGACGTCCACAAAGATGTCAAGTTCTTTTTGTAACGGCAAAGAACTGGAACCCAAGGAAGTACCCATCAACAGTGAATGGCTGAATGAATTACATTATATGACTGGGATGGAATTTTGCAGTTAGAAATCATGGTGGGGGAGAGGGGAGGCAGGGGCAGCTAGGTGGCACAGTGAATAAAGCACTGGCCCTGGAGTCAAGAGGACCTGAGTTCAAATCCGGCCTCAGACACTTAACACTTACTAGCTGTGTGACCTTGTCAAGTCACTTAACCCCAATTGCCCTACCTTCCCCTCTCCAAAAAGAAAAAAAAAAAACATGAAGGGGACAATTTCAGAGAAAGTCTTGTATGAACAGATGCGATGTGAGCAGCAGAAAATACACAGTAATATCATAGACAGCATTGCAGATATTTACTATAAAGCCTTGAGAGGGCTCATCAATGCAATGACCAACCACAGTCCCAAAGGACTCTAATGAAATGTGCTGTTCACCTTCTGACCAAGAGCTGAAGCACTCAGGATGCAGACTGAGACCTTTTTTTTCTATTTTGAACATGGCCAATACTAGAATTTGTTTTGATTATATGTATTATTACAAGTGTTTTTTTTTGCAAGGGGGGGTTGGTAGAAGGAAGGTTGATTTTTATTTGAAAATTTTAATTACAGTTTTTTTAAATGCTTGATGATTGGTTGATCGATTGCTGAAGTTCAGCCATCCTTTCAGTTGGGATGTCTCAGTAGGGCTCTGAACCTCAACTGGGAAACCTGGGGTTTTACTTCCCCGACTCAATGTTTGACCTTCAACGAGTCACTTTCCCTACCTCTAAAATCTAAATTATCCTAGTCCTGCCTCTTTCACAGGATGGTTATGTGTAGATTAAATCAAACAAGCATTTATTAAGCACCTACTGTACACCAGACATTGTGCTGCTATGTGTTCGGGATACAAAGAAAGGTAAAGTCCCTGCCATCAAGGAACTTACATTCTAGTGGGGGAAACACATAAATAGGTACCTATGGATTAGTGAAAGTAAGAAGCTGGATGGCCTGGTAGAATAAATGATTGGATTGGGAGTTGGGACACCTAGCTTCCACATTCTGGCTCCAATACATATTAGAGCTTTCTGACTGGTGGGGGTAAGCCACACATAAAATTAACCTTTAGAAACCTGTTTCTTCATCTGCCAATCCTCAGACTTGCTTTACAACCTCAGCTGACACTGGGTGAAGTAGTGTAAGTTGAGTGACTTGCCCAGGATCATACAGCTCTTCTGTCAGAAGCAGAATTTGAACTCTCTTCTTCCTAACTTCAAACCTAACCCCTTATTCACGAAGCCAGGGGTATCAAACTCCAACAGAAAATGGGAGCTACTAACCTGTACAAAAAGTGAAAGACCCCATACTTACAAAACTACATATATGAACATGACCTAGGTTGTTATGCTACCTGACCTGGCTTTGTCCTGGGCTCGGTAAGCAGCACTGGGCCACGTCTGACATGCAAGGTAATGAATGATGGCACTAGCAACTCCATAGAGCCAGTGACCAAAAGGCTCCACACAGACCTTAGCACCTATACATGTATCACCCAGGATGAGGCCACAGGTCTGAGCATTATTCTCCAAGTTTAAGTCAGGAAATAAGAGCTAGAAAGGACCTTCAGAGACAAGTCCAACCCCTTCATACCAAGGACAGACTGGCCTGGTGGACACAGGACCAGGATTATCCGAGTTTCCTGTTTCAATGGAAGCTGCTGGTCCTGTCCCCTCAGTGTAGCTGCTGTACTTCATGACTCAGAGCCCAGGGCCGTCACTAAACATGGGAGAAGGCCACGGAAAGATCACAGTCTGAGCTTAGTCTGCTGCTCTTGGCATTGAGAACCTAGGTTCCTAGGAGGTCCAGCTGTTGTTTTTTATCTGATGGGAGTCTCCCCCAATGACCTACCCAGTGTCCCAGCAGCACGCTCAAGCATAGAAGAGGCATCCCTGGAGAACAGACTCTCATGGTTGAAAGGGCCCCAGTAGGCATGTCCATTTCCTGATGATCACAGCTGTCCCAGAGGAATGGATGCTCTCAGGTGATGACTTTTCCCCACCAATGGAGTCTTCAAGAGGGACTGAACAAAAGCCACTTATTGCTTTTACATGAAAATCATAGGAGTCTTATTAAAAGGCGTGGTATCCTATGACAGCTTTTACAAACAAGCACCTGTGTATTCCTGTATTGTAGGCACTGTCAGAGTCCAGCTTGTTTTATCTGATGAAAGGTTTGTTTTCAATAGCAAAGGTTTTCTTAGGTTTGGGGAGATGATGAGTTTGTTGGGCATATGGGGCCAGTGAAGTGAGACCATCAAAACCAACCTCATCCACAAGAGGAATCCTCTTACAGTATTCCAAGTGTTACCCAGTATTGGTGCTGGAAGATCTCCAGATAGGCACTCATTCTAGCAGGTGTAAGGAAGAAATGCTTGGCCCTGGCTCTCAGCCACTGCTCATACTGAGCTGTCTCCAATGGTGTAAGGACCAGGTCACATACAGGCCAGGCCTCCATGGAGTGAGGGCTCCTACTTTAAAGAACTCAACTCCATCTTAGAGTAGAGGAAATGATGTGGGGTCAATGGTGGCACACCTGAGACTGTCATTAACTCATGTATTACCAGCCTCTTCTCTTCACAAGCAGCATTCCCATTTTACAGACAAAGCAACTAATCTAGGCCAAAGAGTAAGTCAATCAGAGTCAAGGCTACAAGAGAGGCCTTCTAAGGGCACAGAGCTCTTCCAGCCATTCTGCAGCAGAAAGCCAGGGTTGGCTGTTGTGACCTCTTTCCCAGTCACCCCTCCAGAACTACCCCACTCCTCTTCCTCCCAGAGGTTTCATCCATCAAAAGCTCCTATAAGTACAGAATGAGTTGCACAGACACCAGAGCTCCTGCTTCTCAACTAAAAGGGGATTTTATTGATATCACAGTCCCATTAAACCCAGGAACAAGGCCTAGTTACAACAGACTACTCAAGAGCACTTCAGTCAAGGGAGCCAAACCAAAACTGGGTCCCCAGGCTGGTCTTTATTTGACCTTCTTCTTGGGGCGCAGATTGTTGGTGTGGCCGCACTTCTTCTTACGGCAGTTTACAGCGCGGGGGTGCAGGCGGGCGTAACACCTACAACAAGGAGAAAGACGTTCATGGTGAGGGATCCCTGCATATGTGTAAAGAGGAAAAGGCACATGAGGAAGTGGGAGGAACCCTCCCAGCCCTGCCAAGTCCCAGGCATACTTGCGGCAGATCATCTTGTCACAGTTGTACTTCTGGGCCAGCTGGCGAAGGGAAGGCTCAATGATGCCCCCACGAAGACGCAGCACCAAGTGCAGAGTGGACTCTGAACAAACAGAAATGCTTTGAAGTGCCAATGATATGCATGGAACCAAGGGTGGGAAGAATTGCTCTCAATCCAAAGGGGTAAGGAAGGGGAATAAAAAACATACACAAATAATCATAATCTAACTCAAGAAGACAAGCCTTTAAGACCCACAGCACAGGAGCACATGAAGTGGATAGAGCCCCAGGTCTGGAGCCAAGAAGACACAAGTCTGGCCTCAAACACTTACTAGCTTTCTTACACCAAGCAAGGAAGTCACTTCACCTACCTGCCTCAAGTTCCTCAACAGGAGGGCCATTCCCCTTAGCACCTTACCACCCCCTCCCCCAGCTATTATATGGAGCAAATGAGATATCTGCAAAGCACAGCACTTCACAGAGTATATACTTAATAAGCAGTTCCTGCCTTCCATACATTTACAGAAAAAGGGACAAGAATTCACAATATATTTGAGGGATCTGCCCTGCCCACGACAACAAAAATATGCTACCTTTTCAAGATGAGTTTCAATTAAATCAATGTGTGATCATTGTCCACATGCCACCAAAGCACAAACACTGTGATATTGAGTTTACAGTCTAGTTGGGAATTAAAAGAATAAGCCTTTCTCACAATAGCCTTGTAAGGTAGATCAGTACAAGTGTTAGTGACCTCATTTTACAGATAAGGCAACTAAATCTCAGAGAAACAACTTGCCCAGGATCTTTAAAGTATCTAATAGGTGCATGAAGGTGCTACTGACTCCAGAGTTCTTTCTAGTAAAACCCATGCTGCCCCTGTTTGTAATCTAAAGCTTAATACGAGACCACCCACATCCCTTGGCAAAGACATGGTACCTTTCTGGATGTTGTAGTCCGAGAGAGTTCGGCCATCTTCTAGCTGTTTTCCAGCAAAAATCAGACGTTGTTGATCTGGTGGGATACCTAGGATCGATACCAAAAGCATGCTGAGTAAAATGGATTGGATGGTCTAGCTCAGACCAGAGCAACTAGTACAATTCTGCTTTGAATGACCTACAAGGAATGGGTATACCAGGCCAGAGAAGGCAGAAAGGACAGGCAGGAGAGGGAGAAGGTCCAAGGGCCTGATATTCTGGAAGCTAGATAGGATGCCAAAACCAAAAGTACACTCACTCACCTTCCTTGTCTTGGATTTTGGCTTTGACATTCTCGATAGTATCACTGGGTTCAACCTCAAGCGTGATGGTCTTGCCTGTCAGGGTCTTCACAAAGATCTGCATCTCTGCAACGCTGCGCCCACTGGAGGGTTAGACAGGGTACCCTGAGTGGCCCACAGTTTTACCTGCCACCATTCTGAGCTGCCCTTGATAGAATCAGCAATCAATCTTATTCTCTGACCTGGTCTTTCAGTTTCCTCCCAAGTTTCACTTGGTACAACCTCTCACTAGGGACCCTTTCCCTACGTTGGCCCTAACCCAGCTTCTTCTCTACCTTTTGTTTCCTGGAAAAGTCCTGGCCTCTCCTAGTCTAGGTCCAGCTCCAACAAGTTTCTATACCTCTCCAACCCTATGAACCAGACACCCCCTGAGAGCCTCTATGACAGTGGTTCTCAACCTTCCTAATGCCACAACCCTTTAATACTCATATGTGGGCATATCTGCATATGGGTGGACTGGCCTGGAGATAAGAGGAGCAGTGTCTCTGTTCCTAAGACCATCGGAAATATGTGTTTTCCAGTGGTCTTAGGTGACCCCATTCAACCTCCAAAGGAGTGTCGACCCACAGTTTGAGAACTGCTGCTCTAAGACTTTCAGCCCTCTAGTACTAGCCCTACCCAAGTTCCAGACTTTTCCCAGAGATCTGCCTCAATCTCTCCAACAACCTACCTTTCCTACATCTAAGGTGTTTAGGATTGTCCTTGACCTTCAACACCAAGTTTTCACCTATTTTAAATTTTCACAAAGAGAAAAGAGACACAATGCTGTGGTGTAAACTAAATCTGGAGTCAGATGACTTGAATTCAAATCTACCTGTGTTCCTAGTAAATTATCTAAGGTCTCTGGTTTCCTTAGCTAAGTGTAAGCGGAGCCTAACAGACCCGACAATTGCTAAGGTGCAGCTCCAAATTCTCTTTATTCCCTCCCCCCCACCCTCCAGCACAGCTTTTCTACATTTACTACTAGGCAGCACTTGCTCCTCCCCTCTTGCCTCCTGGACAGGGAAGGGTCCCATGGGTCTTAGCCCCGGGAGATCCTTTCCCAACCCTGTCATTCCGCCCTCACTCCAGTCCATCCTGGCTTGACCACAGGGGCACTGCTGGAAGGGACAACCCCCCCATTTTACAGAGAGGGGCCACAGTGCCGAGGTCCTTTTCCCCTCCGAGGCCAGGACCCGGCTTCTCCATCCTGCATTCCAGAAGGAAGAAGCGTGGGTCTGGTGATTTCACCAATGACTCATCCGAGTACGACAGCAAGCCCAGCCGAGCACCGAGAAGGCACAGCCCGGGAGGCTCGGTGCCAGCTGAAACCGCCTCGAGCCTTCCGACTGCCTGCTTGGCCATCTCAGCGTGCCGTCCCGAAGCGGAATGGTCTGCCTCGGCAGGGAGTGAGCTCCTCGTCCTTGGAAGACTCCAAGAAAAGGCCCCGACTGGAGAGATGATGTCCGGAGAGAAAACACCGGGGCCTAGGCAGGTACTGTCCCTGCTCGCCTCCCTTGCTCCCGGGCCTACACGGGCCTTCGCGTCGCTGGCCCGCGCCCAGTCCCATCAGGCCTGGGGCGGCCTCCGCGTTTCCTCGGGCACAGCCCAATTTCCCCGCGTCGCCGCCCTCCCCCGGGCCCGGTTTCTAGACCCGGCTTCGTGCCCCCAGCCCCACCGCCGACCCCGACCCTGGTTAGCAACACGCACCCGCTCGGCCGCCTCGCTGAAGAGAAAGAGGCTACCGGAAGCGGAAACCGCTCCTTTGCTGCCTTTCCACGCCTGCGCGCTCAAGCCCCACCCCGCCGCAGGGAGTCGCGTCACAATCCCACCAAGCCCCGCCCCTCCGCCTCATTTCCGCTCCCGCCGCGGTCATCTTTGAGGCGGGCGTGTGACGACGGCTCACGTCCTGGCGGAGGACTTCCGGCCTGTTGCTAGAGGAGTGCACGTGAGAAGCATCCCAAAGCAGCGTGAGATCATAGGATCTTAGATTTTAAAGATGGAGGAAGCGTTGCAATTTACTTGGTCCACGCTCCTCGTTTTACAGATGAGGAAACTGAGGCCCGGGGAAGAAGTGACTTGTCACAGACTCTGGGGTTAAATTCAAACCCAAGTCCCGCCCTCCGTCTATTACAGTACATTCCAATAAGAGGTCATTTACTCCAACTCCTCATTTATGGATGAAGAAACTGAGGCCCGGGAGTAAGTGACTTGACCAAGGTCATGTGTGGAGAAACAAGGATTCAAATCCCTCTGGATGCAAATCTAACAGTTACCAATTCGTGCTTCCAACTCAGAGATCTCCATTTCTGAAAGGGGAACTTTTCTGGGGGTCCTTGCTGACCAATTAAACAAGCCTTTGTTTGTTAAGCTTACTGAACTGGACTGGGAACCGTGGTTAGGAATCCAAAGACAAAAGTGAACCTTAGTCTCTGCCCTCCGTTAGCTTACAATCTAGTTGAGGGGAGAAAGCATGAATATATATGACAGATGCAAAATTGGCATGATAATGTTATAGGGGTAGCAGGAGATCGCTAGTAGATTTTCAGGGTGAGTATTCACACCTGAGAAATGCATGGATACTAGCAATTAGGGCTTGATTCTTTTTGGTCTTTGATGACTTCAGAAAGTGATGGAGAAAAGTGTGCAGTCCCTGTAAAGCTAGTTGTTAAACAGTTACAACATATCCTTAGTGGGTAAGCACCAGTGAGTGGGGAGAATCAGGAAAGGCTCAGTGTAGAAGGGTAGCATTCATGCTTAACCTTGAAAGAAGGTTCCGGCTGCAGTGTATTCCAGACAAGGCTTGGGGGTGGGGGAACTGGACTAGCAGTGCAAAAGTATGGAGAAGGGAAATGGACTGCTCTGCAGTCAGTCAGTCAACAAGTGATGAGTTCTCACTATGTTAAGCAGCACTGCTAAATCCTAAAGAGGAAGGGTATAATTCAAATAAAGGCAAAAAATTAAAATTAAAGAAAAAATGAAAAAAAAATGAGTTCCTGCTCTCATGGAGCTCACAATCTAATGGAGGAGATAACATGCAAATAATTATTTACATACAAATCAAATCAACAAGTCTTAAATTCTTCCTATATACCAGGCACTTGTATATATATAAGATACATAGTATAAATTAAAAATAATTTTCCCATTTAAAACATTTTTAAATTTAATTTTATTTGGGGGTTCTCTTTTCCCACCTCTATCTCCCCAGCTCCCCCCTATTGAGAAAGCAAGGAAAGCAAAGCCTCAATCATAAAGACATAGCCAAGAAAAACAAATTTCCTCATTGGCCATTTAAAAAAAATTCTCAGTCTGCACTGAGTCCTTCTTCACCTTTCTTATCAGAAGATGAGTAGCTTCTTTCATCATGCATCCTCTGGAGTAGCTGGTCTTGAGTTAATCAGAGTTCCTAAATCTTTAAAAATTGTTGCTCTTTATATTGTTGTTATCACACATGTTCTAATGGAGGGAGAAATTGTTTGATGGGGAGAAAGGAGGGAAAGGTGTTCTGCAGAAGGTAGGATTTCAGCTTAAGTGTCCCTTTGTGAGGCCAGTAAGGTGGCTAGTTTGGCCTATGAAGGGGAATGATGTGTCACGGGGCTGGAAAGACTCACCTACCTAATAGGGGAATGGCTACATGGGGATCAATAGGGCACATGGTAAGATGCCTCTACTGGGTAAGCTCTCGTTTCCAGATGGATGGCTGAAAGGGCCATGAAACACAGTCTGAGGTCAGTAAGAACCATGGGGTTGGAGAAGGCACTCAATCACCCACTAATCAGAAGAGCTGAGCCCCAGCCTGCTAAACCTATTCAGTCACACTGACGGTCCCAGCTAATATTCCTAGGGGAAGAGGGCAGCCATAAGGTGGATGACAAGATGTCCCAGCTCCAAGGCAGGCTGAGCTTCCTAGGTGTCGGCTGAATGGGAGGTGAAGCATGGTCTCCCCACATCTCCATTATTGAGGAAGAACTGTAAAGCAGCCACTCCAAACCTGTCCTTACAACGAAGTACTCCGACATCACTTCTCACCCCAGGCATGAATTGCTGCTCCTCTGAATCCCTCTGCCATTGAATCACTGGAATATCCCTAGTCTGAGCCTCAGTTTCCATAACTGTAAAATGAGGGAGCTGTGGCTGGATGGCCCAAGACCCCTTCCAGCTCTCAAATTCTAGGTGATGCTCTCCCTACCCCTCCAATCATTCCCTCTTGCATAGCTCTCACCTTCCCGAGGCCCAGCTGTCACCATGTCCTTCCCCTGCTCAGGACATAATTACCAGTGGATCATGGGAGATCCAGACTGCTCATTCTTGCATTCAAACCCTTCGATGCCTTCCCTCATGACCCCTTCTTCCTGGACTCCCAGCTCTTCCCCTTCCAGGTTCACCTCAAGCTGTACCTCCTCCAAGAGGCTTTCCCCCTTCCCAGTTGTTAGTTCAAGGATTTCATTCACCTTGTATACAGACCCTGTATTTGATTAATTATGAACATGTTCTATTGTCTCCTTTCCTCCCTCAGTGTAAGCTCCCTGAGGTTAGGGACTGACTAGTGTTAGGGGATAGAGATAGTGTCTGCCGTCCAGGGAGCTGAAAAGACCAGTGGAGCAGGAGGCATGGGGGTGGGGGGTCAAATCTAGCCTCCCTATACATCTCCTAGCTGTATGACCCTGGCAAATCACAACCTCTCAGTGCCCCCCAGGCAATTCTCAAAGGCTCTGTAAGTTATAGAAAAGGTGAAGACCAGTTTCAGCACAGGAACTCTCCTCACTCAAGAGTTTCTCAAACCAGTGAAATCCCAGGTCCTAGTTCCTATTCCTTCTCCCTATACGGAGCACAAGGCCAGGTACTTCATGTTGATTAATCACCTGCCTCAGTTTACCCATCTTAATCTCCCACAATAGACCAGTAAATGGCCTCTCTGAGTTAAAACCTCATAACAGCTGGATTACTAGCCTCCTAACCCCAGTTTGACACTTGGTGCCTTGCAAGGTCAGATCACACACCAAGCAGACATACAGTGAAACCCATTTTGACAAAACAGAAGACTCCTTCCACTTACCAACTCTTCAGGTTTTGAAAGCTCAACCTTTGGCCTTCCTTCCATGGGCTGCTGCTTTACTGGGAGCTCCAAAGGTCCGTCTGCTCCCACTGTTCTGCCCACAGCCCAGGGCTAGCCCCTTTATACCCATTCCCCAACACCCACTTGCTCCACTCCCCCCGGGGCTCACAATGCAGGAAGGAAACAGGATACATGGTTCAGACTGACCCTCGTAGCAACAGAGAACTTTATTTATTTCCCCCATAGTATGTGTAAACTTAGGGTACAAAAATAGTCAATTCAACTTTTATTTCCAAAGATGTCCCTACCCACTGGGCTGAGGGCCCTGAAGGAGGGGTGGAGAAGGAGGCAGCAGCTTGGTGGTACCTTCTCCTCTCTCAACAGGGAAATCTATAGTGGCTGCTCTCTGCTCAAACACTGTCCATGAGAGTAAGCAACTTCCTTTGAATTTCCATCTCAGAAATGTTACTTGCTTCAAAAAAGCCAAGGGTACCAACAGAAGAAAATACTTGCTGCTTAATCTTTGTTAAGTGTTTGTGCCTGTGTGAGCATGAATATACATATAGGCATCTATCCATGTGCCCAATAAAATGTGTTCTCTGTGCCTATGGGGTGACTGTGTGTATGGATGGATGGGTTTGTGCACATATGTGTGGATGTGTGTGTGTGGATGTACTGCTAAGGGAGGTTTAGTGTAAGCACAGTTACTGGGCTTCTCAGAGTCAGGCCTGGCTCTGGGTTTCCTAACGGAACAGAATTCTTGAGAACGAGCCTGTGCGCCAGGGCTGGAAAGGGCATGGGACATTGCCCATTCAAGTCCATAAGCCTCCTTCCTCACACAGGATTTGGAACAAGCCTATGGGGATGCCAAAACCTCAAGAAGTAGGTCTGGAAAAGCCCAGGCTTGGCTTCATATGTGCAGAAACACTAGGAACTAGGGGTGGGGTTAGGGAGGAAAGGAATTTGGGAGAAAGATACCAGCAAAAAAGCATTAGCAGAAAAAAAAAAAAGCTGGGGAAACCCAGTGTGACTTTCCCCTAAACGAGACTGGCCTACCCCCCCCATCACTGGCTTCATGCCAGGACCGTGGCCCCACAGCCGTAAAAGGCCAGATAAGAATCCTTTCTGGAGCTGTCTGCCCTGGGTTTGTTGTTCTTAAGCTGTGAGGCGACCAGCCAGGACCACATTTCCAGGACGCTGGAAGGTAGGAAGGCCCTCCTATGTATCCTGTGGTGCACTGACTCCTTGGGACCTGGGGGAGAGGGTAGCCCCTCCTACTCCCGGGCCCTCTCACCACCACCATCATCATCATCATCATCATCACCTGTCAGGCTCTCTCCATTCACAGCTGGGGAGTCTAGCTGACCCTGGGATAAATCTTCAAAATCAGGGCTTAGGACTGGGGAGATGATGTCTGGGCTGGTGTCACATGACCCTGTACTCTGCTCTGAGGTAGCAATGGTGGTAGCTGAGCTGGCCAGGATGGGGTCCACATCATCATCTTCCTCCTCCAGAATGGGAGACTCATGGATATCTATTGAGGGCAGAGTCATCAGAGTTAGGTAAAGTCATACACAGATAGTGACACATTCCTCCAGGATGAACCAGAAGGGTGGGTTCTGGCCCACAGTCAAAGTGGAGTTATCCCTTCCTTTCCTAAGGAAAGAAAGAAGACACAGGCTCCACCCAAAGAAGCCTCCTAATTCTCCCCAGCCAGCAGGGAGATCCTCAGAAGGAAACCAAGGGGGCAGCACATCTGCATCCACAGACCCAGCTCCCCACCAACTTGGGCCCTGCTCTGGGACCTCATAAAGAATCTATTCAGGAGGGGTGGCTAGGAGGCACAGTGAATAGAGCACCAGCCCTGGAATCAGAAGGACCTGAGTTCAAATCTGGCCTTAGACCCTTAACATTTACTAGCCATGTGACCTTAGGCAAGTCACTTAACCCCAATTGTCCTGCCTTCCCCCCTCCAAAAAAAAAAAAAAGAATCTATTCAGGTGTAGGGCTCAGAGAAACCTAAGATGAAGAGCAGGTACACCTTGGAGGGCCTGATGATGGAAAGTCATACATTTCTACTGCTGAGATCTTTTCCCCCCATCATTTTACAGATGAAGTAATCAAGAATTGCCTAAAGTCACAGAGTAAGCTCTAAGTAAGCTGGAATATAAAATACAAGAACCGGGAGAGCTCATAGTCTATAAGCCATAGGATTTCAGAACTGAGAGGAAATTTAGAACATGGAATGGTAGAGTTGGGAGGCCAACACATAGAACACAGAAAGTTAGCACTAGGAGGGCCTTTAGCATGTCAGAGCTGGGAAGGTCCTTAGAACCCAGGATGTCAGAGCTGGGAGGGCCCTTAGGACAGAGAATGTCAGGGCTGAGGGCTTAGAACACAGAATGTCAGTGCTGGGAGGGTCCTTAGAACAGAGAATGTCAGGGCTGGGAGAGCCCTTAGGACACAGATGTCAGAGCTGGGAGGGTCCTTAGAACAGAGAATGTGAAGGCAGGGAGGGCCCTTAGAACACAAGGTGTCAGAGTTGGGGGGCTAGAACCCAGATCACAAAAGGTCAGAGTTGGTCGAGCCTTAGAGACACTTACGACTAAAAGCATCTGGGTATTGCTTTGACAGTTTCGTTTTCAGAGTCCTACAAAGAAAAGCAGAAAAAAGGCATCGGTTTAAATTCTCCATCAAAGTCACTCTAGAATTTCTAGTGAGGAGAACAGTCTTGGCGGCCTCTTCCTCACCTGCCTATTCTCCCACAGGCTTCTGTGGTCTTGGCTGGAACTGAGGCTCCCAGGGCCAAAGTCCCCCCTCCCCTCTAGGTGGGCAGTAGGGAGAGGCCAGAGCCGGACACCAACCTAAGCCTTCGGAAGATACTGTCCAAGTCTTTCTTCATCTCCATCAGTGTCCTGGTGTGATGTGTGAAGCGCTCGCTCATCTGCTGCATGCGTACGTTGGAAAGGTTATTAAAGTTCAAGAGCATTTCGTTGGTTTTCTCAAATCGGTCCAGCCTGAGGGTGGAAAGACCAGGGAAGAAGGAACCAGATGAGCAGGCCCTGCCCCAGTCTGAGTAGGCTGGATGCCCTCATGGGAAGCAAGGGGGAAGGGAAGGGGGATTGGAACCAGAAGGATCCCATTCTAACCCTGCCTTGGATGCTGACTTGTTTCAGGACCCCAAGCAAGTCCTTAACCCCTCTGAGCCTCATGAGGTTCCTGCACCTATAAAATGGGGAATTACTTGCATGACCCACCTCCCAGGACTGTTGTAAGACTCAAACGAGAGAAACATTTTTTTTGATATTATATAATGCTGGATATTATTACTGTTGTTATTATTATAAATTATATGTATTAATGTTGCTGTTACTCATCTTGCCTGCCTGTCACTTCAGATAGCACAAACTTTGTTATTATTCTCCATTTTACAGATAAGGAAACTACAGATCAGAAAGGTCAAGAGAGAGGAGGGCCTGTTGTGCTGGAACCAAATCATCAGAGCTGCTGATTAGTGGTTAGAGCACTTGGCCTGGAGTCTGAAGGCAGGAGGATCTGACTCCAATCTCTAAACCTGGCCCCAAACACTTACTAGCTGTGTGACCACGGGCAAGTCACTTGGCCTCTGCATGCCTCAGTTTCTTCAACTGTTAACATGGGGATAATAAAAGTACCTACTGCCCAACATTGTGAGGATCAAGTGAAACATTTGTCAAATGTGCCTACCTTCCTTTTTTTGTGACACCCTCCACCTGGCTCAGTCTGCTCCCTCCTCCCAATCCCCAGATGCACTGGCTGAAATGCTGGTCACCCCTCCTAGTTAATGTCACACCCTGTCCCCTTTTCTCTATCTACTCCCAGTCAAAATAATAATATAAGCAACTGACAAAATTTTATCAGATTTAAGGCTTACAAAACACTTCTTCATTTGGGCCTCCCAACAACCCTGTGAGATACGGTCAGGCCCATTTTACAGAGGGGGAAATTGGGACTCTGGGAGAAGTTGTGACCTTGACCTTTCCTTCCTGGAATCTCAAAGAGCAGTTCACAATTCTCTCCGGCATTTATTTAATCACACTCTGCCCATAGCTGCAGGAGACTGATCTGAGAGCAGGTCTTAGCTCCCCTACTAATGGAAGATCAGCCCACGCTTTTACCAAGAAAATCTGGGCCCCTTACTGTGAACCCCTTCTCCTCATCTCGCCAGCCTTCCTTCCCTTTCTTCCCTTTCCTTTACTTCACCTCGATGAAACAAAGCCCTTTGCACACTCCCTCCATCCCATCCCCTTCCCTTCTTTCCGGCAGACTGCCCAAAATAACACCTTCATTCTCTCTCTCTCTCTCATCGGCAATCTCTGGCTATCCAGCTGGTTCCATCCTGCCTGTTTACAAACAGGTCCATGCTTTCCTCAACCAGCAGAATCAACATCATCAATCATTTAATGCTTTAAAGTTTGCAAAGTGTTATATAAAAGTTATCTCATTTGATTATCACAAGAGTTGTATAAAGCAGGTGCTATCACAAGCCCCATTTTACAGATGAGGAAACCGAGACAGAGAAGTTAAGTTACTTGCCCAGGGTCACGCAGCTAGGAAGTACTGGAGAAATTAGGATGAAGCATGAGGATCAGAATTCAGGTCTTTCAGACTCCAGGCCCAAAACCTGCTTAAAAAACATTCCCTAGGGGGCAGCTGGGACAGTGGATAGAGCGCCAGCCCTAGAGTCAGGAAGATCTGAGTTCAAATTTGACCTCAGACACTTACAAGACTCAGAGTAGAAAATAAAATCAAACTGAATTTTGGAAAATCCATCCAATCTATCTTCTGTTAATCTCAGGTTAATAAACCCAGATCTAGTCTCTCCCCACTCCAATTTAGCCTCCAATCAGCCAACAAGGTGATTTTCCTTAGCTACAAGATCTGACCTTGTCAGTCCCTACTCAATAAACTCCAGTGTGACCCTGGGCAAGTCACTTAAGCACAATTGCTTTCTCCCATACAAAAAAAGAACACTCCCTATACGCTAATCTTATCTTTCCAATCAAATTCCTTGAAACAGCTGTAGCTACTCATTGGCTCCACTCCCCTTCCCCTCAATCACTCTTCCTCTCTTTGAAAACCAGCTTCCAATCTTACCACTCAAATGAAAGTGATTTCTATGAAGTTAACAATGAAAAAAAGTTGCCCGATAAAATGGCCTCTCCATCCTTATCCTTCCAGAATCTCCTTGCAGCATCCATACTGCTGATCATTCTCCCTTCCTGAATATCATCTCCCCTCTGGGTCTTTTCAATGCCACTCTCTCCTGAATCTTCTCCTCCTATTCCCCCAGTTGTCACTGTTCAATCTCCCCACCTCATCTCGACCCTCTTCTCTTTTCTCTCTATACTTGACCTCATCAGCTCCCAAGGATGAAGTGTCCAATCAGCATCTCTATGCAAAAGACTCCCAGACCTACCCATGCAGCCTCAGTCTCCCTCCAAAGCTCCAAATGGCTACTGAACTTTTCCAACTGGATATCCTGTTGATATTTCAAACACATATGTCTAAAACAGAAATCTTATCTTTCTTGCCCCCTCCAATTTTACCTATTTACCTACCCCTCCAATTACCCTGTTACCACTGACAAGGCCCTCCCCCCCATTCTTCCAGTCACCTAGGTACCCAACCTCAGGGTCATCTCTGCCTTTGCCACTGTTATTTAACCCTGATAATTCACTCAGCTGCCAAACTTTGTCATTTCTCCCCCCACATCAAGTGGGTCTCAAATAAACCCCCTTCTCTAAACTTACAGTGCTACCATTCAAGTTTAGGCCTTCAACTCTTACCTGGACTAGTGTAATACCATGGACTCCCAGTCTTTCATCCATGTGTCTTTTTTTTTTCTTTTTGCATTATAGAACCATCTAGCAATCTGGTGAATTCAACCTATGGACCCCTTTTCAGAATAACATCTGCTGCCTACATATTACTAAAATAAATGCTAAATTTCAATTAGGGGTTAGTGAAAAAAAAATGCAATTTTTTTCCTATGCACTCTATTTATAATAATGTAAGTAATTTGTTTCATGTCACTGTTATACACATTTGTAATAGGTTTTGTTTTTCTTACTTTTTCAATGGAGAGGGAGGAGGTGGTGAGAGGGAGAAGATTCAGAGTAGAAAATAAAATCAAACTGAATTTTGAAAAATCTATACAATCTATCATCTGTTAATCTCAGGTTAATAAACCCAGATCTAGTCTCTCCTCATTCCAATTTATCCTCCATTCAGTCAACAAGGTGATTTTCCTTAGGTAAAGATCTGACCATGTCAGTCCCCTACTCAATAAACTCCAGTAGGTATCTATTGTCATTGTTCAGTTGTGTTTGCCTCTTCATGAGTGGATTTATACCAATATGTGTATATGTTGTCTTCCCCATTAGCATGTAAGCTCCTGAGGGCAGGAACTGTTTTTTCTCTTTTTTTTTTCTGTCTTTGTATCTCCAGTGTCTAGCAAACTGACTGGCACACAGCAGGTAGGAGAAGGCGAAGGCTATATAAATACTACAGGCCAGCACTGTGCTAAGTGCTTTTTACAAATATTACCTCATTTGATCCTCACAACAGCCCTGCTAGGTAGGTGAAATTATTATGCAATTTTGTAATTAAGGAAATTTGAGTCAAACAGAGGTTGAGTGACTTGCCCAGGGTCAAACAGACAGTAGTGTCGGAGGCCGGAATTGAACTCTGGTCTTTAGGTGCTTACTAAGTGTTTCTGGGAAGATGGATGGATACACGGAAGGAGGAACATGGATGGAAGAGTTGACTCACATGTTCTTCTGGGCCTGAATGATGGCATTTACATCCTCTGAATTCACCATGCTGAGAATCCGGTTGCAGAACACCTCTGAGGCAGAACTAGGAGATTCCATCTCCTCCTCCTCCTCCTCTGCGGCCTATAGACCAGTCAAAGGCAGAGGTTACTAAGGCTGGCCAGGCAGGTGCGCATGCTCCAGTGTCCTCCACCTGGAACTGTCTAGACTAGACTTTTGTTTTATTAGCAGACTGCATCCCCCAAATTCTGGGACTTCCCTCCAGGCTGTGGCCCTGATAGGACCAGATGGTCCCCACTGCGGGTTCTACTCCTGCCAGCAGGCAGGCTGCCATGAGGGGACTCTGAGCAAGGTCTTGACAGAAAGATCCCTTGGAAACCCTAGAACTCTCCTAGAAAGCCTTCCTCAGAACTCAGTTTTCTTCTCTGTAAGTGAGGAGGAGGATGAGAAGGGAGTTTGCACTGGAGGTAAAGGACTCCTTAGGTCATGACATGCCATATCCCAAGGACCCTCTTGGCCCTGACATTCCCCGTTCTGAGGGCCCTCCTGGCCTGACACCAGACGAATGTTTGTTCTGAAGCCCCTTCTCCTTCTGTCGGACTATTCTAAGGGCCCTCTCGCCGGACCTCCTATGTGTGCAGCCTCTGAACCCTTCCCCAATGAGGTCCTGTGCTCTATGTCCTCAGGTAGCCCGGACCCCGACAGCCTAAGCCCACATTTTAGAACTCTGTGACTCTTTCCAGGATCTCTCGGATCCTCACCAGACTAAGCACTTCCTACTGTCCGGCTCATAGCTCGCCCCGTACCAGCTCAGGAGGAAAAGGTTTGGGGCTGGGAACCGTCGCCAGATGTGTCAGAGCAGAGATGCACAGCTGGACGCCCCCACCCCCACTCCCCGCTGGGCCCCGGGAGGCTGAGAGCAGTGTACCCTCCCGGACCGCCTCCTGGTCCCCCCACTCCATCTCCCACCACCCCCGGACTCAGCTGCAAAGGCGGCAGTGGCGGCGGCGGTGGTGGTGGTGGTGGTGGTGGTGGTGGCGGCGGTGGCGGCAGCGGCACCTGCACATCTGGAAGCCTCGCACTTCCGGGATGGCGCTCACGCGCAGCAGCCTCTGCGCGGCTCCGGTGGACGTCACAACCAGGGAGCTGGGCCCGGTGGAGGGGCGGAGCCGCGGGAGGGGACCTAAAGGAGGAGTCAGGGGCGGGGACAATGGGAGGCGGGACACGTGGGAGGATCCAGGGAGGCAGGACCAGGAAGGGGGAGGCCAAAGGAGGAGCCAGAGCCAGGAGATGGTGGGGGCGGGGCTATCGAGCAGCAGGGGCGGGTATGGGGAGGAGCCAGGGCTGGAGGAGCGAGGGGAGGTGGAGCCAGGGAGGAGGGAAGGAAGGGAGCCACAGAAGGGCCGGGAGGCCGAAGGATGTGGAAGAGGACGTTGCTTTCTCCCTAAGCAACTTTTAGCCAGTTCCTCCAGAGAGCACTCAATGGTCCCTAGGTGGCGCAGTGGAGAGAGTCCTGGGCCTGGGGTCAAGAAGACTTGAGTTCAATTCCAGCTTAAAGCTAAAGACACTTAGTTGTGTGACCTTGGGCAAGTCACTTCAATCTGTTTTCCTCAGTCGGGGAGAATAATAGTATCGTATTATTTCCCTATCAGACGAGAACGTTGGGCTAAGTTTCGCCCGTCCTTAATCTTTTTTTTATGTCTCTGATCCCTTTGCCAATCAATCAATAAACATTTATTGAGCTCCTCCTGTATTCCAGGTACCATATGAAATGCTAGGGATACAGAAAGGCAAAAGACAGTCCCTGCTCTCAAGGAGCTTATGTTACAATCTAATGGTAGAGACAACATGCAAACAAATATATGCAAGGCAAGCTATGGACAAGATAAATAGGACATAATTAGCAGAGGGCAGGGATTAGACTTAAGAGGGATTGCTGTAAACGAAAAATAAATATATATTTTTAAAAAAGAGATAGCACTAAAAAAAAAGAATTAAGAGGGATCGGGAAAGACTTCCTGTAGAAGACGGGATTTTTGTTGGGACTTGAAGGAAGCCAGAGAAGGCAGGAGGTGGGTGGTGAGGAGGAAAAGCGTTCTGGGCATGGCAGAGGGCCAGAGAAAGTGCTCGGAGCCCATAGGTGGAGTGTGCTGTTCACAGAACAGCCGGGAGGGACAGAAGGTCATGGAGTAAGGTGTCAGAAGACTAGGAAGGTAGCACAGGTGAGACTCCCTTCTCAGAATAATGTTTACAGATAATATAAAATACATAGGATTACAAAGGAAGCCAATTATCTACCTAGTTATACATGTGCGTATACACACATACATACATATACAGACTTGCATACACACACATATAAAAATGTTTTTAAAAATGTTACTGACCCCAGGTTAAGAACTTCTGGATTAGATGATCTCTGAATTCTCTCCCAGCCCTGATATTTCTTGTTCTTAGGGGGAAGAGAGAATAAGCATTTATTAAGCGCCATGCCAGGCACTGTGCTAAATGTTTTAAAAATACCTGCTTATAGCAAACCTGGGAGATAGGCGTGCTGTTATTATCTTCATTTTTACAGTCAAGGAAACTGAGCTTAAATGATTTACTCAGGGTCATACACCTTGGAGGTGACTGAGACTAGATTTTAATTTGGCAATCTATTGACTGTGCTATCTATCAGCTCACCCCACCAGCTCCGATATTGTCTTCCATATTCTAAGGTCCTGGTGTTGCGTGTTCTAAGGACCTTCTCATCTATAAGCCCATCGTTCTACAAGATGAAATCGACTCTGAAACTCATCCCTCCTCAGCACCCTCTCTCCAAAGTTACCGATGATCTATTAGTTGCCAAAACCAGTGGTCTTTTCTCAATTCTCATTCTCCTTGACCTCTCTCTGCAGCCTTTGGCATTGTGGATCACTCTCTCCTCCTTAATACTCTCTTCACTCTAGGTTTTCAGGACACCTGGTTCTCTCTCCTGTTTCTCCTCCTGCCTATCTGACTGCTCCTCCTCTGACTTCTTTGCTGGATCCTCCTCTAGATCAGGCCCTCTAACCACAGGCGTCACTCAGGCAATCCCTCAGTCCCAGTCTCCTCTCCATCTATGCTACTTCATCTGGTGATCTCATCAGCTCCTGTGGATTTAATTACCAACTCTACATTGATAATTCTCATATCTACCTCTCCTGCTGCAACCCTTCTGCTAACCTTCCGTCTTACATCTCCAATTTCTTTTCAGACATCTTGAATTGTATATCTAGTAGAAATCTTAAACTCAATACATCCAAAATGAAACAAACGCTATCTTTCCCGCTAAACCCTCCCCACCTCCTACCTTCCCTATGGCTGTGAAGGACAGCACCATCTTCCCAGTCCCTCAGGCTCACTACCTGGGAGTCAGCCTGGGCTCTTCACTATCTCTCATCCCCATATCCAAGCCATGGCCAAGGCCTCTCGATTTCACCTTTGCAGCATCTCCTGAATACGCCCCCTTCTTTCCTCTGACATTGCCGCCCCCCCTAGTATATTGCATTATTGCAATAGCCTGCTCCCCCTTATCCTCTCTGCCTGCCTAGCTCCCAGGCTTCCTTCAAGTCCCAACTAAAATCCTACCTTCTACGGGAAGCCTTCCCCCACCCCTCTTCATTCCAGTGCCTTCGCTCTTAATTATTTCCTCTTTAGCCTGTATAGAACTTGCTTTGTACCTGTTTGTTAGATTAGGAGCTCCTTGAGGGCAGGGCCTGTCTTTTGCTTCTTTTTGTATTCCTGAGGCTCACGGGTCCCTGGCAGGTCAGTCAGTTGACTGACCAAAGGTTTATCTTGTTTCTCCAGGCATTAAGATGCTGAACTCTTGTGAACAACCAGATGCCAAGCAGCCCTCTAGACCTTTTGGAGTCACAAGATGGCAGGCTCTACTTTCTTCACTGGTTACTTAGCTCTCCAGAGTTCACTGTGGCAAAAAAGAAGGCAGAAGCTGGCAGGCCTTTTTGTTTGTTTACATTTAATTTTGTTTTTTTTTCTGAATTACATGTAAACAACATTTTTAATGTTCCTTTTAAATTTTTTTTAATTTTTAAATTTCTTTTTTAAATTTGGATTAGGATTCTCTCTCCCTTCTGCCTCCTTGAGAAGGTAAGCAATTTGATACAGGTTCAACATGTGCAGTCATGCAAAACATATTTTCATATTGGTCATGTTGTAAAAGAAAATGAGCAAAAAAAAAAAGCAAGAACAATTTTTTTTTTAAAGTATGCTTCAACATGGCAGGCCTTTTTGAATGACTCTGTAACCAGCCAAACAGCTTCTTGTTCACCAAATGGTTAACTGACCAGAACTAATTACAGAATGTCTACACATGCCCCAACCTGTTTCTCTAAGGTGTTTCCCTTAGAGTCACCAGAGTTCTCCCAGAGGCAGCTCCTTAGCATCCCATACATGGATAAACCATCTGAGACACCATGACATGATCACCAGGGCATGCACCAGTCTGCATTACACCTGACTTTATATTTCCTCATTCTGCTCAACCTCCATGACCTATTCCTTCATTCCAGTTTAGCTACACACAGAGACGGTCATACCTTGTTCTTACCATCACCCACAAGAGTTCTGTTTCCATGCAGAAGAACTCTGGAATTTCTTTATCTGATCATAATTTTTAAAATCACTCCATCTCTCCCCGTGCCTTAGTACCTGCAACCCTATTCATTCTCACTGTAATCTCCAATCCCTCCACCTTCAGTACTTTTCCAGGACGTCATCTCTGCTGTCTGACTATTTCCCATTTCCTTTCCCTATCTCAACCTCTTGGGGAATTAGTTCAAAGCTATATTATCTGATACTCTTAAATTTCTTCCTCCCTTGTCATGTCATCTTTTATACTTTGTCCAATCCCAATCCTGGATTGTACACACACACACACATCCCCCCATGTCTCACCAACTATTTCTCTTCCTTCTACTTACATGCCACTGAACCCAGTTGGAGGAAGTCTGGGTCCACCACAAATTTATGTCATCTAGTCTCAACCAGACCTGCAGTTGAACAAAACAATCCTATTCTTCATTAAGTGATTTTCTACCCCATTCCCCACGAGTATTGTTCCATAACTTCTTTCTTTTTCTTTTTTTTGGAGGGGAGAAGGCAGGGCAGTTGGGGTTAAGTGACTTGCCCAAGGTCATATGGCTAGTAAGTGTTAAGTGTCTGAGGCTGGATTTGAACTTAGGTCCTCCTGACTCCAGGGCTGGTGCTCTATCCACTGTGCCACCTAGCCTCCCTTATAAATTCTTTCTTGAAGCCTCTGACATTACCCACTTCTGTCCCCCTCTCAGGTAAGTCAGGACCTGGCCTCATACTTCAATGAAAAAATGGAGACTGTTGGCCATCAGCTCCCTTTTTTTCTCTTCTCATCTTGCACACCCCTCCCCCATTCTCCTCCTCCTTAACTATCTCCTCCTGAGCTCCAGCCTTTGATGAAGGCCCCTCTCCTTCCCAAAACCATGCCTATGAACATGTGGTCTTGTTCCTATCCCTTCCTATCTTCTCCAGAAAATAGCCTTGCTATCAACTCGGTAATCTTCAATCTCCATCTATCCCTTGACTCCTTTTTTCCTTGCTACAAGCAGGCCCAAGTCTCTCCAATCCTTAAAAATCCTCTCACTAGACAAAATCAAACCCACTCTCATCCCATATCTCTCCTCCCTTCCTCAGTCAAAATCCTTTAAAAGGAGGGAATCTCAGGGACTATTCGGAGCTGAGATGAAAGTGAAGCTCAAGTCCATCAACTTCACAAGGTGTCTCATATTTTAATGCTTTAAATATAACTTTGTTCCTCATGGGTTGTCTAGATGGGGTTCACAGGGAGGTGTGTGTGTGTGCGCCATACACTGGATGCCTGCTTTTCTCCAAGGAAAATTTTTATTTTTTCCTAGAGGAAAGCAGAATGTGTCAGTAGGTTGGCTGCTCTGCTTTCCTCAGAGAGGTGGTATCAGATTAGGATTATATCTATTCCCTAAATATTGCTAATCTGGGAAACGACTACATTCTTAGTTTTAAGCTGCTTGCCTAGTTACTAGGAGGCAAAGTTGATAGAGCATAGGAAGATCTGAGTTCAGATCCAGCCTCAAACATTTACTGCCTCTGTGATTCAGAGTAAGTCACTTAACCAGTGCTTGCCTCAGTTTCCTCATTTGTAAAATGGGAATAATAACCACACCTACCTCCCAAAGTTGTTGTGAGGATCAAATGAGATAATAATTGTAAAGTGTTTATTTAGCACAGTACCTGGCAAATATGATGCTATATAAATGGTAGCTATTATCATATTATTAAAGAGGAAAAGGAGGTGGGGTAGGGCTTAGATCCAAAAGTTGGGTCTCTCCCTTTCAAATGCTAGTTACACACACACACAAAATCACAAATAGTGAATAACATATAAAGACATTTATCCAAACACATAGCAAGCAATGGCCAGAGAAGTTACACAAATAAGAATATATATTTTAAAAAGCGCACAAAGTGAATTAACTCTCCTACTAGGAATCCCTGATTTCATCCCAGAAAAAATTTTCCAAAAATCTCTAGGGAGGCAAGCAGGAAACCAGACACACTGAGGTGTTAGCTTCTTTCCATTTCTCTCTCTCTCCCTCTCTTCCCTCTCTTCCCTCCCTCCCTCCTTCTCTCTCTTTCTCTGTCTCTCTCTCTGTCTCTCTCTCTCCCTCTCTGTCTCTCTCTCTGTCTCTGTCTCTGTCTCTCTCTGTCTCTCTATCTCTCTGTCTCTATCTCTCTCTGTCTCTGTCTCTCTCTGTCTCTCTATCTCTCTCTGTCTGTCTCTCTGTCTCTCTCCCTCCCTCCCTCCTTCCTCTCTTTCTGTCTCTCTCTCTGTCTCTGTCTCCCTCCCTCCCTCCCTCCCTCTCTCTCTCTCTCTCTCTGTCTCTCTCTGTTTCTCTGTCTCTCTGTCTTTCTCTCCCTTCCCTCCCAAGCTCTCCCACAAACTCCAACTCTGACCCTGGTGCAGGTACACAGTGTTGACTCATCCTCTTCTCCACCAATAAGAAGTGTTATATAAAACTTCCAGACTTGAACCCCAGGTTACATAAGCATCAAAGTCTCAGGAGAGCTCAATACCAGTTATGTAATTACTTCACATTCAAGTTTTCATCAGTGCACTCTTGTGAGTCTTTTGTGTTTCTAGAATTTCTTCTTATGCGGAGGAAATAAATAGCCGTCCTACATTTGATCTGCATTGTACATTTGGAAGCCTTTCTAGTCCCTTTTTTGGGGAAACCCTAGATATGAGCCCAAACTAAGCTTTAGGTGATTCTCTTCAGGCTGTAGGGGGAAGGGAAGAGGAAGGTGTGTAACAAGCCAGAGAGTGTGAGAAAAATAAGTCCCACCTCTCTAGTGGCTAGGCTCCCTCAGTCAGGGAGGGAGGAAAATAAGCATTTGTTAAATGCCTACTATAAGCTAGGTACTATTCTAAGCAATTTTACAAATACTATCTCATTTGATCCTCATAACAACACTGGGAGATAAGTGCTGTTGTGATCCTTGCCAAGAAAGAAACTGAGGTACTATCTGAGACAATATTTGAACTCAGGTCTTCCTGACTATAGGCCCAGTGCTCTTCCACTGTCCCACCTTAGCCAAGTCACTGAAGGGCCCCCCTCAGCTCGGAGCTCATGCTCCCGACCTCACTGGACCCAGATGCAGGCACATCGTGATCACTAGTCTCTGATCTGTGTTCAGAAAAGGAAACAGAAAGACCAAAAATAAAGCATACAGAAATTGGAGTTACAGAAACTCCCCTTTCAGGCTTGTTTGAGCAAGCTACGCTGTTTGCCATATGTTTCTCCTGTAAGCAACAATTTTCTACTCGTGTGGTTGTAGTTCATGCATGATATGAACCCTCTTATTTTCTGGGATGACTCTCTCACCCTAATTTGAACTTATTCTGGTGTGCTCGAGGTTCCAAAAGAAGTAGTATTTCATGTTTACAGGGTCTTAGGGATAACCTGGTTTGATGGGGACATAAGCCCACTACTTGTACCTGCAGCTCCTGAACTCCCACTCCCAGTCATGTGTTTCCCATTTACATAAAATCAATTACCATGATACCATTAGCTCTTAAATGTAAAAATTTACTAAATAATAAGATAAAAGCAATAATAATCCTAACATTTATTCAATAGTAGGCAGGCGCAGGAATAATTCTAACACTCATTAGAAGACCAAAGAGAATAATCGTGGTCTGTGAACACAAGATTATTTTCTCCCACCAGCGAATACTGTCTTGGGGAGAGTGAACACACTTAATCATGTCTATAAGGAAGATTGGGCACACATAGAAATCTAACAGAATCATCTAAGTGGAGAAACCCAAGTGCCTGCGAAAACTCACAATTCTGATATTGATGTTCTTCATCCTTTGAGTTAACAATCTGTGCTACATGAATCCAATTCTCTTCTACGTGCTCCTCTTCTGGTCCTTGCTATCCTGCTGGATAAAACTATTCTGTTCTTCAGCTGATAAAGTAAAGATGAACTCTTTTCACTCATAGCCACCCTTAACAGGGCATTGACAAGAAAGTGTTATGCTCTTTCAGGAACATGGGATTCCTTTAAGCAAAAATACAGACTCCTAAGATCTGAAAAAAGTAAGGGATCCTGCTTTGTCCAATCAACACAAGCCTCTTTTCATAGCAAAACACAGATTCCAGATGAACAGATGGAAAGTCTATCTTTCCTCTTCTGTTTCTTTCAAATCAAAGAGGGCAGGAGAGGCAACAAGATGCAACACCTTTATCACCCTCAAATTTTATTCCTTTCTCTTGCATTTTAAGATCACTGTTCTTTACACAGCATCAGGATTCAGCTCTCATCCAATAGGCATCCAGCAGCTGCTTCAACCTTTCTCTAGACAATCAGCAAAGCAATGTCTCTCTTCCAATGGGCAAATTCCTAGTGAAACAACCAAAGGGTCAGCTGTCACAGTTAGAAAACTTCTATGTTTTCCCAGCTTCTGGTGTCCCTACTTGCACTTAGCTTAGTCTCTTGCTTCTTCTGTCTCTTCACATAGCTTCTTAATAGCTGCTAATGTTTCAGCTCAGAAACTTTTAGTAATCAATGACTCATCTTCCTCTTATGAGATAAAACTCAAGGAATTCAGCTTTCTGTCAGGTCAATAGTCATTACGTAATGTTTCCATAGTTCCCAAAGCTGCCAACTTCAGAGCCCTAAAAGCTGTCACATGCAAACGACCTGATGAACCACAATGACCTGTAACCATCATTGTTTCTATCATTGTCTGACCTTTAAATAGGTCTTCATAGTGCATTCATTTGAGGGGACACAATAGTATGTGTCTCTCCTTCACAATTTAAGGTTTGGATTTCTTCACATCAGATTGTGAGCTCCTTGAGAGCAAGGATTATTTTGCCCTTTTTTGTATCCCCAGCGTTCAGCACAGAGTAAGCCCGTAGTAAGTGATTTTTAAAAAACATATAATTTTTATTTTTTATCAATTACAGGCAAACAAAGAATTTTAACATTCATCTTTTTAAATTTTGAATTCTACATTTTCTCCTTCCTTCCCCTCCCACCTCCTTGAGAAGGCATAGTAAGTGCTTCATATTGATTGTCAGTTTATTAAAGTTTATTTTTTTATCATTTTTCTTTACACAAATATTCCTTTTCTGCCCCTTACATGAAGGGAAGAAGAATTCGGCTCTTATACACACACACACACACACACACACACACACACACACACACACACACACACACACACACACACACTCATTCTCTCTCTCTCTTTCTCCCCCTTCTCTCTGTCTCTCTGTGTCTCTCTCTGTCTCTGTCTCTCTCTCTCTCTCTCCCCCTTGGTCTACCATGGTCTGGTCTACATGTTCAAGGAATATGAAAAAAAAGGGGATTAAATGGGTGTGCTGCTTTCACCCTTATAGATCATAGAGGGGGCAGATGCTCCCTATAAATAGTAAATATCTGTCCCCTAACTCTCAGTTGTCAAACATCTTGTAGGCAGCCCCAGTCTCTAGGGACTAATCAAAGGAATTTCCTATATCCACTCAGCAAGGGACTAGGCTGCGTGTCTACCTCCATCTTCCTTGATTCCTCACTACCTCTCACTTCCCACATCCAATCAATTGTTGAGTCCAATCATTTCTACCTTCATAATTCCTCTCCTCAATCACAGCTACCATTGAAGTACAGTCTTCTTGACTCCAGGCCCAGATCTCTATCTATTGCGCCACCTAGCTGCCGCAATTCTAGTTTGCCACAATTAGAGACCAGGACATTTCTCTATGGGTGCAATGGTGGACTCTTGATTTAACTGATATATCTCACTCAGAGTGGGAGAATTCATTCACTCTGTGTATTTCCTGGCATATTCCAATCTGCATAAATTCTCTGATTTCTATTTGCTATTGGTTTAGATAAAAGGCTTTACTCATCATTTACTATTTGTGATGGTCTTTTCTACAACTAGCATCTGGTGGGAAGTGAGTCAAGCTTTCAGAAACAACTTAGAACACTCCTTCCCTGTTAAAGGATAAATTTAACTAGGAAAATCTGCTTGAATTTAAAAATTATTTCACCTAGATTAATCATATTTAGTGGGACAAATAGATATAATACTAGATAGTATTTCCTCTTTGAGAACAAAGCAGGTCAGCCTTATCTCCTGTCCTCCTCCAGATAGGAATCAGTATATCTTGGAAAGGAGTGGAAGAGATTCTGAAGATATCTATTCATACCTCCTAATACCTAACGCCATTTAGACAGAACCACATGGACACATTGAACCTACCTAGGCAATAGACATACACACACACATACACACACACTTACATTACACTGGCATACTCTCAAAGAATATGGGAGTGGATAGGATTAAATTCACTAATAAAAAGGTTGGCATTGCTAAGGAAAAATGGCCACCTTTTCCTCGGAAATGGAAGCAAAGACAGGAAATTTGGAGTATGGAATTGAGGAGGTGAGACATAGCCTCCTCTTTTCAGTGAAGTGTGAGGAGAGGGCTTCCGCTGAGAGGGAAGGGAAAGAAGCCTTGAAGAAAGGAAGGACGTTTTGGAGTAGATGCTACGGGGAGTCAGGGAACTGGCATGACATGAGGTGTAATGGAACCAGTAACCTCCCCCATCTTGTTCAGGTGTTTCTGGAAGAGTAAAGAAAGTTAGTGGCCGGAGAAAACCTATTCATTTTTGGGAAAGGATGAACAGTGATAAGGCAAATAGACAAATGACTCACAAATTCAAAGAAATATGGGAAGACTTACATGAAATAATTCTGATTCTGGGCGAAGATATCAGAAACAAACAAAAAAATTGGCTCCAACTTCAGAGCTGGTAGATACCCGTGAGGTCATCTAGACCAACCTCCTCACTTCTGCCAAAAAAAGAGGAGAGATTCTGAGGTGAATTTGATCCTCTCAATCAATAATGGGAACAGAGAACTAGGTAAGAGCCTGGGAGAAGCTCAGGAATCCCCAGAATCAGGAAAAAGTTCCAGAGAAACCTCCCTAGAGAAAGTGTGACTAAAAGTACCAACAATAACCAGATGAGAGGCATGAATAAACAGCTAGGTGGCACAGTGGACCTGAGTTCAAATCCAGCCTCAGGCACTGGGGAGCTGTGCAACCCTGGACAAGTCATTTAACCCTGTTTGCCTCAGTTTCTTCATCTGTAAAATGAACCGAAGAAGGAAATAGCATTTTTCCTCATGAGTTCCTTGGAGTTGTCTTAGATCGTCGTTCTGCTGAGAACAGCTGTCATTCAATTTTTCATCGTACAATATTGCTGTTACTGTGTGTGACCTACCTTCTTTATTTTGCACGTCAGGAACCCGAATCCCAGCAGAGATAAAATGATTTGTGGAAAGTCCCATAGGTAGTAAGTTGAAAAGACAGGATTTGAAACCACTTTCTCTGATTTCACATCTGGCCCGGACAAATTCATGCTATACACACAGCAAAAAAGGTCTAGAACTGGAGTGGGGAACCTGTAGCCTCAAGGCCACATGTCGCCCTCTAGGTCCTCAGGTGCAGCCCTTTGACTGTATCCAGACTTTACAGAACAAAGGGATTTGGTGAAGCTTGGATTCAGTCAAAGGGCTGCACTTGAGGACCTAGAGGGCCACATGTGGCCTCGAGGACATAGGTTCGCCACCCCGGGTTAAAAGACTGAGAAAACAAGGATTATGAGGGTACTTCTATGTCCAAGTTCACACGCCCACCTTGTTGGGGGATAGAGTTAATAGTGAGTAAAAACCAGAAAGTACAGATGGGCATAATCCTTGACACTCTCGTGGGTTGTTTTGGTTGGTGGTAGATCCTGTCAGCTTGCATATTTGCTTTCCTTATTTCCTCTTCTGATGCTCTTTTGTTCTATGTAACTCATCACTCTGACCTCTGTAACATCTCTTGAATATGCCCCTATCTCTCCTCCAGTACCCTGGTCCAGACCTCATCCCTCACATTTGAATTATTTCAATAACCTGCTGGTGGTTGACCTGCCTTAAGTCTCTCCCCACTCCAATCTATCCTCCACTCGGTTGTCAAATTGATCTTCCTAAATAGAGGACGAGACTATCACTCCCCCTACTCAATAAACTCCACTGGCTCCCTGTCATCTTTGGGATCCAAATCCAATAAATAAATACAAGACGATAAACATTTGTTACCTGGGTAACATAAGTAATGACCCTATTACATTTAATACAGACTGGATGGGCTACCCAGATAGACTTGGATGGCTCTGCTACAGTTAGAATTGTGAATTCAAATTCAGCTTCAGATACTTACTAGCTGTGTGACCCTGGGCAAGTCACCTAACCCTGTCTGCCTCAGTTCCTCATCTGTAAAATGAGTTGGAGAAGAAAATGGCAAACTAGTATCTCTGCCAAGAAAACCTCAAAAGGGGTCACAGAGAGTCGGACACAACTAAAAAATGACTGAACATTACATAGACACTGTGCTAAGGACTGGAGATGAATTAATAAAAAGAAAGACAGTCTCTGTCTTCAAGGAGCTTACAATATAAGTGGTGATACAATACACAGAAGGAGGCAGGAAGGGGTGGTACAGGATAGGGCACAAGGGGGTACCCAGCATGGGAGCTTCTTGCTCTGGGCAGTTGAAACCAAGCAGAGCAGAAGTTGCAAAGTGGGGTAAGGATCAAATGCAAAATTCCTCTGTCTGACTGGCTGACTAGCACAGGCCTGTGTAACCTATGAAGCAGGAATTTATAGACGCATCTGGAATGTCTTACCTTACGCCATGCTTCAGAAGAACACCTCCACCTTTGTAGAGATTAGGTCATAAACACTCTTATTTTCAAAGCTGGTATGGGACTTGGAATTATATCTACCAAACATCAGATATTTGCAGGCAAAGGTATGATTCCTTTGAGGGGTTTTCTTGGTTGAAGGGTTTTCCTGGGAAAGCAGGAGGAGGAGGAAGTAGTTCTAAGACCCAGGGGGTAACAGCTTAATTTGGGGCAGTTTACCTTAATTCCTCATTATCCTCTTATTACACAAAAGACAATCCTAGATAATGAATAAACACATTCATCAAAGCAAACAGCAAAACATTCATGGGGAAGCCATCCAGATTAGTTTAGGAGGAAAGGGGATTCTCTGACCTAGTAGGGAGGTAAAATATCAGCTCACCTAGGAAGAGAGTGTTCTCATTATAGTGGTTTTCTCAGTGTCTAGGGGCTCAGGGCTAGAAGTCAAGAGATTTGGGTGGTAGGTTACCGGTCAGACAGTCAACATACCTTTAATAAGTACCTGCAATGTGCCAGGCCCTGTGTTAAATGCCAGGGACACACACACACACACACACACACACACACACACACACACACACAAAGGCAAAAACATGGTCCCTACCTTTAAGGAGTTCATAGTCTAATGAGGGAGATAGCCTGCAAACAACTCTATTAAAACAAGTCTCTATCTGTCTATCAGATAAATTGGGGATAATCTTAGAGCAGCGGTTCTCAACCTTTGGGGGTTGAACGACCCTTTCACAGGGGTCACCTAAGACCATCAGAAAACACATATTTCCGATGGCCTTAGGAACTGACACACCGCTCCTCTATCCATCTCCAGGCCAGTCCGCCCACATGTAGATATGCCCACATACAAGTATTAAAGGGTCACGCCATTAGGAAGGTTGAGAACCACTGTCTTCGAGGAAAGGCACTAAGATTAAGGAAGACTAGGGAAGGCTTCTCAGAGAAGATGGTACTTTGGTTTTTTTCCCCCTTATTTATTTAGTATTTCATTCTCCCCCAATCACATGTAAAAACAATTTTCAACATTCATTTTTAAAATTGAGTTCCAAATTCTCTCCCTCCCTTCTTACCCGCCTCATTGAGAAGTCAAGCAATCTGATATAGGTTATACATGTGTAGTCATGCAAAACGTATTTTCATATTGGTCATATTGTACAAGAAAACATAAACCAAAATTAAAAACCCAAGAAAAATAAAGTTTAAAAAAGTATGCTTTGATCTGTATTCAGACTCCATCAGTTCTTTCTCTGGATAGCATGGGTATCATTTTTCATCATAAGTTAGAAGGTGGTACTTTAGCAGAGACTTGAAGGAAGCCAAGGAAGCCAGGGGGTAGAGATAAGAAGGGAGAGAATTCCAGGCATGGGGGAAAGGCAAGGCAAAGGTACAGAGTCTAGAGACGGAGGATCTAGGAAGGGAATCACTGGGGAGGCTGTATACCCTCATCTCTTCCTCCCATACTTCTAGGAGCTTCCAATGTAACATCCACATGTAACATCACACCTTGTCTCTTCTTCCTGTCTTCTTCCCATCTCACTTTTACTTCTTTCTCAGAAGCCCTTCCTCCAATAAGGAATCATGTCACCTTACACAGCATCGCCAGATTCAGGAGAACTGTTAGACAAACCTCGGGGATGGAGGTTACACTTATATTTGAATACCCAAACTTGTCTACACAAGTCAAAATAAATATAGCATGAGAGTAGGGGTTGGATTGGAACATTTCACATGGAGCTGGGCCCTTTCTACTGAGATGTGTTGTCTGGTCTCTTACAAAAGAACATTCACCAGTAGAGGCTCCTGGTTGGTCCGTGTGATGGGGTGCTGTATCAAAAATGAGCTTGGAAAAGCCACCCCCTCAGTAAACCAGATAAAGGAGAAAAGAGAAAAGGCTTTCCTATTTTTTAAAGTCTTCTCCATTGGAATATAGTCAATATCATCTTTTCCTTGGATTTTCCAATTTGGAGGAGAAAAGGCTTTTTATTCATTTCCTTCTCCCCAGTAACAACTACAGTGACACCCTTTAAGAAATGAGGAGTAGACAAACTTTATAATAACATGGAGAGACATATAAACTGATGCTGAGTAAGGGGAGCAGAAGCAGGAGAACTTTGTACAAAAATTATAGACACACCGTATCTGTGATGACCAACTTTGATAGATTGGTCTCCTCTCAGCCAATGCAAGGTTATTAGACAACTCCAAAAGGATCCTGATGGAAAGGGCTATCCATATCCAGAGAAAGGTCTACAGCACCTGAATACAGGTTGAAACAAACTACTTGCTCTCTCTCTCTCTTTTGTTTTGTTCCTTCCATTAGTTATAACTCTTCTTTACACTTTGACTAATGTTTAACGTGAAGGCATTTGTAGAACCCATATCGGATTGCATGCCATGGGGGGGGGGGCGGGGAGGATGGAGAGGAGAGAGAGAGGAAGAAATTTTGGAATTCAAGGGATTGTGGAGCTGAATGTTGTAAACTCAAAGTGAATAAATATTTAAAAAGAAAAAAGAAAAAAGGAAGTCAAAGACAGAAAAAAGAAACAGTCCAACTACAGTGACTACAAGTATGGATAAGGAGAGCACTGTGCTTTCCTGGGCAAGCCTGGAACTGGACCTTAATTAAACACCTGCCTGCTGTTTCTTCCTTGTAACATAGGGGAGTGAATAGCTGTCCCGAGAGATGGACGTCTGTTTCCAGCATCAGCTACCATCTTATGAAAGGCCCGTATTCATTGAATTGGTAGCCCATTGGGAGTGCTCCCTACAGCTTCTAAAAGGATGACTGCCAGGAGAATGAGCCATGAGTCCTGGGACCTAACTTGATCCTCAGACAATACAGAATATGTATTAACATATTCCCTCCCTCATTCCCCACACCCCTCACTGAGAAGGCAAGCAATTTGATATAGGTTATACATGTGTAGTCATGCAAAACATATTTCCATATTAGTCATGTTGTGAAAGAAAACACAGGCCAAAATTAAAAACCCAAGAATATTCCATATACATATGGCATAGGGAAATGATGACTCAGATTAAAATCTCTCTGCTATCTTCCCTTCTGTTTATCATCTGGATGTGGCTTAAAAAGTGTCAAAGGGAATTCCACTGGATTGCTATTCTCCCAGGGAAACAAACTCCCATTAGTCAGCTCCCTCCCCATTTTCCAACCTCACATTTGGTATTGGATGATACTTCCAACTTTATCCAGACTGCATAACACCCCAAGCTCTACCAGTGAGGCTAACTAATATCAAAGATAAAGCAGGGTTAATATCTGCTAATATAGGTTATATAACACTTAACAGTGGCAAAGGAATGGACAGAAGTCAAAGGGAGGAAAGGGCAATCTTTGTGGGTGTATGCTGACTAGGCACAGCCAGTTGCTACAGAAGCCAGAGCTTTCCTGAATTAACTCCTTCCATTCACAGGGTAGTGGAAACGTGTTGTATTTATATCATTTCTTTTATGTGCATAGTCATAAATACTGGTCAAAATGTCCATGAGAATAAAATGTCACATTATATTTAATCATTATATTAATGCTTAATTTGTTGTAGGGGTTATTCATGTTTGTTAAGGTTATTTAAATTTCATCTTTACTTTATTGAGACACTAATTCTGGAAGAGTGTGGCAACTAAGGGCTGCTACCTTCTGAGCTCAGGAGAATGGGAAGAAGAAATGGTCTTCAGGGTAACAGGATGATCATCTCACCCACCCTGGTTCAATAGGTTTACCATTCTCTGGTCATAGTCATTTTCACCCATTTTAACTGAACTGTTCAGCCACAAACTGAGCAGCCACCCCTATGCTAACTACAGCCACATTTTTTTAAATCTCTGAAGAAAAGAACCAAAATGCATAAATCCAGTGCTAAGTACCTGCTTCTGTAGAGTCCACATAGCCTCAAGATAGAGGTGTGTGCCAACCTGCTCTGGGTCACAGCTTTCTCCTCGTTTTTCTGGTGTTTTTCTTCCAGAACTCTCTGAGAACAATCCCAGAAGTGTTCAAACATAGTTCATGACTTCAGGGACCAATGAAATCCTGAAAAAGTATCTCCGTCTTTAAAGTGTCAAAATATTTTGGAGATACCCTGTTTCTCAGAGCGAAGGCCCAGCAAGCAGGCTATGCCCTGAACTTGGCATAACAATAATCCTTTGTGCTCTGGAAGATATCGCCCTGTGGAAAAGCGTACTGCTTGGACCAGAACCAGATGTTCACCGAGGGCTTTAGCTTCCCTATTTCCCAAGGCCATCCATCACATGTTCACTCTGAAGAGTAATTACAACCCCTGAGACTTGAGAAAACAACCATGGGACCCAAGAATGCCTGTGCTATCCCAAGAAACGCCAACCATGAGAACCGTCTCAAGACCTAAGAATGATTGTGTTGTAGTCCAACCCCTTTCATGTATATAAGTGATCCCAGCATCAGCAGTGTTAAACCCTCCTTCGGGGCGGGAAGGTGGGGAGGGGAGAATTCCATTTGCAAATACCATTTTCATCGCTCTGAAATTAATTAAACTTTTATTTGTCCTGTCTTTCCTGTCTGCAGTCTGCTTTGTATGGCTCCAGCCACCTATAGGTTAGATGCTGGTTTTGGTCCGGGGTTGATATTAATTTGTGTCAAAAGTGGCATTAAACATGGAACAGGGCCAAATGCACTTACTAGCGCAGTGAGAGTAGAATAGGCACCACTAGAGATTTATTTCTCTGACTCCCCTTGTCTGGTGAGTCCTCTACCCTTTGTTTCTACTCCACTCCCAGCTCAGTCTTTGACCTGATTATGGTAAGGATATCTTCTGGTTTCTCTGTATGCCTCTGATTTTTTTTTCTGTACACTTCACTGTCCTATGTGCCCTCCCCTCCGCCTTAGCCAGCAAGTTCTTACCTGTTCAGGCTTCAGCACCCCCTGCAGGCTAAAAGAGTCCAGGTAGTGAAGGGAATACCTCTATAATTTGGTCTCTCTGGGTTCTTCTGGTTTCCATATGTGCCTCTGGGTTGGTTTTTTTTTTTTCTGCACACGCCTAGTCAATCACATAAAATTAGATATGCAGGCTTGTTGTTTGTGTCTGTCTCTGTGTTTATAAAATGTCTGTCATGTTTGAGCTATGAGCTAGATAAAAGACAGGACACAAATAGAATCTTACCTTGAAAGATATAAAATGCAGCCAGCCATAAAAACTTCTAAGGCTGTAGCCACTGGGAAAGATTAATGAACTTTCTTGTTATTTTGTCACAGCTGTAATAGTTGTCCCAGGAAAAGGGACTAACTCCTACCTTGGGCTTTCCTCAGGAGCTTAGGTTATAAGAAAAGAGGAAAAGCCTATAAGACACTTTTTTCTGTTGTTACAACACTGGCCAAACTAGAACTACAGAAATAAAGTCAGATAATTAAGGTTGTAGAACTGCTAAAAACATCTTAGCAGATTCTGGAGGTTTGGAGATTAATGCTTAAGGAGTTTGGATTTAAGATTGCAGGAGAGAACTCCTGATACTTTGAAGTAATTACAGAAACTCACTCCCTTCTGAAATATCTTAGAAAGTTTTGAGGTAGCGCTTTGTAGGATTGTTTTAAGGAAAAATAAGAATTAAATTTTATAAAAATTTTTAGAAGGGTTTTTTAAAAAAGTAATTGTCAATATTAATAGTTTTATTGTTTCTAGGGCAATGAAGGAAAACTAGTTGGTGGAAATTCTAGAATGAAGAAAGTGAAGAAAAACTGAGGTAAATGGTTTGCACTTTAAGGCCACCTTTTGTTAACCTACCTCCCCAGTTCAGAGACCCTCTCCCTTTTATTCTGTTAATCTTCTCATCTCAGATCAGATTAAGAAAAGAGAATGCTGGAGAATTGTAGGGAAACTTAGTACATCCTACCCATCCTGCCCCAGAAGCTGCAAGTAGCCCTAGCACCTGCAGCCAGTGGGGCTGGAGGGAGGTAGGGAGGGGTGGTCTGGTTCCACAGCCAATATTCTCTGAGCCCTGCCACCTGGAACTACCAGCCACACCAGTCTCTAGGCAGTGCTCTCTGCCACACCGCCCAAAGCCCAGTCAGTTGGTGTCTCCAAGGCAGCCTGTCCCTTGGCAGGTCCTGTCCAGCTGTTGCCTGGGAGGGTCTAGATGTTCCTCGCAATGCCTAGGTGGCAATACAAAGTGGGGGATCCTGCCAGACTCTGCCCTTAGTAAGCCCACCCTTCACTATTCTGGTTGCAGCAACTTACTAGCTGGATAATCTTAGACAAGTTGCCTTATCTCTGCTTGCCCCAGTTTCCTGATATGTAATTGTTATTATTTCTTTAACTGAATATAATTGTTCCATGCCTGATAACTCTAAAGTGGTTTTAATATATTAAAGATAATAAGATTAGTGATTTTTATGTATGATAATTTGGAAATGTGGTTGATGTCATCTGAAGTTTATTGTTTGTGCTATTACTGTATTTCTAAATTGTATTGTATTTCTAAATTTATATTGTGAAATTGGAGAGACCATTGCAAAAGAGAAATGCTGTTAGACAAAAACTTCCCTTTTTATTTAGATGCTGTTACACATGAATTGGGCTTTTAAAAGATAAAAATTTGGTTATCTGAAAACTGCTAATTTAATGAAATAGATTTAATTATAAAACAGGTAATAATAATATTAATTATAATAGATTTTAATTAGAAAATCTTGCTGTTATGAAAGTGTATAAGGTGGTTTAAAGATGTAGCTACAACATACTAATGAAGGGTCAATTATTAGGTATTTGCTGTATGTCTGAAGTCCCAGAATATGGGTAGTTTTAATTTATAAGTAAAGGATTAGTGAAATGCTAACTGTTAGGGAAACATTAGGAAAAATATTCAAGCCCTAAGTTCGAGTTAGTGAAATTCTGTTATTTAAGGGAAAAAAAATTCTGGAACTGTAATTTATTTTGAGCTTTCATTACCAGGATAGTTTTTTGAATTGTCATAAAGCCAATAGTAGAAAATGTCACGTGCTGCAATACTGCTTAAAGATGGATATCTGTCCCTGGGAAAGATTGTGGGGACAACCTAGAACATGGCTGAGTAGGGTTTCTCTGACTCTATTTCCCCATTGGGCTGTTTGTTTCTGAAAAGGAAAATTCCCATCTGGTTAATCCTAAAACCTTGCTTTTAACACTCTTAACTACATGATTGATTGTCAGATATGACTCACTCTCTCAGACCAAGGGCTAGCTGCATTTCCCCCCAAGGCTTTTAGGGGAACCCTTGAGGGGTCAGAGTATATTTATTTATTTTTTTTGCTTTTTCTGGAGGGTGGAAGGTAGGGCAATTGGGGTTAAGTGACTTGCCCAAGGTCACACAGCTAGTTTTTTGTGTTAAGTGTCTGAGGTCGAATTTGAACTGAGGTCCTCCTGACTCTAGGGCTGGTGCTCTATTCAGTGTACCACCTAGCTGCCCTGAGTATATCTATTTTTAAAACTAAAGTCTTAAAGCCCCTATTCTGGCATGTTCCTCTGTTAACCACTAGTTCATTTAATTAATTAACATTGATTAGCTTTTACAAAGGGATAATTACTTTGTACAAGAACAAAAGTATAAACATTTCCCCAATACTTGGTTTGTGGGGTACACTCCTATTATACCTCCCTAATCAACTCACTGGGGTGTTCAGGATGACTAGCACCTCTGCTGTGAGTGCTTTGTTGAGCCCTTTTCAAGGATGCTTGTCTTTGGTCTCCTCCTTTCATCCAACTCTTTCACCTGTGACTCCAAAAAGCTGTAGCACTCACAGCGTCCACACCCTGGAAAAACCATCTTGGAAGACAGGCTATGCCGGCATGAGGGTAACCAACAGGCATCAAACCTGTAGGTGAGTTAGGGAGGTGTCTACCCCAAGCATGTGAAGACTTCTGGCACAATGGGCATATGAGAACAATTTATTTCCACCAAGATCATCCACTGCATCCTGGGACACTGCCAAGTCCTCCTGACTTTTGTTCTATCAGTGGACTTTGATGACTCTGGAAAAGAAAGTGAAGCCGATGACTTTGTGCAACTCTGCCTCACTTAAATCCAATTCACACACAAGTCAGGACATCACCCCATGGTGTCATTAGTCCTCTTCAAAAAGGGAGGAAGAACAACAATTATATGCTTAGCACTGTGCTAAGTGCTATTAATACAAATATTAAAAAGGAAACAGTCCCTGCCCCCAAGAAAGTTCTATCAGACAGCAGAAGAAGTAGCAGCACTGTGTGTTCATAGCCATGTGGCAATCGGCAATTTCTCTTCCCCCCCTTAAAAGCCACCAGGGAGAGAAAGAGATTCCATCTGTACACAAATTCTACATAAACATTTGGTTGCATCTCAGCAGTCAATTGAAAGGTTTCTCATCATGTAGCAAGCTGGCAGAAAACAGTCTAAGAATACTTGCACATACTCTGAAAGATGAATGTTCCAGAGGAGGGCTTACCAAGACCCTCAACCTTGGTTGATACCAAGGAATGCATGTGGTGGCTATCCAAAGGCTGTGCCTTCAAAGGCCAGTTTTCTCTCACAATGTAATAAAAGAAAGGATAATACTGGGGTGGCTAGGTGGCACAGTGAATAGAGCACCGGCCCTGGAGTCAGGAGGACCTGAGTTCAAATCCGGCCTCGGACACTTAACCCAAAAAACTAGCCATGTGACCTTGGGCAAGTCACTTAACCCCAATTGCCCTGCCTCCCCCCCTCCAAAAAGCAAAAAAAAAAAAAAAAGGATAATACCAAGGCATGCATAAGTGTATCAGAGCAAGCATTTTTAATCTATCTATACACATACATATATACATGCATATGTGTTTTTACGTATTTATACGTGTGCACATGTGAATGTATATGCATATGTGCATGTTCATATATATACACATTCAGAACTCTGTAAGCCTCAATGCATTATATAATGTCAGCTATCATTTTATTATTAGAGTAATATAAACAGTATTTTCTTAATATCAGAGGAATATAGAATAAGGGGAAGGGATGGGGAGGAAAGGCATTTCTATAGAGCCTATTATACACCAGGCATTGTGCTAAGTGGTTTTTTTGAAGAACAATGACAACAGCTATTATTATCATTTCAGTCAGTCCTCACAAGAGCCCTACAAGGGAGATGCTGCTATTACCCCCATTTTTAAAAATTGATTTGTTTATTTACTTTTAGTTCACAAGATTCAGTTCCACAATCCCTTGAGTTTCACATTTTCTCCCCTCCTCCCCTATGGTGGCATGCAATCAAGTACAGGATCTGCAAATACTTCCACATTGGACATTAGTCTGGTTGTATAGAAGGGTTGTAACCAATGGAGTGAACAGTGGGAAAAAAAAAACAAAACAAAACGTGGAAAAGAACGAGAGCATGTAGATTGCTTCAGTCTCCGTTTAAACTCTGGTCTTTCTAGATCTTT
>CM053580.1:546372376-546415529 GCA_028627135.1 Pseudochirops cupreus
TAACTGACTAGGTAACTGATGTAATGGTCAGACGCTGGAAGCCGTCTGCTGATCTGTTTTTCTGTTTGTTTGTAACTTCTGTTTGTGTTCTCTGAAGTTCAGGGTCCTGACTTTCCCCTGAACTAGGTAAATGATGTATGTTTGATTGTTTACAGTAAGATTGTTAACCCACTTTGAGTTGCTTTCCTTTAGAAAAGCAGATCTAGGAACCTGTGCTAGTAGCCACCCTAGGTATGCTGGGGTGCTTGCCGATACAGTGACCTTAAATAAAAAAGCAAAAGCAGCTATGACAATGTAAAAGAAAATATGTGTAGAACAAAAATAAATGAATAGACAAACAGAACACAATGCCAAGGGAGTAACAATACTATACAAAAAAAATTCGTTTTTATGTTAAAATAATTGTAAAAAGGGGCGGCTAAGTGGCACAGCGAATAGAGCACCGGCCCTGAAGTCAGGAGGACCTGAGTTCAAATCCCACCTCAGACACTGGTCACAAAACTAGCTGTGTGACCTCAGGCAAGTCACTTAACCCCAATTGCCCTGCCTTCCCCCCTCCAAAAAGCAAAAAATAAAAATTATTTTTAAAAAATCATAAATCTATTTAACTGAGTTTGTGCTGATTTAAAGTTAAATGTATAATTTTTAAACAGATCACAGGTTGAATGGAGGCTAGTCACAAGAGCTGACTTTAGTCGATTTCATGTGTCAAACTCTCCAACCACCTTCCTATGTTTTACTCACTCTAACTGAACATCCGTCCCACAGGACCATAAATCCCTTCAACACCTGTGAGGGAAAGGAAGATGATGAGGCCCTGCTCCCTCTTCTATCTGCCAAACAGACTTTGACAAAGGAAAACAAGAGCCCTGAGCTAAACTCATTTTCATTTGTGCAACCAGACATTCCCAACACTTTCTAAAAATAAAGCGATAAACAGTGGAAGAAAGAACAGGCTCTTCTAACTTGGCAAACTGGTCCCTGAAATCAGAAGCTTCTAAGAAAGTCCACACCAAGCAGCCTGTGGCAGTTTAATGGCTACAATGGACTGAAAAGTGAGACCCAAACTTCTACAGAAGAGCAGAAGCGTGCTGCCTCTGCTGACAAAACAATTTAAAAAAAAACCCACACTGTTAACAGTTTTTGTCGATAGAAGGACTTTGCTCTCCTAAAATCCTTTCAAGGCTGAGACGTGCTGAGGATAACCACTTAATCCTAGACCTCGTCAGGTAAACTAGACCAATTTTAAGACCATTCTCCAAATTTATGAGCAACATTCTTGATTCAAACACAAATTTAGATGCACCTAGAACACAGTTCCTCTGAGTACAAAGTTCTATGTATAATAACGATGAACAGCAAGCCAAAAATTCAGAGGAGTAGTTTATTAATAGTATATAACATCAGCATTTATGTAGTGTTTTATGGTTCAAAAAAGCACTTTACAAATATGTTATTCTGTCCTCATGTCAACCCTGGGAGATTTTACTTGCCTAGAGTCATACAGCTGGTATGGGATAGAGATGGGATTTGAATTTCCTAATGCCAGGTCCAGGGCTCTATCCATTACACGACCTAGATGTAGGAGTTGACCTGTCATAATTCAGGAACCTCTATTCAACAGCAATGTTTAAATGAAGAAAGTAAGTCAAATATCTGGAAAAGCGCAAGACTATATGGTTACAATCTTGAATGCATGTTAATAACTAAGAGACAGGCAAGCACTCCATGACAGGCAATCTCTTCCACATGGGTATACTTCTCTACAAATAGCTCCAAAGTATCACCAAGTAAAGGACTTAGTACAATGAGCCTTACAAATGAAAACTAGAAAAAAAAATCTGCCTGGATAATGCATAACGTCAACCATTGTGCTCCATGGCAATGCGAACAGATTTTTAACTGACAGAAGGTCCTTAAAATCACAAACTTCAAGTGGAATTCCTCATGCTTAAAAAGTACATAGGTCAGCAGCACTCAAATTTAGGATTACAGAATCAAAGATCATAAGACTTGGAAGGGACCACAGCACAGAAAGTTTTAAAAGCCAAAAGTAACATTAAAAAATAAAATATTGAATCAGGAAGGAACCTCTAGTTCAATATCTCCATTTGAAAATAAATACATGGATGCCTACAAAGAAGTGATTTGCCCTGCTGTTTACAGAGTTAGTGTCAAATTTGAGATTAAAACCTAGGTCTGAATACCAAGTTAAAGTCAACGTGCGATCTATCTCAGTATTGGCTCTGGATTCAGAGGGTCTGGGTTCAAATCTTACCTCTAGGAATAGCACCCCTTCCTAGAAGGAACCCACCTTGATCCCTTTTAATACAAAAACACACAAAACTATGGCAGAAGCTCCTCAGTGCTTTTCTTTTCAGGTATCAGATATATATATATATATATATATATATATACACACACACATATATATGTGTAAAATCAGATTTTCTCCATGAGGGGCCCCACATGAAAAGACACCATGAGAATAATTACTCTAATTCTTAATACTCCAGTGGCTCTCTCATTATTACATCAGTTGCAAGTGAAGATCACAATTCATCAATGTCTTCTTATCTTGCGACTCTTCATGCATGCTTTCTCATAAATCTTCCAAGAGGAACCATCCAGCATGCTTGGGGGGTAGGGGGAACTTCTTAATGATAAGAGGCTCTAAATTTTCTTTGTCACAGACCTCTCTTAGCAGTCTGGTGAAGCCTATAGCCTCCCTTTTCAGGATATTTGGAGTTTTCCCCCTCCCCCATTTATAAGAAAGGAAATGGTAAATTTAAGTTAACGAATAGTGAAAATTAAATATTAATGTTTTTCCCCATCCAAGATCAGATACCCAGCAATCTCTCCATGGATGCTGTGGGGGTCTGTGGACCCCAGGGGATGAATCTTTACTTGAGATCCATTGATATTTCCTAGATACCAATGGAATATGCAGGCTACTCACTGACAGGCCCTCATTCTCTCTGGCTGTTTATCAGTCCACCTTCTCTTCCAGGCATACACTTCTCTGACAATAAACATTCTTCATGCTATTCCCCCTGTGCAATACTTCTTTAGTAATAGACTGCAGTTTCTTCATGGCTACCATACATTTCTCCACTGCCCTTGGGGTGACCTGTAACCTCTTCAGACACTGTGGTACTACTCTAAGACTCAAAGTCTCAGAGTATCACAGGAAAAAAAAGAGCCTTCATTTCAAAAAGTTTGGGTCATTTGAAAAAAACAAACCCTGCCATTTCCTAAAAACAATCCAGCCAGTTCATCTCCTCATGTCTGATTCTGGGTACAACTTGTTATCCATCCACAGTATCTATCCTCTTGGACACCTGTACCAATAGACCAACTCTATGAGTTGTACAACTCTATATCACAATCTGTACATAGGTGCAATAGGCATTTTCACCTACTTGTTTTTTTCCCGAATGCTTAAGGCCATAGTCCTAAGCGGAGATCATATGTTAAAGGTTCTACAATATTCTGAGGCTTGATGAAATCAGCACAATGTCATTCACAAACAGGAGCATCTTATGGACTTCACCAGAAGGGCATCTCTCCTTCCACCTGGACTCCACACTGTACAACCTCTGCTGTATTCCAGTATGACTGGTTTCTTCTGTAACCCTAGATATTTTATTTTATGCATCTAAAAATATTATTCTGAGAAAGGCGCCCCAGACCTCAGCAGACTGACAAAAGGGTTCATAACAAAAAAAAGGTTAAGAACCTCTGCCTTATGCCACTCAACACCCCCAAACTAAAAACCACTGCTCTAGGGAAAAGAGAGTTTGATGCTAAGGGTGGAAAAAGAAATGGGGAATGGAACAAAGAAAAGGTAATAATGAGATATAATCAGGTGTTGTTAAAACCCCACTCTCCCCAGAATTACAGTTACCAGTTAGAGAAACTGTATATGATGGAAAGAACACTGGACTGAGAGCCAGAAAGCCAATACTCTGGTCCCAACTCCGTCACTCACAAGCTAAGTACCTTCCCTATGTGAGCCTCAGTTTCCCTATCTATAAAATGAAAGGTTTGGACTTAACCACTCAGATCCCTTCCAACATAAAATTGCCCTCTAACCAAAATAAATCAATGTTAACTACCTCAAAATGTTCCACTACACATAAGCATCTTCATTCCTAAACTGTTTTTAGTAGTAAAAATGTCCAATTAGTACCTAGTCACTGTTTTCACAGTATTATTAACTCCAAATATAGGAGTTTAAAGATTAGACATCAGCAGTTCACATTTCTCTAGCACTCTACAGCTTACAAAGCACTTTCTTCATAAAATCTCCCAAGTAATTAAGATTATTCCCATTTTACAGATGAAGAAATTTTGGTTCAAACAATTCAAAACATACAATACATACTATGATATGACAAACATTTATTAAGCTATACCTGTAAGGTACTGCGCTAAGCACTGGGGATGCAAATAAGAAGGATAGGCCCTACCGTCAAAGAGCTTACCCTCTCTAAGAGGTAGACAGCATACAAAAGGAAGTTGAAGAGAAATAGGAATCACAGGGTACCTGGCCCAGGGGCATGATGATGATGATGATGATGGAAGGAGTCCAAACAAAGCAGAGCACAGCAAATGAAAACTGGCATTTTGAGCCAGGGAAGCTATGGGTGGAGTTTTTTGTTCCACCATCCAATCAAAGGGGCAGAGGTAAGTGAGTATATTGATGAAGTGTGAGTACCAAAGCTGAAGCAACCTCCATGATGATGTATGTCCTAGTGATGAGTTCATAGGGAGTAGTAGAGAAAGCATGATGAGGATGATGGTGGTGGTAGAGTCAAGACCAAGCAGGGCTGCTGCTGGCAAATGTCCTCCAACATTACTAAGCAGGTAGTGAAGGAGGGGCTCAAAGCCGGGTACAATCATGTCCCAAGCCTTCCCAGCACCACATTGTCTTCAATAATTTTATACTATACAACATTTCCTTCCATCTCAGTGCCTCTTAATCTTAAAAGGCAAATCCCACTTTCAAAACCAGAGAATTCACTGTTAAATGCTCTTTCGTGAACAGCACAGCACTGGGATTCTTCATGTGGATCTGTTATTTAACTGCCAGACTGCATTGGTTCTCTCAAAAATACAAAGAAATATTTTAAATTCCAAAAGCAGGAGGAAGATAATGGAATAAAAGATCAAACTGAAAGATACGCCTGTTTGAGCATGGCTTCTTTCAAAACAAAGAATTCAGCCATTAACGGATAGTCAAGTCTTTGTTCATTTTAAAAACTTTCATATTTTTTCTGCCTCTTGAACCAACCATGATTCTTAATGTCATTAATGTAATTAACAGAAAGCATGGAGTAGTAGAAAGAGTAATGGGTTTAGAGCAAAAAAGTTCTGGGTTCAGATCCTTGTCCTACCATCTACATAATCTCCTTCTCTGAGTTCATGTATCCTTGTCTATGAAATAGGGAGGAGCGGTGCTGAATGACTGACCAAGTGTGGCCCTTTAGAAAATGAACTTTCCTACCTTCTGAGACTTTCCATCTAATTTACAAATGAAACCTCTTATAATTTCTCAATAGAATGTGAACTCCTTAAGAGTAGGGGTTGTTTCCTGTAGGACAATGGGAGTACCCAATAAATGCTATGTCATCTGTTCATTTGCAAAGGTAGGAGACCATGTATGTGGAAATACTGCATTTCATGTGAGGCTCAGCTGGTGTGTTGCTTAGATTTTTCTAAACTGCTTTTTTTCCCCATTCTCTTTTTTTAATCTTTTGTTTAATCTGACTAGGGAAGGGAAGAGTAATATATTTGGAAATGGAGATATAAAAATAGATATCAATAAAAATTTTCAAATAAAATGCAGTTTAGGCTAGAGCATCAGGTCATAAATACAGAGTTGGAAGGTATTTAAAAATAAAATGAGGGCATTGAGCTAAATCATAGGACCATAGCTATAGAGCTGGGGGAACTAAGAAGTCATCAAATCCAACCTCTTCATTTTACAGATGAGCAAATTGAGGTAGAGAAAGGTTAAGTGACTAACTTACCCAGCCAGGGTCACAAAGCTTACATACAGCTTACCACATTCAATTTTCTACTTTTTAAATCAACATATATTTATTAAGGGAATGAGCAAAGGACTATTGAGCACCTGATGTTCTTTTCCTCAAGGAACTCACAGGTAACAGCAAAAAACACAGGATTTCTTCAGTGTTTCCACTTTCCAATAAAATAAAATGAAAACTTCTCAGCAAAGCATTTCAGAGTACTAGTGAATTTGGAAATTGGGAGGGACCTCAATAGATACATAGGCCAATCTAAACACAAAATGAATCCCAGCTATAAACGACTCAACAAGTGGTTATCCAGCCTCTCCTTGAAGACCTACAAGGATGGATAACCCACCACCTCTCAAAGTGGCCCACTTCACTTATGGACAGCTCTAATTGTTAAGAGCTAACATCTTGTGAGCTCCACATTAAGCCTCTTTGCAATTTCCACCCTCTGTTCCTGATTCTACACTCTAGGGCCAAGGAGAACAGGTTTAATAGTTCTTCCACATGACAGATGTCCAAATACTTGAAAATAATTATTACATCCCCCCTAAATCTTCTCTTCTCCAAGGCTAAACATTTCCAGTTCCTTCAAATGATCATCCTATAAGATGGACTCAAGAATCATCTTTGGTTACCCTCCTCTTGAACCTCTCCAGCTAATATCTTAAATCAGTGTGACTAGGAACTGAACTCAGTACTCCATATGAGGCCTAATGAGGATAGAGTACTGTGGTACTACCATCTTATTCCTGGAATCAATACCTCTCAATGCAGTTCAAAATTATATAAGGGGGTTTCTGGCTGTCATATATCAAATTACCAATTCACACTCAGCTTGCAAGTCCACTGAAGCCCCCAGCTCTTTTTCACACTGCTGTTTCAACATTTAAAGACCCCTAGAAATTTCTCCAGCCTACCATTTAGATTTGTCTCATATTACCCATCCCCTTCCAACCAAACTGAAAGGTTTCCTAAAATAACCAAGCCATCCCCACCTCCCTTCTTTCACCTAGTTATTTCCTGTGCCTGGAATGAACTCTACACCTATACCTCTACATTCCAACATCCTTACCTTCCTCCAAAGATCAGCTCAGTGACCACCTGCCACTTTCCCAGTCCCTTCTCGATCCTTTAATTGTTAGTACTCTCTCTTTCTGCTCAAATCATCCTGTATACTTGTCAGTTCCTATGTTAGGGAAGCATGGTGAGTTGAACTTGGGGTCAAGAAAACCCAAGATGGAATTCCATCTCAGCTCCCTGGCTGAGTCCCTCTGGGTGAATTGCTGGACTTCTGCAAAATAGGAGTAACACCACCACTGGCACTGACCTCATAGGTGTGTTTGCAGATTAAACTGAGACTATAAATCAAGGTCTCTGCAAACCTTCAAACCCTATATAAATATAAATTTTGTTGTATTCCCCAGGAGAGGTCAAGGACTATTTTGTTAGCTTTAAATCATTAGTACCTTGCCCTTAGTAGCAACTTAATAAATGTTTGTTAGAATTTTACAGATGAAACTGAGGCCCAGGAAGAAGTGACTTCAGACAGTCAAGAAGCACTTATTAAGCTCCTACTGTATGCCAAGCACTGTGATAAGCATGCGGATACAAAGAAAAGGTTGAAGATAATCCCTGCTCTCAAGGAGCTCACTATCTAATGGGAGAGACAGCATATAAACAACTGGAGAGAATCAACAGAAGGAAGGCACTCACACTGAGGGGAATCAGAAAAGACTTCAAGGAGGTGAGATTTTTGCTGGGACTTGAAGGAAGCCAGGAGACAGAATATGGGAAGGAGAACGTATCATACATGAAAGAGAGCCAAAGAAGATGCCCAGAGCCACGAGATGGAGTGTCATGTGCAAGGAACATCCAGGAGAGAAAGAGGAATGGACTGAAGAGCAGTGGTGGGTAGGAGACATAAGGTATAAGTAGACTGGACAAGCAGGAAACGACCAGGTGATGAAGGGCTTGGAATGGAAAATAGAACATTTTGTATTTGATCCTGGAGGTAACAGGGAGACACTGAAGTTTATTAAAAGAGGGGGGAGGTTAACATGTTCAAATCTGCACTTTAAGAAGATTAATTTGACTAGAAAGAGGGATGGAATGGAGGAGAAATCTGTGGCAGGCAGCCCCACCAGCAGGCTATTTATTGCAATAGCCAAAGCATAAGGTGATGAGGGCCTGCACCAGGGTAGCAGCAATGTCAGAGGAGACAAGGGGGCATATAATAAGATGCTACAAAGGTAACCCGACAGGACTTGCAACTTATAAGATGTGGGAGAGGAGGGTATGAGAGAATAAGGAGCTGAGGATGACAGCTACACGGCAAGCCGGGATGAAAGAGCACAGCTGTAGCCTCAATGGTAAGAGGGAAGTGTGGAAGAAGGATTTGGAGGAAAAGATAATGAGGTCAAATGATATGCAGGATTTTTAAGTAGAGATGTGGAAGAGAAGGGAAGACATTCCAGGCAGAGGCAAAAGAGTGAGCAAAGCCAGAAGGGTGAGGAAAAGAGTGAACGGGCCACCTGGATGGAAGCTTAAGTTGTATGAAGGGAAGTATTGAGAGATACGCCTAGAAAGGAAGGCTAGAGTCAGAGTGTTCCAGCTAAATAACTTGACCTTTGTTGTATAGCCAAGAGAAGTTGTTCTTTGAGCAGGAGAGAGTCAACAAAGAAACAAATAGAATAAGAAGATTATTCAGGAAAAAAAAACAAAACGAAAGTAAGAATTTCTAGTATGGATTGGAATAGAGAGACAGAAGCCATTAGGAGAGAGAATATAAGGACTGAAAGAAGGGAATGAATGCAAAGGCTGAATAGACAGGTCTTGCTGACTCACTGGATATGATGGATATGAAAGCAAAGATGACTCAGAGGCCAGGGTGACTGGGGGGGTGGGGGTGGGGGTCACCATTAACTAAAATGGGAGAGAAGGAAACAGGTCTGTCTGGTGAACAAGGGAGGCTGAGTTCACTTTTAGACATTCCGAATTCGGGGTGCAAAAATGGACTAAATAAATCCTTGGTGAGGGTGGCAGTGATGTAAAGCACAAGATGGCATACAGGAAGTTTTACTTCCTTCAAACTACTCTTAAATATAACCAGCTCATTTTATCTGGAACTGACTTCATTTCTTCTGTATGCAAGTGGAATGACAGCCCTAAATTAAGTCCTTATAGGATTACTATGGAACCAAAATGGGCTCTTGGATCACAGCAACCATTCTGACTCCTTCATATGTGGCACAGAAATACCATGGATCTTCATGTCATTTGCTACAAAGCATAATTTCTAATAAAATGAGCTCTAAAAGTAGTTTAATAATATGAATTATTAATAAATACACAGGGAATTACAGAACCTCATAACTAGAAGAGCCCTTAGAAGTCACTTCGGTCAACTTCTGACATCCCTGACAAGTCACATATCCTCTGCTCAGGCTCTCCAGCAATGGAGGAAAATTTCCTAAGGCACCTTCTTGTGAGTGCCTCAGTTTCCTTTACTTTGGGGAAGCTAAAACTGTTAAAATGTTTTTCCTTATGCTTATAAGTAACCTATCTCTCTGTAACACTCACCCATTGCTTCTAAATTCTGCTCTCTAGAGACATAAAGGACATGATTAATTCCCTTCTCAGAAAACAGCCTTTTAAATATTTGAAACATCATATTCCCTTAAGACTTCTTTTCCAGGCTAACCCTTCCCAGTTCCTTCAACCGATCTTCACATGACATGGTTTCAAGTTCCCTTTCTTAATCACATTCCGCTAGAATCTTTCTAATTTGTCCATTTTCTTCCCAAAATGGGGGAGGGGTGGTAGTAATCTCGATAATTTCTCATTTATAAAGTACATTCACCTATTTTGCCTCATTTGATCTGTACAGCATCTCTATGAGGTAGGTACAGAAGGTATTATTATCTCCATTTTTCAAATAAGAAAACTCTAGAGAGGTTATTTGACCTATTTTGAACATATAGCTCAGATTAAGCCAGAACCCAAACCCAGCACCTTCAATTCCTGGTCCACTACCTTTTCCATTACCCTCTACTGTTTAGCTCATTTCGTCCTAAAAAGATTTCGGCATCATGAAGTGACTGACCCCAAAGCACAAACCCTAAAGACAGTATCATAATTAGGTTACAGTGTGCTTGGAAAAACACATGCAGCAGCCAGGGAGTCAATTGTCAGAAAACACAATCTGGCCAGCATGTCACCATGCCTTCTTTCTGATTCAAAACTTCACATTTTTTTTTCAGATTAAGCAGCCAATTATTTAAAATCAATAGCAGAAACATCTCAAATTCCAAAATCAAAAAAGGTTCCCCACAAAAAATAAGTAGTCAAAATTTACATTATGAGTTATGATGGTGGCCTCTGCTCTTTTATTTGAGAATTAAAATCAAACCTTTCAAGTTAAGTCAAAAATTTCTTTTCCTCTAAACCTTCTTTTTCATCATCCTTTATGTATTTTAAGTGGATTTAAAACACGAGAATTTTCATTAAGATTATGATTTAAATTTAGATTATTCTTCTCTTCTCCCAAGAGAAGATGATCACCTGAAACCTCATCATCATGCAGACTGACTCAGCACCTTCTCACATCTCAGTGCTCTCTCCCCTCTGACTGGGGAGCCCAGCAATAAACTCCTTCTAATGCCTTCCTTTGTAGAGGGCTCAGAACTTTGTACATAACTCTATTTTCCGTCAGCAGCATGGCTTGGTTTCCAATCTCAGAAATATCATGCCCCAGTTCTGGGTACTCCTTGATTCCCCTCTGCCCCACCCCAGCTGGTCAGCTTCCTTTTGTGTGTGGATTCCTTCCCATTAGAGTCTAAGCTTCTTGAGGGCAGTGACTTTCTTTTTCTTATTTGTATCCCCAGAGCTTAGCACTGTGCCTACCACATACCAACAGCCTAATAAACGTTTACTGAATTGAACTGAGTGAACTGGCTCTCCTAGGTCCAACATCAGGAGACTCACGCAGCTCAACTACTTCTCTTTAATGCTAAGTTGGGCTGTGCCTACTTTGTGCTCCCAGGAACCTTCCCTGGGGTCCTACTGGACAAATACATCCCATTGGACATGATAGATGCATGTCTTCAAAGAGGCTGACCAACACAGGAAAGTAAATACTCAAGTCACAGGCCACTTCTGCTACTTGTATCACCTTGGGCAAGTTATAAACTCTGAACCTCAGGTTTTTTCAAGAGATGACCTCTAAGCTCTAAATATGATTCTATACAAATGGAATTTCTGTAAACTGAATCATATTTTAAAATGCATGTGGGGAGATACTTAAAGGAAGTCTCTTCCAAATTCTTCTGTAAATGAACAAAAGGCTTCTAACTTACTAGCTTTTACATAGCAACTTTTCTGAAAATACTGTGCACTTGTTTGTATTGTTTCAATTAACAATAATTCATTTTCAAATAGCACTCAAATTTTACAAATCTTTCCTTAGTAACCTCATTTTACAGAAACATAAACTGAGGCCTGCAAAAGAGAAATTTCTTCTTAGTGCCATGGAGCTAATAAATGTCAAGAGTCAGCAATCACAGTATGGCTGTTCTTGATCTACTTAATGCAGATACTGTAGTCAAAAGAGGCTAGTTTACAAAGCATTTTGTATTCATTATTTCTTTGGATCTTCACAAACTCTCCTCAAGGAAGCAAGGCAGAGATGATTGTTCCCATTTGGCAATTAAGAATACAGATTCAGAAAGGTAAAGCAATTTATACAAGCTAACAGGGCCATGACTTCAAACTCTTATCCTCCTGATTCCAGATCCAATGCTCTTTCCAACTCAAAGGCTGCCACATTTTATTAAACTTTTTTGTCAAAACAAGAATATTTTCCTAAAGCACTAGTCTGACCACAGCACCCCTCTGCTCAATAAAGTGACTCCCTATTACTGCCAGGATCAAATATAAAATGCTCTGAGTTCTCAAGGGAAGAACTGCAAACTATTTATTAACAATCATATAAAAAAATGTCCAAATACATAGTAAGAGAAGTACAAATCAAAATAACCCTAGGCTTCCGATTCATAGCCAGTGAACGGCAAAGATGGAAACAGTCAGTGCTGGAGGGATCATAAAAAGTGAAGAATGTTAAGGCACTGCTGGTGGAATTGAGAGCTGGTACAAAGAAATTTGCAATGATGTAACAAATGTGACTAGCGTGTCCACACCCTCTGACCCAGAGAGCCTGCTGCCTGGCGCACACTCCAAGGAGGTCGGCGACAAAAAGACACGCCAAAACATTACCAGCAGGACTTTGTGTGACAGCAAAGAACTAGAAACAAAGCAGGTGCCCATAAACTGGGGTGGCTAGACGGATTGTGGTACATGAATGTAACGAGATACTGCACTCTGAGAGATTATGAGCGTGGTGAGTACAAAGAATCATGACAACGACATGAACTGATACAGCATGAAGCACAGCCAAGAATATAATCACAGTGTCTACAACAAGGCAAATGGAGGGAAAAAACCTACCACAAAATAATTAAAAAGGAAAACTGAAAAATTACAAGGAACAAACTTGGCCCCAAAGGAGATAAGAAAAAACATTTCTACTCTTCTACTCACTTTTTACAGGAATGGGGAGCGGGGGATACAGCTGTGGAATCTTCCATATAATATCATATGTTTTAGATGTAGAGGTTGATTTTGCTGGTTTTCTCTTGCTCTTTTTATTTCTTAAATAAGTCTTTGCTGTAAGAGACAACTCTCTGGAAAACTAGAGGGAAAGGTACACAAGGGAAATCTGGCGTCATGTAAAAACAAAAGATAGCAATAAAAAAAATTATTAGAAATAAAATAAAAATTGCCTATCTGTCATTTAAAGCCCCTCACAACCTGAACCCTTCCTACCTTGCCTTTGCTTCACTCGCTTCTTGATCTTCAGGCACTAGTTTCTCTGGCCTCCTTCAGGACTCAGTTTAAATCCCACCTTCTGCTATGACCTTTCTCAGTTCTATCCCACACAGCAACTGCCCTCCATTATTACCTTCCATTTTACACTACCTCGATCTTGTGTGTATATAATTACTGTATATTGTCTCTGCCATTAGAGTGTGAACTAGAAAGAAGGAATTGGGTCTTTGCCTTTCTTTGTATCCCTAGTACTTAGCACAGTAACTGGCACACAGGAAGCCCTTAATAATAACAGCTCTTTGAACGCTAGGGTATATGAATGTGATGGAATGCTGCTGTACTCTAAGATATGAAGGGGATGGTTTCAAAGAAGCTTAGGAAGACTTCTATGAACTGAAACAGAGTGAAATAAGCCACGACAACAATATCGGTAAAGACAGACAGCACAGTGATCAGCCTCTGTTCCAGAGGATTATGCCTGCACCTCCTGATAGAGAAGCAGAGTGCCAAATGAGATCTTTTTATTGGACATAACACAGGATATTTTTTTTTTGCTTGACTACTGTCAAGTCATTTCAGTCATGTCATGTCTGATTCTTCATGATTCCATTTGGGGTTCTCTTGGCAAAGACAATGGAGTGATCTGCCACTTCCTTCTCCAGCTCACTTAACAGATAAGGAACTTGAGGCAAACAGGGTTAAGTGACTTGCCCAGAGTCACACAGCTAGTAAGTATCCCAGGCCAGATTTGAATCAGGAAGATGAATTTTACTGACTTCAGGTACTCTGCCACCTAGCTAGCTGCCTTGATTTACTATACATTGGTAATAGGGTTTTTGTTTTTATCTCATTTTCATCTGAGGAATGGAAGGTTGTGGTAAGGGGAAATAATGGTGGATTTTTGCTGACTGAACAAAAATAAAATATAATTTTTAAAAAATAGGTAAAACACATGCTGGCTGACTTGTTGGCCATTGAAACTTCTTAGAACCTACTTTTCCAAGCAGAACTCATAAGAAAAAACAAGCACAACAATTTCTTCTCACCACAAAGTACGTTTGCTCTTAGTATGGAAATGGGCAAACTACTTTAGGTAGTAAACAATCTCATCATTTCCAAATTCCTACAAACCAGAGCAGAAATTCAAAAGCAGGAGCAGCCAGGTGGCGCAGTGAACAGAGCACCAGCCCTGAAGTCAGAAGGACCTGAGTTCAAATCCAGCCTCAGACACTTAACACTAGTCATGTGACCTTGGGCAAGTCACTTAACCCCAATTGCCCCGTCCTTCCCCCCCCAAAAAAAACAAACAAAAAAACCCCCAGAAACTCAAAAGCATAGGGTAAGCAGTGGAGCTTTATGGACATGAAAAGAAGACAGAGACATTTAATAATTAGAGAAATTCCTATAATCAGAATTTTTTCCTCCAAAAGCCAAAAAGGAAAGTCATTGAGCAAACCTGTAAAGAAAGAACAATTCCATTTGTATAAAAACTGTGGTGTCAGACTCCACTCCAGAGTAATATCAGGCCTCAGCAGAAGGATGGGATAGTAATCCATACTGATCCCCATCCTCCAAAATGGAGTGACATTTCAAAAGGAAATTACTCCCCTACCATCAGAGGAAAGGCCAACAGAGATCACATAACACTGCTCTTGAGTCAGCAAAAGGCAGAGAAGAACAAGACACCAATGAGGAGGTAAGAACATTCATTGCTTTATGCAAGAAATTTAGATGCTCACAAAGCCCAAGTTACCTCCTGCACTACAGGCAGTTACAGTTGCATTGGCAAGGTAAGTGTCCAAGGCAAAGGTGGCAAAAATGCATCTTAAAAAATTAGTTTCAGGGGCGGCTAGGTGGCACAGTGAATAGAGCACCGGCCCTGGAGTCAAGACGAACTAAATTCAAATCCGGCCTCAGACACTTAACATAAAACTAGTCGTGTGACCTGGGGCAAGTCACTTAACCCCAATTGCCCTACCTTCCCCCCTACAAAAAAGCCAAAAAGAAAAAAGGTAGTTTCTGCATTCCCTAAGGGCTATAAAACTGTACATACCTCTCGACCCATTAATACCACCACTAGGTCTGTATCCCAAAGAGATCAAAGAAAAAGGAAAAGGTGCTATCTGTACAAAAATATTTAGAGTAGCTCTTTTTGTGGTGGCAAAGAATTGGAAACTGAAGGGATGGCAATCCACTGGGGAATGGCTGAATAAGCTTATGGTTGTGACGGAATACAATTGTGCTATAAGAAATGATGAACAGGATGCTCTCAGAAAATCCTGGGAAAATTTGCATGAGCTGATGAAAACTGAAATGAGCAGAACCAAGAGGATGTTGTACACAGTAACAACAATGCCGTACCAATGACCAACTGTGGAAGACCTAGCCATTGTCAGCAATACAATGACCCAAGACAATTCTGAAGGACTTACGATGAAAAATGCTATCCATCTCCAAAGAAAGATCTGATGAAGTTTGACCACAAATTGAAGCTTTTTTTTTTACTTTATTTTTCTTGTTGTTTTTTTGGTCTGTATTTTCTTTTACAACATGACTAATATGAAAATATGTTTTGCATGAATGCACACGTATAACCTATATCAAATTGCTTGCCTTCTCAATGAGGGGGGAAGGAGAAAAGAAGAGATTTTGGAACTAAAAATTTTTTTAAAATAAATGTTAAAAATTGTTTTTACATGTTATTGGAGAAAAAATATTAAATAGAAAAAAGAATGTTGAAAAATAGATAAAATAAGAAGAAAATAATGGAAAAAATTAGCTCCTCAAAAAAATATAAAATAAAATAAAAACATCACTTCACAGTTGGTTGCAGGGGGGGGAGGTCTCCTTTCCTGATATAATTTACCAAAAATTTACCAAATTTACCAAAAATTTGTGGAAACAAAAGAAAAAAGTCAAAACCAAACTGGTTTCTAGCATATTCCACAGTAATAATAGCAACAATAAGACAGATCTTACTATGTGCCAAGGATTATTAATCTCATTTGATCTTACACAACAACCCTAGGAGAGAGGTGCTATTATTATGCCCATTTTACAGTTGAGGAAACTTTGGCAGACAAAGGTTAAGTGACTTGCCCAGAGTCACTCAACCACCCTTCAGGAAAGCTGTTCTTCCCCACCTCTTTCCTTTAACTCATCTTGACCCCCAGGCTAGACTGCACTCACTCATCCCATCAACAGCTCCTGCAGAAATCTTTTAAAATACCAATTCGAATGCCGCCTCCTCCATATGGTCTCCTGACCCATCCAAGTGATGGTATTTTCTCCCTGAAACATCACTTAGCATTTTGCCTGCACTTCTCCACACTAATAATGAACTATTCTGTATATGTCAAATCCCTACCAAATTCTCAAAGGCAAGGCCAGAATCTATCTTTTCATGTCACAGAGATCTAGTCAGTGTCTGTTAAGTAAGATGTACATTAAAAACGTGCAATAATGCATAATTTTCTTTATTAGAATGTGATTTGCTATTTCATGAAGTTTATTATCTTGAAACATACCAGAAAGTATTAGAATTTCTTATGGAAATACATTTCATAACTCTAGAATGGCAGCAAGGTGGTGTAGTGCAAAGAGTGTTGGACTTGGAATCAGGAAAACCAGAGTTCAAATCCTGCCTCAGATACTTAATAAGTGTGTATTTCATTCTTCTCCTCACTCTACTTCTGATTCTCCAGACCTCATCACCCATGCCTCAACTACCTTCTCCCACTGGTGAGTTCAAGTTACTACTTTGGGGAGGGATTTGCCGTTCAGACAGAGCTGTGGAAACAGCAGGAGATCACAAAAAGATAGGAGCTCACGCTAGACATTATCCCCTAAAACTGAGCAAAACCAAACACTAACATAAAGTCCAAAGGCAAAAAGGAGGCTGAAAGACTGAACAAATAAAAAAATAATCCAACCAGAAAGAGCTATTATGGTGACAGAAAAGCTCAAGACACAAACACAGAGTAAGACAATTCTTGAGAATAGCTATAAGCAAAGTCTCAAAGAAAAACGTACATTGGACAGAAGCACAACAAGAATTCTTAGAACAGTTAAAGTAGTCCAAAAAAGGGAGCAAAAAAATAAATTTAAACCAGATAAGAGCAGTAAAGGAAAAAATGGAAAAAGAAATAAGAATTATGCAAGAAAGTTATGAAAAAAAGTAATAATACCTTTATAAAGGGGTACAAAACATTTCTAAAGATAACTCCTTAAAGACCAAAATGGCCAAATGATTCTAAGAGAAATCAAGAAATCAACAAAGTCAAAAGACTGGAAGAAAAAAATAGATTTTAAAAATAGACTATATTCTAAGTCCTCTGCTTCCTAATAGTGGTAGCTGCTAAATCTAGTATGATCCTGACTGTAGTTCCATGTTTGAATTCTTTCTTTCTGCCTACCTACAATATTTTCTCCTTGATCTGGAAGTTCTTGCCAGAGTCACACAAAAATTTAGCAGAAGAATCAGAATGAAAAGTAAGATCTGATTCCCAGTTCAAGGCTCTTCAATTCTCTAACCAAAAGTATTTATTAAGTACCTACTTATGTGTCAGACGCTGTGCTAAGTGCTAGTGATACAAAAAAAAAAAATTCCTCACCCTCAAGGAACTTATCTTCCACTGAAGGGAGATAATATAAAAAAATAGAAATTAAATTTGGGGGAAGGAAATGGTAACAACTGGAACAGACCAAGAAAAGCTGTTATAAAGAATATGATACCTGAAGTGAGACACAAATGATTATTTACTATATTATATTTCAGAAATATAACTTGACTTACATTAAATATGAAGTCCCATAATAAGTCTCTTTAACAGACCAAGATGCCACTGAATTAAAGTAGTCACCATGCTCTGAAATGACGTATGAGGCCCAACAGGTTTACAGTGCTTCAGAACAAAATAGTCACTATTAGAAAAGTATTTCTCTTCTAAAAAAAAAAAGTATCATATACTGTATTGTCAGAGGGTCTTCTCAAAATCTTCTTGAAGGAGAAATCTATGCATTAATTTAATACTTAATCTGAGGATTAAAACAAAGTTGTCTGTCTCCAAAGATTTTAACAAAACAAAATGTTATTCTAAAAGCAACCATAATGAAGATGTTCACAATTACTCCAAATGGGTACCAGAGACCAAGGCAGTGTAGCATGTTCGGTTCTAGGCTCATTTTGGAAGGGATATGGACAAAGTGCTTTATTCAGAAAAGGATGACCTATAGAGGGTGTAGAGAATCATGCTATAAAGTGATCAGTTAAAGGAATTGGTGATGCTTAGCCTGTTGGAGAAAAGGGGAGGGGGGGGAATGGGCACAGAGAACCTCCAGAGCCAAGAATGTGAACTCTGTCTTCAAACACCTCTGGGATAATCATGGAGAAGAAAGAAAGTAACTTTTTGCTCTGGTCTCAAAGAAACAATGAACAAGAGCCACAAAAATAAAGATAAAAGGGCACCTGAGAAGGAAATTCATAATAATCAGAGCTGTCCAGCAACAAAACAAGCTACTTATTTTATTAATTTCCCAATCACTGCTCATTTCAAAGTAGAGGCTCAATAATCATACTGTCAAGGAAAGGAAATGTAGAATGATGCAAAGAGCTGAACTTGGAGTAAAAGCAGAGATCTAAAGTCTAATCCTGTTTCCCAAAATTACTAGCTATGTGACCCATCACTTAACCTCTTGGGCTTCAGTTTTCTTAGCTATAATATCACATTAAAATTCATGTACCTACCCTAACAGGGTTGTTCTGAAGATCAAATGACACTATTATGAGGAGCAAATAAGAAAAAGCTTTCTGTAAATACTTAAAAGCTATGTAAAATGTCAGTTATGTTGTAGAGAAGATTCATGCTTCAAGTTGAGGCTGGACTAGAATACTTCCGAGGTTATTCCCAACTCGTAAGAGTCTCTATGACTCTAAATGTCATAGCTTAATTCAATGTTCATTTTAAAAGTCTGTATTCATTCTGTTTGTTACTGGAAAAAGCAAAAACTGAATGAAAAATTAAAACCCACAGTTTAATGGAGTTTGTTATTTCAACCTAGCCCTCATGAATATGAACACACCTACCAAAAGATCTCTTCACAGTCCTCTGGGTCTAGCTCTGGCCAGACTGAGCAGCTGGTATGAATCCAAGCTTTACCTGGGCTTGCCCAGCTGTGTTCTCCTTGTTTCCTCTTGTGTCTGATTAGCCAGCAGAATCAGAAAGCTAGCCAAAATGTATCTCTCCCATGGATTAGCTGGCACAAATTGATATTACAGTGACGCATAAAATCTTTTTTCCTTCCCCTTTTATAAATGTGCACCAACACTAAAGTTTTTAAAGTAAGTTTTCTTAACTACTGGATATTCCTGTTCATCTCTTCCCTCCAACACAGAGGTAGCTGGGTAAAGGGAGAAATTTTATTATTACAGGGGTGGTGAACATGTGGCCTTCTAAGAGATCCCTGGGTACAGCCTTTTGACTGAGTACAAGTTTTACAGAACAAATCCTTCAAGTAAGGGGATTTGTTCTTCGAAGTTCCGTCAAAGGGCCATAGTTGAGGACCTAGGGGGCCACATGTGGCCTCAAAGCCACAGGTTCTCCACCCCTGGATGAACTTGGTTTTTAAAAATTTTTTGACAATTGTATTTCCAATAGAATTAGTTTCCTTCATAATCCTGTTTTGTATTTGATGCGTTTAAAAACACGATTCTGAGGAGTATAGGTCCACAGCGTTCACAAGACCGTCAACGAAGCCAGCACACAAAAAAAGGCTAAGACCTCCTACTCTAACAAATAAGTTTGGGTGCATATAGGATCCAGTGTTTAAAATGCAGCCTCAAATACCACACCTTGGTAACTTCTGAACACCCTTATCAGGGAATGTGCACGAAAGTTATCGGAGCATTTATTTTATATTCCTACTAGACTTTAACTTTCATCATGGAAGAGACTGGGTCTTCTATAAATTCCATCTTTCCTGCACCTAATGCATAGAAGGTATATAAATGTTTGCTGAATGAAAGATTCTTTAATAACAGTTCATATTTATACTGTGTTTTCCAGCTCAACAAAGTGTTTCTTCACAACAGCCCTGTGAGACAGAGGATAAGCACTATAACCACCACTTTTCAAAGGCATAAATAAACTGATCTGACCAAGCTCACGTGGCCAGAGCTGGGACTGGACTTCCAGGTCTTGGGATTTCTCTTTTAATTACATCACATTGCTTCTCCTATTAAAAGAAACTCAATGGTAGCACAAACTCCACGTGCCCACAAATAAGGAAGAGAAGAACAGAGCTGGACTGGGAGTCAGAAGACCCAGGTCTGAGATTCCATCTCCTGTTAGTCATGCAACCTGTCAATCTATGTACCTTCAAGAGCCACAACTTCCTCATCTGTAAAATGGGGATAATGATACTTACATCACCTATCTCATAGGGCTGTTGTGAGGAAAGTGCTTTGTAAGCCTTAAAATACTATAGAAATTAAGAATTATAACTATTGAAAGCATATTTACAAGCTGCTGAGACCTTTCCTATCTTTACAAACTGAGCATTTTCACAAACTTTTTTGAAATAAAAAAGCACTGTTATTTCAAAAGTGCTTGAAATGAGCTACCCATTATGATGATGACCTGTATGAATCAGTCAATAGCAAGCTAAATTTCAACTTGGCTAGAGATGGGGCAAGCTATTTAAGATATAATTAGCATCAGAGCAAAGTGCGCTCCACACTATTTAAGACACAAGGTTTCTCCAATATTTTTATTCAGTAAAGAAGCAGATACTCTGGCGTATTTATCTGGATACCAGATATTTTTAAAGGTAAAATTACAAAATAATCAAACTCTTAATTGCACTGGCAGGCCACCAAATATATAGAGCCACATACACATATTTTTCTCTCTTAAAATGTTCCTTTGTGATTGGTGGTTTGCTCTCAATGCAACCATAAATTGCTTTAGATGTAAATTATAGTCATACAATTTTCAGAGAAGACATCAATAATTTATACGAATTTTAATTATATTAGGATATGGTAGAAATAATACTCACTTTTAAAAATATGAAAGAATAACAGTCTCAAACATTCTTTTTTTTCTTTTCTTTTTTTTTTTGCTTTTTGGAGGGGGGAAAGTAAGGCATTTGGGGTTAAGCGACTTGCCCAAGGTCACAGGGCTAGTAAGTGTTAAGTGTCTGAGATCGGATTTGAACTCAGGGCCTCCTGACTCCAGGGCGGGTGCTCTATTTACTGTGCCACCTAGCCGCCCCAATGGAACTGAATTTTAGCTATCAAGTATTTTCTGATGCTACTGAATTCAAAGGGAAAAGGCAGCAGACACCACAGAAGATACTTATTCTCTCAATGTCCAAATTAGCTTGCTCTATCCCAAAGAATTATTAACCAATGTCACAATCTGTAGTGACACCAAAACTGCTTCAAAAACAATGAACTATGGCAGTCCTAATGAATCAAAAAGAGAAAGAAAGCTCACAGAAAGCTGATTACACACAAGTACCCAAACAATAAACTCAGCTGCAAGAATCACTTGCAGTAATAATCACTATTTCTCTCTCACACAAGGCTCACCTTCCTGAAACCACTGGACCCAGAACTTGCAGGTATTTAATCCACTACATGACTATAACACATTGCTTTCAAATACCCACTCTGAAACACGTAATTTTCAGACTGCTCTTTAACATCTAAACTGGAAAACAATGTCCTTTATACCAAATAACTGGAAAGTACCAGTTAAATGCAAAGAAAGAATATGTTGCAGTAGAAAGAAGACTAAACTGAGAGAAGCATCCCGGGCCCAAGTCGGGATTCCTCTACTTTCTAGCCTTTGTCTCAGTTTCTTACTCTGTAAAATGATAATACTTGCACAAAGAAGTCTGGTGCAAAGAACTGAAAACACTGAACAAATACAAGTTTCATTTCAATCAATATGCAGTTCTGTCCAACTGTGAAGACATGTTGCCTTACTATAACCTACCAGACTTTTAGCGTGTTATTCCAAAAGTTGGCCACAGGGAATCTAACCCACGTACTGGAGATCTTCCTTGATTTCAAGAAACATCTTCTGCTTTGGTCTTCTGCCAATGTCAAAGCACGGCATGGAGTGGATTCTGAGTTCTTAAAGGTCATGTCAACAAAATGCAAACTTGGGAAGGTCCCATCCAAGTTAAAAAGGCTGTGAGTACCCACAGATAAACATCTGTGTCTGTCTGTCATCAGAAGACAAGCCAGGTCCAGAAGTTCATCACTAGAGGAGTTAGCCACCAAATGGTACTGGGACCACAGCACCTTATGAAGACTCTCTCCTCCGGAGTGAGGGGATGGCAATCACCAATGCTGAAGTACCCAAATCAAATAAATCATTCCACTAAAGCATCAAGAAATAGGATGTAGTCATTAATACACGCCTTCAGCTACACTCCCTGACCTTAAAGAACAAAAATAAAAATGGATGATTTCTATAATTGAGAGAACCTGAAACTTATAAACTTTGCTATGTCAACAGGACTATATTCTCCAACTTAAGTGGGAAACCGTCAGAGTATGTAATAGCTCTGTAGTATAGACTTCCACAGATGCATTTGAAGCCCCCATATACTTTGGCTCAAAAAATATCAATCATCTAAAAAAGCAAAAAAGTAGGGGGGTGCACTCAACTTTACAAGTCAAGAGTATTCAGGAAGTAAAAACTGGACTGCACTATCAATGCCAGGCTTAGTCTCTCATTTTATTGGCGACAACATTCATAAGGTAAAAGGTATGCATAATAATGTGCGACAAAGAAGAACGAAAACGCTAAGCAAGCTTACTGGGGCATCAATGAGTGGGAGACAAATGGAAGCTAATTTAGGATTTCCCTGCCTGTGCCCTAGCTGACTTTTGCAGCAGGCCCACACACTTTAGGAGAACAGATCAGACTCTGAAACCACTAACCAAGCTAATTCCTAGAACATTCATTCAACAAATATTTACTGAGTGCCTTTTATGAGTAACAACACATCAGCTGGTTTTTGGTTTGTTTTGTTTCGTTTTTTTTTAGTTTGGTTTTGTTGGGGGTGGGGGGAGGAGAAATACAAAGAGGAGTTAACACAGTCCTCAAGGTGCTTAAAATCTAGTAAGGGAAAAAGACTTGTAAAGAAACCACTCCAGGCAGGAAACCGGTAACTGCCCCATCTTAACCCCACTACAGGGTCCTCTTGTCTTAAAAAGAGGTATACAAATAACCATAAGCTAGGGCAGGATTGTGCCATGAGAGAGATATAAATGGTACCTAAAAAGGTAAGACTAGGAAGAGAGACCTTTTCTCATGGAGGTAAATAGGAAAGGCTTCACAGAGGAGGCAGCATTTAAAATGGGCCTTGAACCGAAGAAACCTTTACAGATTATCATCCTTGTAATTGCCTGATAAGAAAAAAACACATATCTAAAGTTGGTAGTGACGTCTACAGGAACTATTCAATGACTGACTTATAACCCAAGTACGCAGAGAATCAAGCAAAAGACTGAACAGTTAACAACTTCGGATAAATGCGTGTTCATCTTTTCACAGCGCTTGATCCATTACACTCTGCCATGGTAAAAAAGCAGTGCAGATTCTAAACTTTTTAAGTGACCAGTATAAAATTTCTACATGCTTTTCAAATGGTTAAGATTTAAATTCATAACCACAAAAATATTTTAAAATGAAATTCAAAGGACATGCATCATCTCCCTCTCATATATGCCAGTTAAAAAAAAAGGTTTACCCCAACAACAAATAAATTATTTCCTGGTTTTCCTTTTGTTTTGGAGAACCTGAAGTCCAAGGCCCTATAACTGCTAGGTTTTGTTTATATACCTATATGCGCTGTTTTTAATAACTGTTACCTGATTATATAAGCCAATTCTTCAAGTCTATTTCCAAATCTTTTCACCTACAACCACTAGTAAATGATATTTTCTAAAACCCAAGCTTAGATGGCACCGTCCCACAAGCAGCATTCTCTGAACGCTCTTAAAAGAAAAGATATCACAATAAACTCAATTCAGTATCAATCGAGGATCTGGCACAGATCTCTCCGCCCCTACATCTCTCACACAACTTCACTTAGATCAGTATCCAACACCAAGTTCTAGTATTACAACTTTTCACTCAGCTGTGTAAGTGCGATCTTCCACGCTTGATGGTGAGCTCGTGGGTAGAACAAGCGCTTTACTTCTTTTTTCCTAAGAAAAAGGCTTCGAAGCAGCTCCATCACCCAGTGGGTAGCGTGCTGGGCCTGAAGGGCAGAAGACTAAACCCAAATTTGGATTCAGATCCTTTACTAGCTGTGTTCCCCTGGGCAAGTTAGTTATCCATTCTGCCTCAGTCTCCTCATCTGTAAAATGGTCATAATAACAGTACCTCCCTCCCAAGGATGTTGTGAAGCCAGAATGAGAGAATATCTGCAAAGCACTTACACCAGTCCCTAGCACATAATAGGTGCTGAATAATGTTGTTTCCTTCTTTCCTGATTACTGAATGTTTGCTGAACTGAATTCTGTGGCCAGGCTCATCATCTTTTATACCAGAGAAGGTATAAAATTAAGAATATTTCCCTCCCTTCTCTGCGGTGGTCAGAGACTACGTGAAGTATCACATACAATACAGGATCTGATGTCAGATTCAGCTGATGAACTGTCAGTTTTGTCAAGCTACTTTTTTTAATCTTTTAGACATTTTTGAAAATGAAAGTGTTGTAAAGACAAAACACGTACAAAAAATATTGTAAAAAACAAATGCTACCATTTCTGGGAGAACGCTGAATTCAAATTTGGAGTAAAAGACAGTGCCCAATCAAGACTTCAGAAGACTGACAATGAGGTTTGCCTCCTCTTGGCAGAAAAAGACTACAGACTATAAGTAAAGAATAAGGGTTAAGTTATCAAGCAAGGCCAATACGTCTATTCACCTTGCTTAATTGTACTTCTGTTACAAGATGGAGGGGGGGGGGAGGTAGGTGGCACAGTGAATACAGCACCAGCCCTAGAGTCAGGAGGATCTGAGTTCAAATGTGACCTCAGACATTTAACACTTACTGGTCCTGTGACCTCGGGCAAGTCACTTAACCTCAATTGTTCTGTATTGCCCCCCTCCAAAAAAAACAAACAAAAAAATTCAACACAACCTCTTACACAGAATCACTTTAGGCAAAATGAGTATTTTAAAGAAAACTTCAAAACCCTTTCTGACCCTAGTGACCACTAACACAAAGCTTATAAATACATTTAAATAAAGTTGTGATACAATATGATAAACCCAAAAGACTGCAATTACCTTAACCCTCCGATTAAGATGATCCAACTTAAGTTATGGGATGTAACCCACACCCTAAATTAAAAATAGTAGCATGACAACATATGGTATATATACAAGCTGGCCATTTCTGATGAGTGAAACAGGTTAGGTGGCCAGGCAGCAGCCTCACCCGTACGGTCAGGTTAAGAATGATGTACAGTGTGTTAGAAAAAGTTAGGACTTCCTAGTTTCACAAGGCCACAGAACCCTCTTAAGAAGCTTCACAGGGTACTAAGTCCACAGTTTTATTTACATCACTAATGAATTCTCTACAGTTGTTTCTAGGAAAGTTGCCTCAATTGCTGACTACCTAGGACACCACCAGCACAGATAAGATTTCGACACCTCTTCTACAGAGTGGCCTGCTGTCATTCTGAAGAACCATTGAGTGGGGCAAAAACCCGCTTCCCAGGGAAGGGGGGGGAGGGGGGGAACTAGCAGACAGTTGGAGGAAGGGAGGCAGCACAAATAAGAGCAATGAAATTTCCCAGCTTACCTGATGGTGCTAAACAAGTCTCCAGCAGGAAAGAAGGCAGCATTCCTTCCTAGTTAGTCTCTACTCACACTCTCCCCACCCCCTCCACCATCACCCCAAAGGCAAAAGCTAAGTATGCCCTTTCTGGACAGGCAGCCAAACCCCTCTTATATATGTGAAGTGCCCTGAGAGAGAAGGCAGGAAGGAAGGTAGGAATCCCATCTAAGAATCTGGAAGACCATACCGTTGCCCTACACCTTTCTTCCTAAAAGGCATGGGACCCCTGGAAGCCAAAGCCTACCTGGCCTTCCCCCATGAAGAAGAACCTGAAATTCCCTAGGAAGGAAGTTGGGGGTGGAAGGGAGGTACAGAATTAACCCTGTGAATTTCTACCAGAGGGAGCAAGGCACAAACACAAGGAGGCCTACTTAATGAGCCTAAAAACAACCTGAAGCCCAAACCACAGCATTCTCTACCTAGCCTCAAATTCTGGGCAGAAGCAGAAAATGTCCCTGAAAATCTGGAAACAGAGAGAAGAGGATTTTTGATCTTTTAAGTGAAGGACTTTTAAAAAAGGAACAGCAAATAAATATATAGGTATAGAAAGTTGGGTCAGAAAAACGCTGGGATTGGTGACTGGGTTTTAGGACGATCCAAAGGTAAGTTAGCACCCACCTGGTTTCCCTTAAAAGAAACATCCCCTAAATCCCTAAAAGAGAGCAAGAGGTACCTCTGAAAACAACCAAGAGGAAATTGCACCCCTTCACTCTATGAATCTTGGGGGGACCACAACAAAGATGAGAACTGGATTCGATGGAAAGGAAGAGAAACGATCCACAAATCCCAATGACCCCACTCACCCGCACCCCACCTCTGCTCAGCGGGGCACTGCAGCCCTGAAGTGCCAGATCCCTGAGAAACATATGGCTGAAACTGGGGTTAGAAACACGGAGGAAGGGGGGGTCCCCCTCCCTCCAACCACACTGTTCCACAACTGAGCTAATTTGGGGAATCAGGACAGCCCCAAGGGTGATAGACGCTGACCAGAAGAACCCCAATAGTTCCCTTCAGTAAAGACGGAACCCCAAAATCTTCAGGAGGGAGCAGGGGACAACCCCCAGGAGGCCAGGAAAACCTGTGGCCTCTAGTTTGTCTAAGCCTGGGGGTGGGGGGGAGAGCCACGCAGACAAGGAACCACGCAACCAAGGGGGTTGAGGTGGGGTCCAAATGGGCACCCCCCAAGGCCGCGGCAGCCCTCAAAAGCTGAGCGGAGGTGGGAAAGGAAACTTCACGGATAACCATCCGGTGGGGATGGGAAAGAAGATCGATCACCTGCTTGCCTCCCCCCGGTAGGACTCCATCAGCTCGGACAGCACCGCAGGGAAAGGGGGGAGGGGGGACAGCCCCGAGACTACGGGGGCCCGGAAGGGGCGCCCGCCTGGCTGGGGGGGCGGGGGGAGCGGGACCCGGCGCGCGCTGGCGCTACTGCCCCGCGTGGGGCGAGGGGGGAGGGGGAAAGGGGCCCCGCGGCGCCTCAGCCCCGGCGCGCGCCGGGTTACGCTCAGTCCAGCTGAGGCGCCCCGGGGCGCGGGGAGCCCGGGAGAGCAGAGCCCAGAGAAGGGGAGGACAGGACCCAGGGGAATGCCGGTGCCCCGAGCCGGAGCCCTCACCTGGCCGCCGCGGTAGCTCTCGAAGGCCCTTAGAGCGCTGTCGGTGAGCTTCACGTGGAAGACAGACACCTTGCTGCCGTCGCTCACCCGCCCGCAAGACAGCCCGTAGCCCCGAGCTTCCTTCAGCGCCGCCATCTTGCGACCCTCTCCCCCGGGCCGGGCCGTGCGCCTGCGCCGTAGCCGCCTCGCCTCGGCCCCGCCCCTTCCCGGGGGCAGCGTGATTCATTATTCAGGAGGCACGGCCGGCGCCGAGGTCCTTGGCTGGGCTACTCAGCTCGTGGAGGGGAGGAGGCAGCAGGAGAAGGGGGCGGGGCACTCTGACAGCCGAGAAAGGAGGGGAGGAGGGGGCGGGGCCTCCTGCCGCGCCAGGAGCTACCGCGGACCCTAGGAAGAATCCAGTTCTAGCGCCTCTCGTCTTCCCTTTAGAATGGAAGTGCCTTGAGGACGGGGGCTGTGTCTGCGCTTGGAATCGCTTATTAAATATTCGTTGACTGAGTGACCAACCCACAGATGGCAAGTGACTTGAGGAAAGTTAGTGACAGAGCTAGGATGTCAGTCATCAGTCAGTAAACATTTATTACCAGCCACTGTGCTAAGTGCTGGAGTACAGAGAAGATAAGACAGTGCCTTGACCTCATGCATAGGTTTTTAGAACAGTTAGGTAGCAGTAGTGGGTAGAAAGGGGGAGGGGCAACGGGGAATCAGGAAGACCTGAGTTCAAATTCAACCTCAAGTGCTTAGAGCTTTGTTGTTGAGCGTTTATGGCCCTGAACCAGTCACTTGACTTTCTTTTGTCTCAGTTTTCTCAACTGTGAAATGGGAATAATGCCATCTACCTCTCAGGGCTGTTGTGAAGCTCAAAGGAGATAATATTTGTAAAGCATAGCGCTTTGAACATAGCAGGTGCTTAATTAATGTTAGCTAGTATTATTAGAAATGAAGAAGTAAGTAGATTCCAAAGAACTGGAACCCATTTCCTCTAACTCCAAATCTAGCACCTCTTCACAGTGGGGCAACTGCTCTAACCCAACAGCTGGTCAGCGGGTAGTTACTGTGGCAAGCACTAGGGACACAAAGAGAGGCAAAGAGAGTTCTCAGTGTTAGAGCTGGGCCTTGAGGTAAGGTGGAGCCAAGGAGGAATAGGAAGGGCGTGGCTGTCCTTCTGTAGAGAGCACGAAGTCACCACACATGCCCACACACACGCACAGCATCAGAGGGAATAATGTGGAACAAGCTCGGCAAAATAGAATAGTCTGGAGCCAGATGACGATGAAGGGCCCAAGGACTTGATGTTTTATCCTATCAAGCAAAAGGAGCCTATGAAGCTTCTAGAGCCCAGCAGGGCAGTGATGTGGTCAGTCAGACCTATGCTTTAAGAATATCAACGTGGGAGGAGGGATCAGAGAGGGAAGAGGCTTCAATCAGGACACTCTTGCAATGGTGTAAGCCAGGGACATCAAACTCCAATAGAAACCTCTGAATTGTCTGTAAGGATCCCTGCATGTTGACTTAGAAGACTTTGTGTTACCACTGGCTCTCTATGTTCTATTGTGTTTTTATTTTGTTAAATATTTCCCACTTACATTTTAATCAGGTTCATCCAGTACTGGGAAACACTGAAGCAGCAATGTGTTGGACACCTCTGGTGTAAGCAAAAAGTGATCAGGGTGTAAACTAGCTAGATCTCCCCTAGAGGTGTGGGGGAGACAGAATCAGCAAAAAAACCTGGTAACTGCCTGGATATAGGAGATTAGGGGGAGTGTAGAACACAGGCTGGCTCCTATTTTGCAAAGCTGGGTGAATGGAGCTGTGCCCTATTTCTTCTCCCTCATTGACAAAGATTCCTGACTTTTCTGTGTGGCCAGCCCCTCTGGCAGTCAGGGAAAGCCTAGAAACCGTTTCTCAGTATGTTTTAAAATTATGAAGGAGGGCAGCTAGGTGGCGCAGTGAATAGACCACCAGGCATGGAGTTAGGAGGACATAAGTTCAAATCCAACCTCAGACATTTGACACTTACTAGCTGTGTGACCTTGGGCAACCCCAGTCTCCCTGCCTTCCCCCCTCCAAAAAGCAAAAAAAATAATAATAATTACAAAGGAAATACCAGATTTTAGTTAGAAGTTAATTTTTAAAAAGGTGTGATTTTTTTTCCCTGTCAAAGTTGGTAGATTCCTGCCTGAAATCTAACCACAGGGCCCCTGAGAATCTGTGGATCCCAGGTTAAGAAGTCCTGCTCTATTAGGATGGGAGTTTTTTTTGTGTACTGAGACTATTGCTTCTCCCTCTGTATCCCCACTACTTCAGCCATAGCAAGGATTCAGCAACTGCTTTATCATTCATTCACTCTCAGTTTTCTAATCTATAAAATAAGATGACAAGATTTAGAAAGGGAAGGGGTCTCCTTCCCTAACTCTAACCCTCAGACCCAGAAAGGGAGAAGTGATTCGCCCAAGGTAGCCCAATGAGTCAGGGGCAGAGCTAAGACTTATACTGCTGATTCACTCCTTCCATCAACGGAACTATTCATCATCTACCGTGTGCAGTGACTGCCCTGTACTAGGTGAGAGACAAAGTTAAGATAACTCATGATCCCTTGCTCTTATAGGGCTCATGGACAAATCGAAGACCACACCACCAACATATGTAACCATAGACAACATTATATTATGTTTACATGAAGTCCAAGGGAGGTCATTAATGACCTGGAACAGGGAAGAATCTTGGAAGAAATGGAATTTGAGACAAGCTCAAAATGATGAATAAGAATTCAACAGGTAAACAGAAGAAAGGCATTTGAAGCACAAAAAACTGGCTGAGCAGAGAGAAATGGGGCAGGAAGACCTTGGGCATGATGATGGAGGAGAAGGCAGGAGGGGCAAGCAGGGAGAAATTGTCTGGTATGGTCATAATACAGAGCAAGAGAAGGAGAACAACAAGAAGGAAAGACAGGATGGGGCCAGGTTAGAGAGGACCTTGAATGTCAGACAGAGGAGTTTGTACTTTACTGTTTATCCTTCAGATAAACATATCCATCGTCATTGATGGGGGCAGGAGAGTGGAGAGGAGGGGAGCCTGTTATCACCAATGAGCATAAACTGTCAAGAGAGATAGGTCACTCTGGGATGGGCATAGAAATGTGGCCCTTGGGTGAGGCCCTGTTGGGATATCAATGAGTTCATAATGAGGCCATAACATTTGGTAACCAAGAGACAACAGGAAGAGAGAATCACACAATCACTCTGTCTGGATCCACTACAAATTTACACAACCTCAAATGGCCCTTACTGCTGTTGGGCAATCCTACTGTATTAATCAACTCACTCTCCCACTCTCCACCTCTTCCAAACCTTGTCATCTCTGCTTGAGCCTCCCTCCCGCCTTCTCAGCTGAGAACCCTGCCCCAACTTTTACTGAAGCTAAACGGAGGCCAGTCATTCGTGAGCCCTCTCCTATCTTTATCATACCACTTAAATGCCTTGTGCCATCTCTTCATTCACCATTGTCTCACATGGAGAGGTGGTCTGGCAACTCCCTGCCAAGGCTAACTTCCCTATCAGCATAAGCAATACCATTCTATCCCATCTCCTCCATCCCTTCCAGTATCAAACACAAAATCCTCTGTTTGGCATGCAAAGCACTTCATAACCTAGGGCCTCCTTCTTTCCTTCTCTTTATACCCTACCTGCCCCACCCACCCACCCACCCACCCACACACACACACACACACACACACACACACACACACACACATTCTGCCATTCAATGACATCAGCCTTCTTGAGGTATCCAGAATAAGACCCTCCATCACTGGGCTCAGGACATTTTCTCTAGCTATGTCCCATGCCTGGAACGCTTTCCCTCCTCATCTCCACCTTCTGGGTTCCATACTTCCTCCTCATCCTCTTTAAAATCCCACCTTCTACAGGAAGGTCTTCCAACTCCTCTTAATTCTAGGGTCTTTCACAGTGTATTTCCTGCTGATCCTTTATATGGCTTGTTTGTGTGTAGCTGTTGGCATATGGGCTTTTCTCTGTATTAGACTGTTCGCTCTTCCAGGGCACTCAGTCTTTTGCCTTTCTTGGCACCCTAATGCTGATCACAAAATGCTCATCTGCCCCCTCTGATTGGACCTTCTGGTTGGGGGGCAGGGCCCCGAGTTCCAAGGTTTCTCTTCTAGAAAGGGGCTTCGCACAGTCTTTACCCCCTTTCCCATCTATACTGCTTTTGGACTTCAAATACCTGCTGGGTGCTTTCCCTCTCCTCCCCCCCCCCCAACTTTTCTGCTTCCTTATGTGTATTAACTCCTAGTAAACTGCTTGGGGGGGGGGCGGGATTTTTTTATTTGTAATGCCCAGCACTTGGCACTGAGCCTGGTACCCGGTAGGTGCTTAATGAATATTTATTGACTAACAAAAGCCCTCAAGAAAGAGTAAGACAACCAGATCAAAGGAAAGAACAGAGAATTTGAGTATAGGAAGGGACCTTAGAGTTCAATGAGTCACAAGATCCTAGAATCAGAGCTAGAAAGGACTTTAGGGGTAATTGAGTGTTCCCCCTCCCATTTATTTAAAATAAATTTTATTGCTATCTTTAGTTTCTCCATAACCTAGACTTCCCAATGCCTCCCTTCCCACCCCCTCCCAGAGTCTCATCCCGTATAACAAAAAATAACCGCATAAAAATGAACAGCAGAAATAAGCAGCACGAGGTAAAAATCTGACATTTCCTGGCAAGCTCCACATTCCTCCTCTTCCACCTCTGCACAGCACCTCTTATCTTCTCAAGCTCAGTCATTATCACATCAAGCCGCTGTTTTGTTGTTGACTTTGCTCTTCCTGTTTACACAGTAGTAGTCACCGAGGATGTTTTCCTCATTCCAGCTGACTTCGTTCTGCCAGAGTTCACAAAAGTCTTAAGATCCTAGGACTGATTTAGAGGGGGCTCTAGAGTTCATCGATTTCCCTCTCATCAATTCAATCCAATAAACATTTATTAAGCTCCTGGTTTGTGACAGTCAGAGTGCTAAGAACCAGAAACACAATTCAGAAAAGGGAAGCCGGTCTCTGCCCTCAAGGAGCTTGCAATCTAATGGGAGAAGAGAGTAAACAAAAGGCAGCTGAAGAGGGGAAAGGGGAGAAGCAGTGTTCGTGGCTTCCGGAGTTGAACCAAGCAAAGCAGCTGAGGGAAAATGGAGAAGTATCTGGAAAGTGGTGAGCCCTCTACAAAGGAAAACTTCCAAAGGAATTTGTTGCTCCACTCTCCAGCCCTCCAGGTTAATTTTGTTTTGCAATCCTATCAGTGATTTGAAGAACAGTTGTTGATAGTTCTGGACAGCTAGATGGCCCAAAGTAAGAAAGACTCATCTTCCTGAGTTCAAATCTGGCCTCAAGATACTTAATCTGTGACCCTGGGCAAACAGTTTCCTCATCTGTAAAATGAACTAGAGAAGGAAATGGTAAACCACTCTAGTATCTTTGCCAAGAAAACCTCAACTGGGTCATGAAGAGTCAAGCACAACTAAACAACAAAGTTGATAGCTTGAAGTTCTTTTGAGAAGTGTTTGTCCACGTCCTTTCACCACATATCTATTTGGGTCTTACTGTATTTCTGCTACTTGCCTAAATATCCATCAGGCCCTTATGAGAGATATTTGACACAAAGATTTTTCCTCAGTTTATCCCTTCCCTTCTTATCCTACTTGCATTAATTTTGTTCATGCAAATGCTTTTTGATTTCATGTAATCAAAATTGTTATCTTTTATAATTGCTTTAACTCTCATTTAACAATTGACTGCCTAGCAATAGTTGTGAAAGGTACCTGATCTGATTCTCTATTTTTTTTTCCTCTTTTTTTTGGGGGGAAGGGGAGAAGGCAGGGCAATTAGAGTTAAGTGACTTGCCCAAGATCATACGGCTAGTAAGTGTTGTGTCTGAGGCTGGATTTGAACTCAGGCCTTCCTGACTCCAGGGCCAGTGCTCTATTCACTGTGCCCCTTAACTTAATAGTATGACCTTTAATATTCAAGTCACATCCATTTTGAGGTTATGCTGGTACATGGTATAAGGTGTTGGTCTAACCCTATTTTCTGCCAAGCTGCTTTCCAGTTTTCCCGGTAATTTTTGGTAAATAGTTCTGTCTAAGGTAATTTGTGTTTTCAGTCAAACCCTTTATTTTACAGATGATTAAACTAAGAGGTTGAGTGATCTGTGTGACTTACACAAAAGCACACAGCCAGTCAGTGTCTGAGGTAGGATTACAATTCAAGTCTTCCTAAAACCAAATCCTTCACTATCCCGTGCTACTTCTTATTTTACAGATGAGGAAAATAAAGACCAGAGGGAGATGTGATTTGCCTGTGGTCACAGAAGTACAAATGAACAAAACTCAGGTTTTCTAACTTTAAATCTAGCACTTTTTCTACTAGAGCATGTACATGAAATAAAGGAAGACACACGGACAGCAAGGAGAGAGAAGAAAAGGATGGAGGCAGGTTGCCTACCCCTGGGTAAGGAAATGGTCTGGAGAAAACGCACCAGGTCCTTTTTGGGAATCTCCTACAGCGTGTTAGGGGTGGGGAAAGACCATCTTCCTTCCTCTGACTGCTTGGCCTTGGCCTTACCTTTCCTGCCTAGGCCAGAGATCTAGGCCAGATGATTCCTTGAGGTTTCTAACAGTTCTAAGAACCTCCCCTACATCATAACTCTGATTTAAAGGGAACGTTGGTGGCCTCTAGAAGTAGGTACAGGCTTTATTTTCTGTAAGGGTAATTAATTAAAGCTTTTTGTTTGGATGGCACCTGTGGAGTACAGAGAGCCACAGCAAGAACCTGGGCCAGCCTTCTCAACCGCACAAAGATTTCTGAGTGGAATTTAGGCCAAGTCAGCAATTCAATTTTAAAAAATAGCAAATATCTGCTATGTGCACATAATAAGACAGGAAAAGAGGAGAAAAATCATCTCGCTCACCTGTTCAAATTCCCATCTAGGCTCTAGGCCTAGAAAGATTCAAAATAGGTTTAAAATCTTTGAGAACAGGGACCATTTCATGTTTGACATTTTATCCCCAACACTAAGCATAGTACCCGACACATAGTATGGGGGAAGCTGCAGGACCAGAGGACTATAGGTAGGGCACTATGGGTAAAGTAAAGCACCAGTTGGGAGACAAGATTCCAGAGTCCAAGAGAAACATGGGTAGGGGAAGGCGAGGGTGAGGAACGGAAAGAACCTGGAAGTCAAGGGTTCAAGTCCCAGCCCTTCCAGTAACTACTATAACTACACAAACTTCATTTTCCTGTTTAGGGTTTCAGTCTCTAAGATCAGAGGGCTGGATGAGTCTACAGGCCCTTACTTCTACGTGTCAGACAGCCACCTCCAAGAAAATTAGAAGAGTGTGTCCACCAAATACCCTTACCAGAGCAAGAGGGAGAGGAAATGAGTCTTCACCTTTAGGGGGAGAACAACCCCATCCATTCTCCCTTCATAGGTCAACCAGGGTGGAGGGAGGGTGCTGTAATAGCCAAGTCATCTGCCTGGGGGAACATCTGGGTCTCCAAACTCACACTCACACAATTCATTCAACAGTTATTTATTAAGCCCTTGCTAGGATTATAGCATCACAGATTGGAACAGCAACTCCTTCGTTTTACTGATGAGGAAACGGGGTGCCGAGAGGGTGTGAATGCCCAAGCTCACACAGTTAGTGGCAGTGCCAGCATTGTTCCCCTCCAACATTGCCTGCGATGCACCTGTATTTGGAGCCCTCTGTTAGTCTCTGGGAATACAGAGATTCAAAACCAAACCCAACCCAAACCTACATTCTATGTGGCAGAAGCACAGAGAGACAGCATGGACACATGAACAGATACCCAAAGAACCCAAGCCAGAATGTGGCAAGGGCCAAGGAGGATTTGAGAAGAAAGGGAGCCCTTTTATGTGATAGGGGGGATCCGGAAAGGCTTCAGCTGGAGGACACTGAAGGCTGAAGAAGTGAGGATGTGGAAGGCTTGTGTGTGGCACACTTAATTGTTCAGAGGCCAGATACCTCATGGGAAGAGCAAGGAATCAGTCAATTGGGATAATAATTATATTTAACAAATACTTATATAGGGCTTTCAATTATACACTTTACACATATTATCATTTCATTTTATCTAATATGGCTAAAACCTAGAATGTAAAGAAACAGGTACATGAGATAAATCTGGAAAGGTAAGTTGAAGCCAGAGGCAGGGCTTCAGAAGCCAGGCTGTAGCATTTCTATTTTCTCCTGCAGGCCCTGGGGAGCCCTGGGTGAGTTCAGAGCTGATCAGCGCTGTGCCTGCAGGAAAGGCAGCTTCTATGACGGATGGATCGGAGAGGAAGCTTGGTACCTGTCTTTTTTCTAAAACTCTAGTGCTCTCACTCCCTAGTCTAGCCCTTTACTGAGTCACTGAGGCCCAGAGAAGAGTAGATTTGCCAGTAGAGAAGCCAGTAGAACCAGATCTCTTGACTCCTCCATTCTGGTTCTACACTACCTCTCAAAAAAAGTCAGTCTAGGTTCAAATGCTCAGCAAGAGGTCAAGTGACCTAAGCTGGTTAAGTTTGGAAAAGCCTCCACCTGGGATCTCGGGCACCTTCTTTTTAACAAGCCAGTGAAAGGAAAACATTTTTCAGGCTCCTATAAATATATACATAATAGATATAAATTATAGTATATAAATAATATATTTATGTGCAATAGATTTAGTTCTATATTAAACATGCAAGCTATGTTCCTACATACTAAAATGTTATGTCATATACTACATAAAGATATTAATATTTGTAGGGGAACCTTGTTATATATAAATGCTATGTATAAACACGATCAATGAATAGGCTTATCTACACATGCACACATATGTGTACTCTACAATAACTACCATGTATTTTAAACTCTACACTTTACACATATGATCTCACAACAACCCTGTGAGGTAGGTGCTTTTATTATGACCATTTTACAGCTGAGAAACATTAAATGATTTGCCCTCAGTCTGAGGTAGGATAAAAACAACAAAATCAAACCCCAAGGCCTCTGGAATGTAACAGAGTCAGAGTGTCTCCAACCCCAGCTCTTCCACTGTTTCCCCTTACCTCCTTTTCTTGGCCTCCTTGCTGCTGCTGCCTCTCGGACTACTGGTGGTCACCAGCTCAGCACCCCCTAACCTAGACTCCCTGGAGCAGAGTAAAGGCTCCCTCTGTCATCCTCCAAATAGCTCTGAGCTGGTTATGCCCCCATTATCTTCACTGGTCCCATCATGCACCCCCTGGAAGTGAAAACTCCGATGATGTTAACAGGGCACCTGCCCTTAGTGGATGGCCACATGGCCGGTGGTACAGTGCCAACCTCAGACACTCTCAGGCTGCATCCTTAGGGACACACTGCCATGCTCACATTGACAGTCACAAACACAGGCAGCCCCTTGGACTATCAGCGCCAGCACTGGACCAGGAATGGGCCAAAGACCACTAATGAAGGAACTACTCAGAGACCTTCCTCTTGGCTAAACCCCTAGGGATACAGATTTCCATCAAGCAACTGGGGGTCCAAGGAATGAAGAAGATCCAAACTGGCTTCCTGGGCCCCCTGAGGCCCAGGTAAAGCAGATCAAGGTTTCTGGATGCCATCTCTTCCCTGGGCATGAGCAAGATGAGAGCAAGGAAATATGGTAGAGACTAAAGGTATAATCAAAGATGGAGATCAGTTTGGACTTGACAGGAGCCAAACAGACCCTGGAGGAAGGCTTGGGGTAGAGGCACAGTGGTGCAGTGCCTTTAGGCCCCAACCATTCTTGGTTGCCTAACCCTATGTTCTTGGCCACCCACATTTGGCCTGGGTCCCCCGGGACCTTTCCTCTTTCAGGCTAGGAGCTGTCACGCAGCCACCCTCTAGCCCACCATTCCTCTGGGTAACAAGGACAGAGCCCAAATGGTGCCCACAAGCCCCTCTAGGGATTCCCCAGCCAGATCAGCGGATTTAAGAGCTGGACCTAGAGTCTGAAGGGCCAGAATTCAAACGAGATCTGGGTGAGAGTTCCATCTCTGACTCAGACTATGTGAATGTGGACTTCCCTTATCCGCTCTCGGACTTGGTTTCCTCATCTATCAACTAGTAATTATTTTTAAAAATGCTTTCAAAACCCTGTTGTGCTATATTTATATTTATAAGCTGCTTATGACAATTCCCCTGGGCGCCAAGTGCTTTCAAGGAAATAGTCCAAGCCAGGGTCTGGCACCTCCCTGGGGTCCCACAGCCAGAGGGCCCTGGGCCCCTAGAGTCCCTTCCAGGAAACGCCTAGTGGCCAACACAGCTGGGGTGGAGTAGAGATTAGTCAGCAGGCCAAGTCAGCCCAGGGAGCTGTTTCAGGGAAGGAGGGAAGTGGTGTTGACAGGAAGCAAGGGGAGGGGGGAAGAGGTGGAGGAGGTGACTGGGGAAGCCAGTCAGGGGACCCTGTATAGATAGGATCAGCCTAGCTGGAAACACCAGCCCAATTTCCCCTAAGTGCTGAGATAGGAAGGAGGAGACCAGAAGTAGAGGGTAATCCTTGCTCTGGGAATAGAAAGGGGGAAGGGAACAATCCCATAAGGGACTGAAGGATAGGCCTCCAAAGCAAACCAGAAATGGGGGGAAGAAGATAGAGCCTGCTCTCATCTCAAATACTCAGATCCTGTTCCACAAAGCTGTACCAGGATTACAGATGGGTTTGAGGTCTAGACCAGAAACAGGATGTGGGACAGCCCCTGGAGCAGCTGCCAGGAGGAAGGAGAGTCCAGGGGATGGCCCAGAGAGGCCCTGGGCCCTAGGGTAAGAACGGGGGCATTAGCTCCCAGGGAAGTGACTCATCCTCCCAGATTCTGAGCATTGCCAACTTAGAAGGCACTGACAGGCCCTTCCTTCCCTCCCCCACCCCACCCCCCAAAGTCTCTCACACCTGCCTGTCATGGAGCCAAAAAAACACCCACTCTCCAAGAAATGAGGGGGTTGGAACAGATGATCTCTAAGGCCCTTTCCTGCACAGAATCCCATAATTTGGTCCTTAGGGAGTTTCCAGAGTGCCTTCAGGAGAAGGAAGAGCATTCCAGTGGGATCCGGGCTCAGCTCTGGGGAGCTCTGGGCCAGGTGACCTCTGAGAGTTCTGGCTCTCCCCTCTCCAAGCCTCAGCCTCCTCTGCTGTCACAAGGGAAGAAGGCTGAAAGTGACGAAAATGCTTCCCAAACAAGTCTGGCCTATATATTACTGGAGAGCAACTACCACCAATTAGAAACATGGAATGCTTATGATAAGAGGAAAAAGCAGCGTCAGGGCAGGAAGGGCCAGAAGAAAGAATGTCTAGCCTAGAAAGGTGCTTGGAACAGGAATGCCAGAGCGGGGGGTGTTGGTCCTTAGGACACAGATGTAAGATGGTACTTTAAAGCTTACAAAGCACTTCACAAGTTACCTCATTTGCTCCTCACAACAACCCTGGAAGGTAAGTGCTTATTATTATTATGTCAATTTTAGAAATGGGCAAACTAAGGCCAAGAGAGGTAACTTGCCCAGGGTTACAAGTCAGAGATGGGAGGGAACATTAGAACCCAGAATGTCAGAGCTGGGAGGGCCCTTAGATCATAAAATGTCAGAGACAGGAGGGCCCTTAGAACACAGAATGTCAGAGATAAGAGTGGGGAATGCCCTTAGAACACTGAATGTCAGGGCTGGGAGGGCTTTTAGAACAGGGAATGTCAGAATTGGGAGAACTCTTAGAATCCACAAGATCAGAGCTGGGAGGAACCTCAGAACAGAGACTGTCAGAGTTGGGAGAAACCTTAGAACTCAGAAGGTCAGAGCTGGGAGAAACCTTAGAACCCAGAAGGTCAGAGCTGGGAGGGCCTTGGAACATAGGTCAGACCCTTAGAGATCACCTGGTCCAATCCATTCAGGTAACAGGGAGGCAATTAAAGCTCAAAGAAGAAGTAAATGACTCCCAGCTTCAGAGTTCATTAGTAGAAGAGTCCAGTCTTCTGTTTTCCCAGTTATGGCTCTTTTCCCCCTACCCAGGGAGCTCCCTTGGGGATGCATTTATCCATGAGCGTAGTTGAGCAGGTAATAGGACCTGGGTTAAGTGAGCACAACTTGTGAGCCTCTCTAGGAGAAAGGAAGGAGGGTGATGGTCTGCAGAGTTGAACAGAAGGAGGGAGACTAGAAGTGAGGAGGCTTTAGGTCACACTGGCTGTTCGGATTGCTGGAAGGCAGTCTGAACGGGCGCAATCTAATGAGATCAAGAATCCTGGACCTAGGGGTGGGATGTCCTGAGAACAGAGAGTCTAACAGCAGGTTAAGTCAGTTTAGCCTACTCCCTGGCCCCCTCCACTACACACACACACATACACACACACACAGACAGGCAAAGGAACACACAGACATGCACACACCAGCAGACACATGCAAACATGCACAGTGCAGACATGTTCACACACGTAAAGATAGTGTGTGCATGCACGCATGTAGGCAGGCACACAGATTAGACACACATGTGCAGACACACAAACACACACACACACACACACCCCCTAAACACACAAAGGAACACTCACACCCCCTTCCCAGAGCCGGCAGAAGAAGCTGAGGGCCCCAGGCAAATCGACCAGGTCGGGCACTTTATTTCCTAGGCTTTCCCATCAGACAATGGGTGGTTCCATACCTAGGTCCAGTAAACTCAAACGTGGGGGGTGAGAAGAGGGCTGCGCTCACTGAAGGCAGGGGGCAGCGCGGATTGGGCAAAGGGGGTGGGCACACAAAGATGCTTCTGCCAAGGCAAGGGGGCACATTCTCCTCCCATTTAATAAGCCAATTCCCTGTCCACAGATGTGCCCCAGCCCCATGCCAGGCAATCCTGAGCTTGAGCCTAGGGAAGGAGGGAAAATCCCCTCAGGGTGGGGCAAAAAGTGCTTTGGGTCTGCACTGGGCCTTTGGGCTCCCTTTAGGGAACTTTTAGGGCATTAACCAGCTCAAGGGCTCCAGGCCTGGCCAACGGACCAGGGCCTGGGCACACTTCCAGTTCTCCTTCCCTGAGGGGTGATGTGAAAATGCCCACTTCTAAGGCCCACCCCCGCCATCTCCATCACTACATTCTCGGGAGAGCTGGGCTGGTGCTGTGGTGCCTACGACATACTTCCATTGGTCTACCATCCCCTTGCCCACTGGGGCTACATGAGATCTTTTAGCTGGCCCTTGCCAGATAGATCAGGCCCCCAGGTATCTGCCCAGCTCTGGTGGGGAGGACTGAAGAAGGAGGGAGACAGATGCCCCCGACTGGGTGGTCCATACTCTTCATTCATTCATGGGGACTGACCTAATTCTAGGTCACCGCCCAGGTGGTATATGAGCTGGGGCATGTCAGGCATTGGGACAGGAAAGGGACAGGGAAGATGCAGGCCTGGGGCTGGAAGGTACAGGGGAGCCCAGGCAGGCAGTAGGCAGCATCCGTCTATCCAGGCTTTCAATTTCTGGCAGCAATGACCACAGACAGAGCCACACCCCCAAGGGCTACAGCGGTTGCCCCAAAGAGCCACTTCCATGGAATGGACTGTAGAAAAAAAAACAACCAAAGGAAAGGAAAATGTTTAGGAGCTGCTCATCCCCTCCCAGCCCTGAGTGCTCCACCATCTCCCCAAGTCCGTCCCCAGTCCCGCTGATGGCCCAGGACCCGGCCATGACCCTTTAAATGAGAAAGAAAAGGCCAAAATCCATGGCCTAGCATCCAAGGCCAGGCCCCAGCTCACTGCTTCACCTTCTTCTATAGCCAGGCTGCTCGCCACCCAGTCCCCAGAACATCCACATCCTCATGTCATCTTTCAGGAACTTGTTCACTCCGTCTCCTACTTGAGATGCCCCTCTTTCTTCTGCATCTCCAAATCCTTCCCCCTGTCCTTAGGGGGCCACTCCAAGCTCACCTCTTCCAGGAAGCCTTTCAAGACTACCCCAGACCACTGGGAGCATTAGGCTTCTCTGGGCCCCCAGGGTACTTAGCAATTGTCATTTGGGACCTGGGAGCATCTCTTGAAGGATGATTTGCTTTTCCTACATAAGTGGCCCTGCCTCCTTGACTAGAAGAGAAGCTCCCTCAGGGAGCTATAGGAATGAGCTCTTCAGTTTTTCCCTTTTTCCAGAGCCCAGACCAGCCCCGAAAGACGTCAGTCACAAGGAGGCCCTCTATGGGTGCTGAGGGGTAGGGACCTACAGAGCCAGGGTTGGACTTCACTCTGTCCTAGGATTTCCCCTAAAAACCCCTAAGGAAGGTTCTCCCCTTCAAGCCTGCCTTTCCTGTCTACCCCCAGGGTGAGAACAAAGGCAGAGAATTCTACAAATGGAAGTGAGCTCAGGGATCCTCTGACCACAGACAAGAGATTTGGGTTCCAACTCTGCTATGATCTTGCCAGATGACCTCTGATAAGCCTCTTCCCCAACCTAAGCCTCCATTCCTAGCTCTGATTTGAGACGATCACAGCTGGTTCCAAAGCTCCCTCTCCATTAAAAAGTCCTACCTAGCTCTAATGTTCTCTGTTCTAAGGCCCCTGCCAACTCTAACAGTCTGCATTCCAAGGACCCTCCCAGCTCTACCATTCCCTGTTTGAAGGACCCTCCCAACTCCGATATTCTGTGTTATAAGGTCCCTCCCCCCAGCTCTAACAGTCTGGGTTCTCCTACTGCTGACAAACTAAAGTCCCTTCAAGTCCTAAAATTCTATGACTGTGATGCCAACCAGTGACTTGTCTCTGAGCTGGCAGAGCTACTGAAATTCAGCTGGTGTGGCCCCAACCCCTGGCACTTCCATAGATGGTCAATGCTTGCCAACAGCACAAAGGGGCCCCTCCCCTTCCTATCAAGGCCTAGCTAGACCAGAGGCTAAATATTAGGAGAGATCTTTGGACTCCTTGCCCTCCCCCCAAGTTCCTTACCCGGGGGCCCTTGGCAGGGCTCTTAGTGGGCAGTCCGCTGGCACCAGCAGTGCCAAGCATTTTCTTGTACATGGCAGTCTCTGTGTGCCTCTGGGCAGCATGCTTTTTTACCAGCTTTGAGAGCTCTGAATGAATAGTCTGTAAGGGGAACAGAAGACAGACTGAGAGGACCACCCCAACGAGTGTTGGGGAAGGAGATGGGCAGGAAGGAAGCAGATCCCAAAGCCCCTGGAGAAGCAGTGAGGGAGCTGAGGTTGAAAGCCTCAGTCTGCCAGTAATGGGAAATGAGGATTCAGGAGCTCGCTTCCTAAGAAACAAGCAAGGACAAGACAAAGGTCCTGGCTCGGCTCAATCACACCCTAGACACCTTCTGTTGCCTCATGGACCGCTCTCTCTTGGCGTAATAAACAATGGGTGCACCAGCAAAATCTGTGAGGGTCAGAATACGGGAGAAAGTGCTTCTGGATTTCCAGGAGAAAGTAAAGTAAATGGGGGAACAGAAAAGAGGGTATCTCCCCTCTTCCCAGGGAAGCTAAGGCTGGGGAGTCTGGGGCCCAACTAGGATGAGACAAAGAGCGAACAGGTAGAAGACTGGGGCAGGACGGGAAGGAGAGAACCTGAGGAAAGCGACTCTGCCTCTCCCTGAGCCCCCCAGATATCTCCCTAGTTCTGAGAGCCCAGGAAAAAAATAACTAAGAAGAGACTGCTTGGGCCAGTTTCATTTCCTGTAAAGTGAAGGATGAAACTTAAAGTGTCCAAAGGTCTCTGGCAGTTCTGACG
>CM053580.1:546416029-546436142 GCA_028627135.1 Pseudochirops cupreus
CTCCTTCCATCCTGAGACTTGTAGAGTTGTCTTAGAGCTGTGCGTTGCTGAGAAGAGTCCAGTCTATCAAAGTGGTCGTCACACATATGTTGTGTCTGTGATTGTGTACAAATTTCTCCTGGTTCTGCTCTTCTCACTTAGCATCAGTTTGTATAAGCCTCTCCAGGTGAACATGAAGACAGTTTCCTCCCCATTTCTTATAGCACAATAGCATTCCATTACGTTCACATACCACAACTTGTTTAGCAATTCCCCAATTGATGGGTATCCCCTTAATTTCCAGTTTTTTTCCACCACAAAGAGAGCTGCAATAAATATTTTTGTACATATAAGTCTTCCTCCCACTTCTATGACCTCTTTGGGTTACAACCTCAGAATCAGTATTATTTACCCCCATTTTTCATTTGAGGAAACTGAGGTAAACAGCGTTAGGTGACTTGCCCTGGGTCACAGAGCTAGGCAGTGTCTGAGTTGAGGTTTGAATTCAGTTCTCCCTTTCTCCAGGCCCACTGCCCTATACTACCTCTAACAAAACCAAGTGGCATTTGATGTGGATTCTGGAGAGAAGGTGAAGGGAAGGGAGAGAGAAACGTCATCTGGGTTCATTTGAATTGTTCCCTGATCACACTCTACTTTGCCCCCATTTCCAATGGCAAAAAATTGGGATTTAGGAAGATCTAGGTTTAAATCCAGGCTCTTCCATTTACTATCTGTATGACCTTGGGCAAGTCCCTGACACCAGTTTTCCCCCTCTTTGTTCCCTTCCCCCCAAACTCTCCTAAATGTACAAATTACACACAGTGTTGAAAATTCTCATCACTGGAGAGAATTTCCACACTAGTAGTTCTCCCATACCAATCCTAGGTTATCAGAGGTCTAGACCAAAAATAAAATAGGCCAGACAAAGGTGAAAGAGAACACAGGTCCTCTTGCCCTCTAGGAGCTTATATCTTTTTGTTTGTTTGTTTTTTCTTTTTGGAGGGGGGAGGGCAGGGCAATTGGGGTTAAATGACTTGCCCAAGGTCGCATGGCTAGTAAGTGTTCAGTGTCTGAGGTCGGATTTGAACACAGGTCTTCCTGACTCCAGGGCCAGTGCTCTATTCACTGCACCACCTAGCCACCCCAAGGAGCTTATATCATAGTGGTTTGGGGAAGGAGCATGGACCATAGCATATACAGACATTAATGATACAAAGTAGAATGTGAAAGGGACAAGTCCAGGCCTCTACAAGAAATCTGTGGACAAAGAGATCTTTCATCCTAGAGGGATTAAGTTTTTCTGCTTGGCTCCTGGATGGCAGAATCAGGAGCAATGAGTCAGAGGTTGGAAAGAGGCAGATTCAGTCTTGACAATAGGAAAAACTTTCATACTTGTATCACATATATGTGTGTGTATAATACATATATACTTGTTTGCTCCATTAGACTATGAGCTCCCTGAGGGCAGAGACTTGTCTTTTGCTCTTTTTGTATCATCAGTACTTAGCACAGTGCCTGACAAATAGTAAGTGCTTAATAAATGTTTATTTCGATGATCCAAGACACTTCTGGAGGACTTATGATGAAAGGTGCTGTGCATCTCCAGAGAAAGAACTGGAGTCTGAAGGCAGATTGAAACATATTTTTAAAAATTTTATTTTTCTTGTGTTTTTTTGGTCTGTTTTCTTTAACAACGTGACTTACATGGAAATGTGTTTTGCACGTCTACACATATATAACCTATGTCAAGTTACTTACCTTTTCAATGGGGAGGAAAGGGGGAGGAGAGGGAGAGGGTCTGGAACTCAAAATTAAAAAAAAAGAATACTAAAATTGTTTCTACAGGTAATTGGGGAAACATAAAATAGTAAATAAATACATGTGGCAATCATAAAAAATAAACAAAAATAAATGTTCATTGATTGATTAGTGAGTATTCCTTTTGGAGCATGGCTTGGTCCTGAGGTCCTTTCCAAGTCTAAAATCCTGTGCTTGTAGAAGCAACAGTTCTGGAATCAGAGAGACTGTGTTTAAATACTGTGTGACATTTGACAACTCATTTACCTCTCCTGGCCTCAGTTTCCAAATCTTGGCAAAGATACTGGAATAGTTTGTCATTTCTTCTCCAGCTCATTTTACAGATTAGGAAACTGAGGCACACAGTTACTTGCTCAGGGTCACACAACTAGTTGGTGTCTGAGGCTGAATTTGAATTCAGGTCTTCCTGACTCCAGATCTAGCATTCTGTCCACTAAATCACCTAACTGCCTCCCCTTCCCTTATTCAGAGAGCCATTCGCTTGTAGCAAAAAATTTAAAAAGAAAGACATGTAGGTAATTCTAAGACTCTAAATTGCAGAATAATTGCTAATTAGAGAGCATTTCTTCTGGCAACATGAATGATGAAATCAAACTTCTTGGTTAAACAAATAAAACTGTCTTCTTGATACCTTTTTTTTGGAGGGAATTGGGATTGAGAGTGGAAATTAGGAGAATGATGATGATAATAATAATAATAATAATAGCCAGCACTTACATAACGCTTTAAATATTTTACAAGCCTTTTATTTGATCCTCACTACACCCTGGGAGGTAAATACTATTATTATTTTAATTTTACAGATGAAGAAACAGAGGCAGGCAGAGGTTAAGTGACCTGTCTAGGATCACACAGTGAGTGTCTGAGGTCTAATTTGAACTCAAGTCCTCCTGATTTCTGGACCGGTGTTCTATCCATAGGGCTGCCTAGCTGCCCCTTACTTTTTAAAAAAATTTTCTTGTTGCCTTTTTCAATATGGTTCAGATAAAAACCTTTCATTTGGAACCAGATCCTCATCTTGGTCTTCTTTCTTAATGCTTTCTGCCCCATGGGCTGATCAAAACTCTCGGTCTCAGAGAAAAGAAGAAGAAACATACTTTTGTCTCTAGTTCAAGAGGAGGGGAATGTTGTGTGTCCTTGTCCGCCAGGTTTTGCTCAAAATTCTCTTTCTTACAAAGGAGGAGGCTGAGGGTGGGGCACAGATGCAGCATGCTGGGAAGTGATTCTGATGTTTTAAAAAAGTATAAATGAACATTTTTATTGGAGGAAAAAGAAAAACAGAGAAGTAGTCTTTGCCCTCATGGTGCAAAAACAGATAACTTCATTGCATAAGTGTATTGCAAAATCCTGATTAATTCACTTCAGTCCTCTAGGGCTATAAAAGGAGGAGGCTGGACGACATGAAGTCTAAAGTCCTTTCTGCCTCTAAATGTATAATCTTTACTCCATGGCCAGTGGAAGTGGGGGAGGGGACTAGGAAGGGTGGTGACTCCAGAAGTTTAGGCTATTTCCATTCCACTTATTCTGTGTTGCTAATCTGCCCATTTCATTTAAAACAAAAAGTAATCCAAATATATTTTAAATATTTTCATTTGTTTCATATGTGTATGAATTTCATATATATTGTTTGTATATTTAATATATAATATTTATTTATATATTTAATGCATTTTATGTTTATTTCATACTATTAGATATGATATATTATTAGATATATGAAATCGAATCATAGAATACATATATGAAATTTCATATAGATGTGTATATATATGCATATACATATATATATAAATATATATAATTTCATGTTGTATGTCCTTGTCAGCTGAGTTTTGCAGATGGGGAAACTAAGGCACAGAGTGGGTGTCAAAATCGAGCACAACTTTGCCTCCAAGGACCCAGAAACCACTGATGCTAACTACCGGGGCCACACTGCTCCGGGAGGTTCACACCAGGTCAGGGATATGCAGGTAAATGTTTAACAAGGCACCCCGCAGGGGCAGGGGAGGAAGGGAGGGAGGGGTGTGATGGGGCTGTGTAGAGGGGAGGAATTGCGAGACACGCTTAAGCATGAGCTATAAACACGTTCTCCATCACTTTCTAGAACCCAGTTAATTAACATAACAATAAGTCAAGCTCTGGCTTGCTGCGTTTGCCCACTTCCACCCTGCGAATGTTCTCCTTGTCAATTTAAGCACGGGCTCTCCAAGCAGGTGAGAGTTGACTTTAGCACTGTGGGGGATGAGTCCTGGCTCCGCCCTCCAGGCCCTGGCCTTGGACGTGACCTCCGCACCTGGGCATTTAGCCTGGGTCCCTTTAAGAGCTTGAAAAACCTAGGAAACCAAAGCAGGAAGGAGGCGGGTCCTCGCGAGTAGAGCGCTACTCATTCCAACCAATCGGAGAAGCCTTCCTGGCCAGCCCAGCCAATGCGCACCTGGGAGGGCGGGCCTAGAGCAGCTGATTCTCGAGGCCCGGCAGCAGCAGCTGCTGCTGGGTTGTGGGGGCTCGCAGGACCCCGGGGGTCCCGAGCTGGTGCCACGTGTCCCCGGGGGAGCCCGGCTGGGACCTCGGTAACTCCCGGGGTCCGGGCTGGCGGAGGAGGTTGGAGCGGGGTGGCTGCTCGAGCCCGGAGCGGGTCGGGGGTTGGCGACGCGGCCTGGGAGCCTAGATGGGGGCGGGGGGGGCCCCCGGGAGAGACCCCGGCCCCACCGTTAGGTCCACTTTTGGCCTCGCGGCCTGGGGCGGCCTAGATCTGTCTCAGGGACCCAGGTGTCCAGGCCCTGCCCATCCTACCCAGGGTGGGCGCTAGAGGGGCCCCAGGGGTTGCGGGGAAAGGGGCCCTTTCGGGTGGGTAGAGCGGGCGGCGTGGGTCGAGACCCCGATCTGGACAGGAGCATATATTCAGAAATGGGAGGGACCGCGGGAGTCCTCCAGCCTCCCAACCCCCATTTCACAGAGGAGGAGACTGAGGCCCAGAGGGGGAATAAGGTCATCTTCGGGTTGGTTTCAGTGGCAGAGCTGGGACTGGACCCCAGGCCCTTGACCCTCCGCCAGACTAGATGGAGGTTGAGTGATCATCCCACTCCATGGAGCAGGGGTCTGGCCTCAGGCCTCTCAGTTGAAGGGAAGAATTAGGGACTTCTGGGAGTCTGTCCTCCATCCCACTCCCCACCTCCATACCTGCTGGCATCCCCCAGCCTCCACAGCACAGATGTTGGTAGAGGTCATCTCATCCAGTAAATGTTTGACCTGTCAGGTGCTGTAGGAAGGCCATATCCTGCCCCCACCCTCTCCCCTTCGGGCACCCCAAGCAGCCTTTCTTCTTAACCACCCCCCAATAATGAGGATGGGATGGAGAAGGAGGCTGACAGTCAGTCTTGAGTGATTAAGATGCCCCAATGGAAAGAGCCCTAGAAGGAGCATCAGGACAGTTGTGGTCTGTTCCCAGTTCAGCCACAGACTGGCCAACTCTGGCTTTGGACAGATTCCTCTCCCTCTTTCCACCTCACTTTTTTTTTTTAATCTGCAAAATGGCAGGGATTTGGTGGTCACTGAAGGGTAGAGCTGAACTTTAGGGACCATCTAATCCAACTCCTTCATTTTTACAGGTGAGGAAACTGAGTCCCAGGGAGGTAGAGTAGGAGCTGCCCAGGCTCAGGTGATGGAGCTGGGCTTCATACCCAGCTCTTCTGAGGCCAAATACAGTGAGCTGTCTGCTTCTGCTAAGGTTCTTCCCAGTTCTGAAACTGCGTTCTAAAGCCCCTTCAGCCCTTACTGTCAGACACTTGGTTCCACAGCAGTGAGGGCAGAGACAACCTAGGTGGGCTTTGTACTTGGTTACCTCCCCACTTAAGCTGTTTCTATTCCTTTGTTGGCCCTGGGCTACCCTTCCCTCTCTCTCTTTCTCTCTCTCTCTCTCTCTCTCTCTCTTTCTCTCTCTCTCTCTCTCTCTTTCTTTCCCTTTCTCTCTCTCTCTCTCTCTCTGCCTCTCTCTGTCCCCTGCCCATCACTAGCAGCCTCACTCAAGAATCATGGCGTCCAAAGCTGCACCCCCCACTGCAGACCCAGGCCCTGCTTCCCCCCCACCTTCCGGGACTGCCCAGCTGGATGCGGGTGAGGATTTTGAAGTCCTGGATGGAACTGAAGAGGAAGAGGAGGAGGATGATGATGACCTGAGTGAACTGCCCCCCTTGGAGGATCTGGGAGCAGCCCCAAATGAGGAACCCACTGAGCCTCAGCCTGCGCCATCTGAAGAGACGGAGAATTCAGGCCCCCTCCAGGAGGAGTGGATGGATATCTTGGGTAAGAGACTTGGAGCTTCTAGTCTTGGGGGGATGGGGTCCGGGTCTGAGGCTGGACCTAGGTCACTTCATTCATTTGGTTAAGTGTTCACTGTCAGTCATTCAACAAGCATTTATTAAGTGCCTGTTGTATCAGATGCTGAGTGTCACAAAGACAAAAATAAAATGTTCTCTGCCCTTTTAGAGGCATATATATTATATACAGGACACAAACTGAGGTGTTTATTACTGGTTGGGGCCAGGTACATGTGGTGCCTTGGTTGAAAGAGGAGATGGAAATTAGGAGAATGATAATAATAATAATAATAGCCAGCACTTACATAACACTTTAAACATTTTACAAACCTTTCATTTGATCCTCACTGCACCTTGGGAGGTAAATACTATTATTATTCCCATTTTGCAGATGAGGAAAAAGAGGTAGGCAGAGGTTAAGTGACCTGTCTAGGGTCACACAGCTAGTAAGTGTCTGGGGCCAGATTTGAACTCAGGTCTTCCTGACTCCAGGTCTAGCACTTCAACTATTGTGCCACTTTAGCTTGAGTGAGAGATGGTCTGTATCATAGAGCTTACAACAGATAAAAATACACATTATATCAGAATGTGACAGGTACATTGTTATTAGCTCAGTGTGGGAGACGGGGTGCTCTACTTGCAGTCTCCTCAAGAGCAGAGTCTGTCTTTTGCCTCTTTTTGTATCCTTGGTGCCTAGCACAGTGCCTGGCACAGCGTGGATGTTTAATAAATGTTTATTTATCAACTGACTTGGAATTGAAAAGATTTGGGTTCAAGGGCTCACTGTACTATTTGTGTGATCATGGGCAACTGATCCAGTCTTCCTGACCCTCAGTTTTTTCTTCTGAATACTTCTGTGTCTTTTGTGTGTGTGTGTGTGTGTGTGTGTGTGTGTGTGTGTGTGTGTGTGTGTGTGTGTGTGTATTTTTTTTTAATCAGCAAAAATCTGCCTTCACTCCCATCACCCTTTCCTCCCAGTTGAGAAAGAAAGAAAAATAAAACTCCTGTTTACAAACATGTGTTGTCAAGCAAAACAAATATCTATATTGGCCATGTCCAAAAAAATATGCCTGCTTCAGTGTTCTGGGTCCCTCACCTCGGGATTTGGGTGTGATGAGTAAGTTTTCTTCATGACTTCTCTGGAATCTGATCATTGGTCTGTTGGTCAGAGTTCCCTAGTTCTGCAGAGTTGGTTACTTCTCACAATATTCTTGTCATTATGTATATTGTTCTTCTGGTTCTGCTCACTTCACTTTTCATCATTAGTTCATACAAGTCTTCCCAGGCTTCTTTAAAGCTGTCTCCTTCATCTTTTCTTACAGCCCAATAATATTCCATTGCATTCATATACCACGATATGTTCAGCCATTCTCTGAATTTATGGGCACGTCCCTCCGTTTCCAATTCTTTGTCATTACAAAAAAAGTTTCCGTAAATATTTGTGTATATTCCTAGTTAGAGTTTGTTTTACTAAATACTAATGCGTCTCTTAATTTACCCTTCCTCTTATTTTCCCCTCCTGCTTCATATGTATTGTATATGCTTTTCTTTCTTAACTGGTTTAGATAAAAGAAAGATTTAGGTCTCACTGGTTCCCCCTACCCCTTTCCTTCGTGTTTGTGCTGACCTCCACTTGCATACCTTGATTATGCGTGAGATAATGTTCCCTAACTTTCCTTTCTCTTCGGGTATACTCTTCCCCTCCCTTTCCATTCTTCTTTTAAGATTGTCAAGATATAAGAGAACCACTCCCAGGCTCTCGGTCTAATTAGAATCCCTCTCTGCCCCCAGATGATGGTAGATAGGGGCTCTGAGGGGACGTAAATAACATCTCCCCATGTTAGAATGAAAACAGTTTATCCTTGTTTAATTCCTTATGATTGTTCATGTTTACCTTTTTGTGTTTCTTGACTCCTGTGTTTGTACTTAAGAGTTTCTACACAGCTGAGGGCTTTTCATCAGGAATGCTTGGAAATTCTTTATTTAATTATAGGTCCATTTTTTTCTTTCATAGGATTATATTCATTTTTCCTGCATAAGTTATTCTTACCTCTAAGCCCAGTTCCATGGCTTTCTAGAGTATTATATTCCACACTCTCTGTTTCTTTTTGGGGTGGCTGCTAAATCCTGTGTGATACTGACTGTGTCTCCTCAGTACTTAAATTCTTTCTTGTTGCTTGCGGTGTCTTTTTCTGTACTATGAAAGTTCCAGATTTGGGGGTTTCTTTCAGGAGGTGACTGGTGGATTCTTTCACTTTCCATTTTGCGCTCTGGTTCTAAGAGATCTGAGCAGTTCTCTTATGATTTATTTAACTGTTTCTAGGCTCCACTATTAGTATACTGTTTTTTAAATGACCATATTTCCTATATCAGTTTTTGAGGTCAGTTGTTTTTGCTATGAGACACCTTATGTTTTCTTCTATTTTTTTCCAGCTGTTTGTTTTAATATTTCTCGTCGTTTTTTAAAATTAATCGATTTGTTTATTTACTTTCAGTTCACAAGATTCAGTTCCACAATCCCTTGAGTTTCACATTTTCTCCCCTCCTCCCACCATGTTGGCATGCAATCAAGTACAGGATCTGCAAATACTTCCACGTTGTACATTAGTCTGGTTGTATAGAAGGGTTGTAGCCAGTGGAGTGAACAATGGGAAAGAAGAAACAAAACCAAACATGGAAAAGAACGATAGCATGTAGATTGCTTCAGTCTCCATTTAAACTCTGTTCTTTCTAGATCTTTCTCTGAGTGTAGACATCTCCTTCCATCCTGAGACTTGTAGGTTGTCTTATAACCTTGCATTGCTGAGAGGAGCCCAGTCTATCAAAGTGGTCATCACACATACGATGTGTCTGTGATTGTGTACAAGTTTCTCCTGGTTCTGCTCTTCTCACTTATCATCAGTTTGTATAAGCCTCTCCAGGTGAACATGAAGACAGTTTCCTCCCCATTTCTTATAGCACAATAGCATTCCATTACATTCATATACCACAACTTGTTTAGCCATTCCCCAATTGATGGGCATCCCCTTAGTTTCCAGTTTTTTGCTACCACAAAGAGAGCTGCAATAAATATTTTTGTACATATGGGTCTTTCTCCCACTTCTATGATCTCTTTGGGATACAACCCCAGAAGTATTTCTTGTTGTTTTCATGAAATTAGCTTTTATTTGGTCCACTGTAATTTTCAGGGAGTTTGATGCTTGGGCCAGGTTTTGTACCTTTTGTGCCAAGCTCCTAATTACCTTTCCAGTTCTTTCTAACATTGCTTTTACTTCTTTTCCAACTTTTTCCTTTAGCCCCTCTAATCTGATTTGTAAAAGCATTTTAAAAATTCTTGCTCCATCTTTTCCAGGAATTCTAATTGAATTTGTGCTCAAGCTACATTTTCCTTCGAGGCTTTGCTTATAGATGATTTAGAGATATTGTCTTCTGGGTTTATGACATAAATGTCCTTGTCACCATGCTAGCTTTCATGGTGGGATTCTTTTTTTGTTTGCTCGTTCTTCCAACCTGTTCCCTGACTCCAGACTTGATGTAGGGCCAGACTCTAAACCTTTTTGGAGGGAATGTTGGGAGTTGGCCTGCTGCTTCTGCTTTCTTGGAGTATTGAGTGTTGTGTGATTCCAAGATCTCGGGGACAGCTTAGGCTGGAGACTTAAAAGTTTTCGCGTCTCCCAAAGCAATGTGCTCTAGGGCAAAGTCTGATCACTGTCCTCCCTGGTCTGAGCTCCACAATATCCTGACTTGGGTTTGAGTCTGAGCAACAGGCCTGTGGGTTTGCTTCTGGTTGGAGTTCCAGCAAACTGCTGCTGAGCTCAGTCACTGTCACCCCAACGGACTTTGGTCTGGGATTCCTGCCCTTGTTATTCTGTTGCAGGTTTCAGAGTAGACTGGAGGCTGGACCTGAGACTTGGAACCCCTTCTGGGGTCAAAGTCACATAGCTGCTGCTGCTTGCTTCACTAGGACTCATGACCACTCCTCACCCTGAAATGCCACCCCTAGGCACAGATCTTCTCAGTTGGTCCTAAACATGTGACCCAAAGCTCGAAAGTGAGTAGCAGAGCTGACGGTCATTTATGCCTCTCTCTGCTGGATCTCAGACATCTTGTGCTGGTGCACACATTCTCCCTCCTCAGTGTCCTGTCTGCCTGTCTTCCGCTTGTCTCTGCTTGTGCTAACCTGGGCTGGAAAAATGACTTACTGTGATTTTTTTCCTTGGATTTCCCAATCAGGATTCAATCTGGCAGGTTTCCCAAATCTCTTTGGAAGTGATGGGAGAGTGGGGGCAATCTCATTGTACTGTGGATTTGTATCTGCTCTGACACCTGTAGTCTTAGAAAATTGCTTGTGACACTCTTGACTAAGTAACTTGTTCAAGGTCACCCAGCCAGTATGTCATCAGAGTAGGATTTGTCATCTTGATTCTGAGGCTGATTCTCTGTATGTAACACCACACATGGCTCCCTTTTCCACTTGATCGTTGATAAGGAATAAGCACAGTAGGGTCTTGTGTTCTCCAGCATCGACCTTTCCTCTGGATGCTTGGTCTAGTCCATCTGTGCTTTTCAGCCTTGTTTTCCTTTGACACCATTTCCTCTTCCTCTTGTAGTTCATTGAGTACTGTGATATTAGGTGTCCGCCTCAATGGAGGCTCCATTGAAAAAGTTTGTTAGAGAAAGTTTTAGAAATGGTTTTCCATTTTTCATCTGTTCTTTGTTTCGTCCTAGAATGACACAGACATCATCTGTCTTAGAAGGTGCTCACATCGAGTTTTCTGTAACCTTTGCTTTTTTTCCTCCATTACTTTTCCATATCTTATGAGATAATATGCTCCCTATAATCTTGTGCCATCCTCCTTCTTAAGTTTTTATAAAGAAGTTTACATTTTAAAGCAGTGTGACCCTTGACCGAGTATCCCTCTATTTGGCAGAGATCAAACATTTACTGGCTGGGATGGTTTTGAGGGTCCTTTAGTTTCCTTTTTGTGGTGGTAACCATTTACAGTGGTTAAATTTTCTTAAGAAATAGTGATAATCTGCCCTGGAGTCAGGAGGACCTGAGTTCAAACCCGCCCTCAGACACTTAACACAAAACTAGCCGTGTAACGTTGGGCATGTCACTTAACCCCAATTGCCCTACCTTCCCACCTCCAAAAAGCAAAAAAAAAAAAGAAAGAAAGAAAGAAATAGTGATAGTCTGTGTCCAGGTAGGTTCTTCTGTCCATTTTCCATTTTTTTGGCAGCAGTAACTTATTTAAATATATCAAGTTGGAGTTGCCTCAGTTGTATGTAGTATCATTCCACTTGATTCTTTTATTCTCTGATTTGGTACTGATTTTGATCTTTCCACTAACAAATCAGTGATCCGACTCTATTTAGACAGCTGATTCAGAAATGGCTCCCAAACTAGCAACTCGTTATTTGCTGCCTTTTAATAATATATAATGAATTCTGTTTTTTGTGATGTCATTTGGTGCTTGCCATGTCTAATGCCCCCCGTTCCCTTTGTGAAAAATCTGTCTAATAAACACGAGGCTTCTGGGAAGTCCTCAGGCCTCTGGCTTTCTTGTTACTCCCGAACCATGTTTTCCTATGTATTTTTCCCTTGCTTCTCCTAGGTATTCCCCTGCACTGATGTTGATAAGTATTAAGGCACATGTCTTTTTTTAGATAGTCTTCGTAAGTCTCTATCACTTTATCCTCTGCTCAAATCTTGATATTTAAGTTGTAATTATCCTCATCGAGGTATTTTTGTAAATGCTTATCGTGAGCACTGCAGTATGAGATGATCCAGGGAGATAGCCAAGTCATTTATCTGCCTCTTCAAGGCATACCTTTTAGCTTTCCCTCCCATCCAGCTGCAGCTCCCTTTTGTCTGTGGGTTTTATTTCTGTGGAGGATGTCCAGATGAACAGGATTTAATGCCCCCATTTCCCTGGTTAATAGACAAGGATGTCATGTTTAGTGTAGCCGTGACAGACTCTAGGAGGCACGAATCCCTGCAGGAGGCCTGCTTAGAAAACCTCAAGTTAGCCGCCTGGTATATTTATTTATTGCGTTGGACATTCCCCAATTTCGTTTTAATCTGGTTCAGGCAGGGAGTCTTGCCGAGACCAGACTCGAAGTTTTTCCAGTTTGATAGAACCTACCATAACTTAGGGTTCGGAGGCAGAGCCTTCGAGAGCTCAGAAAGGAGTGGAGGGGAATCTTTGTTTTATTTGTTTTGGGGGGGCTAGCACATTTTATTTTGTGCCTTTGTTATTGCTCTCCCACTCGCCTTCTCCTCAGTTGAACAATAAAAAATTAAATCTTCATAACGGATATGCATAGGCCAGTAAAATACATTCCATATTGCCCAGGACCAAAAATATGTGCCACATTCTGCATTTTAAGTCTGTCCCCCTGCAGACCAGAGTTCTCAGGTCTTCCATCTCATAGGTGAGTTTCCTCATCTGTAAAATGGGGCCAGTAACAGCACTTTCCTCTCAAGGCTGTTGGGTCATATGAGATAATAATTGTAAAGTGCTTAGCATAGCTCATGGCATAAAGCCAGCGCCACGTAAATGCCAGCTGTTATTATTTCAAAGTCGGTTTTTCTCTATGACATCATTCTGTAAATTATTCTTCTAATTCTGCTGAATTGGCTCTGCATCAGTCCACAGAAGTCTTTCCTTTTCAAACTGTCTGTTTTGTCATTGCTTATGGTACAAAAACGTTCTTTTGCCTTCATAGGCAGTGATGAGTTTAGCTGTTCCCCACTATGTGAGTGCCCCCCCACTGTTTCCGATTCTTTGCCACTGCAGAAATGGTTACTATTAATCATTTCGTATGCATGGCGCCTTTGCTTTCCCGAAGTTTTTCTTGGGTCTTCTTTGAAGTAGAGGCTTCGGAGCAGCCTGGCGGGGTCAGAGGGCATGCACAGTTTAGAGACTTTGGGCAGAGTTCTAAACCACCTTTCAGAAAGGCTAAAGTGGTTCACCACCCCCCGCAAAGGGAGGGGAGCTTTGTGCAAGTTCTTGTGCATACTGGGGATAAAATACTTGCATTTAGATAATTAATGTAAAGCATTTTGCAGACTTTGATCCCCTTGCTAAATTCAGGTAATGATGATGATGGTGACGATGACGACGACGATACCACTTCTCCCTGGGAGGCTGGAATTTATACTTTAGGAAAAAGGGAATTAAGGAGTCAGTCAGTAATAGGTTTATTAAGTACCTTCTGTGTACTAGGGAGGGCAGCTAGGTGGCACAGAAGACAGAGCACCAGGCCTGGAGTTAGGAAGACCTGAGTTCAAATCCAGCTTCAGGTACTTAACTAGCTTTGTGATCCTGGGCAAGTCACTTCACCCTGTTTGCCTCAGTTTCCTCTTCTGTCAGATGAGCCAGAGAAGGAAATGGTAAACCACTGCAGTGTCTTTGCCAGGAAAACGCCAGATGGGGTCACAGAGAGTCAGACACAATTGCAACTGGACTGAACAACAAAATGTGTCAGGTACAGTGCTAAGGGTTGGGAGACTTTGGGGGATTTTTGTGCAGAGGAGTGACCCTGGCTCAGTCTATTGACGAGGAAGATTAGTTTGGAAGCCTTCAAAGGGTGGACAAAGTAATAACTCTCTTCTTTGTATATTGCTTTAAGATTTATAGTGGTTTTCTCACAAGGGTCTGGTGAGACAGGTCCCGTTCTTCATTCCACAGAGGAAGAAGCTGCAGCTGAAAGATTGCCACTTTCCCAGGGCTGCACAGCCCACCCTGGGGAGGTCTGAGGTGGGGTTTAGATCTCCAAGTCAGGGCTGTGTTTGTAGGGGCACAGCTCCAAGGACTAGGGAGGTGACAGTCCCACTGTCCTCCGCCCTTTGCCCTCATCTGGAGTGTCATGTTCTGCTGTGGGAGCCACATTTTTTATTATTCATTTATTTATTTTCTTGTTTACATCATTCATTTCCATGAGAATTTGAGTTATGAATTTTCTCCCAATCTTTCCCCCACCCACTACCCCAAAACAGCCATCCCACTGTATAACCCCTCCCCCAGTCTGCTCTCCTATGTCCTCATCCATCACCCCTCTGACTTTCTGGTAGGGCAAGATGGATCTACCTACCCCAGTGCCTGTATATCTTAATTCCCAGTTGCATGTAGTTAATAATAATAATAATAATAATAATAATAATAATATAGATAGATAGATAGATAGATAGATATATGTATATATATATTTTTTAAACATTTGATTATAGAACTTTAAATTCTAGATTCTTTCCCTTCCTCCCTCATCACCCACCCCTACTGAAAAGACAAGCAATTCAATACAGGCTGTACATGTGTAGTTACGCAGAACATCTCCACAATGGCCATATTGTGAGAGACTCATTATATGCCCCTCCTTCCTATCCCACCCCCACCTTGTTCTATTCTCTAACCTGTCCATGTCCCTTTACAGAAGCGTGTGCTTCCAACAACCCTCTGCCCCACCTTGCCCTCCCCTCCATCATCCTACCTCTCATCCCTATCCCCCCTACTCTCCTGTGTGGCAAGATAGTGGGGGCCACATTTTAAGAAGATTGTTGATAAGCTGCTGATTGTCCAGAAGAGGGCATCCAGGGTGGCAAAAGACCTTGAGTCCAGGTTATAGTCATAGGAGGATCTTGTGAGGGCATTGGAGACGTTTAGCTTGGAAATGGGATGTGATCATTGTTGTCGAGGGTTTGAAGGGCTGTCCTGTGGAGAAGGGGGCAGATCCAGGAGCAGTGGGGGAAAGCTCAGAGAGGCCCATTTAGGCCAGATGTTGGGGAACATCTTCCTCACACTAAGGGGTCCCATTAACTCAAAAGGCAGTGAGCTTCCCATCCTTAAAGGTCTGCACACCATGGATGGATGGCCCTTCGTTGGGTAAATTGTAGTGAAGATTCCTTTTGGGTATAGGACGGCCTGGATGGCTGCTGGGACACAGCCTCTGACCCTCACATTTTGGAATTCTGTGAATGTTCCATTCTGTAGTACACTAGCACTGGAAGTCTATCTACTGTTGAATTAACCATCTTTTCTAAGCCTTCCTTCTGATGGTGCTTGTGTGGTCCCAGTTCAGTCTTGCTCCCGGTGTCTCAGGCTCACACTTCAGCATCAGTCCTGACTCTGCACTTTCCCTCACTCCCCAGTCCATGAGTCTCAGTGCTGGCTGTTTTATCCCCAAAACTTCTCCTCGTGATCTCCTCCTCTTCAGCTCCTCCCAGGCCCCATCCTCATCTTTTCTTGGCAGCCTCCATACTCTAGTGGTAGCTTTCAGCACAGCGTCCAGTCGTGGACTTTCACTTGGGTGAGGAAGGGGCTCAGGCTGGACTCACTGGATGGTAGAATGTGTGGAGGGAAGTGAGGTGTCGCAAGACTGGAAAGGTGGGAAGGAACCAGGTTGTAAAGAGCCTCAGAGGCCAAAGAGAGGATTTTGTATTTGATCTTGGAGCCAGTAGGGAGCCATTGCAGTTTAGTGAATGGGAAGGTGGCCTGGGCAGACCTGTGCTTTGGGAAAATTACTTTAGTGGCTGAATGGAGGACAGATTAGAGTGGGGAGAGACTGGAGGCCGGGAGAGAAGCCAACAAACAGGCTGTTGTGTAGTCCAGATGAGACGCGAAAAGAACACACACCAGGTGGTGGCTGTGGGCTGTGTGTAAGTGTAGTGAAGGGGAGGGAGGGGTGTGTGTGTGTGTGTGTGTGTGTGTGTGTGTGTGTGTGTGTGTGTGCGTGCGTGTGTGTGCGTTCATTGTTGTTCAGTCGTGTCCAACGCTCTGTGACCCCATTTGGGATTTTCTTGGCAGAGATTCTAAACTGGTTCGCCATTTCTTTCTCCAGCTTATCTTATAGATGAGGAAGCTAAGGCAAACAGGGTTAAGTGACTTGCCCAGGGTCATACAGCTAGTAAGTTTGTGAGGTCAGATTTGGACTCAGAAGGTGAGTCTTCCCTTACTTCAAGCCTGCACTCTATCCACTGAACTACCTAGCTGATGTGTGTGTGAGTGTGTGTGTGTGTGTGTGTGTGTGTGTGTATACACACATATGTAGATGTATATGTATGTACACATGTATGAGGGAATGTTGTAAAGGTGTAAATGACAAGCTTTGTCAGCAGATTGGATATGTGGGCTGAGTATGAGTGAGGAGTTGTGAATCTGTGTGACTGGGACAAAGATGGTGCCCTTGATAGGAACAAGAGAGTTGGGAGAATGGGAAGGAGGGCCTAGGTGGAAAGAAAATGAGTTCTTTTTTGGATCTGTTGAGTGTGAGGAGCCTGTGGGATAAAACCGTTGGAGATGTCCAGAAGGAATTGATGATATGGGCCTAGAGCTCAGAACAAAGACTGAGGCTGCTAGAGATGTGTGAATCATCTGCATAGAAATAAGAATTACGTTCATGGCAACCGGTGAGATCATCAAGGGAAACAGTATAGAGTAAGGATTCTTCTCCCTCTTTGTGTCCTGGACCTTCCCCTTGGCAATCTGGGGAAGCATATGGACCCCTCTTACAAATGAGATTGTTTTGTAAGCCTTCACAATTAAAAGAAATGCTAGACTTCTGTTAAAGTTTAGTGAAAATGTGATTTTTCCCCCTGTCCAAATTCATGGACTCCTTGCAATCTGTCCATGGACCCTAGGTTAAGAACCCCCTGGTTTAGAGGGAGAAGAGAAGTCCCAAGACAAAGCTTTGTGGTTGGAATAGACTTCATTTTTCAAAATTTTTTATTTTAAATATTGCTTAAGGGATCCATGTAAGATCCTCCCCCCCAAATCAGTGTAATCCCAATTGAATCCCCCCCATGGTGTAATGTTCCTGAAAATAGTGTTAAGTGGAGCAACATCAAGACAGTGATAGAGGACCTAACAGGGAAAACTGGTCACCATGGATGTGACAGTGGGCACTGTTAATTTATACTCAGAAGGGTTGGATGGGAATTGTCTACCTGGTTCTGTTCTTTAGTTCCCCATTAGGCAGGTCATGTAGGGACCTGGGATAGGTGAAAAATGCTTTAAAAAAAATTCCAATTACATCTAAAATCAATTTTTATCATTCATTTTTAAAAATTTTGAATTCCAGATTCTCTCCCTTCTTTCTTCCCTTCCTCCCTCCCCAAGATGGTGAGCAACCTGATATAGGTCGTATATGTGCAGCCATACAAAACATACCTCCACAATAGATATGCCATAATATGAAAGAAAACACAGACCAAAAGAAAAGAAAGCAACTCCTCCTCCCCCCTAAAAAACATATGCTTCAATATTCATTCAGACTCCATCAGTTCTTTCTGTGAAAGTGGATAACATTTTTCATTAATGAGTGCTTCAGCATTGTCTTAGGTCGTTATATTGAAGAGAAGAGCTAAGTCATTCACAGTTGATCATCACACAATATTGCTGTTACTGCATATGATGTTCTTCTGGCTCTATGCACTTCATTTTGTATCAGTTCATATAAATCTTTCCAGGTTTTTCTGAGAGCATCTTACTTTTCATTTCTTGTAGCACAATAGTATTCCATCATAATCACATATCACAACTTGTTTAGCCATTCCCCAAGTAATGAGCATCCCCTCAATTTCCAGTTCTTTGCCACTACAAAAAGAGCTGCTATAAATATTTTTGTATATATAGGTCCTTTTCTCTTTGGGATACAGACCTACTAGTGGTCTGGGTCAAAGGATATGCACAGTCTTATAGCCCTTTGGGCATAGTTCTAAATTGCTCTCTAGAATGGTTAGATCCACCAATAGTGGATTAGTGTCCTGATTTTCCCACATCCCCTTCAACATTTATCATTTTCTTTTTCTGTCATGTTAGCCAGTCTGACAGGTATGTGGTGGCACCTCAGTGTTGTTTTAAATTGCGTTCCTCTAATTAATTGTGATTTAAAGCATTTTTTCATATAACTATAGATAGCTTTGATTTCTTCTTCTAAAAACTGCTTGTTCATATCCTTTGACCATGTATTGATTGAGGAATGTCTTCTATTAGAAATTTTACTCAGTTTTCTATATTTGAGAAATTAGAGGAATTTTCAGAGAAACTTGCTGTAAACTTTTTTTCATAGTTATGAGTACTGTATATTCCCCTCCATCCTATTTTTCCCCAGTTTTTCCTTTCTCTCTGTCTCCTATTACCCTGTCCTTTCTCAAAAGTGTTTTGTTTCTGAACACTGCCTCCCTTCTGAACACTCTGTTCTGTCAGTCCCCTCCCTTCCCTTATCTGCCTTTCCTCCTAGTTCCCTGTAGGGTAAGATAGATTTCTATACTCACCTGAATGTGTATGCCATTTCCTCTTTCATCCAGTTCCACTGGGAGTAAGGTTCAAGCACTATCTGGCACTACCACCTCCATCTTCCCCTCTATTGTAAAAGCTTTTTTGAACCTCTTTTATGTAATATAATTTACCCCATTCTGCCTCTTCCTTCTCCATTCTCTGGATACATCCCTCTTTCTCACCCCTTTTTATTTTTTTTAGATATTGTCTTATCATAGTCTACTCACACCCATGTGCTCTATGTATACTCCTAACTGCACTAATAATGATAAAGTTCTTAGAAGTTACAAGTATCATCTTCTCATGTAAGAATGTAAAATAGTTTAACCTTATTAAATCCCTTATGCTTTCTCTTTCCTATTTGCCTTTTTATGCTTCTCTTATAGGTGAAAGTCAAATTTTCTATTTAACTCTGGTCTTTTCATTAGGAATGCTTGAAAGTCCTCTATTTCATTGAATATCCATTTTTTTTCCCTGAAGGATTATATTTAGTTTTGCTGGGTAGTTGATTTTTGGTTGTAATCCTAGCTCCTTTGCCCTCCAGAATATATATTTCAAGCTTTCTGATTTTTTAATGTAGAATCTTCTATGTCTTATGTAATCCTGGCTGTTGCTCCATCATATTTGAATTGTTTCTTTCTGGCTGCTTGCTATATTTTCGACTTGACGTGGGAACTCTGAAATTTGGTTATAATATTCCTGGGAATTTTCTTTTTGAGGTCTCTTTCACAAGGTGGTTGGTGGATTCTTTAAATTTCTGGTTTCCCCTCTAGTTCTGGGATATCAAGATAGTTGTTCTTGATAATTTCTTGAAACATGATGTCCAGGCTCTTTTTTTGATCATGGCTTTCAGGTAGTTCAATAATTCTTTAGGAATTATCTTTTTTTCCAATGAGATATTTCATATTTTCTTCTGTTTTCTCATTCTTTTGATTTTGTTTTATTGCAGAGGCCCCCAAACTTATTTGGATTACTGCCCCCTTAAAAAAAATTACTCAGTGCTCCCCTGGAAATCTACTTTCTTTAATCCTTTAATAGTTTTTTAAAATTTGCATCATTTCAAAAAATATATAATTTTTCTAAAATGACGCATCTTAAACTTAATAATTTATTATAAATTTGTGGGGTTTTCCTGCATTGAAATTTTGATGATGTAATATTGCATTATATAACTATATATCATATTGTAAACAAGTCATCATATGCACATATTTCTGCTGATGCTTGCTAGACTTCTCAACAGTGCACTACATGCTTGCCTATCAACACTTATTTGTTAAGAATGTCAGCTGACTTGAATACTGATTAGTTACAGCTTCTATTTTGTGCGTTTATTTGGAAAATAATGTAATCACTATGACTTTAACTCTGTTACACAACAGATGAAACAGATACAAATGATTTTTCAAAATTTTCTTCTCTTTATGCTTCCACTGCCTGCTTATTTTTATTCAGTGCCCCCCCCCCAGTTGCACCTAAGGATACCCCCTAGATTATTCCAGCACCCTTCAGGGGGCTCTGTCACCCACTTCAGGAACCTGTGTTTTATTGTTTCATTCTTTTGATTTTGTTTTATTGTTTCTTGATGTTTCATGGAGTCGTTAGCTTCCACTTGCCCAATTCTAATTTTTATTTTTTTTTAATTTTTTAAATTTACTCATTTACTTTTAATTTACAAGATTATGTTCCACAATCACTTGAGTTTCAGATTTTCTCCCC
>CM053580.1:546436642-546494326 GCA_028627135.1 Pseudochirops cupreus
AATGCATTAGTGTTCCAATTTTTCCACATCCTCTCCAGCATTTGTCATTTTCCTGTTTTGTCATCTTAGCCAATCTGACTGGTGAGATGTGGAACCTCAAAGTTGTTTTTATTTACATTTCTCTAATCAATAGTGATTTAGAGCATTTTTTCATATGCTTGTAGAGATCTTTAATTTCTACCTCTGAAAATTGCGTGTTCATATCCTTTGACCGTTTATCAATGGGGAAATGCCTTGTATTCTTATAGATTTTACTTAATTCCCTGTATATTTTAGAAAAGACAGCCTCAGTTCTTTCAACCTGTCCTCATGTGACATCAACCCAAAGCCTTTCACAAACATTCTAGAAACTCTCCCACTTGTCAATATCCTTCTTGTACATTCAAGCCCAGAACTGAGCCCCGTATTGCAGATGAGGGCTAAGGAAGGTAGAGGGTACACAATGTCTACTGTACCATCACCTTCCTCTTCTTGGAAGCTGTGGCTGCGCAGCCTTCATGTAGCCTGAGTTCTCATTAGCTTCTTTGACTGCCATATCACACTGTTGACTCAGTGGTGAACTTGGAGGCCAGGCCACTAAGCTCCCTGTATCTTTTTTAGGATAGCTGCTGCCTGTCCGTGCCTCTTCTATTTTACACTAATGAAGTTGATTTTATATACTAAAGTCTAAGACTCCATTGAATTTCATCTTACTAGATTCATATTTTAGCCTTTCAGGATCCTTTTAGATCCTAATTCTATCATCCTTTGAGTCCCTCCGAGCCTTTTGTCTTCTGAAAATTGGATAAGATATGACCAAGCAAGAATTAAAGAGGATTATGAAATGCAAAATGGATAATTTTGATTACATTAAATTGAAACATTTCTGTACAAACAAAGCCAATCTAACCAAGAGTAAGAGGGAAATGGAAAATTGGGAAAGAATTTTTATAACCATTGTCTTTGATAAAGGCCTCATTTCTAAAATATACAGATAATTGAGTCAGATCTATAGGAATACAAGTCATTCCCCCATTAATAAATGGTCAAAAGATATGAACAGGCAGTTTTCAGAGGAAGAAATTAAAGATATCTATAAGCATATGAAAAAATGCTCTAAATCACTATTGGTTAGAGAAATGCAAATCAAAACAACTCTGAGGTACCACATCTCACTGGTCAGATTGGCTAAAATGACAAAACAGGAAAATGACAAATGCTGGAGAGGATGTGGAAAAATTGGAACACTAATGCATTGTTGGTAGAGTTGTGAACTGTTTCAACCATTCTGGAGAGCAATCTGGAACTATGCCCGAAGGGCTAGTGCATAACCTTTGACCCAGCAATACCTCTTCTAGGGTTGTATCTTCAAGAGATCATAGAAGTGGGAAAAGGCCCCGTGTGTACAAAAATATTTATAGCGGCTCTTTTTGTGGTGGCAAAGAATTGGAAACCAAAGAGATGCCCATCAATTGAGGAATGGCTAAACAAGTTGTGGTGTATGAATGTAATGGAATGCTATTTTGCTGTAAGAAATGAGGAGCAGACAGACTTCATAATAACCTGGAGAGACTTAAATAAATTGATGCTGAGTGAGGAGAGCAGAACCAGGAGAAACTTGTACACAATGACAGACACATTGTTTCTGTGATGACTGACTTTGATATACTGGGCTCTTCTCAGCAATGCAAGGTATTAAGACAAAACATTCATAATGGAAAAGGCTATCCACATCCATAATGGAAAAGGCTATCCACATCCAGAGAAAGAACTACAGAGTCTGAAAGCAGACTGAAGCAAATTACCTGCTCTCTCTTTTTTGTTTTGTTCCCTCTTTCTTGTTGTTTGCTCCATTGATTATAATCCTTCTTTACAAGCTGACTAATGTTTAATGTGAAGGTATTTGTAGATCTGTAATTGTTTGCATGCTGCCATGGGCGAGGGAAGGGGGAGCAGAAGAAGGGGGAGAAAATTTGAAACTCAAGGGATTGTGGAACTGAATGTTGTAAACTAAAAATAAATAAATAAATATTTTTAAAATTGGATAAAAGTAGCGTCTGTGCCTTCATTCAAGCCATTTATCCACATGATAGACAGGGCCAAACATAGATCCCTGGGACACCCCACTAGAGATCTCTTGCTATGTGGCCTTGAAGCATCTCAGTTTCTCTTTTGAGTATAGCCATCCAACCAGTTCTGCATCCATCTGCCTGTATCATTGGCTATCCTGACCTCCCCGTCTTCTAATCTACGTAAACTGTGTCTGTACTATGTCCCTTTTTCTGTTATCTGCTGGTTTAGTAGAAGGAGCTGTTTGGTACTATGGAAGGAGCGCTGGCTTTGGAGTCAGAGGACTTGGTAATTGCTTGTGTAACATAAGACTTCTTAACTTTTGGTTCTTCATCTGTAAAATGGGGAGATCAGGCTCCAGTAGCTCCTTATTACCCCCAGAATCAAATAGAGACTCCTTTGACATTTAAAATTCTTCACAACCTCCTTCCCAGCCTGCCTTTCTGGTGTCATACATTACTGTGCCCTCAGTGCACCTTTGACCCAGACAGACTGGCCTTTGGTGGGCTGTCCTCCCAGACCTGTAATCTATTATGTCCTCGCTTCTGGGAAGCATTTGGTGGTGTGGTCCGGAGAATGCTGGGCCTGGAGTCAGGAAGACTGGTGTTCAGATCTGGCTTCACACACTTTCTAGCTGGGGGACTCTTGGCAAGTTTTACTTGACTTCTGTTTGCCTCGATTTCCCCAGCTGTAAAATGGGGAAGACAGTGGCACCTGCCTGTTAGGTTATTTGTGAGGACCAAATAAGATTTTTGTAAAGCACATGGTCATCCCTATCTAGGTGCTAATTCTCTCCCCTCCTATCTTTCCGATTCTCCAGTTATTTTACCTTTGGCTCAGCTTCAGTGCCACCTTCTATATGATTTACCTTTTGTAATCCCGGTCACCCCACTTGTTAGTACTCAAACTCCCCCCTTCCCATGTCATCTTGTATCTATTTGGTATCTTGTGCCTTTCTGTCTTTCTCTGGTAAAGTGCAGATTAGGAGTTCTTTGTACTTTCCCTCGGGCCAGGTACCCATTGTAGACTCAGTCATGCTTCTTTGTAGGGTTTTAAAGTGCTTTGCATGATCTCATTTGAGTTTGACCTCTACCCTGTGAGGTAACTACTGCAGGTATTACCCTTATTTAATGATAAGGAGTCTGAGGCTTAAAGAAGTGGTTACATTTTTAGGAATGAGGAGACTTAAGGCCTGCTTAGAGAGGGAAGGTCACTTGCTCTAGGTTAAGCAGAGAGAGAACTAGAATCTCGATTTCTCCTCTAAATGGCTTACTAGCAAGCTGTTGCTTCTTCTTCTCAATCCTCTTTAACCAAGTTCTCTGGTTAGAGACAAATGCAGATAATGTAAGATGTTAGTCAGAAAATTAATTGGAATTTCAGAATTCAGTACTCAGTTCATATGAGAGTTTTTCTGAAACATATTATATGCTTTAATTTTAGGAACTTTTGTTCTTCTCTTCTTTTGACTTAGAGTCAAACTTGGGAGGCCCACTCGTTGTTCTCTTAAGTACTCTTAAGAAAAGAGCATCAACTTTAGGGAATGTTCCTCTGGAAGGATGGATTCTGTTACACAGTACATGCTGACACCATGGCCAGACATTGGCAAGCCTTTTTATGAGCAGTGTGTTGTGGTATGTCATGGTGTGATACTCTGGGGAAAAGTGATCTTGTTTGCAAAATGTGTAAGATGCACCCATTTGTCACTGACAGAGAGCCTGGCTTTGTGGGAATGTAATTCAGTATGGAGAGGAAAGGCAGTGTGTTTCAGACTTGCGGGCTATGTGGAACCCTGCCAGGTCTTAGTACCAAGGGTGGGTTTGTTACAGAGGACAAGCAAGGAGAATGGTGGTTATGGTTGCATTGTCGTGTGTGTGTGTGTGTGTGTGTGTGTGTGTGTGTGTGTGTGTGTGTGTGTGTGTGTGTGTGTGTAATCACACCAGCAGATTTGAACTACCTCTTTGTAAATTCTTTCCCCTTTTTTTGTTTTTTGTTGTTAAAAAGGTTTTCCCTTATATGCTTGTGCCTGTGGGAGGAACTGAGGTAGGAGGAATGTATTGTGCTTCTCTTTTAATTATGAAACCTTTGGGCTCTGAAATTATGTTCTAAAACAACACACGAGGCTGTGGTAGAGCTCATATACCCAAGGAATATGTTTTAATGAATAGTAAGTTAACAAATACTTTGTCTTTGTGTGAACAATAACAGTTTCTTCATCTTTAAAATAAGGGGTTTGGAATAGGTCATTTTCTTTCTGAAACTTAATTTTATTGATACCTTTTGTTTTTCTGTCAGTTAAATCTCTTACTCCTTCCTCCTTCCAGAGTGTAACAAATTCATTGTAGTGCTTTATGATCACACAATACTTTTCTATGACTTTGATCTGCATAGCCACTTTAAGATAGGTTGTATAAGAATTATATTCATTTTACATATGAGGAAACCAGAATTCAGAAAACTGAAATGTAACTTGGCCAAGGCCACATAACCAGTGAGTGGCAGAGCCAGGCTCTTCCCCAGGCTCCCCTGGTGAGTTTCCTGTCAGTTCACTTCTCATTTTGTCAAACCAGGCTGATGTTACAACTCTTGGAGGGTTACGGATACACTACATGCAGCTCATAGAAGTCTTGCCCAGTATTATATAGAAGGTTTTTGGAGGAGTTGGAACTAAAAAGAGTTCTCCTGCTTCCTAGTGTGGTAGATGTAAAAATTGTTTTAATTCTAGCTAAGAGTTTTAGAATATTAGAGGAGATTTCTGTTGCTTTCTATCTACTCTAGATAGAAAAGAGTTACTTTTGAATTGACAGCATAGATTTACATAAATTAAAAAATATGTCTGCTTAGGTATGGGTTAATGTAGAAGATATACTTCTAGCCTGCTGCTATAGGGAGGTCATTGACATGTGTTATGTGTGATTGTACATATTGCTTTGTTGCTAAAATGAGTGTCTAGGCTCAGCATTGAATTTAGGACCACCTGCAGTAGCCTTTATTGTGAGTGAGCATAGTTTTTTAGTACAGCTGTAGACAACTGAACTATATGGGGGCTGGGTTAGAATGTAACTGACATGAACACTTGAGTACTGAAGTATTTGTGTAACAGAGCTATGATTTTCTTGTGGATCTTAGTTCTTGTGAATTTCTGTGTCTCAACAAACCATCATCCAATGGCTTCTTAGGTTTTCATTACATTTTGGATGCTGCCAGATGAGAGACCTCTAAATAAGTAGAGTGTAACTTTAGTGAGCTAATTTTTTAATTCATTCATTTCCCATTATAGTTAACACTGACAACCTAGAATGTGAATATTTTGCGGAATAATAGTTTGGAAGGGACTTTAGAGGTCATCTAATCCATCCCTTGATTTTAAAATCAGGAAACCAGACACTTGCCTAGACTTGCCTTGCCTTGCCACCACAGGTTAATAAGTGGTTGAGTTGGGATTAGAATTCAGATCTTCTGACTCTAAATCCATTGGTTTTCCTACTATATCACATCAGCCTTTTGTTTGCTCAGATTGAGTAAGCAAAACTAAATCTTTTAAGTTTGTAATACCAGTCTTTGGTTTTGAACAATAATATTATTCTGAATGACATCCCCTTAATTATCCTAGGATAAAATGAATCATTTGAGTTTGAGAACATATTTATTTTAATTTCTTTTATTTCTAAAATGCAAAATATCCTTCCCTCCCTTCTTAAATAAAGTTTAACAGTAATAAAATTACATTTATATCATGTAAGCTTAGTATTACAAAGTGCTTTTGTGGTTTAGTGGAATGAATGCTCAATTGGGAGTCTGGAGACTTGGAGATCTAGCCTGAGTTCTCTAGGAACTAAGCTATTTGTGCAATAGTTTCCCCCCCCCCCCTTTTTTTTTTTTTTTTGCTTTTTGGAGAGGGGAAGGTAGGGCAGTTGGGGTTAAGTGACTTGCCCAAGGTCACACAGCTAGTTTTGTGTTAAGTGTCTGAGGCCGAATTTGAACTCAGGTCCTCCAGAATCCAGGGCTGATGCTCTATCACCGCGCCACCTAGCCTCCCTCATTTGTGCAATATTTAGGAAGCTGGCAAGTTATCCTCTCTGGATTTAAGTTCCCTTGTTTGTAAAACGAACAGGAAGACCTTAAAGTGATACTGATAAACATACTAGCTGTTCTGTTCTGTACCTAGATGATTTCTTAGGACCCTGTTCCAAAGTGCTCATTCTACTCTTTACTTCTTTAAAACACACACACACACACGCACACACACACCCTCTACGAATGTCATTTATAGTTTGAATCTTTCTCCCTCCTTCCCAGTAACAAAAGCCAGTTAAGCAAAACCTATCAGCACTGCAGCTGAATCTGACATTGTGTACAGAATTGCACAGCCATTCTCTGTCTTCCTCCCTATAGAAGGGAGATAGGTATGTTTTGTCATCTGTGCTCCTGGACTAAAACTGAGTTTGACTAGCTTTCATTACTGTTCTCACTTACATGACAGTCATTGTATATATTGTTTTCTTGGTTCTTTTTACTTCACCCTGTATCACATCATATGATTTTTCCCATGCTTCTCTGAATTCATCATAGCTCATATTTTTTAGGATGCAGTCTCACTAATTTAACAAATATAGACCACTTTTCTCAAAAGCTTCCATCCTATTTGACTTATAACAGAATTTCAGGCACAAGCAGCTTTAAACATTACATGTTACAATTATTTTTTAAATCATGTGTAGAGCCTGCACAATGGATCTTTCATTGAATCAGCAAGCACTTAATAAGGCACCTGTGGTTTGCTAGACATTATGTGCCGAGATACAAAGACAGAAATGGGGAGTAATTACTATAAACCCAGTAACACATGATTTAGTTAGGCAGAGTAGGCAAGTGTCAGCAAGACCTTTGATATATTTCCAAAATTAATCATTTTGTCATGTATTAAAAAAACCCAATGATAATAGTGATTTAATAGCTAGGAAGCTAGGGATTCCAAGAAGTAGAAGAAAAGAAACAGTGTAGATTGAATTTTGTGAGGAAGTTGATAGTAATTTTGATAACCATGATTCCATTCCAGTTCTATTCTTTCTCCTGAGCTTCAGTCACCCAGTGTCTTCTGGACTCATCAAACTGAGTATTTTATAAATGACTCCCCTTCAGCATGTTTAAAACAGAACTTGTTGTCTTTCTCTTCCTCTTCCTCACAAACCCACTGCTCTTCCTGATTTTTTTCAGGCATACTGCTATGTTTCCAGTCACTCAAGTTCACATCCTCCAAGTTATCCTTTCTCTGCTCTTCACTTTTCACCTCCTAGATCCAGCAAATAGCCACGTGGCATCAGTTCTATCTGCATAACATTTCTGGGCTGAGTCACCCAGGTGGTGGAGGAGATAGAGTGCTTTACCTGCAGTCAAGAGAACCTCAGTTCGGATCTGGTGCTAGCCAGGTTATCTTGGGCAAGTCATATCTGTTTGCCTCGGTTTCCTCAGCTGAAAAATGAGGCTGATAATAGTTATGCTACATCACAGAATTGCGGTGAGGGTCAACTGAGCTAATATTTGTGAAGTACAAATATCACCTGGCACAACGTAGGCGCTCAGCAAATGCTAATTATTATTTTTGTTATTAATATTTATTACCTACAAAGCCAGCAGCCCAAGTCAGCCCCTCATCCCTTCTGGCGTGAACTGTCGTAACAGACTAACTGGTACCTCTGCTAGTCTTTTCCTCCATACATCTGACCAAGTGACGTTGTTAAAGTACAAGTATGTCCTTTCATTGCTCAGAAAGCTCTAGTGGGGGGGAGGGGGAAGAAAGGAAAAGCTGTAGTGGCTACCTCCTGACACTAGGATAAAATAAAATAAAAACACCTGTTTGGCATTTAAAGCCACTCCTTGTCTGGCTCTGGCCTACCTTTCCAGGTATGATACCCCAAGAGTTTTGTAATTAAACTAGTAACACAGGACCTCTTCCCCATCTCCTCCCAACCCCCCCCCCTCCCCGAAACCTTTTTAACAAAAACAGCAAAGAATTCATGGACTCTGTTGTTTAGCCAGACTGGTTTACTCACTGCTCTTCACAGAGTGTTTTATCTTCCATTTCTGTACCTTTGAAAAATTGTCCCTCATTTCAGAATGCATCCCATCCTCTCCACTGTTTCACGGATGACCTTTCTCGGCCTTTGCCCTAGTTGCTAGTCTCTCTTGACATGCGCCCCTTACTTTGTGTTTACTTATTTGCATACATGTTATTGCCTCCAGTAGAATTCAAGCTCCTTCAGGTCAAGGACTATTTCTTTGGTCTTTGTATCCCCACACTCTCTTGGAAGTATACCAGTAGATTTTCACAGTGACTAAAATACTTCAGCAGTGCTGAGCACAACATGGTTCATGTAAGTCTGGCAAGATTGTTTCCTCATGTTGTCTTTATGTTGTGTAGATCTGGAGGTTGGCTTCCCCTCTTGTAGAGAACCAACCAGTCTTTTGGTCATATATTTCTCTGAAGACATCATTTACACCACTCTTCTTTGTAATCCCTTGTTTGTTGTTCCTAAAAAGGATACTCTTGTATTGAGTGTGAAATTAGGTTTGAATTGAACATTTTAGACTCTCTAGAGCAGCGGCTCTCAACCTGGGGGTCGTGGCCCCGTTAGGCGTTGAACGATCCTTTCACAAGGGTCGCCTAAGACCATCGGAAAACACATATTTCTGATGGTCTTAGGAACCAAGACACCGCTCCTCTAACGGTCTCCAGGCGGGTCCTCCCTCATGCAGATACACCCACATATGAATATTAAACGATCGTGGCATTAATAAGGTTGAGAACCACTGCTCTAGAGTTACATGGTGGAAAGGAATGAATTCTAGTCTCCTAAAACATTAGAGCTGAAGTATATGCTCAGTAGTCTCTCTCTGCACACTCCACACTCCACTCTCCATTGCCCACCCACCACTTTCCCAATTCCCCAATTTTACTAATGAGAAAATGACTCATTTGATTTACTCAAAGTTAAAGAAGAGATTCAGAAAACTGAGGCAAGAATTTAGGCTTTGTGACTTCCTGTCTAGTACTCTTCCCAGTGAAGTGGCCATATTGACAGTAGGACTCAAATCCACACCTTCTGACTTTCAGTTCTATCTATGCCCTTGTCTTCTTTTAGAGCAGTAGTTCTCAACCTGTGGGTCGCGACCCCTTTGGGAGTTAGACCGACCCTTTCACAGGGGTCACAGGGGTTGCCTAAGACCATCGGAAAACACATATTTCCGATGGTCTTAGCAATGGAGACATCGCTCCTCTATCCTCTATCTCCAGGTGGATATACCCACATATGAGTATTAAGAGATCGCGGCATTAGGAAGGTTGAGAACCACTGTTAACCAGGCCTACATTCTTAGACCCCACAGTGAGCTCTTAGACCACAGTGAACTCCTCTGTTTGTGTAGTAGAAGAATAGCTTCCCTGTCCTTGGGAAAGTTGATGGCCTCAGGGGCTGCTTAGTCTGAAAGACTCCCCTCCCAAGTTGTACTGCTATGGTTCTTCTCTGGCTGTTTCTTTTTTACTATTTGCCCTGCTGATTCCACCCTCTGTCTTCCATCTCCTCTCTGCTTCACTTCTTTCTTATATTTCCTGACACGTTTTCATTCTCCCATGCCACTTGGCTTTTCCTGGAAAAACCAAGAACTTGTTTTTAATCTTGTATAGTTCACAAAATGCTTCCCTTGAAATCTGGGTTAGGTAGGTATTGCAAATATTTCTGTCCCCCCCCTTTCTCTACATGAGGAAACTGAGGCTTAGAGGAAAAATGAGGCTCAGCTCTGATATCTAGTAACGGGATCATGGGATTTAGCAGTAGAAAGTACCCAAGAGAGCATGTAATCTAATCCTCATTTTGCAGAGGAGAAAACAGAGACTCAGAGATGTGGTGGATTGCCCAAGATTACACATGTACTTAGTAGCAGAGCTGAGATTCCAGAGCAGGCTCAGGGCTTTTTTCCATTACACCATCCTGCTTACAAATTGTGCAACCTTGAGCTAGTTCACTTCCCTTTTCTTCGCCTTAGTTTCTTTTCTGTAAAATGAGCAAGACATTCCATCCTCACTCTGAGCTTTTGCACTGGCTGCCCCCTCTCTGGAATATTCTCCTTCCTCGTCTCTGCTTCCTGACTTCCCTGGCTTCCTTCAAATCTCAGCTAAATTCCCCCTTTCTTAAGAAGGCTTTGCCAGCTGCTCTTAATGCTAGTGCCTTCTCTGTGGAGATTACTTCCAGTTTATTCTCCATACCTCTTGTTTGTACAGTTGTTTGCCTATTGTTTGCTCCATTAGAAGGTAGACTTGTGGGGCGGCTAGATGGTGCAGTGAATAGATCACCGGTCATGGAGTCAGGAGGACCTGAGTTCAACTGCGACCTCAGATACTTAACACAAAAACTAGCTGTGTGACCTTGGGCAAGTTGCTTAACCCCAATTGCCCTGCCTTCCCCCCTCCAAAAAAAAAAAACAAAAAAAAAAAAGAAAGTGGACTTCTTGGAGGCACGGACCATTTTTACCTTTTACATCTCTTGCCTGGAACATACCAAGTGCATGACAAATGTTTGTTGACTCACTTACCGAAGGGCCTGCATTTTGATCATCTGTATAATCCCTTCTGGTTAGGATTTTCTGTGATCCAGCGTGGTTGGTTCTGACCTCAAGTCTATTACTCTTTCTAATACACTGTGCTGCTTGACTATTTTTGGTCAAAACATGTTTTCCTTTCCAGGGTTGAAGTAGTCTGCTAAAGCTCTATAGCAGTGGTTCTCAACCTTTAATGTTATGACCCTTTAATACTTGTATGTGGGCATATCTGCATTTGGGTGGACCCACCTGGAGATGGATAGGGGAGCGGTGTCTCAGTTCCTAAGACCATCGGAAATATGTTTTCCGATGGTCTTAGGTGACCAGTGTGACCCCTGTGAAAGGGTCGTTCGACCCCCAAAGGGGGCGCGACCCACAGGTTGAGAACCACTGCTTTATGAGGTTTAATCTTTGGATCTGTGGCTGCAATTGGCAGTATACATGTCTTTATTGCTGAATGCCCACCATTGCAGTGTTCAGGTTCTAGGGAACTTGAGATTTATAAAATCCAATGTATAGCCACAGTTTGTATACATTTTATTTTCCTAACGTAATTGTCCCTGAATTTGGGTGTGTCTGGTGTTGGAGCAGTGAACAGTAGTTTAAGAGTATGACTTAATTACTTTGATGACCTGACTCACTTCCCCATTCTGTCCCATCAATTTATCTTCTCTTTGTGTCTGCCCTATGCTTAGGGGTCAACATCTGCTGCTTTCTTTTATCCCTAACCTTCCTGTCTTTTTGGTTCATGCCTTCTCAGTGGTTAAGACAGTATAAGTAAATAGCAGAACTAGGCAAACTGAACCACTCTGTGACTCCCAAATACACCCTGTACATTTCTTCCTAAATATTTTTACTTACTCCCTTTCTTGTCCCTAAAATGTTCTTCTTCCTCCTTTCACTTGTTGAGTTCTTCACCCATCCTTTTGCCCAAAGGAAAAGCCACTTTCTTTGTGAAGGTTTTCCTGATCACTTCAAGGCAATGAAAAAATAAAAATTTTCACTTTAAACTTCATATAGTGCTTTGTTTTGCCCACTTAATTACACTTAGCCCTGACATTGATATCAGTTACTTTTGCATGTACGGTAGGGGGAGGGTGTCTTGTCTTAATTTTTTATCTTTGCCTGGTGCATAGCCCAGTACTTTGTTTACTATTGGTACTCGATAAGGATTATTAAATTGATTTGAAATACAGGCTGAAGTTAATGCATAGTATGGTATAGTGTCAAGAACCCTAGATTTAGAGTCGGGAGAATTTGATCTATAAAATAAATGGCTTGGAAGTTCTACAACTTGAAGGTCCCTTTCTAGCTATCTACCAGCACCTGTGAGTGATATCCTATACCCTCGGCAAGTAACTTCCTTTCTCTGGGCCTTTATAAAGTGCCAATATCTATACTGCCTACTTCAGTGGGTTGTGAGGAAAGTCTTTTGTAAACTGGAAAGCATCACAGAAATGGGGAGCTATTATAAATAACAGTAACCCATGATTTAATTAGCAGGGCAGTCAGTGATCAGCAGGAATTTTTATGTTTTTCTGGAACTAATCATGTTGTCAATCAAGTGTATATACACTTGTGTTAATAGAATAGTGATTTAATGCTTTGTTCTTAGATACAGAGATCCAATATTATCTTCTGTCATGTATTGCATAATTATTAGTGATTCAGAAGAAAAACTTGATTCTTGAATGAGTCATCATGATTACCTCATAGTAAGTCTGCTGTGCAAATTAAAAATGTCATTGGGCTGTTTAAACAACTTGTTGAAATAGTCTTTTTCTTTAAGAATTCAAAAATTTTAACAAAACTTGACTGATCTAGAAAGTCAAATAAAAGAATTTTAGAATTAGAAACAACTTAATTATCTAGTCTGATCTACTTATTTTAAATAAAGAAACTCCCAGAGGAGCAAAATTATTTGCCTCAAAGCAAGTATATTTCAGGTGACAAATAAACAACTTTATTAACATGTCACAGGTCTCTCAAGGAGAGTTAAAGGTATATTAAAGCTTACCTAAATAAGGTAAAATCTCTCTAAAATGGTATTATTCCTGATGTAACATTAATGTGTCTTAAAATTTCTGCATGCTTTTTTGCTAATGCATATTTCCCCCCTTTTCTTATAGGAATCTGTTGCTTTGAGACCATCGATCCGATTTCAAGGAAGCCAAGGGGTAAGTCCAATTCATTTGGGTAAAGAGAGAGAACATACAGTTTCTCTCCCAAAGTAAGAATTCTCTTCTACAGCATGTCTCATAAGTGGTTATCCGGCAGCTTTGAAAACTTTAGGTTGATCTTATTATATACTTAAAAACAAAAGCAAACAGTACATAACAGAGACCTGTGGTTTCATTTCATGTATAATCCTCTTTTTCTGTTCTCCTGTGTCTATGCAGGTGCCCATTCTATATGACGTTTAAGTTCACAATTAAAAATAAAGACTGAAAACAAACAAAACAAGTATGCCTCCACCCTCTGCTCGAACACTTTCAGTGACAAGCTAGGTCATTCCCTATCTAGTGTGTCCTTTTTTTTGTTAGTTGTAGCTGTTAGAAAGTGCTTGAAATTGTGTGTCCATGTGACTTTTAACTGCTCAACTCATTGATCTTAGTTCTGTCCTGTGGAGCCACAAATTTAATAATTCCCATTTAACATCACTGCCCTTCAGATACCTAACAACAGATAGATATGTGTGTGTGCCTTGAGTTTTCTCCATCTCACTAAGTATCTCTGCCTTCTCCTTCAGCCTTTCCTTGTGTCATGGTTTTCAGATCTCTCACCTTCTTTTTGTGCCTTCCTTGCTATGTTCCATTTTGGGCTAGTGGAGAGAGTGTTCACTAGAAGCCAGACACTTGGGTTTGAATCTAGGCCCTGTCATTTAACTGTGTGATTTCACCTAATCTGACCCCCAGTTTCTTCATCTGTAATTCAGTTCAAACATGTGTTAAGTGACTATTGCTTTTATGCAAGCCATTGCATCAGGCTCTGGAAAATGAAGGTGGTGATAATGTCACTGTCTCCCACTTCAGAATTGCAAAGCATTTTACAGATTATTGCCTTTGATCCTAGTGCTGAGCTTTAAAAAGAAATCTTATTTATAAAATATTTCTTGTCAAATTATGCCTCTATAACTGACTATGGGCAAATAACCTTTCTGCGTTTCAGTTTTCTCATTGATAAAATGAGAATAATACTGTGGTGCCTATTTCTTGGGGGTGGTTGTAAAGATGGAGAAGGGAGAGGAAGAGAGCAAGCATTTGTATAGCACTTTAGAAATAGTATCTCATTTGATCTTCATAATAACCCTTTGAGGGTTTTAGGCTATTATTTTATCCATTTCACAGGTGAGGAAAATGAGGCAAATGGGAGTGGTGGTCTTCCCCAGAGTTACACAACTACTGAGTATCTGAGACCAGATTTGAAAACAGGTCTTCCTGACTCTAGGCCCAGCGCTCTAACCACTGTACCCTCTAGCTGCCCCAAGATGACATGAGATCATGTATGTAAAGCACATTTATTAACCTCCAGCACTATAAACATGTTTGCTCTCATGATCATTCCCAGTTTGTAAATGAGGAAGGAGGCCCAGAAAAGTAAAATGCCTCACCCCAGAATCTCCAGTCAATCAGACGTGTGAGCTGAGACTTTTAGCCCCAAATGCAAGCAGGGCTCTTCATTGTGACCTCCCAGTGCCACCGGTGACCTCAGTTTACATAAAACAAATGACCAGTGATGAATGATTATCTAGACAGTGGTGCCAACAGAAGAAAAACAGAAAGGAAATTGTTCTCATTAGTCTGTGAGAGCAAGTGGAAAACTGAAGGTAGCAATCATGGCACCCTATCCAGTGCCATTAGTGAAAACTCATTAGCCTAGTGATGCTTTGGGGGTGAGGTGTTGCAGAGGACAAGTCTTGAACTGTGCCTCAATGGTATAGGAGCTTGTTTAGCTCCTGCATCTAAAGAAATCATTATATAGACCCATAGAGGCCCACCAGGCAGCAGGCAGCGAACTGTGTTTGTGACATGTACTGATGGGTGAAAAGATCTTGCCATATAATAATTACTGAGGGCTTTTGGTTCCCACTATGATAGCACAAATAATACTGTAATGCATTTTAACAGTGTCATCTATATCAGTGAATAGCCCCTGAAAGTGTTTTAAAGTATCATTGGGATCCTGCTTGAGGAGGAATAAAATAATGTATTTCAAAAAGACTCCTTAGGGACAGCTAGGTGGCACAGAAAATAGAGCACCAGCCCTGGAGGCAGGAGGATCTGAATTCAAATCTTGCCTCAGATACTTGACACTTACTAGGCAATTGCCTTGCCTTCCCCCCTCCAAAAAAAAATTTATATTTTATACTAATATTGAATCAAAAAATTCTGCAGTTGGAGGGGACTTTAACATAACATTTCAGAGATAGCAGAGACCTGAGGTAGCCATGTTAACCCAGCCATTTTATTTTTACAGATGAAGAAACAGAGGTCCAGTAAGGTGAAATAACCTGTTGAGGCACACAAAGAAGCAGGGCTTGGACTAGAGCTTAGATCTTCTAGTCAGGGCCCTTTCCCATATATGCCTATACCATACTCCCTTTCGCATTTATTCCCATGCCATGTGGTATGTTTTATTACCTTTGTTGTTTTAGTGGAATTCTCTAGCCCTGACCAGAAGCATAGCTCTTCTTGATGCTTTTTTCAGATAGATTCTTCTTTAGTAAAAATTCTCTCCTTCCCTAAGTTTTGTGAGTCTGGCATTCATATAAAAACTAGTATCAGAATAAGCATCTCAAAGCTGAGAGAACTTGAGACTATCCAGTCCAGCCCCCTCTCCAGTGTTTAGAGCTTTTCTCCAGCTTCCTCAGTAGAGGTCATTCTGCCTTTGCTTGAAGGCTTTCAAGGATAGGCAATGAGCCATCTCAGAATTTGGATTATATAAAATTAAAACTTTTTTACATAAACAAAACCAGTGTAGCTAAAATGAGGATAAAAGTGAGTAAATGGGAGGGAAATCTTTGCAGCAAGTTTCTCTGATAAAGGTCTCATTTCTGAAATATGTAGGGAACTAAAGCCATTCCCCAACTGATAAATGATCAAATGTCAGTTTTCAGAGGAAAAAAAAAATCCAAACTATCAATAGTAATATGAAAAAAAAATTACTCTTAATCACTAATAATTGGAAAAATGCACATTAGTGCAGCTCCAGGGAACTACCTTACATCTATCAGATTGGCAAAGATGACCAGAAAAAGGAAGATGAAAAGTGATGGAGGGCCTATAGGAAAACAGGCATGATTGGTCCAGCCATTCTGCGGTGCTGTGCCTACCCTTTGACCCTGCTACTAGGTCATTACCTTCAAAGAGATCAAAGAAAGAGGAATAGGACATGTGTACAAAAATATTTATAGCAGCTCTTTGTGTGGTGGCAAAGAATTGAAAATGGAGAGACTGCCCATCATTTGGAGAATAGCTGAATAAAATTGTGGCAAATGAACTGATACTATTGTACTGTAAGAAATGATGGAAAGGATTGTTTTGGAGAAACCTGGGAAGACATGTATGAACTGATTCCGAGTGAGGTTAGCAGAACTAGGAAAACAATTTCTACGCTAACAATATGGTAAAGACAACTTTGAAAGAATTAAGAAGGAACTCTGATCAGCCTAGTGACCCACCTCCATTCCCGAGGACTCGTGATGAAACATGCCGCCCATCTGCACATAGAGAGCTGATGGACTCAGTGCCTTGCAGATCAGGGTTTTTTTTGGGGAGATGGCCATTGTAGCTATTTGTTTTGCTTGATTATACACATTTGAAGTGGACTTTGTTTTTCTTGCTTTCTCAGTAAGGGGAGAGGGAGATGGAAGACAGAGATTTCAGGGCAAAAAAGAAAGTAAAATGGAAAAAAAAAAAGAAATTGACCATCTCATGATGCAGCCTATCCCAGTGTTGCACAACTGTGTCTCTAGGAAGTTCTTTTGTTGACCTGCACTCTACCATCATATGTTTTGTACGTTTGTCCAAATTCTCCCTGCTGAGCCTCATGTAACATAACACCCCCCTTTTTCATAAGCTCTTCTGATAGTTGAAGGTGGCTATCATTTTTTTCTCAAGGCTTGTTTTTCTAGGCTACACATCACCACTTCTTTCAACCTCTTTTTGTGATGTCAATCAATTAATATTTATTAAACTCCTGTGGTGTGCCAGGCACTGTGCTAAGCGCTGGGGATACAAAAAGAAGCAAGAAACAGTCCCTGCTCTCAAGAAGCAGGGGGAGGCAGCATGTAAACAAAAAAACACAAAGCAAGCTATAGACAGGATGAATAGGGAATCATTAACAGAGGGAAGGCACTGGGACCAAGGTTTGGGGGAGGCCTCCTGTGGGTGGGCTTTTTGTCGGGACTTAAAGGAAGCCCACGAAGGTAGTAGGCAGAGACGAGGAAGAGCTAAAGAAGATGTCCAGAGATGAGATTTAGAACCCCCTTTGCATTTCTAGTCACCCCTGGCAAGCCCTTTGCGTATCTTGTGGAATTACAGAATTTTAGGACCTGATAGGACACTAGTCCTGTCTTTTTAAGGGTGAAGAGCGTAAAACACGGAGAAATTGCGTCATGACCAAGATCTCATTTTTAAAACGAAACAAAACCATTCACTTTTCTATAACCTGTGTGTCAGTAGAGTATCTCTTCATAGACTAGACATGGTTAGAGTTTGCCCACTGCTCTGTCCTTTCAGGCCAGGGTAGCATAAGATACGGTATTTAAAGTAGTACTAAGCAAGCCAGTTTTTCCCTTAGCACCATAAAATTATATTGCCTCTGCTTATTGTAGAGCACAGACGGGTACTCTTAGCGGTATATCCACATATCCACATATACTCTTAGTGGTATATCCTCCAGGGGTGGAGGCTCAGCAGGGAGCATAGTACCTGGCTTACACCAAACACTTAATAAATGCTTGTTGCCATTTTGTTTTGAGGATTTCTTTTCACATAGAATGACAGTGGACATTTAAATGATGTCAGAGAAAATTATAAGTATCTTAATTTATGAAAATGACATGATTAGGGCGGCTGGGTTGCGCAGTGAATAGAGCACTGGCCCTGGATCAGAAGGACCCGAGTTCAAATCCGGCCTCAGAGACTTAACATAAAAACTAGCCGTGTGACCTTGGGCAAGTCACTTCACCCCGATTGCCCTGCCTTGCCCCCTCTAAAAAAAAAAAGCAAAAAAAAGAGAAAATAACATAAATATCCATTAAATATAATGGATGCGCTGTATGGCCCTGGATAGGTCACAGGTTCTGTCTCAGCTTCCCCATCTCTCATGTGGGAACAACAGCACCTGCCCCACAGGGCGGTTATTAGGATAAAGTGAGGTAAAATTTGTAAAGCGTCCTATAAAAGCTGGCTGTCTTTACTCTTACTAGTGATGGTGAGCAACTAGGCGGGCCACTGGGTGGGGAGCTGGGCCTGGCGTCAAGAAGACCTGAATTTAAACCCAATTTCCAACATTTACTAGTTGTGTGGTCTTAGGCAAGTCCCTTAACCATTCTCTGCCTCGGTTTCCTCATCTGTAAAATGGGAATAATAATAGCTTCTACCTCAGAGTTGGGAAGAAAACTTGAGATGTTTGTAAAATGCTTAACACAGTGGTTGGCACCTAGTAAGCACTATGTAAATGCTTAACTACTTTATTTTTTTTCCTTGGGCGGGGGAAGGCAGGGCACTTGGGGTTAAGTGACTTGCCCAAGGTCACACGGGTCACACAGCCAATACCTGTTAAGTGTCTGAGGCCAGATTTGAACTCAAGCCCTCCTGACTCCAGGGCAGGTGCTCTATTCACTGTGCCACTCAGCCACCCCTGCTAACTACTTTATATTTATTATTTCTATTATTATTGTTTTATCAAAGGTTCTAAGACTGTCTGTGAGTCAAGCATTAGGGAAGGCAGCCTCTGTTTTTCTTCCTTTTAGACCAGGGGTGGGAAACTTTCCTTGAGGCCACATGTGGCTCTCTAGGCCCTCAAGTGCGGCCCTTTGATTGACCTTTACAGAACAAATCCCCTTAATAAAAGGATTTGTTCTGTAAAATTTGAGCTCAGTCAAAAGTCTGTGTCCAAAGGCCATATGTGGCCTTGAGGCTGAAGGTTCCCCACCCCTGGAAGAGAGTATTTGGGGAGAAGTGGGTGATCAGCAGTGCCAGACAAGACAAGAAGAATGAGGATTGAAAAAATGGCTGTTAGACTTGGCAGTTAAATTATTGGAACTTTGGAGAGAGCAATTTCAGTTCAGTCATATGGTTGGAAGCCAGACTGTAGAGAATTAAAAAGAATGAAAGGAAAGGAAGTAGAGCAGCCGTTGTAGAAGGTCTTCTCAGAGAGTTTAGCCACAAAAGGAAGAAGAGATACAGGATGAAATGGGGATGGATAGATTAAGTGCGGGTTCTTGAGAATGGGGGCAAACATGGAAATGTTGGTAGGTAGTAGGGAAGTAGCCGGTGGAAAAGGAGAGACTGAAGATAAGTGAGAAGGTAGGGGTGATTGAGAGTGCAGTCTTCTGGAGAAGGAGAGAATGGAACCATTTGTACATGTAAGAGGGATTTGCCTTAGTAAGGAGAAGGGCTGTCTATTCATGTGAGACAGGTAAAGGAGGAGATAGTGGCTGAAGGCATCTGAGGTGAGGAGGAAAGAAGGGAGAGGTCAGTTTTTTCACTGGAATGTGAAACAAAGTTCTTGACTTATAGGGTCAGGGATAGGGGAAGCCATGAAAGGTTTGAGGAGGGATGGAGAGGTTTGGAAGAGCCACTGTGGTGAGTGGGATGAGGTAATTGGGGAAGTGTAAAAGGATGACCTTGCAGCAGTGAGGGCCCAGTTCAGGCATTGCAACATAAATTTGTAGTGGACTCTCAGCATGATTTTATGGTTTTTTGACTGTCTTACCCCGTTACTGCCCATCTTGTCTTGCCAAACCTCAGCCTTGGATAACTCCCATTTGCTACTTTTGATCTAATACATGTGCTACTGTATGAACCTGGAGAAAAAGAAAGCAGCGTAGAGGTGACTTGGTTCACCAAGGGATGGTGATGAACAAGCCCACCACCATTGGGAGGCTGTAATGAGCCTCCAAGTCTGCTTGGGACAGCATCAGCATAGGGATTAACAGAGGACAAAGGATAGCAGGTAGTGAGATCAATTTCCCTGGAGGGATTCTGGCAGAGCATTAGCTAATGTGAGAAGAGCTTGGTATGTGTCAAATGACATCCGTGATCCTTCAGGGCCTTCTTAAATCCCAGCTCTTTAACCAGCTATGTTGTGGAGAGCATCCCTCCTCTGGGTGAGGTTATAAGGAAGGACAGCTGAGGTCTTTTTCCATCTGCAAGTCTCTGATGGTATATTCTGCCTGGAATTGAAGAAAGGTTGCAAAGGTAGAAAGGGGCCAGATGGTGTAGGGTCTTGAATTTGGACTTTTGCTGCCTAGGAAACAAGGGCTAGTAAAGGTTTCTGAGTCACATGATTTAATATGACAGCAGTATATTTCAAAAGAAATCTGTATATTATTATTTGAGGATTGTGTAGTTGGTTAGGGGAAAAATTGGAGAGAGGGGGAAAACCCTTACTGTCCAGCCAGATGTGCTTTTTGTAGAAGTGCTTGAAGTCAGATACCTCCTAACCCAGAGTAAAACTCTTGGTTTCATGTCTATTTGCCTGACAAAAGGGTTTTGAAAGATCAGCTGCAATTTTAAGATCTTACCGTCCTCATATGTGAGTTTACTTTGTGGGGTCTAAATTGACCCAAACTAGTTTTGGAATTACTTTATAGGTGAATCAGCCCTGAGAAGCTGAGGACATCTGGCATTTTGAGCACCTCAAAAAGAAGAGAAAGATTGGGCTGCCCCACCCCCTCCTGAAACTTGTTAGTAAAAACTTGTTCTTTATAAAACACACAAGTTTTTCAGTTGAGGCTTATCCACCTGTGTTCACTGAAAGTCCCTAACAGTGTCCAGAGCTCAGTATTTCTGTCAGTGTAAAAACTGGCATCAGCTGCACACTACAGGCTGGCTGCCTGTTTTTTTTATGACCCATGAGTTAAGAATGTTTTTTACATTTTAAAACGAAATTTGACTGAATTTTAAAATGTAAAGAACATCAGGATTTGATACTTGGGCCACAGGACTCCCGAGTTCTGGGATCTTGGACAAGTCAAGTGTGGATAACCAGGCAGTGCAGTGTGTAGAATATTGTTAGATTTGAAGTCAAGAAAGACTGAGTCAGCTCTGACCTCAGATCCTTACAATCTGTGTGACCTTAGGCCAGTCACTTCTTCTGTCTGCCTCTGTTTCCTCATCTGAAAATTAGAAATAATAATAGCATCTATCTCCCCAGGTTGTTGTGAGGATCAAACAAGATAACATTTGTCAAGTGCTTTGCCAGCTTTAAAGCTCTGTGTAAATGCTAGCAATCATTAGTCACTTTCTCAGTTTCCTTATTTATCAAGTGGAAATCATGCCTGCCTCATTTCCCTCACTAGACTGACTCTAGGTGTGAGGTGACTGATTTGGGTTGTTGTCCAAACACTATCCCTGTTTAGCTTTGTGACCTTTGAGGCTTTAGTACCTTCATTTGTACAAAGAGGGGTAAGGACGGATTATTATTGTGAGGATCAGTAACTCGTTACACAGCACATTACAGTTTGGTAAAGGTCAGACTGGCGAATCAGGGTCTCGCTTCCAAGTCATCATAAGAAAGTGCCTTAACATTAACTGATAATAGCAGCTCATATTTACACTTTAGTAATAATGAGAGTTGTCATTTATGTAACACTTTTAAGATCTACATGTATTATCTCACCTAATGTAATAACACTATTAGGTATTTATAGGTATTATAGCCCCCATTTTAGAATGAGGAGCCTGAGGCTTGGCCTCAGCCTAGTGTCTCATGCAGAATTCTAACCTAGGCTTCTTCTCATTGCAAGTTCATTGCTTTTTCTAATACCGCTAGAAGGTTTACCAAGTGCTTTCCTCAGAACAAGCCTGGGAGGTAGAGTGTGTTCAGCTTTCCCCCCATTTTACTGATAATTGAGGCTAGACTCCAGAAATGGCTGTCTAAGGCTGTGAAGTAGAGCTTGTAAGTAAGAGAGCAGGGACTTGGACCAGAAGGGGCCGTCCAGTACTCTTTCCTCTCTGCTGAATTAAGGAATCCAGAAGCCAATGTATTTGAAATGAAGGAAGACAAAAATCAAAACAATTTCTAGGTTAGTGTGTGGTAAGTAGAACTGCTTAAGATCTAAACATGAGCTTTCAGCAATAAGGCTTTTGTTTTACTGATGTCTAATCATCATATGGACTGAATGAAAAAGAGATCAAAGAAGGGAGATTTCGTATAACAGTATAATTTAACAAGTGACACATTGAAATGTGTGATTCTAAACTGCACTGAAGTATCCTGGGAGGCAGAAGTGGCATTTGTATGATCATCTCTTTGTCACCTTCTTAGGTCAGTTCATTTAATTACCCAGTCAGTGAAAGCCAAAGGAATGGCTCTGCAGAGTCAAGAGCTAGTTTAACTGCCATAGACAGAAAGGGCTTTTTGTCTTCTTAAATTAGGTTCTATTATGGGATGGGACAGAACTGTATGATGGTCTGCTTTTGAGTGTTGCATTCATGAGTCAAGGTAACTGTTGCTTCCAGAATTAACTGTTTGGCTTAAAAAACTTTTTGGCTTCGAAAAAGCAAATCCCAGTGATTATAAGGGGAAACCTTGAAGAGAGACATTCTGTCATTCAGCCTTTTTCAGCTCCAAGCAGTCCCATTCAGGACTGTTTGTGACCCTTGAAGTTAACCTGCTGTAATCCCTTCCCTGAATATGCCCTGCAGCTACTCTGATTTAATTTGTCACTTCAAAGACTGTGCTCTTTGCTGCAGACATGATTCTGTAAATCACTAGGGAGAGCCACAAGTCCTGAGTTTGGGACTGATTTCAAAGAGAAAAAGTTTAAAGAAGTATTGTGCGGGAATTTCATGACTTTCAATTTAAGCTGAGGCTGCCACTTTTCTTCCCCCCATATGTGTGTCAGATCAGAGAGGGGAAGGAACTGGGGTTTCTTTGGAATTCTTTGAAAGCAAGAGATAGCGCGGCCCTTTCAGGCTACCATTATGTTAAACCGTGAGGTTGGCTCTGCCCACAGTTCAGAGTCTTGGACGTGCACATACATCAACTGCTTACTGCTTAATGTCTTATGTGGGGGAAGATGCGTGTGTGTGTTTATTTGAGACTATCATGTAGTTTTTGCTCTTTTAATATCATAAATTCTGAGTTGGGAGAGACCTCAGAGGGTAGGCAAGCATCCGTTCAGAATCTGAGCTTCTCCAAAAAAGGATCAATTGCCTGTCTCCAGTAATAGATCTCCCAGCTTACCAGGCATTTTCTGACAACTCTAATTGTTAGGGAATTTTTTTATATTAAACCAAGTTTCTCTAGTTCTGCCTTGTGGAGCTCAGCAAAAGAAACTGAACCTCTTTTCTATATGACTGCCATTTAGATATTTGAAGACATCCCTTGAATCCCCTTCTAAGCTTCCTCTTCTCTAACGTGAATAACATTTAACATCAGTGTTTTTGATGGACTTGATTTCCTATTCCCCCCAACATCCTAGTCCCCCTCTTCTGGCTGCGTTCCAGGCTGTCAGTTTCCTTTCTAAAAGAGACATTCAGAACGGTTCTGTGTTTGGGAGTCCAGCCTGGGCAGAGGAGAGAGACAGTTCCTTTCCTCATTCCAAATACTGCACCACTAGGAAGAACTGTTAAGATACAATTAAAAAAAAAACTCTGAAGATTCTCTAAAGTATAATAGTAGTAGACATTATATAGAGTTTTAAGGTTTCCCAGACCCCCCCCCCCACAATGACCTTATGTTTATTTGGTGTATATTTTTTTTGTATCTGCTTGTGTGTACTTGTTTCCCCTAGCCTATAAGCATCTTGAGGGCTGGGTTGTTTGGTTTTTATGCCCATAGTTTCTAGCATGGTGTCTGGAATGTAGTTAGCACTTGGTAATTACAATGATGGTTGATATGATTCTCACAAAATTTCTGAGATAAGAACCCCAAGAACTCCTCCTGGGCCTGGTTGTCAGGGCAGCTGCTGCCCTGCATCTGTCCCAGCCCTGGTGCCTCTTAGAAGAGCAGAAGTGATGGAAATGCACCCCTCGGGCAGGGGTTCTCAAACTTTGTAGTGCTTGCTGTGAGGAATTGACTCGTGTCTGGCTGAGGGACCAATACATGTGCTGTTACCCTTCAATGCACACAGCTAGTTTTATTGAGTTCGTTCTTTTGGAATTTATAGCCAGCTATTATATGTCACTTTTCAGTTTGCAGAGTACCTCATACATCCTTACGCTTTAACTCTTAGTCCTGTTGTTTCTCCACTAGCTGGGTTGCTTGGGACACCAAGAACACAGGGCCTGTAATCAGGAAGACAGACCTCACCCAGGTGTAACCCCGAATGTACCCTGTCTCCGACACTTAGCTCACTGTATAATCCTGTACAAGTCATTGAACTTCTGCTTTAAATTCTTCAACTGGAAAATCCGTACTTCACAGGATTGTTGTGAGGACCAAATGAGATGATATTTGTAAAGTGCTTAGCCCAGGACCTGGGGCCTGGTACGTAGTAGGTGTTATAGAATTGCTTATTCACTTCCCTCTTTTCCCCCTGTGATGTACAAGGTCTGACATGTTTTGAGGGGGTGTGTGTGTGTGTATGTGTGTAATGGGCATGTTTTGTGTACTTTGTTAATCTTATACTTACCCACATCATGTATCTTGAGAAGGAAAATATTTAAACAAAATTATTGTTTATGTTTTCTTTAATCTGCAATAATATAACATCCAGCTTTGTACAATCTTTTGAGAATCCTTGTCTCAAGGTATTTTTGTTTTGAATTACCATTCATCCAAGTCTACCCCACTTTTGTACTTGTGTAGTTAATTTTTTAAACCTCCTTTATAATTGTCCCTATTATATTTTGTTTTCTTAGATCTGCTTCACACTCCTGGTCTGCCAGACTTTCTTTGGGCCTAAGTTCTGTGATGGACATTGGCCTTTCTCACTAAATATCATCCACCAATTTGAAAACATGCCATCACTGTCTTAGCCCTGACACAGTTAGCATCGGGGCTGAGAAGGAGAAACCTGAGGCTTCCTGCTGCCAAGTACTTACTGCCTGTGAAGTTAGCTGGCAAGAGGTGTATATTCTGAATGCTTGAAGTTCAAAATTCAGAATAACACTTAGGTGCAAAGAGGCAATAAAATGTTACCCAGAGGACATTGAGGCAGAAATAGAGAAAGCAAGACTTCTGTATAGCTTTATTTATGTGACATTGATTGTATGACTGACTGTCTCAGGATTTCTCCTCTTTAAAATGAGTTGTTAGGATCACTAAAGGCCCCTTCTAGAACTGGTGTTTTTTCATCCCAGTTTTATTTTTCTTGGCAATTAGAATTCATAAAGTTGCTAATTGCAAATAGAGCAAGAATTTGAGAACAGAGGTAGGTAGGGGGCATAGTGGATAGAGTTCTGAGCCTAGAGTCAAGAAGACCCAAGTTCAGATTTGACCTCAGACATTTACCTAGCTGGGTGGCCCTGAGCAGGTCACTTCACTTCTGTCTGACTCCATTTCCCAAACTGAAGGACAATAATAACTCTAATAATTAATGATGGTGGCTAACATTTGTATAGTGTTTACTATGTGCCAGGTACTGTACTAAGTGCTTTTCAAATATTATCTCATTTGATCCTCAGAACAGCCCTTGGAGGGAGGTGCTGTTATTTCCCCCACTTTGCAGATGAGAATCTATGTGACTTGCTCAGGGTCACAGAGCTAGTACCCTTTGAACTCAGGTGTTCCTGGCTCCAGGCCCAGTGCTCTGTTCTCTGTGTCACCTAGATGCCCCCAAGAACGGGGTGCTTAATAGAACCTACCTTCCCGGGGTTATTGTGAGAATCATTAGAGAGAAAGTCTGTAAAGCACTTAATATAACACCTGGCATATAGCAGGTGCTAAATCAAGGCTTGTTCTCTTCCACTTGTTCCTAACTGAAAAGCCGGCTGAGTTTCTTACATTCTAAAACAGAATGTTGAGTTTCTAGAGTATTTTGAATTAGTCTTCAAATGCTGTTGAGAGAGATTCAGTCCTTTGCTTGGATTATTATTCGACCAGATCTCACTTGTTTGTGGTTTCCTTTTGGTTCTCATTTTTTATGTTTTAAAAAATTCAGTTAATATAAAGTTTGACTACTAGTCTTCTAGACAGTGCCATACACATGGAGGTAACAGGCCTTTTAATCTCAGCTATTTTTTATGTGTGTATAGGACATCAAGGGAAGTTAGACACTAGATCTAAAACAGAAGCTTCCTAAAATTGAACCCTTCTCTCAAAATAGGTCATATTCAGAGGCTCCAAGGAACTTTATCTGTCAGAGCTCCTTGGAGAGATCCTATTTTTTAGTGGAACATAACCCAAACTTCTTTATACTCTTTAGTTTTCCCTCAAAAAAGAAATATGCTGCTATTTTGACTTGCTTCACATCCCCCCTCCCCCCAGTCTTGTGCTTTCCAGCTGAGGAGAACAAAGCACTGTTAGGGATTTACCTTTGGTTTTTTTTTTTAGCCTCTTTAAATAATGCGAAATAAAGATACCATCTGTCTTTGCCTTTATATACCTTTGGTTCAGGAAAACCAAAGGTATATGATTAATCCTTTGGTTTAAAGGCTTTAGTTCAACCCTTACATTAAACATGCCTCCCCCTTCCCACTACAGTATACTAAAGCTCTAAGGGACAGTAGGTAATTTAGTTGAATTCCTTCATTATACAAAATATGAACTATCCTTTTGAAGAGGTATGATTTAGCCAGCATTACACAGTATAATTCCTAGTTACGGCAATAATCTCCTATGTATATACTGTCTCCAACAAGTCATTTTCTCTCCTTTCCATGAATGCTCCCAGTGATGTAGAACTCACTGTCATTTCATGTTTAGAAAGCTCTGATCATTAGGAAGTCCCTGCTTGCTTTTGAGCTGAAATTTGTGCCCTTGCAACTTCCACCCACTGCCTTGAGTTCTGTTTTCTGATCCATTTCTCCCATGACAGCTCCCTCCTTAAGGGTTTAAAGACAAAGATGTGACCCCTAAGACTTCTCCAGTCCAAGTTGTAGTGACAGAATTCTGTAGCTAAATCCATACTATTCACCAGCCATTTTGCTTTGGTACGAGACTTAGAATCTTAGGATTTCAATTCAGAATCCCTAGTACAAATCTTGGCTCCAGCTTTTTCTTAGCTGTGTGGCTGTGGACAGCCTCTATTTCCTCTTCTGTCAAATGGAAATGATACTACTTGTGTGACCTTTCTCCCACTTGAGGTGCTTGTGAGGAAAGTATTTTAAAAGTTGCAAATCGCTGTAGAAATGGGAGTTTGTTTAATTGGTATTAAAAAGGTGAATAGAATTCTATCTTAGCAAAGACATCGTGTTTTATTTTGCAGGTGGTAAAAAGAAAGAGGATCAAAGACAGCGTTTGAAAATGCAGTTAATATGAGTGGTTTCAGGTTCAATCAGAAGTTGCTTTTGATTTTTTTTTCCAATTTCATGATTTCTTAGATTTTGCTTCCAGTTAATGTGTTTGGGGGCAATTATGAGTAAAAGTCAAACTAGAAACACACCATGATTTTTTGATGCTTTTCATGAACCTCTGATTGGCAATGATTTTCAGAAACTTGAAACTCAGTCATCTGTGTAGTGTGTTTTGAATGACTTGTAATTGAGAACAAAAGTCACATCTGTAAATGGGTTATTTTAAGTCTACTCTGGATGGTTACATGTGTTCAGTGCATAGTATATCAACAGCAGGAGCTCTAGTGAAATACTTGGTTCCTAAATGAGGTAGGTACAGAATCTTAGCTTTGGAGGAAAAAAAAAAGATTCAGGCAGTCTCAGAACTAGAATATATTTAGAATATAGAATACAGACTGTCAGAATGGGTGACTCCTTCCCTTCTTTACAAAGATAAAGTATCTTGCCCATTACTCATGGGAAGTGAATGATAAACTGATAGAATCCCCAAGGTATCTTGTGTCATCATAGGACAATGTTTTTAGTTTTATATCCTATTGCCTTCTAGCTCAAGTGTGTTTTTTGATAACAGAACAGTTAATTATTTGGTTTCAACTCCCCTTGACATCCAGTAAACTGTTCTTTAGGTCAGTGTGTCATTGAAATGTAGGATTAAATTAATATGCACTCCTTTAGAGGCTAGCTTTCTTTAAAAATAAACAAAATAAAACCAAAAAGCTCCGCCACCATTAAGATCCCCAATTAAAAGCAGTACCTCTTGCTTTTAGGTAAGACAGGAAAAAGACATTTTAGTGACCCTTTCCCCTTAAGTGCAAGTGATATTTTCTTAACTTGATGTTCTAAGAGACCTAAGGATATAATAATAATTTTTTACAATGGAAAGCCCAGTAGCTAAAGAGAACAAACTCTCTTTCTCTATCCCAGCCATCTTCCTTAGAGTCTGGAATGTGCTAGAAGTAATTACTTGTCAACAGCATCACATATGGTCTTTCCATCTCCAAGGATCTTGCCCCTGAAACTGTCGTCATTCATTCACCAAGCATTTATTAAGGGCCCACTCTCCTCTAGGTTCTGGGTGAGATGTGAAAAGCAAGAATGAGAGGAATATAAGTGTGTAAAAGTAGTGGGGGGGGGAAAGAAACTTTGGGTGCTCTGGGAGTTCAAAGAGAAGAAGGATCCATTTTGTCTGGGAAAGGAGAACAGGGAAAGATTCATGGAAGAGACAGCACGTGAGTGGGGCCTCAAAAAGTCTAGGTAGAATGTGAACAGATGAGGGATTCCAAGCAAGGGTACAGGTGGGAGAACAGTCTGAGTAAAGAACACCAAAGCAGAGATACAGGGGCCAAAGTGAGACTCACATAGGATTTCTCTTATGATCTTGGTAAAGCATGATAACTGTTCATGCAGGTATTATGACAAAAAGAGAAATTTGAAGATTGATGGGAAATTAAATTACTCTTTGTAATCCTTCCTGTGGATCGAGTAATTTATTAATTCCTAAAATCAGGCAATTAGTTGGCATAATGCATAAAGTGCTGGACTTAAAGTTAGGAAGAGTCAGATTTGAATTCTGACTCTGACACTTCACTAGTGGTGTGACTTTGGGCAAGTCACTAAGTGTCTCAGCTTCAGTTTCCTCATGTGTAAAATGGGGGTGGTAATAACACCCACATCTCAGGGTTGTTGTGAGGGTCAAATGAGACAATGTGCAAAACAATTTGTAAACCTTAAGGTGCTGTATTATAAATGCTAGTTCTTATCATTATTAAGGTTGATCTTGACTTATGATGATAATGATGGTCTAACCAATAGCTTTTTGGTTAACCTAAGTAAAGGACACACAGTGCCACTTTCCAAGTGACTGACACTTTTCCCCTTCCCTTTCCAAACAGCACATCACAATTCCCCGGCCTGGTTATCCAACAGAAGTACGAACTTTCACATTTTATCTTTCAAATATTGGCAGGGATAGCCCCCAAGGGAGCTTTGATTGCATCCAGCAATATGTGTCCAGGTGAGTGATGTTATGGAATAATTAGTGTTAATGCAAATATGCATTGACATGGTGTTACCTGTCCTTTTAAAAGTTGTGTCTCTACCTACAGTTAAACCAGATTTTATTTTTAAAACATGTACTCCAGGATCTCCAAATCACTGAATTTTAGAGCTAAACGCAACTTTGAAACTCATAACATGGAATATCAGAAGTGGAAGAACCTTAGAGACCATCTAGTCCTCTCATTTTTACAGATGAAAAAATTGGGGCCCAGAGAGGGGAAATAAGTTCATTTGCCCAAAGCCGTTGGGTCAATAGCATTGCTGGCACTAGAACCCGGATTTCCTAGAGCTGTCTAGTCAGGGGTGTATGTAATCAGGAGTGTTTTCTAGTATGCTAGGTTGGGGTAACCTACTGGAGAGTGACCTTAATAGGCTCTTTGGTGGTTGAATTACTGTTGTTCCATTTGAAATGTATTTGTAGAAGGGAGACATTTGAAGGCAAGCGCCAGCTTCCAGGAAATGATCGAGTCTTGGAGTTTCTTCATAGGTTTCTTGGCTTTCAGTTATTTGCTAATAAAGTGGAGCACTCAGTTTCTTATTTGTGTTTCAGCAATGGAAATGTTCATCTGGACTGCCTGGGCAGTATACAGGACAAGATTACTGTGTGTGCCACCGATGATTCTTACCAAAAAGCCCGGCAGAGCATGGCTCAAGCTGAAGAGGAGACCCGTAGCCGCAGTGCCATCGTCATTAAACCGGGAGTTCGTTATATTGGTAAGGAGGATGGTCATCGGAGGGCTACACGTTGATTTATCAAATGTTAAATGCCTACAGAATAACACTAAACTTTATAACCTGGCATCCCACACCACTTTGCCCACCTTCACTGGCCAGTGAATGTTCTTGCCAAACTCTTTTACCTCCTGGGTCCAGAACTGACTCCGTGTTCGCCCCCCTCAGCAGCCAAGCTTTCACTCAGAGTGCTCTCCTCCTCTCCATTGCAGGATGTTGGAATCCTTCCCCTCTTCCAGGACCTCGGCCACGTGCCACCCTTTACAAAAAAGACCTTTCCCTCTTGATTTTATGATGCACTGTGTTAGCTTTATGCTGTTGATAATAATCTTAGTAGACTCTACCTCTGTAGTCCTTTAAAGTTTGCAGAGATCTTTTCTATAACAACCTTATGAGATAGGTAGTAGTATTGTCCCAATTTTACTTACAAGGAAACCAAAATTTATACAATTAACATTTTTTAATTTGTGATTTTCACTTGTTCACCTTGGCTCAAGTCTGTGAATGGCAGGTGGCCTTGCTTCTGAAAGGTTCCATCAGGCAGCATAAACTCTGGCAGCTCCTTCTAGCCCGCAATGGCTGGTCAGTACATTTCTGTAGCAATCCTAATACAAGGAGAAGGCAATAGAGAGAGAATGTCGTTACCAAAGATGACATGGAGATAGAAAGACCATATACAATGTTGTTGATAATAGATTGATAATCCAGTGAGTCAGCAATGGATTTTCATGGATACAACAACCAAAGAAGAGGGATTATGATCTGTGTCAGTGGGGAGTACCTGTACCGATTATATTACAGCTTTTGGTGGTACATACTCTGTTGCATATTTAAATAAAGGTAAATTATGTACAACCCTTACTGTTAAGGACTTAACTTTCTAGTAGTTAAAACATTTACAGTGATGAACATAGATTAAAACTATGCTTAATGTGTGAGAATAATAAAAGGCTATGAGATCAGGTGATAAAGAGTAATATTGGTTAGGAATGTCAAGGAGGAATCATGGGGGGAAAGTAGGCCTCAGATGTTTCAATAGAAAGTCTTAGAACAGGAAATTCCAGATGCAAGGGCACAGGTGTCCAGAAAGGGTGAGTTGCATTTTGCTTAGAGTAATGCATTTTAACTTTAACAGAGGAGTAGTAGGGCAGAAGTGAGCAAGGGTTAGGTTAGAGGCAGATCAGAGAGAGTCTAGAATGCTAGGCTCCGCCATGGTCAATGATAAGGAGCCATTGAAAGGTTTTGAGTGGAAGTGCTATGATCAGAGCTGCACTGTGTAGTGCTTGTGGTAGAAAATTAAGTGGCAATGAAGGATGGATTGGAGGGAACAGAGATGAAGGCAGAGGTGGGTTAGGAAGCCATTGTCATCCAGACAAAGGTCTATACTGCAGGTGTTCATGGGAATAGGAAATAGAGGAGGGCAGGAATACAAGAGATGTTGTGCTAGTAATTACTACTTAGTAATTTTCTCAAAATTTTTATTCTGAGCATCCTTCTAACATTTGAGTGTACACTGTAGTGCTGAGCTATGGGAGGTGACGTACCTTACAAAGAACTAGCTGTCTCCTGGGGAGATGGCTTGTGTACAGAGTACATACACATGTACACATGTACATGAAGATCTCTGCCCAAATACATGGTGTAGCAGGTTCTGTAGATATCCAAAAGAGGAAGATGATCACTAGACTGTCCTGCTTAGGAAGGCTTTGTAGAGTTCGCGAAGTTAGCTTAGGTTGTGAAGGGAGCAGGGGAGATAGCGCCTGCAGGGTTAGGGCTGAACTGGTCTGGTAGGAGGGTGTGGGTGGGAGGTTATTGATGTGACCACTGGATATGGAGTCAGAGAGTCTAAGTGGGAATCCCAGCTCCATTGCTTCTCCTGTCTATGTGCCTTTTGAGTTCTCTGAGCCTTGATTACTTCATCTGTAAAATGGCAGGGTTTGACAAGAAGGCTTTTAGGGTCCTTTCCAGTACTAAGCTGAGGAAGTTATGATCCCAGTGCACTCTGAGAGGATGCTTGCATTGTTTCTCTGCCGCAGCTCGGTGAAGGCTACCTGTCCCTGCTGTACTGCATCAGCCCAACTTCCTCGTTCCCTGATCTGGTTTGGCTGGGTCCCATAACTCTTCCAGTTTTCTCAAGGCACTTCCTGAGATATTGAAAGTGACATTTTCATTTATTTGAATTATTAGGGGGAAAATGTAGCAATAAAAAGTGTAGAGGCAAAACCATATAGTAGGAGGAGCTGGAGACCTGATGTTAACATTTTAAAAACCTTGCTGCCTTGGACAAATGACCTCTCAGGTCTCAACTTCCTCTGTAACTATCAATCAGCAGGCATTTATTAAGTGTCCACTTGATGCACACAAATGAAACAACAAAGCGTATCTGTGTGTGTACACATAACCATGCCCACAGAATGAATCTGAAGAAGTTAAATGAAAAAAAGCTTGAAAAGTAGCAGTTAAAGGGATCAGGAAAAGCTTCATGTAGCAGGTGGTACTTGGGCCCCATGGATAAGGAAGAGAGGAATTCTGCTGGGTGGAGATAAGGAGTACACTCCAGACCTGAGGGATGGCTAGTGCCAAGTCATAGGGACAGGAAATAGAGTGTGGTACCAGAGAAGAGCGACAGGGTCAGATTTGTCCTTCTCTGTCTCTCTGTCTTTTTGTTGTTGTTGTTTTTGGAGGGCAGTTGGGGTTAAGTGACTTACCCAAGGTCACATGGCTAGTAAGTGTGTCAAGTGTCAGAGGTCAGATTTGAACTCAGGTCCTCCTGACTCCAGGGCCAGTGCTCTACTCACTGCGCCACCTAGCCGCCCAAGATCTGTCCTTCTTAAAAATCCCTTTGATATCAGTGTGTAAGATAGACAAGAGATCTGAGTCAAGGAGATGAATCAGGAAGACCTTTATAGTAGTCTTGAACCAAGGTGGTGGGTGTTTGAATAGTGAGAAGAGGTTGTGTTTGAGATGTGTTGTGGAGATAGAAACAGCAAGATTTGCAAGCTCATTGGATATGAGGGGTGAAGGAGTATGAGGAGTCCAGGATAGCACTGGGAGAGTGGTGGCACTTTTGACAGTAATAAGGAAGGTTAGAAGAGAGATGGGTTTGGTGGGGGAAGGGAAGAGAATGTTTTGGACATGTTGAGTTTGAGAAGTCTCTGGAACTTACCATTTGACATGTCCGATGGACAACTGGTAAACTAGCGCTGAATAGATCAGTGACGTTTGAGGAAAGGCCAGTTTATTGGCCTTTATTTATTTGGCAATTAAGTGTTACCTTTGGAGAGAACAGTTTCAGTTGAGTAAAGTCTCAAGCCAGATTGCAAAGGGCTGAGGAGTGAGAGGAGGAAGTGGAAGCAGTGAGTTTTGGGAACTTTTCTAGGAGTTTGACCAAGGGAGAAGAGATAGAGAAGAAGAGTTAGAAGGGATAGTTGAGTCTAATGAAAATGGTTTTTTAAGGTAGAGGATACTTGGGCATTTTTGAAGGCAGTAGGGAAACAAGCAGTAGATAAGAGGTTGAAAATAAGAAAAGAAGGATGGGATGATTGGGGTTGGAATATGTTGGAGAAGATGGGACCAAGGAGACATGTAGAGAGGTTGGCCTTGGCAAGGAGACAGGCTGCCTCCTTGTCAGAGTCTAGGGAAAAGGCAGAGGATGACAGCGGGGAGTTTGGAGGTGACAAGAACAGGAAAAGGAAGAGCTTCTGTTCAGTGACCTAAGTTTTCTCAGACCTCAGAAAGAGGTGAGATCATCATTTGAGAGGGGGAGAGTGTGGTTGTGGGAGATTTCAGGAGAGAAACGATGTGGACTTGTTCCAGTTCTGCTGAGCAGCACCTGAGTAGGAGTGGAGGAGTCAGATCCAGAGCTGAGGTTGGAAAGGAGAGAGCAGTGCATAGCTGAATCGGCCAACTCCGAGGTCAGGAGTAGAGAGGGAGGGAAGTGAAGTCAGAGAAGGGAGGAATTACTAAAGGGTGGAGGAATTAGAAGTTTCAGTGAGGGCAGAAAGGGAGTTTGAGGGTGAGACATAAGGAGAGATGGAATGATAGGAGGTTATAGTCAGATAGATGAAAGACGGAATTTTTAATGAAGTAAGTGGAATTTACTCACTGTGTAATGGGGTCCTTGTTGTATTTGTATTGCTGAGGTGGAGTAAAGGGGCAGGTTATTAGATTTAAGGAAATGGAGAAATTGGGAGGTTAGGGAGTTTGAAGGTGCATCAGCGTGGATGTTGAACATCTCTAGTAAAAGGGAAGACAGTGAACTAGGTGCTGAACTCCTTAGAAAATATAAATACAATACTTATTAAATGGGCATAAATAGGATCTACTGGCCTACGTCATAAGATTCATGGAGAGATTAAATGAGAAAATGGTATGAAACTTCTCTATAACTAAGAGGGAAAGAAACAAGCATTTACGTAGCACCTAACAGGTTTTAGGTACTGTGCTAAGCACTTTACAAATATCTCACTTAAACCTAACAACTACCCTGGGAGGTAGGTCATGTTATATTCCCCGTTTTATATTTGAGGAAGCTGAGGCAGAGAGAGGTTAAGTGACTTGCTCAAGGTCACACAACTAGTAAATATCTTAATCCAGATTTGAACCAGGGTCTTCCTGATTCCAGACCCAGCATTCTATCCACTAGTTGTAAAACTATAAAGCCACTATTTAAATGTGCATTGTCTGTTTTAGCTGACACAGAAGAACTCTGGGGATTCTAATATATTATTCAAAGAAGAAAATAAATTGGAAAAAGGACAATGATTACGCTCATGGCCTTAAACGTCTATTATGTAAAGTCTGGGTAATGAACAAAGTGAACTTGAGATCTGATAATGTGGAGGTGAAGGTAATTGATATTTCCCAAACTACAAAGTATCAGTCAGATTTTCCAGGTCTTATGACTCCAGGCAGGTGTGGCAGTTTAGAGGATCGGATTAGTTAGACACATTGGCGTAGTCCTACGTGTCAGAAAGATAGACGCTGAGTGGGAATCGGTGAAACCCGAGGTAAGAAGCATTCTAGAGAGCATTTAGATGAGTGTGAACGGAAGGGATCAGTTCCTTAGGCCTGGGAATGCCCAGGCACAAGCTTTATGACCACTTGTTAGGATTATCAGTTCTTGGCACTGGAAAGGATCTCAGAGGTCATAGCCAGTAAAATCCATTTCCAAGTAGGAGTACCTTCTTTAGTGTCCCTGACAAGTGGTCATTGAACCTCAGCTTAAATCCGGTCAGTCAACAAGCATTTATTCAGCGCTTGGTATGTGTGTGAGGGAGGCCCTATGCTAAGATCTGGGAATACAGAGATCTCCAGTAATGAGGGAATTGTAACCTTCTGAGGCAACACCGTTCCACTTTGGAACCACCAAAATTAGTAGGAAGTTTTTCCTTAGTCATGCCAAATTTTTTTGCAGTTCAGTGTTGGCCACTGCTTCTGGGGTCAAGGAATCAGGTCTTAAATCCTTGTCTGTGTGATTCAGATGTAGATTTCTTGGGGGAGGTTTGAGACTCCTTTGCCATAATGGTCATACCCTCCTTGGGATGTGTTGCAGCATGTTAATGTCCAACTTTAAATATGGCCCTGGTGCATTCTGCAGTACTCCAGATGTTATTTGATCAGGACAGAGTGCATATGGTAAGACCACGTGCACCTTTTAATGCTTTTACCACTAATGACTGATCTGTCACACCAATGACTCGTGTCGACTTTGTAGTTCATTAAAATCCATGGGTCTTTTTCATGTTACTTTTTTGATTGTTAAATTTACCCCATCCTGTGCTCATGTAGTTGATTTTTTTTGTACCACGTTTTTAATACTTATTGTTGTTGTGTTTTATCTGATTGGATTTGGCCCATTGTTCTAACCTGTCTCAGTCTTTTTGAATCTTGTTCCATCATACGGCAAGTTAGTTATTCCTCACATCTTATTCTTAATCTCCATTGGAGAATTATGCCAGCCACACTGTCATCTGACCACTGGGCGGCTACTTCCGTGAATTCATCATTGTAGAGTCTCCCTCCACTCCTGCAGAATGTGACTTTTTTCCTTCTCAGCTGGTCCTGTAGGCAGGAGTTGGACTCATAACTGTGAGGGTACTTAGTCATTTTTAAAAACATTTTTATCGATCTATTTTATCTTTAATCTCATCATTTCCAAATGTATCTCCCCCCAGTAGAGCTCTCCTATTCAGAGGTATCCCTTGTAACAAAGAACATAAAGAAGAAAGGGGAAAAGCAAAACCAAACGTGTGCATCACCTGAGTCCGACATCGTACGTGTTGTTCCCGTCCGTAGTCCTCCACCTCCACAGAGAAAGGAGAGTTCGTTGTCTCCTCTCTCTTGTGGAGCCACGTTGGGTCATTATAAGTGCAGAGTGTGTGGGGGGTTTTGTGGTTGTTCTTCCCATTGACACTCCTGCGGTCGTGCAGGTTGTTTTACTCATTCTGCTTCCTCCACTTTGTGTCAGTCGTCTTCTGCTTCTCCGTATTCTTCATATTCTTTGTCACTACAACGTTCCATTGCATTCATGCTATCCCTTCTAATTCTAATATTGTTAGATTTGTTTGTTATTGAGTGCCACTGTATTATAGTGGAAAGAATGCTGGGCTGGGAGGCCCATCTTTTACTCCTTAGTAGTGCTCAGAGATGTTTCATTTTATTTGAGAAACATCTGTTTATTGTTGTGGTTTAAATTATGTCTGTCTCAGAAGAGGCTAACTTTATCTACCTTTTTTGAACAAGAAGGTAGAACAGAGGAAAGATGGGCCAGAAATCAATAGACTCCAGAACAGTGGGCCCTTTTCCCAGCCCCATATCTTTAGGGACTTTTCATATGTCAAGAAGAAAAACGTTTAACCAGGAAGGTCAAGTATCTCAGATGTTTATAAGCCAGCTGGTTTTTCTTCTCCCCAGTCACGTGACCCATATATATTTCCTTTCCTCCCAAAGGCCATGATGAACAGAGTGGTGAGTTGCTAAATGTGAAACTGACCCTGGCTTATTGTTTTGTAAGCCAAACAGTGGAAGCTGAGAAGTCAGATAGTAATCAGGAAGGAAATGCATTGATTTCCTGTATGCTGGAAATTTTTTTGCTGTGTAGCTGTTTCATGTTTAGAAAATGTGTCAATAAATTGGCAGAATTGTAAGAAAAGAGGCTTCAGAAAGTAGGGATGAAGGTATTAATTTAGAATAAAACATTTCTAGAGCACTTCAGAGTTTATAAAGTACTTTTGCTCAATAAAAAATCCATGAAGTAGTCAAGTATTATTGTCTCTCTTTTATAGAAATGGCATCTGAGATGTAAGTGACTTGCTCAAGGTCCCATGAATAATAAGGGTCATATCAAGTTTTCACACCCAAGTCTCCTGGTTCCAAATTGTTCTACTTGACTATATGCAAAAAACCAGAATGGGATAGTTCAGAAAGTCCTGAGCCAAGGAGTCTTGGAGACCTGGGCTTATATCCCTCCTGGGATAGTGGCTTTGTGACCAGGGGAGGAAGGAAGGAAGGAATAAGCATTTATTAAGCACCTACTTTGTGCCAGGCTTTGTGCTAAGCACTCTCATTTGACAGGCAAATCACTTAAACGTCTGTAAGCCTCCATTTTCTCATTTATAAAATGAAGGGAATCCTTTTCTCTCACAGGGTTGCTCTGAATCTCAGGCATGATAACATATTTAAAGACTTTGTAAACCTCAAAAGGCTATGGAAATGGGGTGGAGGAGGATGGGGAACTATGATTTCATCTTTTTGGAAATTCCCCCTACTGATAGACATCAGCATCTTGTTTGAAACTTATTCTCTGTCTTCAATCTCTCCCTAACTATTTGCATCCTGCTACCTACAAACTTACATATGTCTCCTCCATCCTTAAAAACCCATCTCTTGCTCCTCCTCCTCACTTGATCCTATCATTCCTATCTGACGTATCTGCCCTTCTCTTCTCATCTATGCTAGATGCCTCCTCTTCTTTTCCTCTTACCTTCTTCTTAATTCTCTGCAGGCTGCCTTCTGACCTTATCATTTAGCTGAAACTGCACTTTTCCACAATTACTGGTGGTCTCTTCGCTGCCAAATCTAATTTTCTTCCTTCTCATCCTTTTTTTTAATCTTTCTGCAGCATTTTACACTGTTGACCACCTCTCCTCTTTAAGCTTTCATGACACTGCTCTCTCCTGATTCTCTTCTTGTATGTCTGACCATTCCTCAGTCACCTTTACTGATTCTTCATCCACGTCATACCCACTAATTGTGGGTATCTTCCAAAGTTCTGTTATGGGCCCTCTTGTCCTTTTGCTTAGTGATCTTATCTCCATGAGTTGAGTTATTATCTCTCTGCAGATGATTCCTGGTGTTCTATATCTTGCCCTAGTCTTTGTTTGAAGCTTCAGTTCCATGTCAGTACTAACTTTTTGATATCTGTAAGTGAATATCTGATAGTTTCCCAAAACTCAACATGTCACTTGTCAGCAAGCATTTATTAAGTACCTACTGTTTGTGCCAGGCACTGTGGTAAGGCCTGGGAATGCTAAGAAAGGCAAAAACGCATTTACTTCCCTTGACAAGCTCACATTCTAAAAGAGGGCACATGGTGAAAAAAAAATTGTACATAGAAAATATATGCATTGTAAATGAAGATAATCTCAGAGGGAACAAGGGACTAGCAGTTGAGGGGTGGGTGGTGGGACTGGGAAAGGAGTATATAAAATAAATCTTTATCCAAAACAGCAGAGTTTTCTTTCCCCTAAAATTCTTCTTCCTTGTGAGGAAGGTTCTGAGGAACCATTCACCCCAGCTCAGCAGAATGGTGTCATCCTGGATCCTCACTCAGACTTACTCCACATATCTAGTCAGTGGCCAAATCTATCTCCATCTAACTCACAGTATTTCTAGTTTACTTTCCTTTCTCACCATTTACACAACCACAGCCCTGGTTTAGGCCCTGAACTGTTAGAGTAGCCTTCTAACTTCTCTCCTGGCCTTGAGTCCCTCCTCAAGCCAGGCCGTCCTTCTTCGCTTAGCTGCCAAAGTGATTTTCCTAAACATAGATCTGCTCACTGAACTCAAGGGACTCCCCACTCTATCCAGAATCAGCTATAAACTCTTCTGTTGGGTATTTAAAGCTCTTTATCACCTAAACCTGTCATGACTTTCTAGTGTTCTTAATTTTTGTGCATAGAATTTTTATATATGATGCTCCATCTCTCAGCTCCATGCCTTGGCACTGGCTGTCCTGCATTCCTGGAGCACTCAAGTTCTGCTGACGCACAGGTGGCCCTTCACCACTATGTAGCTGTTATCATGCTACCTCTAGAACAAGAAGACTTTCTGAGATCTCTTTTTTTCCCCATAGGCTTGCCCTATCTTAGTGTTGAAAGAAATATTAGAAATAATTGAATCTACTTTGTTAGGTGATTCTGCTGTGCTTAATACTAGAAATTGAGCATGACAGTGTGTAAAGGAAGACTGGGGTGTTAATGAAATAGGAAACTTCTGGGCATGAAAAAAGAGAAAATAATGGGATTATTTTTTCTTAGTCACAAAAATGTAAAGGTTACAATTTTCAACTTCCCTTTCTCAGAATTAACCAACAAAAAGAGAAAAGCCCTGACCCAACACATCCCACTGGTGGTGTGATTGGTGCAAGAGTCCGTATAGGGCAGTGCAGGGTGTCCTTCAGGGTTTGGCTGGAGCTTCCTGCTCTGGCCAGTTTTGTGTATAGACATGAAGTTTTCTCCAGGACCTGTAGGGAGAGGGGAAGAAAACAGCTGCCAAGAAGCTGCCTTGGGAAGCCAAGGACTTACTTGGAGGAGACTGCTAAACTTTGGGAAGACCCAGGGGCAGCCTGTTTGGTGTCCTTCAGGAGCCAAAAACCCAGGGGACATAAGATGCATGCAAAGGCTGACTAGATGTTTGCAGCAATGTGCATGGATTTGTCCAGGTCTGTGATAGCCTCAGAACAGGGGACTCCCAGGAAGAAGATGCCTTCTGAAATGCAGATCGTGGACTGCTCTTCATTTTCGTTGCCTAGATGACTTGCCATCTGTATCATAAATGGGACAAGATGACAAAGGCGATTTACATTTATCCTGTGTTTTGAGGATTACAGTGTGCTTTTGTTTCATCTCACAGAAACACATGTTTTCAGTCGTTGGAAGGAACCTCAGCAGCCATCTAGTCGACCTGACATATGAAAGGAATCCTCCACTATGGATACCCTACATGACCAGTGGCTGTCTTGCCTCTCCTTTATTCGATCCAGGGAGGAAGAGCCCATTTCATTTAGGGATAGCTCTGAATGTCAGGAAGTCCTTGCCATCAAGCCTATTTGGCCTCTTTGCAACTTTTACCATCATTTCTGGTTCTGCTTTCTGAAGCCAAACAGAAGAATTCTAATCACTTCCCACATGATAGCTTTTCAAATACTTGATCCCTGCTGTCATGTTCCTCTTGTATCTTCTCTTTTCTAGCAGTCAGTCAGTAAGCATTTATTCATTAAGTGTCTACTCTGTGCCAGGCACCGTACTAAATGCTGAGAATTAAACACAGACAAAAGATAGACCCTGCCCTTGAGGAGTCTAAAATCTAATGGGGGAGATGAGGCAAGCAAGCTATATATCAGATGAATAGGAACTCATCAGTAGAGGGAAGGCAGATGTTCCACATGCCCAGTTCTTTCAGCTCATCTTCTGTGACCTAGACCCAGGGCCCTTCACCACTATGATTTCTCTCCTTTGGATACCCTCTGGTTGATCAAAGTCCTATCAAATGGTGGTTCGTCAAACCAGAGACAGTGCCCATGGCCTGCCAGTGCTTCTTTGGACCTTGTGGTTTTTAAGGGAGACTGGGATCCGAGGTCAGTGATGGGAAGACTTTTAAAAGAAATAAATGTAAAATTATTGCCATGCTTCTGGGCCTGTGGTCTCCTTGGCTGATCTAGTCTCTTCTCACCTGATCTCGTAAGCACTTGGTATTTGTCTTGTGTGCTAATTCTCCTTTCTGTGGTAATTTATCAGTTGTCAGTATTCTGTGTCCCTTAGTAAGTTCCTCTAGGGACCATGTCTTAGTCACCTCTGCCTGTCCTGTGTTGGCCCCAAGCACTGGACCCTGCCCACAGATATGGAAGATTTGTCGAGGAATAAAGGAGCAGATTGACAACAGGCTGCTCTCACGGCGCCAGAATGCTGGCTTTTTGTACCAGTTGTATGAAAATGTTTCTAGGCTTATTGGAATTGTCACAGAGACCACATAGCGGTTCTTCTTCCTTCCTTCCTTCCTCATTGTCACCAGACTGCCAAAGATGGGGGCTGGAGATTTCTCTTACCATTGTTTGTGAAATTCAAATTCTCTAAGGGACCTTTAGAAGAAGAAGTCAAGTCATAAAGTGATCTAATACAGGTGTCCCAGAATCTTTGGGGTGCAGATTCACATGATTCCAGGGGAGTATCTTGGGTGTTCTTATGTGTTCATTTGAAAAATTAAAGATACCATTTGAAAGAAAATAGATATGAAAGAACAAGGACTTTGGGGCTTCAAAAGAAAACTTTGAGGTTACCCAGCCACTGGGTTTTACGGAGAAGGAAACTGAGACTTGGAAGTGCTCAAAGACTTGCCTACAGTCAGACAGGAAGTTAAGGTGGCAGATAGAACCATAGATCTGGAGTCTGGAAGAGCTGAGTTCAAATCTACTTTCAGACGCTTAAAGGCCCTGGGCAAGTTACTTAACCTCTGTTTGCCTCAATTTACTCATCTGTAAAATGGCGCTAATAACAGTACCTACCTCACAAGTTATGAGGATCAAATGAGATATTTGTAAAGTAATTAGCACAGTGCCTGGCACATAATAGGCACTTAATAAATGCCTCTTTCCTACCCTTATCCCTTAGTGATATACAGGGTGGTCAAGACCATAGATCTGATATCTGGGCTGGTTCTCGTTCCACTGCATGTCACTGCCTCCTTACTCAAGTGAACTTGTGCACAACGTCTTCGTTAATTGCTTAAATTTGAAATGGCCCTCACTTCAAAACCACAATTTTGTTTAAACTACATTGGTTTTTATGTTAACTAGTATGGTAATTCCCACTGTTCTGTGTAGAGCAGCATCTGTGAGGGCAGCAGCTTGGCTGAAGTCAGCCGCCGGGGAACTTGGGGAAACCCTTGAGGCTTCCTAGTAGTCATCTGGAATTGTTCTGGCACTTTTATTTACTCCTCTGTTTTCATGAGAGAGGCACAACTTATCCCATAGGACAGGTATAAAGCTGTTAAGTGAAGGTGGGGTGGGGTGGCAATCTTGCTCTTACTAGTTGCTGGAAATTTCATCTTGTTCCATTCAGCAAGCTCTGATCACTGTGTGTGATTTAGAGTGCTTGGCACCAGGGGAGAGGGAGAGTAGGGATTAAAAGACACTCAGGCCTTGCACTCCTCTTGAAGTTTACATGAGGAAGTGACTAGGAGGTAGTTTAGACTTTTCAGTTCCTGAGGGGACTCCAGATTGCTCTGAGGTCAGATGAAAAGAGATCACGTTCTGTTGGGAGGAATCTAGAAAAGCTTCGTTGGGAAAGACTTGGAAAGAGGGTGAGGGAAGACATAGATGGAGCTTGGAAACTGATGGATGTTTTGATTTGTTAAGTAGTCCAAAGTGATTGGTTTGTGGAAGCAGCTTGATGGTATAGTGACTATATTCCTGGACTTGAAGTTGGGAAGACCTGAGTTTAAATCCACCCTCAGACACTTAATTGTGTGACCCTAGATATGTCACTCAACTTCTACCTGCTTCCGTTTCCTCATCTGTAAAGTAATAATAGCACCTGCCTCAAAGAGTGATCTGTCAGAGTGTTTTGTGAACCTTAGAAGTGCTCTATAATAGTAATAGCTACTATACTATTCTAGACTTCACAGCGAGAAGGAGTGTGAGAAAAGGGGGAAAACTTCCATGTGAGTGGTGTGTTTTGGCTGTGTTCCTTGCTAATAGGTATGTGAGTAATTTCAAATGATGTCTTTTTGTGCTAACACCATTTCTGTTTCTTATCTAATGCTGAAAGAATATGGTATTTCTCCAGGCTATCAAAACATCAGACTTTAGTGCTACTAATTGCTTCTTTTTTCCCTCAGCTTCTAGACTTATGAGATTTCAGAGCTGGGAGGAACTTTAGATCCGCTGACCCAGAGAAAATTGTCTCCAGAGTTTGTATGGCTTATCCTATCTGCACTAGCAGTAGATAGCATTGTTGTTTGGACCCACCTCACCTGACCTCAAAGCCAGTGCTCTTTTAGCTACCCCCAAATGCCACTGAGTTTAACTGAGTTTAATCTCATTTTAGGCAAGAAGGTTCAGTTCCGGAAGCCGGCTCCAGCCGCTGCAGACACTGTTCCCTCAAGGAAGCGCTCAACACCAATCAATGTCGCCAGTGCCATCAAGAAGAGCAGTAGTGGGATTTCTCAGCAACCCTTCAGAGACAGGGTCATTCATTTACTGGCACTTAAGCCTTACAAGAAACCTGAGCTGATCCTCAGGTTGCAAAAGGATGGCCTTTTGCAGCAGGACAAGGACATGCTGGACAGCCTCTTGCAGCAGGTGTGTGTTCTGTGGAGCTGGTCTGTCCAATCTGTAGACTGCTATGGTATCACCTGACTTCTCTGCAAGTAGCCTGGCTGGCCATGTGACTCACCATTTCATGTGACTGGGATAACAAATGAGTTTTTGGTGTACAGTTAGTTTTGGCAGGAACATTCTAGTTGGGATGGGCTAGGGAAGTGGAACAGACTTTTCTCTGTGTTTTATCTCTGAGATTTATAACTCACTTGAAAGTTCCATGGATTCTTAGGCATTAAAACAGATTTAAGAAGTCAGTTAACATATCTTTGGATTCATTGGGATCAGTGTGAAGCAGGCCAGGTGGTGATTCTTTCATGGCTGCGAACAAGACTTTGGTCCCATGTCCAGAATGCATGTTAACTCCCCAAGTTCAGAGGAAAGGCTGACACTGACACCTTGGGCTGTCTCCCTAGTTTGGATGCTAAGGAGAGTGAACATACTGTTTCCTGGCTTGAGCCCTGATGTTTAGGGCCCTGCACATATCCAGTAATGAGAAGAACAGTATTGGGGATGTATTTTGTAGAGTGGTTTGTCCCACCTTTGACTTCTTACTTGGTCATTTCAGCTGAGAGTGGTGGTAGTTGTTGTAGCTTCCTGATCTTCCCTTTGATAAGATGTATAGTTATTAAGATTCCATGGTTAACTGGGCTCCCCTTTCCCTGAGCTTCAGTTTGCACTTGGTGTGTACTGTAGTTCTTTCCATTTTGTACTCACCTTACCAGACTTAACACTTACGAAGGAAAGCACTTGTGTCAGCATCTTTCTGTTATTCCCAGTTGCCTCATTCATTGTGTGGTGCCCATGTCATTCCATTGAGAACCTGGGGGACTGTGCTGCCTGATGGCAAGCCTCAGAGTGTGGAAGGATTTGAACCCAGGCCCTTCTGCCTCTTGTGTCCTTTAAGAGATATCCCAGTGTAGTATAAAGAGCACGGGTTCCCCAGTCACAAGACCTGGGCCCAGACCCTGTCCCCTACACTTTCCTACCCGAACTTTTCTGGGCCTCAGTTTCTTCATCTCTAAAATGCAACAGCTGTATTAGTTGATAGCTTCGATGGTTCTTGCCAGCTGTCGGCTTGTGATCCCAGTAGGCTCTTGAGAAATGGGAGTCACAATTAAACACAATCATTTATACAACAAGGGTGTTGTATTTTCCTCAGAGTTGCCATTTACTTGCCACTTATTTTAATATTGGCTCTATAGATGTATGGCAGTGAAGGTGAAAGGGCATTGGATCTGGAATCAGAGAACCTGGGTTCAGATGTTAACTTGACTGGATGTCTGGGGTTCCTTTTAATTCCAAACATTTCTCATGCTGCTGCTACTGCTGTGTTCAGGGCAGTTTGGTGGGAATCTAGAAATAAAGAAGACACACTCCCTCATCTGATAGGTACAGTACATAATACTAATTAATTATTCTGATATGAAATAGAATCTAAGTAGATAAGAGAGAGACAGAGTGCGGTTGGAGCTCTGATGCCAGGCTTGGGGAGAGGGGAAGAAGGGCAAGGAGGGAAGAGCAGCCAGAGAAGGGATAATGAGGCTCTCTTGAAGAGGGAGGGAGGATCCTGCTCTAAGCAGAAATGGAGAGGACATGGTAGGGGGGTGATAAAGGAGAAGAAAGACATCTGTTACCCCATCATGGAGGGCAGTGACTCCCATCCCTGAGAGGTTAAGTTTAGTTTGGTGGACATTGGAGAGAAAGGGGCAGAAGCATACCAGGAGCCTGCTCTTTGTGACTCTGGAGTCATACAGACATAGATACACACACACACAGAAACACACCCTCACACACACTGTAGAGAAGTTACCTGGTACACCAAGAGGTCAGGTAGACTGCTGGTCACCTGTAATGATGTGCCAAAGGTGAGATTTGAACCTGGTTCTTGGAGCTTCAAGGTCAGCTCTCTGCCTACTATATAACACTGCCTCTCCAAGGAGAATTAAAGTATGTAAATTACTCTGGTGTGCCTCTTTTTATCTGTTAATAGAAAATAATCTTTTACCTAATTGGGCCTCAGTTGGTAAAATAAGTAATCATTTTTTAAAAATGTTTTTATTTGGAACTTAAACACCAGACAAAATAATTTCTTAGTTTCTTTTTGCAGCTCTATTGCAAGCCCCTTTCTCTCACTTCTCACCTCAAAATTTAAAAAGAAAAAACCTTGTAATGTGTCTAGTAAAGCAAAACAAATTCAGCATTGACAAGCTCATTATGTACGTTATAAAATATTCTTAAAATAAGAATTTAGTTATTTAAGATTTTAGGGCATATTTGCATAATGTCTTCCATAGCCAAAAAGTATTTGTTTTGGTTATTTTCCAAGGAATCTCAAATTGTTATATCTGTAACACTTTCCTGAAAGATGGATGCAAGTGTACATATTTATGTGGTATCTGTTTTCAAGGATCTTATCTATTTGGGAGTCAGTACAGCATTATTACCTTAAATATCTAGTATCTCCTGAAAGATATGACAGAGACGAGATTCAGAAAGAAGAGGGGATCTGCATGGGCAGTTGTCAGGGAAGGTTTCTTGGAATTGAGACTTAGAATCATAGGACACCTGAGTCTGAATGGACTCGGCCCTTGGTTGTCAGAGCTGGAAATAATTCAGAGGCCTCTGCTCCTTCTTGACTGTGTGACGTTAGGTTAGGCCCTTAACCTCTTTGGGCCTGTGTCTCCTTCTGTAAAAGGAGGGGTTATTAGACAACATGATCCCTGAACCCACTTCTCCTCCAGGTAGGAAGTTGGGGCTGTACCAGCACTAGCAGACCCATGATGGGGGAGACAGCTTGGAGGCCTTGTGCTAATAGCTAGAAGCTTTAGAGTCAACTGCCTCCTTAAGCAGTGCCCCTCAAACCCTAGCAGTCTTTAGAAGAACTGCTTTAAAAGGAATCATTTATTACAGGAAAAACTTTGCTGGCTGTCTGACATTGAAGTAGCTACAGAAAATCTCAGATCCTGACTCTGCCGTGTATCAGCTGTCTGGTTGTGGTTGGATCGCTCTTGCTTGCAGCCTCAGTTTCTTCTCTTGAAATGAGGTTAGATTTAGCACACTCATTTCTGAATCCCATTTCTGCCAGAATTCTGTGATTCCTATGACAGAAGTAGTGAAATGTTGGAGATATATACAACAGAAAAAAGGTCCCTTTTGGATTGGGGGCATCTCTCTGTTACTGATTAAATTCTCAGGCTTGGGGTGTCCCTGGCCTTTCTTCTTTCTTCCCTATAGGTGCTATAGCAGTACTTTGTTTGCCGTTGCATCAGCCAAGAAGGCAAATGCCTTCTGCATTCTGTGGCTGTGTTTTAATCAGTGGTATCAAATATTCGGTTAAGCAGAAATGCCCTCCAAAGACTTCTCTGCATTTGTTCTTTATCTTTCATGGATTCTCAGATTAATATCAGGGAGAAAGTGGGTCTTCTGGAATTGTGATCTTTTTTTCTTGTTGCTGCTATGGTGACCAGATCTGCCTGGACATTGATCAGCCTTGATTAAAGCTGTTCACTTGTCTCTCCCAGAATATTTCGTTTAAGATGTTTGCTTGAATTCTGAATGGGACAGTCCTTTCTGTCCAGAGGCCTCCACTCCAAGAAACTGTCCTGGGACAAAAGCCAGTCACTGAAAATGTAAGACATGTCATTCTGAAGATGAGGCCCTGATGTGCTGCAGACACCTGGAGCCCTTCAGGAATTCTTCCTTCCCAATGCCTCGCTCAGGAACCTCAAGCAAAACACTTAACTTCTGCAGGTCTCCATGTCTTCTTCATCTTTATAATGTGCTACTTGCCTTATGGAATTATGAGGAAAGTGTGTTGACAACTGAAAATCAATAAGCATTGAATAAGCCTCTAGTGTACGCACCAGAAACTGCACCAAGTACTAGGGACGTAGAAAGCTCATGCGCTGCAGCTCTGACTGTGTCATCTCTACCCCACTCAGTAAACACCTGTGGCTACCTGTTGCCTCCAGGATCAAATGCAAAATGCTCTTTCTGGCATTCATAGCCTTTTCTAACCTAGCTCTATCCAGCCTTCCCAGTCTTCTGACATCTTACTCCCTAACACGTACTTTGATCCACTGACACTCCATCAGTTGGCCTGGGCATTTTGTCTCTGTTCCTCCTAGCTTCCCTGGCTTCCTTTGAGTCTCAACCAAAACTTCATTTTCTACAGGAAGCCTTCCCCAACCCCTTTGAAGTGTAGTAGTGCTTTCTCTCTTTTAATTATTTGCTATTTTTCTGGTAATGACAATAGCTAATATTTATATAGTTGCCTGCCAGTACTGTGTCAGTACAGTACAGCACCTTGCAGATATTATCTCATTTGATCTTTACAACAGCCCTGGGAGAGAGGTACTGTTTTTATCTCCATTTTATAGGTGTAAAACTGAGGCAAACAGAGGCTTGTGACTTGTCCAAGGTTATATAGCTAGTGTGTGTCTGATGTTAGATTTGAATTTAGGTCTTCCTGACTCCACACCCAGTGCTCTGTGCACTGTGGTACCACCTAATTACCAGTTTGTCTTGAGGGTAGGATCTGTCTTTTGGTCTTTTTGCCTAGTACCTACATAGTAGGTACTTAATAAATGTTTATCAGATGACTGAGTGCTCCCAAGGAGCTCCCAGGCTGATGTGGAAGACAGCATACAAATAACTGTGTATAAACAAGCAACATATAGAATAAGTTGGAAAAATCAGCTGAGGGAAGAAAGACGCGCATTAAGGGGGATTGGGAAAAACTTTGTGTAGGTAAGAGAATTTTGGCTGGGACTTGAATAAAACCAAGGAAGGCAGGAGGGTAAGATGAGAGGCAGAGACAGCCAGCAAAAATGGCCAGTCACCAGGTGGGCTTGTGTGAAGAACAGCCAGGAGGCCATTGTCACTGGATTGCAGTCTGTAGGGAGGTGGGAAGGGATGACTGGAAAAATACTGACGGGGAGAGGGCAGACTACAGGTTACGAAGGACTGCAAATACTAGAGTATATCCTGTTTGATCCCGGAGGTGAAAGGGAGCCACTGGAATTTATTGAATTGGGGGGGATTAGGGTGGTGGGAGGGAGGTGTGGTGGCAGAGAGTGTGTGATGTGACAAGATATTCACTTTAGGAAAATTACTTTGGCAACTGAATGGAGATGGATGGATGAGGGAGAGGCTTGAGACAGGAAGACTCCCCAGCAGGCCAGAGTCCAGGCGTGAGCCGATGAGGGCCTGCACTAGAGGGTGTCATGGTCAGTAGAGAGAAGGGAGTATGTGAGAGATGTTACAAAGACAGCAAGGCTAGAACGATGCTGGATGTGGGGGGAGTCAAGGATGATACCCTGGGTTGCAAGCCTGCATGGCTGGTGTTGCCTTCTGCGGTAATAGGGACATTTGGAAAGAGAGGGGTTTGGGGAAGGGAGAACCATTCAGTTTTGAACATGTGGAGTTTGAGATGTCTGAAAGGCAGTTGGAGGTGTGAGACTGGGCATCAGCAGAGAGGTTGGAGCAGGACCGTTAGATTTGATAATCATCGGGATAGCAATTGCTAATTAACTCTGTGGGAACTGATGAAGCAGAGAGGGAGAAGAGGAGAGGACCCAGGATGGAGCCCTGTAAAGTATTTTATAATTTTGAAATATTGTTATTGGTCTACTTCTGAGGAAGTGAATTTTTACTTGTTTGCCTACTTCTTTCCTTTCCTTTCTTTTCCTTTTTTTTTTTTTTGGAGGGGGGAAGGCAAGGCGGTTTGGGCTTAAGTGACTTGCCCAAGGTCACACAGCTAGTTTTGTATTAAGTGTCTGAGGCTGGATTTGAACTCAAGTCCTCCTGACTCCAGGGTCAGTGCTCTATTCACTGTGTCACCTAGCTTCCCCTTCTTTCCTTTCTTATAAGAATAGTATTTAAGATCAACACATCTTGAGGGCGTGTGTTTTATCTTCTGCTTTCTTAAAGGTTGCTGCTAACTATGAGAGTTCTGAAGAATTAGGCCCAATAATGAAGAGGTTACAGATAGAGTTCTGTTCAGGATAAGGAATTTACTTGACATTTGATCTTGAGGGAAGGATACAGGAACAACAACAGAAGGAAAAGATCTTCCTGAAATAGGAGATGCTTGAAGTTAAGGGGATGATATGGAAAGTACAGAACCTGTTTTAGGGAAGTGAATGGGTTGCGTTGGTGTGGAGATTGAGCCAGCAAGCATTCATTAAGCTCCTTTTGTATGCCAGGCACTGTGCTAAACACTGAGGGTCCAAAGAAGGACAAAGTGACCCCTGCCCTCAAGGCACTCAGAAGTCTAATGGGGGAGAGGATGCGCAATCAACTATGTACAGATAGGATGTATATGTGATAAATTGGAGATGATCAGAGAGGAAAGTCATTGGCATTAGAGGGCATTTGGGAGAACTCCTAGAAGGCTGAATTTGAGTTGGAATTTTGAAGGAAGCCAAGTTGACCAGAAGGCAAAGATGCGGAAGAGGAATATTCAGGTGTGAGGGAGAGCAAGTGAAAATGGGAGGTGGCATGTCTTATCTGAAGAACAGCAAGGAAACCATAGTCCCTAGATTCCAGAGTGTATGGGGGGGACTAAGGTATAGGAAGCTTGGAAAGGGTCAGGGCAGGGGGACCAAGTTCTGAAGGGCTTTGGGCATAAAACCCAGAGGATTTTATATGTGAGCTTGGAGATGATAGGGAGCCCACTGAATTTTTGGAGTGTGAAGGGAGTATGTATGGCATGGTTACACCTGTGCTTAAGGAAGATCACTTTGACAGCTGTTTTGGAGGGTGTCCTGGAGGCAGGCAGACCAGCCACAGAGGCCAGAGTAACAGTGCAGGTGTGAGGTGTCAGAGGACAGAAGGGGGTGTGTGAGAGAGCTGTTACAAAGGTAGAATTGATGGGACTTGGCCATTAATTGGATATGGATAATGGAGGAGAAGGTGTGAGAGAGAAGGCCTCTCCGGGTGATGTGTGTGTCCAGTGTGGGCCTCACTTTCCAGAAAATGAGTAAGGTGGGACTAGATGATCCCCCAAACTTTGTAAATTCCTATTGAGGTTTCCCTTCCTCCTGCCATGCTGCTCATTCATCTGACTGAGTGCTTCTGTTTTTCCTAGGTTGCCAACTTGAGTGCCAAGGACAGCACATACACATTAAAAGATTGCATGTACAAGGATGTTCAGAAGGACTGGCGTGGATACTCAGAAGGAGATCAGCAGTTACTAAAAAGAATTCTTGTTAGGTAACTCAAATAATGTGTCATCATCCCTTGACTATGTAGGCTTACTCCTACCTCCTCAACCCTCACAGTGCTGTCATGTGAACTGTGCCCTCACTGGATTCTGCATGTGCTCCTCAGTTACCTGCACCTCTCTGTGTGTAGCAGAATCTGAAATGCATTGGCCATGCGCTGGCCCTTTACATAAGATTTTATTTAATTTAAGTCTGAGGAGAGTAGAAAAAATGCTGGCTTCTGAGGCCTGGACCCAGGCTGTGATGTTTGCATTCATGTCAGAAGCCAGCAGAAAGTTACTAAGGCTGCAGAATTTGGGGGGGGGGGACTTTTGTCGCTCCCTTGATGCTGCTGCTCCTACTAGCTGCATAAAGGGTGTTAAGGACCTGGGCATTGCCTAGACAAAGTGGATGCTATTGGTCTGAAGTAATCGAAGCTTACAATCCTCTTTAATCCCCTCCTTTGCATGAGCAGGTATATCTCTCTAGTGATATCTCAGAGTTCACAGAGGGATTTCCTTCCAAGCACCTACTGAGGTCAAGAGTGTAAGTATTATTATCCCCATTTTACCAGCAAGGAGTTAGAGAAGCAAAGTTATTTGGCAGCCTAGCAAACTGTTCAGAATACTTTGTTCCACTATTTCAGGCAGCAGTTGTTTCTAATAGAAGTTAATGGGTTGCTCTGGATTAACGCATTTCTTTTGGTCCCCTTTTAAACAAATGTAGTCTCTCCTGCTGCTGTTTTGGGGCAGGAAGGATGAGACTTTTGCTTATCATTCCTTGTGAATTTTTACATTTTCTGGCTAAAAGTTAATCCTGTTCAGCCCTACTAAAAGCTGGTTTGGAATCAAATTTTTTTGTATACGTAAGGAATAGTTAGCAGGGATATTGTGTATAGACAGTTCTTACCCTATATAAATGGATCTTTAGTAATATGAATTTGCCTTGGCACATGGCTCAGGAACATTTGAGTAGGGCTGGGGACAGAAGCAAAAGCGCTTGAAAGTCTGGGCCAGTCATGTGGAACCTGACCAGAACCAAGAGAAAGAACCCATGGTAGGCAGACTTGTTGGAATGGACACAGACATGGAGGGGGAACCTCTGGGGCCTGGAGACAGGGAAAATGGATGTGAGGGAGGGTGGGTGGGCCTCCTCTCTCCTCCCTGGAAGTCTCAAGTTCTAGCAGTGGTGATGGTCTCTTCCCATGTCCATTCTTCTGCTTTCACTTGGAAGGTTTGGGGGTTTTGGGGTTTTTTTTTGTGGGGGGTTGAAAGGTCATGAAGTGCTGAGCCAAGGGGCAGGAGCAGGGGGAGAAAGAGCACAATACTGTACAGTAAAGTGTTAATATATGTGTTTTTTGGGAATTCAGATTTCTTTCAGAATTCTTTATGTAAAGTTGAATTTATGTAATGTGAATTTGCACAAAATGAGAACTTTGTATTTGTAAATATCTGTGCACTCTCCACCTCTCCCCCCATGAAGAGGAGCTGGGTAGAGTGGGAGGAGCCCTGGTTTAGAAGACACAGATTTGACTTCCATACCCATCCATGGATGTGTAACCTTGGATAAGTCACATCCCTTTGAAGCTTCACTTTCCCCATTTGTAAACCATAGAAAGCATTTGCAGTCCGTTTTCTCCTTTGGAAGCATCTGGTGGCTCAGTGGGCAGAGCAGCTGGCCTGAAGTTAGATGGGCCTCGGACGCTCGCTGTCCTTGGAGCCCTGAGCAGCTCATTTAGCCCCTGTCTGCCTCGTGTCCTCATCGACAAGATGAGAATGGTAACGGCAGCTCCTTCCCAGGGTTGTGGTCGAGATCAGAGGAGATAAGAATGATAAAAAAGCACTTGGCCCAGAGTGGGCATGGGCGCTCCATGAGTGCGCACTCCCCCAGGCCCCTGCCTCCTTTACCATCTCAGCCTCAGTAGACTCTTGACAGTCAAGCATCTCTTGACTTGCCTGAGATCTTTAAGTTAAGTGAAATCTCTCCAATGGGATGAGATTGGCTGGCATTTTCAAAGAGGAGTGAAAAGGCCCAGCAGAACGAGAACTTGGAGTGGCCTCTGTTATTCAGACAAGACCAAGGCTAGATCACAAGGCAGATCATTTATTTAGACATTTGCTTTGTTACCATATTGGGGGGAGGGGGTGTCAGCTTACAAATGAGAGAGAAGAGTGGGCAGGACAGCAAGGCAAGTTTTGGCTCATTCTGAGAAAGTAGTTCTTAACAAACAGCTGTCCTCAAGTGGGGGCAGGGGCTAAGGGCCCAGAAACAGCCTGGATGACCTATGGAGTTGTAAACAAGAAATCCACTAGACCAAGAGTCTACAGAGATCCTGGGCTCTGGACACAACAGTTTCCTAAGATTTTTCTTACAAAGGATCCCACTCTGTTGCAAAGCCTCCCTCTGGTTACAGAATACCTGAGACTTGTGCCCAAGAACTTCAGACAAGTATAGTCAGTGCAAAGGCTTCTGGGAATCTACAGCCACAAGGGCAGTATTTTCTCTCTCACTCCTGGCAAGAACCAATTTAAAGTGTCTGTATTAGACAGGTAGAAATGTGACTTTTTACTTTCTCCAGGCTCACTTTTCTGGTGCTTTTTGGCCAACTCAGAATGCTGTTCTTTGTATTTGAACAATTTCCATGACCTGAAAGCACAATTTGGCTTGGAGATGAGACACTGTTACAGACCAGCGTCATTTTCAGTATTAAGAGTCTCTTTGGCAGTCCTTAGGAAAATGAAAACTGGGTTGTTGTAACTAATTTAAATATACTCAGTGCCTTGAGTTATAACCTAACTGGAAAATTACAACTGTCCACATAGTCTGTCTGGTTAAAAAAAAAAGATGAAGAAGTTGATTCTTCCAGGTTTACTGTGTCGTCTGAAGTCATGACGTTTACTTAGGGCAACAAACCCAAAATAGGACCCTGAAAGGATATCTTTCTACTGTGCAAATACAGACTTGCTCCAGAAGTGGAGAAAGGGGCTTTATTGCTCTTCCTGAAGCTCAGCTGCTCATCTGGTGATTTCTAGGTCCTTGCTGCATAATCCTTTTTTCCTGTTTCAGAGCCCTCAGTGTACAGAATGAGAATGAGTACCAGAGCTGGAAGGAACTTCATTGACATTTAGTCTCGCCCTTTTATTTTACAGGTGATGGAACAGTGTGAGGTGAAGCCACTTAGAGACCACTAGAGAAAAGCCAAGGTCTTTTGATTCTGCCACCTGGCCTCTCTTATGCCTGTTCCCCTTACTTCTTAAGGAAGCATAGGAAAGTGAATGGAGTGCTAGGCTAGAGTCGGGGGACTCTAGATTTGAACCCAGCATCAGTCTCCTCATTTGTAAAGTGGATAGAACAGTACCTGTAGCACTTAACCTCAGGCAATGAGGATGAAATGATGAGATGATGTATATAAAGCTTATAGACCATAAAGCTTTTTTTTAAAATATTTAAATATTAAACTTAAATTAAAAATTAAGTACAATTTAAACATTCAGTATTTGAAGTGCATTATTATAAAATAGCATATTTCTATCAAGAAATTATATTCCTGATGTGACACAGAGGTGAACACCTTCCCTTTTCTCTAGGCTCTCATTGTCTCTTTTTGGGCACCCCCAGGACTAAGATCGATTGTTGTAATTTATTCTTTCCTTTGATTTTTCTTTTACACATTCTCATTGATATCATAGAGATAGAAATGAACTTAGGAGCCAACTAGTCTAAGCACTTAATTTTACCAAAGAGGCACCTGACACTCAGACAAAATATCTAAGGAGAATGTAGCATATTGTCAACCATGAGGATAGGTTTAAAAACCACTATCTAGGGTATATAGTTGGCCAGGCAGGAAATTGAGCCATCGTGGGAAGAATGAACGCTGTACTGGTGGTACTCAAAAAGAATAATGAAAGGTCAAGAATAAATGAAAAGAACCAGAGACAGGCTTCAGCACATCAAGCTGGTCCCCTGTGAAGGGGTTTATGTGATGATGTGGACAAAAATACTACAAGTTGACAAGGCATGGGCAGATTTTGATTGGTGCAGTGGAGAGTGAGTCAGATCATGGCCCCATTGAAGTGCAGGCTCAGAGCTGGCAGGACTTAGGGCCGTGGAGTGTTACAGCTGAGAGACAGAAGCCATCCTCTCATCCCTGGAGGGAGGTTAAAGACTTGGTCACTTTTTGTCATAAGATACATGTCTGTTATTTGTCATCCATATTAGTAACTTAAAGATTTTTCTTGATGCATCGTGCAGTTTGAAGAGATAGAGAAATCATTGGGATGATTGCCTGACTTTTTCCCCAATAATGGTTTCAGCAGATGGAGGAAGCATTTTTACTGTGGTTAGAATGATGGAAGAAGAGAGCTAACCTGTCCTTCTGTCTTTGAACCTTCTTCTTGTAAGATCCCTCCATGATCCTTCAGGAAAAAGCCCAGAGAGTTAGACTAGAGGGGTGAGGAGGCGAATTTATTAATCTGGTTGCATTGGATTAGTTGATGTTAATTAAATGATGTGTAAGTTCAGTGACAATTCACTCAGTTCTTGAGAGAGGTAGTGTGTCTTGGTGATTAGAGAGCGAAAGACACCCTGGATTCTGACACACACTGTCTGAACCCCCTGGACACATCTCTTAACCTGTCTTAAAATTTGTAAGGTGCAGAGGTGGTGTTGGTCTACATTAGTAGAGGGAATCTCCATACTTGAGCATTCCCTGTGTCAGAGAAATCACCAACCCAGGCCCTGTGTTGGGAGGACCTCAGTAAAGCAGAGGCTTTTTCATCTTCTCTTGAGTGCTTCAAAAAACCACTTGCTCCCAGTGCCTAATTTCTCCTTTGGCCACACTGAGTTAAATAGTTAGCCAGAGTCCAGAGGTGTATGGTTTTTTCCCTTTGTAACCATTCAGAAAAGTTATTCAGGAAAATTAGATTTAAGAGATAGGCAGTCAGCTGATATACTCAGGAAGCCTCAGCTTTCAGCATGTGTCAAGGCCAGGCTCACATGGTTCTATAAACAAACAAACAAACCTCAACTCATCTTACCTTCTGACTGAGGATGCTTTCTTTAACCATGTATAACTTTGCTTTTCAGGAAAGTCTGTCAGCCACAGAACGTAGGTAGTGTTCCTGGAGACACACCTTCCTCAAGTCCGCCACCGAAAGACCCTTTGAATTCCTCATCACCCCCTCAGGTAGGTGACCTGAAGGGCTGGAGAAAAATGTTGGTTTAGGGATACCGCCTGGAGTATTTGAAAGGAAGACTGAATTTGAAGTCAGGTTCAGAAAGAACTGTTAACTCTAGAACCAGGAGGGAGTGATATGGTTACTAATCTTCTCTGGGTCCAAAGGGGACCCCCCCCCTCAGAGATGTATTGTATATAAAGTGCTTCATCAACCTTTGGGTACTAAGTTATAAGTGTAAAGTAAAGGCATTTTGGTAAAGAGCACTGGATTTGGAGCTAGATGACCTTAGATGACCTTGAATGAATTGTCATTTCATCTCTTCAAGATTCAATTTCCTTATCTCTAAAATGGTATTAATGATTCCTGTAATAGAGATCTCATAGGATTGTTAGAATCACAAAAAATAATGTATATAAACCACTTGGGTTTTTTTTTTTTTAAACTGTAAAGTTCTGTATACATGTGAGCTATTATTTCTGGTGTAGGGTTTCCCACGGACCTTTGAAATCTTTGTACTTTCTTTAATTAGAATACTTTTTGAGAAAAAAAATAACCTTGTCAGGTCATGTCAGAAAGAGCAATCTGAGCTTATTTCCAGCAGTCTGTGCTAACTGAACTCTTACTGTCATTTGAGCGCACTACAGTGACTGTAATCCAGCGTAGTTGCAGAATGGTCATGTAAATAATGAACAGTTTTCAGAGATTTGGACCGCAATGGCAATGAAATGCTTAAGCTACCCTAAATGCAATTGGATGTTTGAAACAGAAAATGCTGAGGGATCAGCAGACTCCTATGGTAATAAAATTATCCCTTCAGTACCAGTGTGGCTGGATCCCGCGTGGGGGCTGGGATTGATGCAAAGTTAGATAAGGCTCTGCTTCTGTCAAGAAACTCATAGCCCAGTGGGGAGGAACAGCCACTGGCAATATTTAGACTTGGTGGTTTCCAGAGCTTCTTATTGGGACTTAGAGTATATGCCTGCAATGAATACGACCTTGCTAATTAAGTTCATTGAAGTATATACTTGCCTGTATTCTTTTAAAAAAAAAGGTTTGTTCCTAGTTTCACATTTTTCCCCCTGTCTGGACTTAAAATTTCATGGGTTTAGGGGACCCTCTTTTTTTTTGTATAAACTTTTATTTATTTTAGTTAACATCATTCATTTCCACGAGATTTTGAGTTACAAATTTTCTCCCCATCTTTACCCTACCCACAACCCCAAAACAGCCATCCCATTGTATAACCCCTCCCCCAGTCTATTCTCTCCTATGTCCTCCCCCCTCACACCTCTGACTTTCCAGTAGGGCAGGATGGATCTCCCTACCACAGTGCCTGTGTATCTTAAGTTCTAGTTGGATGTAGTTAATAATTATTATTATTATTATTATTGTCTGTGTGTGTATACACACACACACACACACACACACACACACACGTATTTTTTTAACATTTTATTATAGAACTTTAAATTCTAGATTCTTTCTCTTCCTCCCTCGTCACCCACCCCCACTGGAAGGACAAGCAATCAAATACAGGCTGGACATGTGTAATTACGCAGGACCTCTCCACAGTGGGCACATTGCGAGAGACTAATTACATGTCCCTTCTTCCTATCCCACCCCTTCCCCCCTGC
>CM053580.1:546494426-546508538 GCA_028627135.1 Pseudochirops cupreus
CGTTCCACTCTCTACCCTGTCCCTGTCCCTCTAAAGAAGTGTGCACTTTCATCAACCCTGCCCTCCCATTGTATAACCCATCACCCCACCTCTCATCCCCCTTCCCCCTACTCTTCTGTGTGGCAAGATACCCAGTTTAGAGTTTATGTCATTCCTTCCCTAAGCCAAGTTCAGTGAGAGTAAGGTTGACCCTTTCCCTTTTGCCTTCCTGTTCTCCCCCTCTATTGTAACAATTATCCTTTGCCTCTTCCATGAGATGCTCGACCCCATTCTGTCTCTCCCTATCTCCTCTCAATCTCATCCTCTCTCACCTCAGTATTTCACCTTTTAGAATATTGTCTAGGGGACCTTCTTTATGGAAATTATCTACACCAATTTTATCTGTGACTTAGAGTCTTGCCTGATACAACTCCTGAGTTAAGCTTGGAGACTGTGTGGAAGGCTATGAACCCCAGACAAAGCATTTTAGATGTGATCTGTAGGGTTTCAGGGAGCCCCTGGAGTTATTGAATACTGGGGTGATATGATATGATCTTCTATTAAAGATAAATTTGCTGGCAGAGTGGAGAATGGTTTGGAATGGGGAGAGACTTGAGGCAGACATACCCTCTAGCAGGGTACTGCAATATTCCAGGTGTGAGGGGCTGCACTAGAGGGTGACTGTGTCAGAGAAAAGGGGGCATATTCAAGAGATGCTGCAGAGGTGAAATTGACAGGCCTTCACTACAGACTGGGTGTGGGAAGTGAGAAAGAATGTTTGCAAATGACCTCCCAGCTAGGATGTTTCAGAAAGGACATTAATCCACAGTTCCTACCCTTTATCCAGCCCACTGTTCTGTTTCCTTTGCACAATGGTAGATACTTAATTAATATGTTGAATTGAACTCTTGGAAGTTCATCACTGCACACATCTCAGCAAACCAGACCCATTTTTGACCACAGAACCCAGCAGAACCAACATTCATATAGCATTTATTAAGTAATCACTGGGTGTGAGATAAGGAGCTTGGTAGTTGAGGAGAGACAGAGATGAAAAAATAACAGAAGTGGTCCTTGGGCTCAAAGAACTTTGTTTCATATTTATATGATAGTGATGTATGTTTCTTTAGCACAAGGCTAACCAGGTCTCTCCCTTGTTTACTTCTTGTTACCTCCATGATATGAACTGCTCTAGAGTGTTGGAATGTAAAGACTTCCACCACCAGCACCAACCTACCTTTCTACTTCTCAAACTGCAGTCTAGCTAAACTGGATGCCTTCTTGCTCCTTACATACAGCACCACTCCATCAGGCACCACTGTGCCTTGGCAGCTACTCTCCTTAGACCCAGGGTTTTTTCCCTCCTTACTTTGCTTCTTAAAATCCCTCATTTCCTTCAAGACTCAGGTCAAGTATTCTGCTTAGCTTTTTGTACCTCTGCCCCTCCGAACAAAAGGCTTAGCTTGTGTTTATTTGACATTATTTTTATGTATCTGTTTACGTATTCTATAAGGCTGAATGTGTCATCTTCCCCAGCAGAATATCAGCATGCTTCTGGAATTGAGGGGCTTTGTGGCCCTCTTTTCTAACACAGGGCCTGGCATGGAGTAGGCCCTTAATATATGTTTGTTCATTGATAGAAGTGAAAGTTTACAAAGTTCGTTTCACCCAGCGGGCCTATGAGCCAGACATTTATCTGTAGTGTTGTCATTTGATCATGTCACCACCATGTTTAACAATCTGCATTGTTTCCCAGATTTTTCTTGGAGAGGTAGCACCATTCAAGCCTCCATAGCCTGGCTCCAACTTCATTTTGTAGAACTTCCTTTTAGATCTTCTGTTCTAGCCATCTTAGACTGTTTAGCTGTTCCATTTCCATGCCATCATGCACGAGTGGTCCCACCTTCTCCAAATGCATTCTCTTCCTCTTTCTCTCTGCCTCTTAGAATTAGCTCTGTTGCCACTTACTGTGTGAAGTAATGCCCCATCCCCTCCGTCCCAGTTCTCTCCCTGGCAAAAATAATTCCCTTTATAATATAAGTACCTTGATGGTAAGAATGGAGTTCCTTTTGTTCTCCTTAAGGTTCTCATCACAACCCTTGCATGTGATAAGCATTTGATAAATGTTTGCTGAATTGAATTCAGCCCTCCTTATGCAGTTGAAGAAAGTGTGAAAGGGCTGAGTAACCATGAAGGTCGCATAGTGTTGAATGGCATGCTCAGGATTTGATTCTAGGTTTTTTGACCCCAAGTCCACTGCTCTTTTCATGACACTGCCTTGTTGTCCAGTAGAGTGGAAATAAAGGCATAGGAACGTGAGAGGAAGACAGAGTTCTCTGGGAAATTGGTGGAGAAATTAGCTAAATTAGGAACTACTTTTATCTGGGTAGGCCAGGGAAGTTGTCAAAGGTGGGCATCCAGATTGAATCTTGAAGGAAAGGATGGGTGTACTTAAGCCAGTGGTGATGGGATAGATGGTTCATTCCAAGCAGATGCATGAGCCAAAGGCATAAATGCTTTTAGAGAGGGTAGGATGAAAAGCAGAGTGTAGTGAGTCATGTAGTTTGGCAAGAGCTTAGACTAGATGAAGCAAAGGGAAGAATTGGAATGAACATTAGCCCTGGGGTAGTACTCTGATTCTTTGGGCATGAATTTGACACACTTTCTCAGTAGAAGGTCCCCATCCAAAGAACAGAAACCAGGAGTGATGTGGTGACCCTGGTTCTCTCATGAGCACCTATTGTTGCTAGACTCTTTAAGTCAGAGAATCTGAGGAAGTCTTGCAACCATAAATAATCTTCCCTTTTTTTAGCTAGAAGCCTTGAGCTTTAAGTTTTGTGTTATGTTTTTGTTAATGTTATAAAGATCTGAGCTGGGATTCTGGGAAGAGTTCAATTCTTCTTCCATTAACTAACTTGTGACCTTATACAGTTTCTCTCATCCTCAGTTTATGTCTATAAAATGGTGGTAATTCCTGCCAGTTCTCAGAATCGTGAACACAAAACACTTTGGAAAATGTAATACTATTCCAATCAACTTTGCATGTATGGCTGGAGGACAGAGGGAGAGGAGGAAGAGAAATTTCGCTGTTCTGAAATCCGAACTTGAAGTTAGGAGAGAGAGGACTAGAACTCATGCCTCCTCCTAACTGGCTTTGTACTTGGAGCAAGTCGCTTCTCCTCTCTAGGCTTCCGCTCCCCTTCAGCACGATCATAACCCCTTCTAAAATTAAGTGGTGGATTCTTTATAGCTGTAAAATACACATCATTTCTGTGGTGCTTGCTAAAGTGCCAGGAAGGACCCTCTTGGCCTCAGCATCTCTTCATACACAGAAAGACAAGTTTTAGATACTAGTTTTTGGATTAGAGTTGACCTTCTTTTGAACACCAGATATTACTTTCCCCAACCTTCCTTGATAACATATACTACTAACAGTTGTGTATGAGTTGTGATGTAAGACCACTGGACCAGGGTCAGATGACACTGTTGATATGAATAATTAGTCTTTTGTTTGAGTCATGCCATGGTCCTAGCTAACTAGAACTTTCCCATTAGTACTTACATATATGGTCCTGAAATGATGCTGAGATTGTCTTGTGGGCTTTCCTTTCCTTGGTTAACATTTCTTTGCTTGGTATTTTTCTTTGGTTTTTCCTGTCTTCTTGTATGGACAAAAGACCCTGGATAACTAATTTGAGGCCCTTTCCTTTCTGCCCTTCTTATCCCCAAACTGTGCAGACATTCATTTCCCATAGTCTGAAGCTCCTCCTTTTGGGAGGAGCAGGTAATTAGCCTTTCATGTACCGCTGATTGCTCTTTTCCAAATTGGATCCATATAGTACCTTTGTTCCAACTCATCCCATGCAGAATTTGGGTTCTGTCTGCCTAGGCATGTAGCCTTCATCCATAAGGGCGTGTTAGTGCTGGCCAGCCAGGTAGAACATATCACCCGTCAAAGTCTATATAAATCAGGAGTTCTCACCTGTGGGTTATGTTCAATTTGTAACAATGAAAATACATCCTGCATATCAGATATTTATGTTACGATTCATAACAGTAGCAAAATCACAGTTATGAAGTAGCAATAAAAATAATTTTGTGGTTGGGGGTCACCACAACATCAGAAATTGTATTAAAGGATTGCAGCATTAAGAAGGTTGAGAACCACTGGTATAAATGGATGCATTTCAGTAGGTTGCTCCAAACCTTGGGCCTGTTGCCCTTCTTGAGGGCTCATAAAGCAGTGTTTGAAGGCCCTTTCTGTTAAAAGTGAAGTAGTGGGCCTATTGTGATGATGGATGCTAGCTCTGAGTTACAACTTGGGGCCTGTGCCAAGGACTGAGGTGCCCTTGATTTGAGGCCATTTCTGAAACCTTCATGCCAGTCTAGATAGAGCTCAGTCGTGCTAAGAACCATCATGTTGTGCTCTGTCCCCATTGGAGCCCAGAATAAGGTGGTGCCATGGTTTTTTGGATTCCTTCTCACCCCCTCCATTAGACATGGGAGTGCTTGTCAGTCAGACTAGTGGTATAATCAGAGATAAATTGGCTTTGCTTGTGATCACTCTTTATCCCTTGGGGCCAGCAGTAGGGAAAGAAAGCAATGTCCTGGAAATGAGGACTTCTTGCCATTGATTGCTTTTGCTTTGAAATAGATTTCTTAAATCCAGATGTGCTTTGTGAAGATGAAGATTGCAACAGTATTCAAACAAATAATTATTCAAACTCAGACACTTGGGAAAGTTTTTTTTTAAGTCTGAGAGACATAGTAATACATTCTTTCAGTTTCCATTCAGAGTGAATCTTCCTTGTACTGACCTCATGCCCAGCAGCAAGGCTGCTTGTTAATAATGACTGAGGAGCTGTGCCCTTGGAGGTCTCTGCTGTGGGATAAGTGACTACCCAAAGACAGAGCAGAGCTTGCTCTTCCTTTTTGGGTGAGCTTGTATTCCAGTCTGGGAGTGACCCTCACCCACTCTCACGCTGTACGTTTGCTAAGCAGGTATTTTCTCTGAGCAGTTATTTTTATGAACAAGTGCAGGTATGTGGACTGTCATCCCCTCCCCCCTTTCACCAGAAGCACATTGGCCATTACCTAGATCAGAAAAGGCCTCAGCTGTGTCTCACCATCTGAGCTGTGCTCAGCAGCAGCATTTCAGGACACGATGCTCTCCTGTCCACTGGGGCCCTTTCTTTAGATTGTGGACAGAATCTGGAGGCAAGAAAGACAAGGGCAGATGGGAAAAGGGTGAGACCTGGTTTCTGTCCAAACGATCCCTCCAGGGTTGTTTCAGAAACCAGTCCCTCACCTGATTTCTCTGTGTGCTTTGAGCCCCAGTAGTCCCTTTCTGTGTCAGTGGTGACAGTGTTAAGTGAGAATGGAATGTGATTCTGTGACAGTTTTGCTGCAGGTTGAATGATTCATGTGTGCTGAGCACCTGCTGAATCCTCCCTAAGTCTCTCCTGTTTCCTAAGCTACAAACACTATGTCACAGTGCCACCTTGTGGCTCTCTGGAGACTTGAAAGCAGCGATTCTCTAAAATAACCATGAGGAGTGGCTTTGTTTGGCTTTTAATCTTTCGATGAGGAGGAAGACTACAGACTGAGGCCCACCAAGGGGACTATCTCATTAAATAACTGGGGATTGTAAATACACAGACCAAATAACTTCTTGCATATGTATATTACTACTTTTCAAATGTGTGCCATTATTAAAATGCAAGTTCACTCAAAAATGTTAACTGAGATTCATAGTAGCTTTTTGTCGTCAGGCGAATATCACTTCCTGTCATGGTGGCTGGTCCACAGAATCTTTTGACAGTTTGAAAAATACTCCAAAAGGTTGGAAACTACTAGATTAGGTTTCCCTAAGGTTCCTTCCCAAGTTAATATTCTATGAACTGATAAGAACCTGTTGGAATCCTTTTGGAGCATTATCTACAAGATCTACTACTCCACTAACTACTCTATTTTTTTTTAAAAAGAAACTTTCTTTGTTCTCAGAAACGATCTCAGCCATTGGATTTCATTGACCCACTAGCAAATAAGAAGCCGAGGATATCTCATTGTACTCAAAGAACTCAGCCTACTTTCAATGGGAAACTGAACTCTTCTAATGGGAAAGAAGTCCCGTCTGCTCCTGGCCCAGCTTCTGTGGCCAATTCAGTGAGCTCTAGCTCCCACCTCCCCAGCCTGGAGCTCCCCCGGCCTCACGACCCCCTCACTGATGTCAGCAATGACATATGTCACAATGGCAGAGACTGTGAGAATGCCGAGGCCTCTGAGAGCCTCAGTCTCCCTCTGCTGACAGACTGTCCCCAGACCAGCAAACACAGTTGTGCCTCATGGCATATGAAAACTAAGAAGAAATCCAAAAAGCACAAAGAAAAGGAGAAGCGGAGTGAGGAGAGACATAGAGAAGAGAAGCAGGATTGTGAAGTCATGAAGAGCTCTGATGCTGAGATGAGCGGGGCTCTGCAGGAGGGCACAGGTAGGTGTCCAGGGGGTAGTCTGTTGGCCTTGGGGGGGGGGCAGACAGGAAGCCCAATGGGGAAAGAGGCCTCAGCGACTCTAAAACGTAATCAGATCATGGAGAGACACAGCATATCATCCCCCCCCAAGTTTTCTGTGCCAATTCTGGCCAGGGGTAACATTTCTCTTGTGCATCTCATGGGGCTCCTTGGTAATCCAGAAGATTTAATTTGAGATTGGAAGCTGTAGCACAGCTAGCATAGTAGAAAAGGGAGCCTTGTGTGTTTGGGGAAAAGACCTAGGTTTGTATTCTGTCTCTGGTATATCCATTTTGTGACCTGGGGCAAATAATTTAACTTTTCTGGGGATCAGCACCCTTCTCTATAAAATGAGAGAATTGTACTAGATGTTTGGTAAGGTTCCTTCTAGTTCTAAACCCTATGATCCTGTAACCAGAGTTGCTAAAGTTTTATCTTCCTGGAACAAATTAGAATGGCTATTCTCTCCTATCATCAGGGGGATATGGGAGAGTGATAGTAACCTTGGCCAGGTCTGTTGGGAAGAAGAGAAGATATGGAATAAATCAGCATCTTGGACTTGGATGGGGATCTTGAAAACATGTAGCCCAATCCTAAAATGGGAATCCTTTTTTCAGCTTGCTCCCTAGCCAGTGTTTATTTAGCCTCTAACTGAAGGCCACTGGTGGGAGAACTTGTTACCTATCTCATTCAAGGAAGCCTGGTCTGTTGTTGGATGGCTTTAGTTACTAGGGCTTCCTCTGTGTTTGTAAATGCCCCCAGATTGTGGAGTCTGAACTGGGAGGCTGATGTGTGCTATGTGAAAAGAACCAGAAAAAGTCACAGGAGGGATAAGAATTTCTGCCCTAGGGCTCAGAAAGTCACCTGTTAAAGCATCAAGATGGCTGGGTAACAAGTGATGTTAAAAAAAAAAAGGCATGGGGATATCAGTGAGTCAGCAGTGTGATGTGGTTCTTCCAAAAACTGTGGGGATCTTAGCCCTAGAACCTGGGAGGCAATCAGTTGGCTACCCTCCACCCTGGTCAGAACTGACCTCCAGTATCAGTCAGAATAGGATGAACCAAGATGGTGAGACTAGAAACCGGGCCGTGCAGGGGAGCACAGAAGGGATGTTTAGCTTGGAGAGAAGATACTATGTGTGTGTTTGACATAATCACTGTCTTCAAGGACCTTATTTGGGGGGGCTTATTAATTCTCCCTTACTCCAGAGAGCTAAATTAGTAGCAATGGAAGGAAGTTGAGACAAATAGGTTCCAGATTCCCTTAAGAAAAAGATTCTGAACATTCAGAGCTGCCTGAAAATGGAATGGGCAGCCTTTAGGATGTGGCATAGTTGTTGTCGCTGAACCACTTATTAAAAATGTTGTAGAGAGACATTTGCTCAGTTATGTACTGAATTTGATTCTCTTCAAGCTCTGAGATTTTCTAAATCTGTGCAAGAAATGGGTTCTGAAGGATACGGACATTGGGCAGTCCAAAGAAGCTCTTAAGTTTTTAAAGAGTGGAGGAGGAGTAACTGGGGAGAGGGACTCTGGGAGCCAGAGGCTGAGCTGTGCTGACATATCTGCTGCTTCTCCTCTGCTTTTCACAATTTACTCCCCTGGAGTCCAGCATACCTTTCCAGACCCCATCATTCTGGGGGTCAACCACGTTGACCTGCGTGCTGCTCTTCGCTCCTGACATTTCGTCCCTAGTATCTCTCTCTCTCTGTGCCTTTGTACAGAATGCCCCTGGCTTGGGATCTCTTTCGTCCTGTTAAAATCCTCCAGCTCCTCTTCAGGATCAGTCCCAGGGCCACATCCCACAGAAGGGCTTTCCCGGCCTCGTCCCTCCCTTGCCCTCCCCGCCAACTTATTAGTTACCTCTCTTTGTATTTCCTTTGTGTAAGTTTCTGTATTTACTTATATGCGAACATGGGAGCTTCTGGAGACTGTCGCTTGCTTGCTGTTATCTGGGTATTAGCTCAACGCCTGGCATATAATAAGTACTTTAATAAATAAATGTTTGTTGATTGAATCCATTTTCTCTTCCTAAAGATACAGCAGTATGTACATTCCCGTGCATTTGGCACAGACGTGTAGGAAGACTTAAACTTTTCAGAAAATACGAGCGTCTCAAAAGAAGAGCTTATGAATCTCCAGTTGATAGAATGTGTGGGAGAAAGCTTTTTGAGGTAGAGCCTTCCTGGCAAACACTGTAAAAGTAGGAACTCTGGGAGAGTTGGGTGACTTTGGTTCTGGTCCCAGCTCTAACATGAACTCACTAGGCGATCCTGCAAGGACACGGCCTTTATGAGCCTCCATTGCTTCATTTGTAAAATATGACAGTTGAGCTAGTTGATCTCTGTGGCCCAAATTCTAATCTATGGTCCTCCAAGCCGTTCCCATCTAAGTGAAGTGTTATCCTGTTCTTTATGAAAAGCAATATCAGGCAATAACGTATCATAGAACACTGAATTTGGAGTCAAAAGACCTGGCTATGATCCTGTGGCTTTGTTGCTTATGTAATATGTTTGATCACAGGCAAGTCTCTTCCTCACTTTGGATGTTTCCCTCTATACAATGAGGTGAGTGGATAAGATCATCACTAAGATCCCTTCCAACTCTAAGTCCTATGTCCTTGTGAAATGCCTTTTGATTTAACCCTTCACCTCTCTAATTTTATGTAAGGGAGGCGTATTTCTCTACATTGCAGAGCAAATCAGAGTTCTTGCTAGTTCCTGGTAGCTACTTCCTTATTGTCCGGGGTTGTCTCCCAGGGGGTACACGCACATCCACTGCCCCAAGTGGATGTTATATGGAGATAACAATGCATGTAAATGTCAGTCATTAGCAATATTATCATACCAGCTGAAGAGAATTTGTAATCTCTAAGAATTGATATGTGAGCATGTATGACAGAATGGAAAGCTTTGTAGCCATGGAAAGAGAAAGAAGCATTAGATTTGTCTAACAAATTGATGTCTTCCTTCACCTTCACAAATTACAACCAAGGTGGTTTCCATGTCTTTGCTGCACTTATCAGGAAACCAAATGACAGGCCCATAGTTGTCCTAGAAACTTAGAACTCGGTCCCTATTGTTGTGTTGTGCTTTAGTTTACAAGCAGTAATGAGTAGTCTGTTCTAATGGTCTAATTCCAGTAAGATGAAATATCAGTTGGATTAAAAAAATAAACTCAATGAGTATACAATGGGAAATATGGCGGCAATAATAATTAACATTTGTGTTATCATTCATGTGAAAAAATCCCGGTGATTCTAAACCCTTGTAGGTCATCCTACAAACCTCATTCCCTAACCTCTAATTTCTTATTCATATCCCCTTCGACCCTCTCACCCCAAAGTTTGAACCTAATGCCATCCATCCCTTCCACTGTGCCTTCTGGAATACCTGTTCCTTAGGTAACAAACTTCCCTTCATCCTAAATCTTTTCTTCTCCCACTCCTTTATCATCTCGATTTTACTGGAAACCTGGCTTTCTGCTTCTCCCCAGCCCCCCATCTCAATGAAACAGCCTCCCCGCCCCCTTTCCCTCCCCCGTTCCAGTTCTGGCAGTACCTTCACTCATTCCCCTCTGTTCACTGGTCAGTGAATACTCCTTGCTGCCCATTGCCAGGTTTTCCTCTTACTTACATCACTCTCTAACCTCTCCTCCTTTGAAGTCCATATTATTCATATCTACCACCCAGTTAGAATCCTGGTAGCTATTGTCTACAGACCTCTGTGTCACTCCTCTTCCGTCTTCAATGAGTTTAGTACCTGGCTCACGATTTTTCTCTCCACCCCAAGAGCTGCCCTTGTACCAAGGGATGTCAGCATATGTCTTGACTCTCCATCAAACACTGTAGCTACCCATGTCTTCCATCCATTCAATTCCCATGGATTTATTCCCATACCCCATCCCCACACAAAGATGATCATGCCTTTGTTTTTGCCATCACTCACAGATGCATCACCTCTATGTTGAAGAATTCTGAAATCCCCTTATCTGATCATAGTCTTTTGGCTCCCCACCTTTCTCTCTGCCTTCCCTTAACAGACCCTGGTCTGCAGCCACACTGTGACTTCTAGTGCCTTGACCCCTTATGTCACTGATTGTGCCTCAGCTTTGGACCATTCTCACCATCATTCTGCATGTGCTGTTTGATGCAGATGCAGAAAATGGCACAGCTGTACTGACGGGGTCTACTACAGTTTTATGTTACACAACTTCAACTGGGCCCTCACCATACCAACTCTCTTTCCACAGTGCCTCCTTCAAACCTCCCAGCCTTTTCAGCTGAGGACCTCTCATATCTTACAGAAAAAATGGAGTCTGTTTGCCCATGAGTTCTGCCTTCTCCCCTTTTCCTCCTTTCACCTCACTCAGGTGCCTTCTGACACCTTCTTCCCCACCCCTGCCTTGCATGATGAGGAGGCTTCACCTCTCATCAAGGTTAATCCTTCCTCCTGCTCAGGGAGCTCTCATTCCTTCCCGTCTCTGACAGATGCCCCCCCCCCCCCCCCAGCCATCCTGGCTCTATCCCTCACTTTTAATTTTTCCCACAACCTGCAAACGTGTCCATGTCAGCCCCATCCTCAGAAAACCCTCACTTGATCTTTACATCCCTTGTGCTCTCATACCTTTTGTGGCTAAATTCCTCAAAAAGGCCTTCTACAGTTGGTACCTCCACTCTTCCTCCTCTCACTCTCTTCTTAACTCCCTATAATCTGTCTTCCTGACCTTATCATCCCTCCAAAACTGCTCTGTCCAAATTCCAAGTGGCTAAACCCAGTGGCCTTTTCTCTGGCCTCATTCTCCTTGACCTCCCTGCAGCCTGTGGCCCTTGGATCACTCTCTCCTCCTTGATCCTGCCTTCTCTCCAGGTTTTCTCCTTCCTCTCTGACTGCTCCTTCTCTGTCTCCTTTGCTAGAACAGAGGCAGCTAAGTGGCACAGTGGATAGAGTTGGGACATTGTTGAATCGTTTTAGTCGTGTCTGACTCGCTGTAATCCTATTTGGGGTTTTCTTGGCAAAGATATCGGTGTGGTTTGCCACTTCCTTTTCCAGTTCATTTTACAGATGAGGAAACTGAGGCAAACAGGGTGAAGTGACTTGCCCAGGGTCACACAGCTAGGAAGTGTCTGAGGCCAGATTTGAACTCAGAGCCTTCTTGATTTCAAGCTCAGCGCTCTTATCTACTTCACTGCCTGACTGCCAGAGTCAAGAAGACCTGAGTTCAGATCCAGCTTCAGATGCTTAATAGCCTAACCTCTCTGTACCTCAGTTTCCTCATCTGCAAAGTAGAGATAATAGCTGCCCCTCCCTCCTGTGGTTGTTGTAAAGAACAGATGAGATAATTGTAAAGCACATAGCACAGTGTGCTGTTTTTATTGTTGTCATTATTTCCTCCTCTAGATCATGCCCTCTAACCATAGGTGTCCCTCAGGGCTCTGTCCTGGCCCTTCCTCTCTATGCCCTCTACACTACTTCACTTGGTGAGCTCATCATTTCCTATAGAACTAATTATCATCTTTATGCTGATAGATCTGCAGTCTACCCATCCTGCCTTAACCTCTGCTGTCTAGTGTTATATTTCTAATGGCCCCAGCTGTTCATGGTCCCTCACCTTCCATTTCCAGTCTGTTACCAAGACCTGTCAGTTTCATCTTTGTACCATCTTTCCAATTATGCCCCCTTCTCTCCTCTGAGTCTGCCACCCCTCTGGTACAGGGCCTCATCACCTCAAGTCTGGATCATTGCAATAGCCTGCAGGGGAGTCTACCTGTCTCAAGTCTCTCCTTACTCCTGTCCATTCTCCATTCAGCTCAAAGTTATTTTCCTGAAAGACAGGTCTGACCATGTCACTCCCTCCCCATTTCAAAAAACTTCATTGGTTCCCTGTTGCCTTCAGAACATTCAGAGCCCTTCATAACTAACTCCTGTCCTGTGTTTCCTGTCTTCTTATTCCTTATTCACTCCCATGTACTTTTTGACTCAGTGATTTTTGCTGTTCCCACAATCAAGATACTCCATCTCTCAGACTCTGGGCATTTTCTCTCTGTTTCCCATAACCTTGGAATACTCTCCCTCCTGATTTCTAACTACTGACTTCTCTAGCTCCCTTTAAGTTCTAGCTAAAATCCCACCTTCTGCAGGAAGCCTTCCCCAACCCTTCTTAATTCTAGTGCCTTCTCTGTTAATTATTTCTTATTTATCCTGTAATTAGCTTGTTTGTTCATATTTGTTCATTTGTCTCCTATAAGATTGTGAGCTCCTTGAGAGCAGGGATTATCTTTTGCCTCTGTTTGTGTCCCCAGTGCTTACACGGTGCCTAATCTACTTGATAAATGTTAATTGACTGATTGGTGAAATGCAAGACCAGCATGAATCAGTAACTTGACGTGTTAGTCAAAAACTTCAGACATTCTTTGATAGCATTAATAGAACCATGGCTGTAGCAAGTTAGGTGATTATCCTGCTGTATTCTGCTCCACTTAAACCATAGCTGGAATATAGTGTTCACTTCTGGGACCATATTTTAGAAAATACTTTGACAGACCAGAATTAATCCTGAAAGGATCAACTGTAGGAAGGACCCATCCTCATGGGTCATCTGCTGCACCAGGATTGGTTAAAGAGACTACTTGGAGATATTTATCCTAAAGAAGAGAAAGCTCCAGGAGAAGAGGAGCATTATGGTTCTTAGCAACTTTCTGAGGAGTTGGCACAGGGAAGTTGGAACAGAGTTGTTCTGTGTGGTCCCAGAAGACAATGCTAGAATTAATGGAAGGAAATTGCAGAGAAACAGATTTCAGCTGAATATGGAAAAGAGTTTCCTAACAATCAAAGATCTCTAAAAATGGAGCAGGTTGCCTGCTTCATGGGGATAGTGAATTTTCTGTCACTGGAAGTGTTCGAGAAAAGGTTGGCTATCTCTTTGTGGACCTTGTTATAGAAAGAAGGCTTGTTTTGGGTAGTGGGGAGGAGAGTGTGGCGTGGTGGGTAGTGATCTAGACCTAGAATAAGGAAGAGCCTTGCTCAGATCCTTGCCTGAGTGACACAAACTCTGTGTCCCTGGGCAAGTTGTTGTTGGGGTCACATGCTTTGCAAACCCAAAATGCTATCTAAATATAAATTGCTATGGCCCGCAGAGCCCCTGTCAGCGCCGATAAAGGTGTTTAGGAGCGTCTGTTATGTCAGTGCCTGTGGTGGGGTCAGTAGACTTCCCTTACATCTCCTTTACTCCTAACATGACTTCATTGTGGTCTCACATTGCACTTAACTGGTTCTCCAAATGACAGAACAGGATCACCTGTCTTCTTCTGGGGGAGGCAAGAACAGGGTGATAGGGGTGGCTAAGTGGTGCAGTGAATAGAGCGCTGGCCCTGGAGTCAGGAGGACCTGAGTTCAAATGCGGCCTCAGACACTTAGCACTTCCAACTGTGTCACAGTAGGGGTTACAAGACATCACTAGAAGCAAATTGGACGGTGAAGCAGTATCGGATCAGAAGATGAAGAGTTTCCTGCTGGTTGAGGGGGATAGAGAGAGTGTAGAATGGGCTTGTCATCTGAATTGGGGTCTGACAAAAATTGAGCAGGCAGAGATGGAAAAGAGTTGGCCATTTTAGGTATTGGGAATGA
>CM053580.1:546515195-546542695 GCA_028627135.1 Pseudochirops cupreus
GTGGGTAACATATATGAAGAGACCTTAGTCTTTATACATCTGCTATGAGGATATTTTTGCAGACAGAGTTGTATACAGAGATTTGTCGTATACATTTACATGTATATTCTGGAACTTTGAGAATTGGAATATAAAAGAGAAATATTTAATGAATTCAAAACTGTGAGAACCAATTAGCCTTCGGTGACTCTTGCTTCATTTCTCTTTCAGACTGTCACAAGATGTTGTAGTCAGACCTGCCTTTTTATGTTTTTTTTTCTTTTAAGGGATTATGAAGCTAAGTAAATCTGTGCTATTTGGGTTAATATAAACCAGTTCTAGGTGATTCCGTATGATCTAACTTATTGATACTGTGTTTCTACTTTGTAATATTGTACTGTGGAGAAAAACCGATTTTGAGCCATGGAGTTGGAGTTTACAAAAGCTTTCGAGTTTGCCAAAATGTTACAATTGAAAGGCTGCCTAGTCTTCAGCTTTCCTAATGTTTTCTTAAAGAGCTAGTGTCCTTTTTGTACACTGAAAAGGTGAATGCTGATTTTTTGCAACATACAATAAAATTCACTGTATTGGAAGAGAAAAGGTTGTGCTTTTGTTTCTTACTTAAAACTCTGTAGGGAAATCTGCCAACTCTTCCCTAAGCACCCTTCTGGAGCCAAAAGCAGTTGGTCTTTTGCCTCTTAAAAGGACATTAACTCCTTTCTTTCTTTCTTTCTTTCTCAACCTGATAAGGGCTCTGGGCCCAAACTGACAGCTCAGAAGGTCTAAGAACAGGAAAATATGCAGCATATCCGATCTAGAAGGGGCATTTGAATGTAATGTCAGCAGCAGAGGCTTAGAAAGCATCCAGTCCATCCTCATTTTATAGATGAGGAAACAGGCCCAGAAAACAAGTAACTTACCTCCAATCATAGAGCAAGTTATTGGATGGAACCAAGGCCAGCACCCAGGTCACCTAACCCCACAGCCTGTCCTGCTTTCCTAGCAGGCCCTTCCTAGTCTCCTCTTTCCTAGGATTGAACAAAGCTTCCTTCAACCTTTCCTGTTCTTCCTGCCAGTCTTGCCACCAGGGTTAATCACATCTGCCTTCTAGCACCCCTCAGCTTAGTAATTCCTTGTTGCTGAGGGCTCAGTGTGGGGCTCCCTTCTGCCAAGGCCCGAGGTCACAAAGAAACCAGCTAGAGAGAGTTCTAAGAAAAGCCACAGGAATGATTTGTTGGGTTAGGGGTGGATAAGAACAGCCAGAGATGAAAAACTGAATTACCAGTGCTGGAGTAGGGTAGAGAAGACTTTTGGGGGGTGAGGAAGGTCACCACAGAGCCAGGATGAAATTTCCAGAAATAGCTACCATTTTCCAGCACTTCACTGCTTACAAAGTGTTTTCCTCACAAGGACCCTTGAGGGGAATGCCTTGCAGGAATGCTTTCCTTTTTACATAGAAGCAAACAGGTTTAGAAAAATCTGGTAACTTGTAGCTAGTGTCACTGTTTTTGCACCTGGCAAAGACGGACCAGTTGCATCTCTTGTTTCCTCTGTCCCTGCTGGAGGCTTGAACCAGGACTCTCATATCTTCATGCTCTAACGGTGCCTCCATAAACCTTAACCTTTGCTCTTGCTATCTGCCTGGGCCCCCAGAGTCCCATCATCAGTGAGCACAGCACAGCCAGATTACTCATCCTCCTGATATACTGTGATTTTCCCTGTTGACTCCCACCACCATTGTACTTAATTTGCTTTAGGGATTGGAGGTCTTAAACAGAGGTGGAGTGCAGAGTGAGCCTTAGGGAAAATTTGGGAATCAGCTCTTCTTGGATCATGAAGAAATAATAACCTTCCTTTCTTCCCCAGCCCCAATTCTGGGGTCCTCTGTAAAGCCTTAGAAAAGGAAGCTTTAAGCTTATGAAACTTCTACTTGACCCTAGATAGCAGAACTGGGACCTTCCCGGTGGAAATTGCTGAAAGGCAGATTCAGGGCTCATTTATAAATAAATACGTTTTAAATTATTTATATATATACATGTATATGTGTGTGTATATATAGGTATATATGTATATGGGTGTGTATGTGTCCAGGGCCCACCTTCTTAACAAACCAATCCAAATTGGAAAGTGGGATAGGCTTTTTTTTGGGGGGGGGGGAAGAGGATTGAACTCCCTTTAATTGGAGGTATTAAGCTGGGGCTATATACCATCACCCTTCCCCTCCTCGCCCCCAATCTATAGAACATTCTAGCACCAGAGAAAGGTTCCTGTAGATGACCTCTGTGAACCCTTTCAATTCTTTAGGAATAATGGTATATTCGTGTTAGGAGGGGGTAGCCAAGCTAGATGTGTGGGCTTGGGCGAATCTCTCTAGGTCTCTGTTTCTTTGATCAAAAAGGCTAGCCTGATCTCTGAAGTCCATTCAGTTTCTGGTATTCTGTGATCTTCACATTGGTGTCAGGAATTGGAAAGCCTTCTTGGAAATGGTGGCTGTCAGAGCTGAACTTTGAGGGTTCGGGAGGATTTGGTCCATCCAAGATGAGGGATGGGGGGCATTTCAAGCAAAGGAAACAAAAAGAAGCAAAGGTATGTTGGAGAGAACGCATGGGGACATTTCGTAGGGACAAGAGGGAGTTTTGTGCAGTTTGTCCTGAGCCAAAGCTCAGAGGAGGGGAGGCTGAGGGAGATAAGGCTGGAAAGGTAGGTGGTCAAAGTCCTCAAAAGCCAGGCTCTGAGGCCTCTGGACTTAATTCAATCCGAATGCTGTTCCAGGGGTGTTTCTATATCCTACTGAGTTGGGCTTATTCAGACGCGTCCCTTGGAGATGTTGGCTTTGTACTGATCCTTAGTGCTTTATGGGTTGTCTCCAAGGGAGACCTGGAGTGGTCTTGGCTCTTGGGCTCTAGCCTTTTCTTACAGGAATGGGCTTGGGCTTCACCTTTTTTAAAACCTCAAAAAACTCCATAGGCCCAGGGGGAAGCTGAGCTAGTTAAGGCCAGGAGCGGGTCCCAAGTCCCTAGTCCCTGGAGGCTCAGCTCTCTTACACATATGGGGCCAAACTCCCCACAAGGTCAGGGAAAGGGGACAGATTAGCAGGCAGCAGGAGAAGGAGGAAAGATCTGTCAGTGGAAATTTACCAGCTTCCTGCCTAGCCCCTGAGCTACCATCCCATCCTGGGTGGTAAGGAACAGGCCGGAAATGAAAGGGGCTCCCTGCCCCCCAGCCTGACCACTGAATGCCTAAACCAGCATGAGAACTGGAGATCTGCCCTCTCCCAAATTTGTCCTTCTCTCACTTTGGCCTTTGCCTACTGTTGGAGGGTCCCAAAGGCCAGAGATAAGCCTGAATCCCAGAACCAGCCTGATCCTGTCCAATTGTAGTCTATGGATAACACCTATGCTTAGGCAATGTGGTTTTGAGTAAGTCACATCCCTTTGAGGGTCTCAATTTTCTCACGTATAAAATGTTGGGCTAGTTTTCTAAGGGACCTATTTGACCCTAATAATCTTTTATTCTCTCTCTCTCTCTCTCTCTCTCTCTCTCTCTCTCTCTCTCTCTCTCTTCCCCCCCCCTTTCTAACAGTTCTGATATCTTGTGACATTCTGAAGTGCTTTTCCTCTCTGTTTTTCAGTGTTCTATGTTCTAAGATCCCTTCTGCCTCTTAAATAAGGTCTTTCCCAGCCAACATTCTACGTTTTAAAGTCCTTTTCAGCTCTGATGTGTATTCTAAGATTCCCTCCCAGCTCACTGATTGATGAATGAGCATTGAGGAAGCCACTCCTGCAATCGGAGAAGTTGGCACAAGTGTATCCCTGGGGAGGAGTTGGGTCTTCTGCCTGCTCAAGTAGGCTCAGCTAGTTTAGGTGATTTGCCTGATGTCTCCCTCCCCCGGGCTTAGTGGAGATAGCTTCGGCACTGGGAGCCAAGCCCAAGAGATGCTTCCACCAGGGCAGCTGAAGAACCTTTCCCATGGATGCTGCCTCCCTCTTTTCTCTCCTTCGGCAATCACGTGTTCTCTTAAGGCTGAAGCTGGCACATACATAGTTGGTGCAAGTGTTTGTTGGATTGGAATGAAATGTCCAATTACATCCCCTCCCTCCACAACCCCTCTGACTTTCCAAAATAATTCACCTTTTGGGCCCAGGGCCAGCATGGAAAGTTTTAGCCCCAAAGGCTGTTTTGCAAAGTTCTCCGGAAGATGGGTGGTGGATGGCTCCAAGAAGCAAGCCCCCACCCCGTTTCTATGAGAGTATCCGTTGTTGCTGCTGCCTGTGAGCGCCTGGTTCTCACGCCTGTTATCAGCTGCTGATAGAGCACAGCTGAGGGGCTGATGTCCTTCCCCTCCCCTCTAGCACTAGACAGACTCAGCCGACTCTTGGGCCCCGGGCTATCTATCCATCGGCCCCTCTCTCACCTGCAATCTTCTTTGTACCTCAAAACAGCTCTGGGAGGTAGGTGGTATTCTCCCCATTTTGCACATGGGGAAATAGGCCCAGGAGATGACTTTGGAAGTACGCTGTAGCCCCAAGAGGCCCTCCGGGGATCATAGGTGTCCAGCGCTCTCATTTTGGATCTGGGGACACTGTAGACCCGAATTTCTCCCCCAGGCTCACGCAGTGAGTCGCTAGCACAATTGAGCCAAGAGCCGAGGCTTTACGGGCTCCTCTCTTAATTTGGGGACACATTCAACAGAGTTTAGTTGGGCTGGAGCCCTGATGAGATGTCTCCCCATCTCTGGGCCTCCTTCACCCCAGTTGCGAAATGGAGGCAGTTTCTTCAATGCTCCGGCTTCTCCGCTCTAACCTTCCTCCCTGCCACGAGGTTTTGTCTTCTTTTCTTTGTTAGCTGTGAGGTCCGATCTCCATCTGCCACAGTCTCTCCCAACTCTAACTAAGGTATGGGGAATTTGGAGAGTCTCTAGCTGTGTGTGTTGCGGGGGGAGGCTTAGTGTGAGGAACTGGGCGTATTCCAGAGTAGGCACTGGAAATCTGGGGAGGGGGGTGAGGGTGTACGGGGGGGTGCAAGAGCTCCTGGGGGGCTGACAGGCCATGGGAGCCGCTAGCTGATGGAAAGTTTCGGACCGAGGGGTTGGGGGCGGGGCGGAGCTGGCCGGGGCGGGGCTGGCCTCCTTTTTTCCCCCGGGCCCCGAGGCGGAGCCGCCCCCGCGCGCCCGCTCACCCGCCAGCCGGACCCCGGAGACCTGCGCGTCCCATGTCCCCAGCTCGGCCAGCTGCCCCCAGCCAGACCGCCGCGCCAGCCTCCCGGTGAGTGGCAGCCGCCGCGGGCTGGTAGGGGAGACCTTTCCCCTGCCACCTGGAGCAGCGCGGGGGCCAGACCCTCGGCCGCCCGGCCGTGCCCCTTTCCTCCACCTCCTCTTTCTTTTTCTTCTTTCCCTCCTCCTTCTCCCCTTCTCCTCTTCCTCTCCCTCTTCCCCATTCCTTTCCTCTTCCTTCCTTCCTCTCCCCTCCTCTTCCTCCTCTCCCCTCTTCTTCTCCTGTTCCCTCCCCCCTCCTCCCCACTCCTCTCTCCTCCTCTTCTCCTGTTCCCTCCCCCCCTCCTTCCCCCTCCTTCCCCCTCCTCTTTCCCCCCCTCTTTCCCCCCTCTTTCTCTTTTTTCTATTTCTCTGCCCCCTCCCCTTCTCCCCCAAACCTGTGGGGGGTGTGGCCTGCCATCTCCTTCCTCTCCCAAACCCCACCCCCAAGCACCAAACTCGGTGTTCTGCCCCAGGATACCCCAGACAGAACATCCTGTCCAAGCCCTTTTACCTTGGAGGGGAGTGTTGCCGGGCAGAGCCAAGCCAAGTTCATCCTGCCCACCCAACCAGCCTGCTTTTGTTCGAGTGTACCCAGCCCTGCCAGGACAGGGTCACCCTGTCCCATCCATTGCAGGACTGGACGGACAAGTCTTGAAGGGGCAGGGGAGGGAGGCTGGGCTTCTCGTGGAAGCGAGGCCAGTTTCACCCCCCCTCTTTCCCCCAGGCTCCAGTCCCCTGATATCCCAGGTAGCTCCCAGGACTGCAGAGACCAAAGTAGAGATGGAAGAGAACTTTGTGGTGGAGAGCCCAGATGTCACCTATGGGCCTGACTTCATCCAGGCGCACTACATGTACCAGACAACTCGAGTTAGCCGGGATGGAGGTAACATTAAGGTACCTGAGTCTCTCCTCTCCCCTCCCACTGCCTCGCTCCCGACAGGATCAGCCCCAGAGTTCCTTTGGGAGGGGCTACGGTGCGGGGAAAACAGGGCCAGTGAGGAGCACCCTGGTATGAATTGGGGGAACAGGTAGGATCCCGAAGGGATGGGAAGGTGTGGGGGCCAGGCCTGGAGCCAAGAAGTTTTAGGGTGGGGGAGGCTTCACAGAATCCTGGAATGGGTTGAAGAGATATCAGATCTTTGGAGGGATATAGAAATATATGGAGTTGTCGGGGAGGGAAGTGGCCCAGGTCAGGATGGGGCAGAGCCCTGAGACGGGTTAAGGATGTTCAGCTCTCCCTGTTTCCCCCCCCCTCCCCCACACAATAGGTACACCCCATTTCTACCCGCTTTACATTCCGTACTGAGCGGAAAGTGCCCCGTTTGGGGGTCATGCTAGTGGGATGGGGGGGAAATAATGGCTCCACAGTGACAGCAGCTGTGTTGGCGAACCGGCTTAATCTCTCCTGGATGACCAAGACTGGTAAGAAGGTAAGGCCTTTAGGGGGTGGGGCATGGGGACTTGGGGTGGCCTGGACTCCAAGCTACCCCTCACCCCACACCCCCCCTCTGCCAATAGGAAGCCAACTATTACGGTTCCCTGCTGCAAGCGGCCACAGTAAACCTGGGCAGTGACGACCATGGCCGAGACATCCATGTCCCCTTCCGTGCCCTGCTGCCCATGGTCTCACCTGATGACATTGTCTTTGATGGTGAGTGAGAGGCGAGGAGCAGGGGGTCTGGGAAATGCTGGGGCCCATGGATGACATGTGTCAGCAGGGGTCTGGGGGGCAGTCCCAGTGGAGGGAAAAGAGTGTAGCAGGGGAAATCAGGACACCTGGATTCTAGGCCAGGCTCTGCCTTCCCCTCCCCAAGTTATCACTGAGACCTTGAAAAGAGTAGCTTATGAACTCCTCCAGGTGGAGGGCCTGGATGAACTGGCCCTTTCTATGTCCTGGGCTACCAGCATCTGTCTCCCGCAGGAGGTGGCAACAGCTTTGGAATTGGAGCCCAAGGACCCAGGCTTAGATCCCCCCTCTGTGCCACTTGTTACTGGGTGACCTTGGACAAGTCACCCCCTCTCTGGACCTGAGTGTTCCCATCTATAAAATGACGGGATTGATCAGGTTCCTTTTGGCTCTGAATTTATGACCAAGTGGTCCTAAGTGCATCAGAACCAATGACCCAGAGGCTTCCCAAATGCCCCTTCTCTTATTGAGAGATTGTCAGGCTGAGGGTAACAGCCTAGTTGGGGACTCTGAGATTATAGAACCAGAGCTGGAAGACGCTTGAGAACAGAGACATTAAGAGCTGGGGGAACACTAGAGATCATGGGACCATAGATGGAGAGCTACAAGAGACCATGGAGGCCAATACTTCCAACCCTCTCATTTTAAGAGTTGAACAAATTGAAGCCTAGAGAGGCTAAATCAAGTGACTTAAGCTTAAAGTGACCTTGGGGTCATCAAGCTAGGAAGTGTCCAAGGTGGAATTTGAAGCCAGGGCCATCCTAACTCCAATTCCAGTGTCCTCTTCATTGTGCCTAAATTCAAGGCCTTCATTTGTGTAAGCCCCTACTACCCTCCCCCGTTCCCCGGCCCAGCCCTAACATCCTGTGTTCTAAGAGCCCTCCCAGCTCTGACATCCTGGGTTCTAAGGTCCTCCCAGCTCTGACATCCTGGGTTCTAAGGGCCCTCCCAGCACTGACATCCTGAGTTCTAAGGGCCCTTCCAGCTCTGACATGGTATTCTAAGGGCCTTCTAGCTCTGACATTCTGTCCTCTGGGAACCCTCCCATCTTTGACATTCTGTGTTCTAACGTCCTTTCCTATGAGCCTTGGGTTTGGGGGTGGGGTGGGGAGAGAATGACCCCAGCTGAACAGTGACAACATTATCTGTGCCCCCTCAGGCTGGGACATCTCTTCCTTGAACCTGGCAGAGGCCATGAAGCGGGCACAGGTGCTGGACTGGGCATTGCAGGAACAGCTGCGGCCCCACATGGAACAGCTGCGGCCCCGGCCCTCGATCTACATCCCCAAGTTCATTGCAGCAAATCAGGAGAGCCGAGCTGATAACCTCATCCTCGGCTCTCGGGCCCAGCAGGTGGGTGCCGGGCCCCAGGGAGTAACGCAGGGGAGCATTGAGGTGGGGATGGTGCTGGTGGGGACCCTGGGTGACACCCAGCTGGTACACTTCTTCCCATAGCTGGAGCAGATTCGCAGGGACATCCGTGAGTTCCGGGCCAGCAGTGGGGTAGACAAGGTCATTGTCTTGTGGACAGCTAACACTGAGTGCTTCTGTGACGTGGTACCTGGGCTCAACGACACGGCTGAAAACCTGCTTCAGGCCATTGAGGTACCGACGTAGTATTGAGAGATCCCAGGGGCCTGGGATGGGGGTGGGGCAACTTGGCCCAGGCTGCTGGTCAGACAGAAAGACCCCTGGGCTGAGGATCTAGAGAACCGGCTTCTAGGCCCATGTTCCCCAGGCTTAGCTCACTGTCCAGCTTTGGGTAAATATTTTCCCCTTTAACCTCATTTCTCTCTGCAGAATGGAGAGGTTGAGTCCAGTGACCTCAAATGTCCCTCCCAGCTCTGACAGTCCACATTCACTCATTTGCCAAATGTTCACTCGGTACAGGGTCCTGCACTCAGGTCTTAGGGAGATAGGACATGGCCCCTGCCCTCCTGGAGCACAGACTCCAGAAAGAGGGGGCAAGACACCAGAGTGGAAAATTAGGACACACAGTGACTATGTACATTAGAGTGGGAGGGAAAAATGGGTGTCAGAGAAAACTTCCTGAAGGGAGTGGAGTTTGAGATACAGATTTCCAGGAGTAGTGAACCATCTTGAAAGCTCTTCCCGGTCCTGACATTCCATGTTCTAAGGGTCCTCCCAGCTCTGACATTCCATGTTCTAAGGGTGCTCCCAGCCCTGATGGTCCATGTTCTAAGGGTCCTCCCAGCCCTGACATTCCATATTCTAAGGTCCTCCCAGCCCTGATGGTCCATGTTCTAAGGGTCCTCACAGCTTGATATTCCATGTTCTAAGGCCCCTCCCAGCCCTGACATTCCATCTTCTAAGGCCCCTCCCAGCCCTGACATTCCATGTTCTAAGGTCCCTCCCAACCCTGACATTCCATGTTCTAAGGTTCCTCTCAGCTCTGATATTCCATGTTCTAAGGCCTCTGTCAGCCCTGACATTATATGTTCTAAGGTCCCTTCCAGCTCTGATACTCCATGATTTAAGGCCCCTATCCATTCTGACCTTTTCTGTTTTTTTCTCCCACCCCTCAACAGCGGGACTTGGAGGTGTCCCCTTCCACCCTGTTTGCGGTAGCCAGCATCTTGGAAGGCTGCGCCTACCTCAACGGTGCTCCTCAGAACACCTTTGTGCCAGGTGCCATAGAGCTAGCTGTGCAGAGACGGGTCTTCATCGGAGGAGATGACTTCAAGTCTGGTCAAACCAAGCTCAAGTCCGTGCTTGTTGACTTCCTCATTAGTGCTGGGCTGAAGGTGAGAGAGATTGGCCAGGCCTTGCTGGAATGCAGAATGTCACAGCTGAACCCTAGCCCTGACTCTTGGAACAGAGACGTAGAGCTTAGAACATAAAGTGGGTGCAGACTCTTAGAGGTGAGAGGGTCTTTCACATAAACCCAGCCCTAGTCTGTAGTTGGAGGAATAGACCCAGGAAAGGAGAAGCCACTTCCTCTCCCTGCAAGGTCAGTAGCAGAGCTGCAGCTTAAAGCTCTCTCACTTCCCTGGGTGATGGAGGGTGATGATGGAGCAGGGAGCCAAGCCAAGGATCCCATTCATTCCCAGAGGGATGTTGGGGATGGTGGTGAGGGCAGGCAGTTGGAATGCATTGAGGAAAGGCTTAGGGAGTCCTCTCCCCGGCTGCCTCTCTCTTGCAGACTGTGTCCATCGTTAGCTACAACCACCTGGGTAACAATGATGGCCAAAATTTGTCAGCCCCAAGGCAATTCCATTCCAAGGAGGTCTCTAAGAGCAACGTTGTGGATGACATGGTGCGAAGCAACCCACTGCTATATGGCCCTGAGGAGGAGCCCGACCACTGTGTGCGTATGAGCAGAGATTGTGCGGCAGGACTGATCCATGTGGGCCAGCGTTGAGGGGACTGAGGGACTGGATGCCCACTGTGGGTAGGGGTGTGTGTGTGTGTGTGTGTGTGTGTGTGTGCATGCACATGTAAGACCTGTGATGCGTGTGTATGTGCACACATGTGTGCATGTATGCACACATGTATGCCTGGGATGTGTGTGTACATGAGCTCGTGTGGATATCCTGACCGAGCAAATCCCAGTCTAGGTAACTTCATGGTTGTGACTGGTAGTATCAGTTAATTGGTCAAATATCAGCCCCCCACTGTGCACCAGGCACTTGGAATACAAGCACCAAGAATGAAACAAGGCCTCCTTTTGAGGAGTATATATCCTAATTGGGACCGGGGCTGGGGGAGGGCACAATTGCATATGAAAAATACATATACAGCATGAATATAAAGTGATAAATACAAGCATATACCAAACAGTTCAGTCCAAGGGAGTTGGGGAGGGAAGGAGGGAGGGCATCTGCCTCAGTGGGATGAGGAAGGCTTCATGAAAAGGTGGTGCTTGACTCTGTTCCGTGGAGGATGGAATGCCTTCCAGGGATGGGGGAAATGGATGCCGGTGAGTGCAAAGGCTTGGAGGTGGGAGATGGAGTATGTTGTGTGGAGATGAAAAAAGATTAAGATGCCTGGATTGCAGAGGGTCCACTCAGGCTGGAAAGGTGGTGGAGGTCTTCAAAAACTGAACAGCATTTCAGTCTAATCCCAGAGGCACTAGGGAGCCACCAGAGTTGGTGGAGGAGGAGAGACACATAGATCTGTGTTGAAGGAAAGCTGAGTTAGCAACCTTGTGTAGGATGAAGCGGGAAAGGGAGAAGCTTGAGGGAGGAAGACCAGTTAGGAGCCTCTTGTGAATAACTAATAACACCCTATAGCATCTACTACGTTCTAGGCACTGTGCTAGGTGTTTTGTGGATATTAACTTACTAGATCCTTAGAGCAATGCTGGGAGGTAGGTGCTATTATTATCTTTGTTTTACAGTTGGGGAAACTGAGACAGGCAAAAGTTAAGTGACTTGCTCAAGGTCACAGTTAGTACATATCTGAAGCCAGAATGGAACTTAAGTCCCCAGACTCCAGGCCCAGCACCCTAGCCAATTTAATACCTGGCTGCTTCAGCAATCTAGGGGACAGGAGATGAGGCCCTGAATATAGGTGGTGGCTGCGTGACTAGAGGAGAAAGGGTTGGATAGAAATAGAAATGGCCAGATTTGGGAGCAAATTGGGCGTGGAGTGAGAGAGGGTGAGGAGTTCTGGGATGATGCCAAGGTTATGTAGGTGGGAGAAGAAGAGACATAGGAATATTGGGGAGCAGGGAGGACAAAATGGGGAAGGAGGAGTCACTGAGTTTAAGATGTTTCTGGCAATTGTCGGTATGGGACTGAAGCTCAGGAGAAAGAGTGGGGCTGGGTGTAGACTAGGTCTTGAGTTATCTGTGCAAAGATAAGAGGCAGACCCGTGGGAGCAGAAGTCACTGAGGAGTGTAGAAGGAACAGAGCCTTGGGGGAAACACATTTAGGGTGATGATGTGGAAAAGAGACTGAAGATTGGCCTGATAGGGAGGAGGCAAAGAAGGAGAGAGCCAGAGAGGAGACGGTGTGCAGGAAGAGAGGTGTTCACTGGGGTCCCCTGCCCCCAGCAGAACAGTTTCAGGCTCATGAGGTCAGAAGCCAGTCTAGAAAGGATGGAGGAGAGAGGAGGGGCACTCACCAATTACAGACAACTTACTCAAGGGGCTTAGCTGAGAAAAGGAGAAGAGATGGGGGCAGGGAGGCAATGCCTTAAGTCTTAAGGCTTAAGAGAATGGTAGGATTTAGTGAAGGCTTTTATGGATGAGAGAGACTAGGGCATGTTTCAAGGCTCTTGGGAAGAAACTATTTGATGGGCAGAGATCAAAGACTGGTGGCAGGGAATGGGGAGAGGGGCGAATCATTGAGGGTGCAGTCTAATAGCAAGAATGACGGGGGATAGCTAGGTGGCGCAGTGGGCCCTGGAGTCAGGAGGACCTGAGTCCATATCCAGCCTCAGACACTTAACACAAAAAGTAGCTGTGTGACCTTGGGCAAGTCACTTAACCCCAACTGCCTTCCAAAAAGCAAAAAAAAAAAAAACAACAATGACGGGAATGTTTCTGGGGATGCATGTATCCAGAGGGGTTGGCCTTGGCAAGAGGAGGTGAGGTCAGGGGAGATAGAGTGAAGAGATGGCTAGAGAAGGGCACTTGAAGCGAGTGGTCTCAGTTTTCCCAGTAAAGATACAAAGTCCTCAGCTAAGAGACAGGGAGAAAGAGGAAATATAGGAGGCTTGAGAAAAGAAATAGATTCTGTGGGGAGTGAGATAGGGAAATCAACAAGAGAGGAATGAGGAGATTGCCGTGCTGCAGTGAGGGCCCAGTCGATGTCAAATAACATTCATTTTATAAGGTACCAGGAGGAGGAGGATAGTGGACCCAGGGCTGAGGTTTAGCAAGGGAAGACCATCAATAAGAAAAGGGGGCAGAGAATTCAGGCACAAAAGGCAATGTAAAGCCAAACAGCGTCTACAACACTCAACTTGAAGTAGGATAGACCTAGGCTCCAAACCATCCATCCATCAGCACTGATTAATCAAGCCAGGCACCATTCAAAGGATACCAAGACAGATGTGAAATAATCCCCCTTCCCCTACATATTCAATGGGTGTTTGACCCTGGGCAAGTCATTTAACTTTCCTCAGCTTCAGTTTCCTTATCTGTAAAATGAAGATAATAGCAGTTTAACTTTCCTCAGCTTCAGTTTCCTTATCTGTAAAATGAAGATAATATCTCACAGGGTTATTGTGAATAGCAAATGAGATCCTATATGGAAAACACTTTGCAAACCTTAAAAGTGCTATATGTAGATGTAACTAGGTATCTATCTATCTATCATCTATCTATCTGTCTGTTTATCTATCTCTTTCTATCTGTCCGTTCGTCTGTCTATCCATCTATCCTTCTATCCATCCATCCATCCATCCATCCGTGTCAAATCAGCCAAGACAGATTTAGTTGCCTGCTGCATGCCAGGCACTGTGCTGTTGGGTCACACAGCCAGTGTGTGTCAGAGAGGAGATCTGAACCCAGGTTCTCCTGCCTTCTCCCGCTCCCCAGAACCACCTATTGTTGATGGAGCTGGCCCTCTAGCCATTACACCACACTGCCTCTCCCGTTGTACGTGACATGGTGATGACACCTGTGGCCCCTCTCACATAGAAACGGACAAGTCAAGATACCATTCTTATTCCTGTTCCTCTCCAGGTCGTGATCAAATACGTCCCCTATGTGGGGGACAGCAAGCGGGCTCTGGATGAGTACACGTCGGAGATCATGCTTGGGGGCACCAATACCATTGTCCTGCATAACACATGTGAGGTACAGGGTGGGAGAGGCTGGTTCTGTGGGTGGACACTGCTGCAGGGGCCCCTGGGAGGTGGGACCCTTCCCTCCCCATGCCAGGCTCTGCTGCCCCTCCTCTGCTCCCTTCATGTGCCCAGCAGTGCTTTTGCCCTTGTGCCCCCAGGACTCCCTCCTGGCCAGCCCCATCATCCTGGACCTAGTGATCCTCACAGAATTGTGCCAGCGAATCACCTTCTGCACTGACAGCGACCCCCGCTTCCAGAGCTTCCACTCCGTGCTGTCCATTCTGAGTTTCCTCTGCAAGGCCCCATTGGTGCCTCCTGGTACCCCTGTGGTCAATGCCCTCTTCCGGCAGAGAAGCTGCATTGAGAATATTCTCAGGTGAGAGCCCACAGGACCTGGGGGAGGGACTGCTCTGGGCCCAAGGCTACAGGAGTGAGGGGAGGCTCTCTTCTCTGCCAGGGCTGATGGCATCTCTCCTGTCCCCCCAGGGCATGCGTGGGCCTTGCTCCCCAGAACCACATGTTGCTGGAGCACAAGATGGAGCATGTAAGCAGTGAGTTTCAGCGTGAAGGTGCTGAAGCCCCTACCTGCCCTGTGCCCTGGAAGAAGGGGGCAGCAGCTTTTCCCCCCAATGGTTATGTGGGTGGCACCAATGGGCATGCACACGCCAGTGTCCAGCATGCCCCTGCCTCCTAGCAGCCTTGGGATCTTCATCAGTGATCCTTGCCAGTCTTACCCCTTAGCACAGGGCCCACCAAGGCTGCTGTGAATCTAGCCTCTCTGATCACAATAAATCTGGCATGAGAATGGCATGTGCCCTAAGCCCTTGGCTGATTCTTTTCCTGGAGGCCACCTCAGATGGCCAGAAGCCAGCCTCACCCTGCCTCTGTCATTCTGTGAACCAGACAGCCAGGGAGGCCATGTCTAGCTCCCAGGTTTTGTGACTCTATCAGGGTGGTGCTGGGGAGGAAGGCCAAGAGATGGGGTGGCCAGCCCCAGAGAGGGGAGACAGACAGACAGACTTGGGGTGAGATAGAGACCTGCCCTGGATGACCTCTCCCAGGGAGGCATCTTGGGACAAGGGACAAAGCACTGGATTTGGAGTCCCAGGGTCTGGGTCTCACTCCTGTCTCTGTCACTTACTCTATGTGTGACCTTGGGCAAGTCATTTGACCTCCGTTTGCTCATCTGAGGAGTTTAGACAAAATCCTTTCTGTGGTCCCTTCCAGCTCATCCCACCCCCAGATAACTTCATCCTGTGCCATCTCATTCCTGGCACCGACCCTCAATCAGCAGCCTCAGCCCTATCCCACACAGTTTCTAGGACCCTGAAACCACCTCCTCAGAGGTTGCCTTCATCCACTTCATCCAGCCTGTGATGGTCCCACCTAATGAGAGACTTCCTTGCCTCGGACAGAGCCCTGTTTAGCTTCACCTGCCCCATTTAACTTGCCTAGAGAGGTCTCCAGTCAGGCCCTCCCTCGGTCTCACCAACACCTTTGGGAAGCCTACTTTGCCCCAAACCTGCTTCTCTTCGTTCATTCCTCCCATCTGGTGCTCAGCAGACCCCGGCTTTCTCCTGCAGATATCCCCTCACACAGCACCTTCCCCAAGGCCAGCAGCCCTACAAGCATCTCTCTGCTTCACCCACTCCCTCTGTCACCTTTCATAGAATCACAGAACACCAATGCCGGCAAGATTCCCAGTCTCTCCTTGAAGACCTCGCTGGAGAGGGGCCCTGCCTCCCAAGGCAGCCCGTTCTCAGTGAGCCTCGGTCGGCCGTCTTGGACATCCCCACCCCCACCGCTTCTGGGGCCACACAGAGTAACAGCAATAGCTAACCCTTAGCACCCACCATGTGCTAGGCACGTGGCTAAGTGCTTCCCAGTTATCTCGTTTGATTCACACAACAGCTCTGGAAGAGGAGGGTGGTTATTTCCTCCCATTTTACAGATGAGCAAATGGAGGCAAAGGGAGGTCAGGTGCCTTGCCCAGAGTCACAGCTAGTGTCTGAGGCTGGTTTCAAACTCCCGTCTTCCATACTCTAGGCCTGATGCTCTATCCACTGAGCCGCCCAGAACAGATCTCGGCCCTCGTCAGCAGGCCAGCCCTTTCAAGGACTAGCCCACAGCTCTTGTGTCTTCACAACCCCCCCACCCCAGCCTTCTCTGGACTCGACTCCATGTTACTTCATTCTTTTGGGGACCCCCCCCCAAGTTTGCTCCAATCCTGCCCGTCTTTGTTGCTGTCTCCTTTTAGGTCACTCTTCTTTCCCCCAATAAATTGGGTACATGGCTAACAGTCTGCTCCACCGTAATCCCTGCTACCCCTTTTGACACCCCAGTTTCCGAGCTCCTCAAACCCCTCATTTCCTGGAGTCCTCTGTCTCAAGTTTTGCCCCAACCATGCACAGAGTGGTCCTTGCTTATATGCTGTAAGGCATCTTAAACAGCGGGGTGTTAATTTTAAAGTGTAGAAGACCTGAATTCAAGTCCTGCCTCAGACACTAGCTGTTACCCCAGGCACGTTCAGTAACCTCCCTGGGCCTCAGTTTTTTTTTGTATCGTCTGTAAAATGGGGGGAGGGGGCTGCACTTGAGGGCTTTTAAGGTTCCTTCCAGCTCTCAATCTGTGATCCTATGATTTTCCACCTCCTTCCCCCTAAACAGAATGTATGTGGGTATCAGATGCCTGGCTAGGCAGGGCCACCTCCCCCACCCTGCTTAGCATGCTACAGTCTATTCTTGACCTGTTTCCAGTGCCAGCCTTTATGAAGCTGGGGTGGATACCACCTCCACTAGCCTGGGCACTTGAGAAGCAGGGAAGGACACAGGAGTCATGCACGGGTTATGAAAAAAAATCAAATTCCATTTATTGATGCAGGTCCCCCCTCCCCGCCCTCCCCCCACCCCCTCCCATGGCTCCATCTTGACAGCCCTGGCAGTGGAGTTAGAATGTCCAGTCCCACGGCCTGAGGCCACCAGCCCTACAAGCAGACTGGGCCAGGGGTGCCCCAGCAGGGTGAAGAGCTGTACAGCTGGGGAATGGACTCCAGTCCATCTGTCTGTCTCTGAGGTCCTCGCGGTATAAAAGTAAAGTTGTTGGTGCATGAACGTCAGGCCTGCAGGCCCTCGACGAGCACTGAGGAGTGGAGAGGGTGGCAGCCCCTGGGCCTGAAAGGCTTTGGCTGCTCTGCCTTTCCCCAAACCAGGGGCACTTCAGCAGAGGGTGGGCAGCCTCAGCCACCCCTGGCCCAGGGCTTGGGACTGTCAGGTCAGAGTGGCCCCTGGCCGAAGGGATGGCCCGGCCCATTCCGCATTCTGTCCAAATGTCCGAAGCAACCTCTGACGCCTCCCTCTGCCTGCCCCTTCCTCAGGTCCAAAAGACCATCTGGGGTTGCCTTGACCTCAGGGAGGGGCAACTCATTGCCCCACCCCAGTCAAAATTTAGGAGCACCCCCCACCACCCCCAGCTTGTCCAAAAGGCCACAAGGTTGGGGTGATGGGGGAGCCAGCCCCAGATGCCCAGATGCTGACACTCCAGTGGGTGCCTATGGGCGAGGTCTGAAAGGGCTGGGGAAAGGAGGTGTGTGGGGGAAGAGAAGGGGAAGGAGGGTATCCGGTCCTTAAATACACAAGTTTACAAGGGGGCCAGGGCTGAGGGTAGTGCTGTCCTCACACGCTCATGGTCAAGCTGGGTGAGTACTGTGGAGAGAAGAGAAGGGCCGGGGCGGGGGACTCAGCTCCTGTTCCAAGGAGAGGAGGCCCCCCGGTCCCACCCCAGGGAGAAACAGCCAGGATCACAGGGATTCACAGCTGGAAGGGACCCGAGAGCTCCCACAGACCATCCCCTTCACTGACCAGAGGCCAATCACACCTGATTACTAAGAGCTGTCCTGAGGAAGCCAGGTGTACAAAGTACATGCTCCTCACCAACAGCCCCATAAGGCAAGAGCACAAGCTTAAGCTGCCTTCCTTTACAGATGATGGCCCAGGCTCAGGGGATTCGCCTAAGCTAGTAAGCCACGGTGCTGAAACCCAGGCCTCCTGACTCCAAGCCCAGGGGCCATGTTTCCACCCTGTCTCTCCCTCTCTCCTTGGCTCCAGCTCCTTCCCAACCCTCCCCAGGGGAAGGGGGTTCCAAACCTCCCGGGAGTTGGGCACCCTGGTAGGGGGTGGGCACTGGTGCCTATGGGAGGGGGTCAGTGCCCAAGATGGGACACAGGAGGTGGGCAGTGCCCATGGGCAGGGAGAGAGGAAGACCTGGGGGCAGGGGAGGGGTGGGGAGGAATAGGGGTTGCCCGCGGCCGGCCCTCCCACCTGGTGCCCCTCGGCCCGGCCCGGCGGTCACGGTCTTGCTCTGGCCCCCCGGCCACCGCGCTTGGGCCTGCCCGCGAGGCCCCTCCTGCCCGACGCGGGGGGAGGGTTGGCACGGTCGCTTACGCTTTCGCTCTGGAAGGGGTTGAGGAAGGTCCCGCCCATCTCGCCGTCGTCCCGTGGGGTGCCTGGGGGGTTGCTCATGCCGGCCATGTTGTTCGGAGAGTTCTGGGGGTGGGGGGATCCCCCCGGTCAGTGGGTCCCATCCCCATTCCCCACCCTGGGGCCCACCCAGCCTTGGAGAGGGCAGGGAGAAGAGGATTTCATTGAGGGGAGATGATAGGTGGGAGCACTGGACACTGGAGGGGAAGGAGTCCATCGTGGGGAGGGAGGAGGCCAGGAGGCCCCCTGGGCCATTCTGTGTTTCTGCTTGGAGGGGAGGGGGTCATAAGGAAGGGGCAGAGGTCAAAGGCATCGCCAGATCAGAAGCAGTCAGGGTACTTCCCTTACCTTGGACAACCCATCCATGTCACCTGAACCTGTGTGGAAAAACAGAGAGCAGGATAGTGGCCAAGGTCAGCACAGGCGCTTAGGTTTCCAAGCTTACCCACCAAGACCGGCCTCTCCTCCCATCCAGCTTGGGGTCAGACCTCCCCACCTCCAGACTCTCCCAACTAGTACCACTGGGTGGAAGCTACAGAGACAGATTTTAGTCCACATATAAGAAAAAACTTCCCAAAGATAACTAATTGGTGTCCCAAAGTAGAGTGAGCCATGTAGGTTAATGAGCTCCCCGTTACTGGAAGGGATGGATGAAAGCTAAGAAACCACTAGTCAAGGGTGGAAACCTTGGAAGAAAGTCATCAGGCCCTCTTAGAGTTTATGATGAGGAGGGGAACAACTGACATGTATCCTAGATGGTGACAGTGTGGATGTTAAAGGAAAGAGAAAGTGAAGGTGCAATTCTGCCAGGGCAGTGAACCCCAAAAGGATGAGAAGCACTCAGTAAGGCAATCTGAGGACAGACCAATGATTCTGAGGATGAAGAGAAAGCAGGGCTGTCTAGAGAAGGATGCAAAGGAGTCCGGCTTTCACTAACCAACTTCTGTGTAAAAACAGGGCAGGTAATGATGGGCGGGTCCAGGATCGGGGCATCGCCCACTGAGAGCAAGGTCAGAATGATCTGAGGACAACAAAAGGCATCTGACCAAGCCAGAATGTGGCGAGAGGAAGGTCAGAGAAGGGATTCTAAATTTGGAAGCTGTTGAGTCCAGCCCTTCATCTGACAGGGGAAACTGAGGCACTGACTAGTTAAGTGACATCCATCACATCACAGTTAGGAATTGTCTGAGGCAGGATTTAAGCCATTCCATCGTGTCTGACTCTCTGTGATCCCATTTAGGGTTTTCTTGGCAGAAATACTGGAGTGGTTGGCCATTTCCTTCCCCAGTTCATTTTACAGAGGAGGAAACTAAGGCAAACTGGGTTAAGTGACTTCCCCAGGGTCACAAAGCTAGTCAATGTCTGAGGCTGGATTTGAACTCAAGTCTTCTTAACTCCAATCCCAGCACTGTATCCACTGAGCCACCTGATGGCCTCCTAGGCAAACAGGGTAAGAGACTTGCCCAAGGTCATACAGCCAGTGTCTGAGGCCAAATTTGAACTATGGTCTTCCTAACAATGCAGATACGTGGCACAGTGGATACAGTGCCATGGGAAAGACTCATCTTCCTGAGTTCAATCATAAATCATCCTACCTCTCTCATCAAACTCCTCAGGTCTACTGACTAGGCCACCCCTACCCCCGCCCAGTCCCTCGTCATTAGTTATTGTTAGAATCTCCCAAAGTTTATGAGGCAATGTGGTATACTTAATGGAGTTTGGGGCTTGGGGTCAGAAGGATTGGGTTCAAATAGCTTAATTAATGGACCCAGACAAGTCCACTTACCTCTTTGCCTCAGTTTCCACCTCTGTAACATGAGGAAGGTTGAAGCAGATGGATTATAAGGTCTCAACCAGTGCTAAGTCAATGCAGCATTCATTAAACCCCTACTGTATGCTAAGGGCCATGCTAAGCACTGGGGATACAAAAAAGGCCAAAGACAGTCCCTGCCCTTAGGGAGCTTACATTCTAACGGGGAGATAACCTGCAAACATCTGTGTACAGATGAGATACAGACAGGATGGACTGGACGCAACCCTAGAGGAAAGGTGTTGGCATGAAGGGGGATGAAGACAGGCTCTTATGGAAGATGGGGATTTTAGCTGGGCCCTGAAACATCCTCCTCTCCCAGCCTGCAGTCTCTTCCTTGGGCATGCAGCCCACCGTCATAGCTAGCGGCCAAAGCGACCTTCCTAAAGCAAGGGTCTAATCCTGTCCCACCCCTGCTCAAAAACATCAGGCGGCTCCTACTTGCCTCAAAGACCAAACACCAACTCCTTGTTCTGGCACTGAAAGCCTTCCACGGTCTGGCTGCAGCCAATCTTCCCAGGTGTAGTACCCATTACTCCCCTCCACGAGATCTACAGCTCGGCTGATCTGGCCTGTCCTTTGCTCCTACTGACACCGAATGTCCCCTTCTGCCGATTCCTATGCACAGGCTAGCCCACCTGGAAAGCCCTCCCTCCTTCTCTCCTCCTCTGAGAAGCCTTAGCCTCCTCCAAGGCTCAAGTCTTACCTTCCCCTGTGCTGGCAGCTCCTTGAGGCTGGGGGCTGTCTTTTGCCTTTCTTTGTGTCCTTGGGACTTAGCTCTGTGCCTGGCATTCAGTAGGCACTTTAAAAAAAGTTTATAGACTAACTGATATTTGGAGACAAGGTAGAACTATTTAATTCTTGTTCTGGTGTTTCTCTACTAAGAAGGATTTTCAGAGTGAGTGAGCAAAAGAAAAATGGCTAGTAGGGATTCCTCGATAAGCCAGGAAGTAATCGAGCAGCTAGTTACCTTTAATGAATTTAATTTAGCAGGTCCTGACTGGGGGGGGGTGGGAGGTGGGGGATGGCTAAGAGGCAGGTGTGACTGCCGAGTAACTATCATTGATCTCTCTCTGAAAGACATTGCTGCTAGTTGTCCATTCTCTAAGGACACCATGACATCAGAAAGGTGATGCCATGAAATGGGAGTGAATTGGATTTAAGTGAGGTAGGGCTGTGCAAAGTCACCAGCCTCACTTTCTCCTCTGGAGCCATCTGGGTCCAGTGGTAAGATATAGATCAGGACGACTGGAGATGGCCCAAGATGCAGTGGGGGATCTTGGCCTTTTCAAAGCTGAGGTCTTTAACAGATCTCAGTTTGACTGAGGCAGTGCCCATTTAGTGATAAAGGTTTAATTTTTTAAAAATCAGGCAAAGAATGGCCTCTTAAATAAATGAAATGAATGAATGAATAAAGATAGATCTGGGAGGAGAAGAGCTGGAGAATGGGAGAGATGCCACAAGCCTAGAGACAGAGGGAAGGGAAGGAGAAATCTGCACACTCTTCAAGTGTAACTTTGACTAATCTTTTTCTTGGGGTTATGAGATCAGGGAAAAGACTGTGTAGTTTCAGCCTTCTGGATTTTTAGCTAAGCCTCTGACAAAGTCTCTCCTGCCTTCTTTGTGGAAGAGACAGAGAGAAGCAGACAGGGTTATGGGGGTAAGGCCTCAATCCAGAGCTGGCTGAATAACCAGACCCAAAGTATTAGAATTAACAGGGGGATGTAAACCAGGAAGGAGGCCTCCAGCTGAATGCTCAGGGATCTAGCCTTGGCCTGAAGCTCTTCCACAAGAGCCAGATGGCATGTCCAGTTGGGTAAAGCTGCTCATCTCTTCTCTGTTGTTGTTCAGTCGTGTCCAATTCTTAACAACCCCATTTGGGGTCTTCTTGGCAAAGATACTGGAGTGGTTTGCCATTTCCTTCTCCAGCTCGTTTCACAGATGAGGAAACTGAGGCAAACAGAGTGAAATGACCTGTCCAGGGTCACACAGCTAATAGCTGAAGCTGGATTTGAACTCAGTTCTTCCTGACTCTAGGCCTGGCAGTCTCAGGATACACAATGATCTCAATGTGTTTGGTGTACACAAGGATTCATAGCAAGGGACCTGAGTTCAAACCCCGACTCATATTATCAGTATGACCTTGGACAAACTATTTGAACTTCTTCGGGTTTCCATTTCCTCTGCAAAATTAATGGGCTGATCTTTAAGGTCTCTCTCAGGCCTAGGCCAATAAGAACCAATGTGCCCAGGAGCAATATAAAATTCTCTACTTGGGCTCAAAAAATCAACAGCACAAGATGGGGAAGACATGACTGTCAATCAAGAAGCAGGTAGTCAGCACCAACTGTGTTCCCACTGTGTCGGTGACCTGAGTGTTTACTGATCCACAAGGTCAGCATGAGTCAATCAGTTTTATCTCAGAAGCCAAAACAGCCAAGTCAATCTAAGGTTGCCTTAGCGTTCAAAATAAGGGAAATGATGATTGTGCTCCTGTCCTCTTGCCCTCAGACCTGATCTGGAGTACTGTGCTGAGCCTGCATTCAGGAAAGATGGTGGATGCAGCTGGGTCAGGATGGTGGGAGGGCCAGTCACCTCCACAGGAGGAAGAGGAGACCAGGAGGTTTGGCTTGACTAATGAAAGACTTGGGGGCGGGGGCAGGGGCATGATGTTCTGTTGGCAGGATGGGCAGATAACAATCATCAAAGGTGTCCAAGGGCTCTCTCATGTGGAAGAGGCACTGGACTGTTTCGGCTTGACCCCAGAGGGCAGAAGCAGGGACAATTTGGGGAAGTGACAAAGGGACAGAATTTGGCAAGCTCTGCAATAGTCAATTAAGTGGGTGACCACCTCCCCTTCACCTGAGGCCTTTAGGCAGAGGCCAGTTCATGAGATCATCGGTTTGGAGCTGAAAAGGGCCTCTGGATTCCCTGCCTGGCCCAACCCAAGGACTCTATGGACAAGTCTCAAGGGTTCTGTAAACTTGGATGGGGAAAAAAAAATTACGTTGATTTTCACTAACCTCTAAATGAAAATGTAGCATTTCCTTCAATTATTTTTCAAACTTAATTCTGACAAGGGGTTGGCCCAAAGGGCTCATGATACAAAAATGGCTAAGAACCTCAGAGCTAGAGCAACCCCTTCACTTTACAGAAAAGCCAAGGAAGGTAAGTGACCTGGTCACAGTCAGAGGGGTAGCAAGTAAGTGGCAAAGCTAAGGTTTAAACCTCAGAGTCCCAATTCAGAGCCTCTCCCCCTTCATCAACCCTGCCCCCTCATGTCGGGCCACCACCTGCCTGCTCTGAGCATCTAGGTTTATTTGATTTAAAAGCCAGCTTCTTAAAGCATAGGTCGGCTCCTGTCCCTCCCTGGTTCTGATTCCTTTGGGGGCTTCCCATGACCCCAAGGCAAAGTCCAAACTAACTTTGGTAGCTAACTACCCAAATGAACTAGGCCTGAGCCTCCACCATCTCCCCCCACCTCCTCCTTCCCATAACCAATTTTGTCTCTATCCGCAGGCTGTTCTTTACTCATGTCATTGCCTTGGCTTACAATGTTTCTCCCATTACCTACACTTTCCTTAAACTTCAAATCCCATCTATTCTATGAAATTTTTCCTAACTACCCCCAGTCTCTCATGAAGCCTAGCCTTTTCAAGCCAGGAGAGTCCTTAGGACCCAGAATGTAAGGACTGGGAGGACCCTTAGAACCCAGGATGTCAGAGCTGGATGGGCCCTTAGAACACATGATGTCAGGCCTGGGAGGGGTCCTAGAACCCAGGGTGTCAGAGCTTGGAGGGCCCTTAGAACATAGGATGTCAGAGTTGGAAGGGCCCTTAGAACAGAGAAGGTCAGGGCTGGGAGGCCCTTAGAACACAGACTGTCAGGTCTGGGAGGGACTTCAGAAAAATCCAATCCCTAGTTTCAGAGATGGTCACACTGAGACTCAGAGAGGGAAAAGGCTTAACCAAGATCACACAACAAACTTCGTGTGACACAGCGACCTTATCCAGACTCTAGGTCTAATTTCTTCCTCTAAATTTTCTTGAAGACTCTGGCTCTAAACCAATGGTTCTCAAATTCACCTCATGTATATTTATCAAGTCTAAAGCACAGTCTTGTGTCCTCACTGGTCCCCACCACCCAGGGCAGGTCAGCTCCTCTCTCCCCACCCATTCCCACTGATGAGCCCAGAACCCCTCTACTATAATGAGATTCCAGTTAAGCAGCTGTTGAAATTTGTTCTTGTGGTGACCAAGTATGACCACTAGAGGGAACTCGTCAACCACAGTACAGCCTTCAGAACCCTGGAATTTGGGAAGGGAAGAGAAAGGACAGTTGGGGTAGGGGTGAGGGGGAGAAACCCAATAATCTTCAGGAGAACACCATAGGGCAGAGAATATGAGAGCTGGGAGGGCCCTTAGAAACCAGGATGTCAGAGCTGGGAGGGCCCATAGAACATGGGATGTCAGGGCTGGGAGAGCCCTTAGAACCCAGGATGTCAGAGCTGGGGGGGGCAGGGGGGCCTTAGAACATGGAATGTCAGGGCCGGGAGAGCCCTTAGAAACCAGGATATCAGGGCTGGGAGGAGTGTCAGATCATGGAACACAGACCATCACAGATGAGAGTCACATACCTAATGAGCCATTCATGTGGTGGGGCTCCATTGCCCCCATTGCTGCCATGGGGCCCTCAGGCCCGGGGCCCATTGGGAACTGCAGAGAGAAGTGAGTCAGTATGGGTGTTGGGAGCTGGGGGACTGAGGGCAGAGAGGTGCTGGGAAGTGCTGGGGGAGAAGACTCATCCAGGTGTCGGGGTTGGGAAGTTGGAGGCTGGGGATGGGGCTCTGAGAGGGGACTGAGTCTTTTTGGGGGAAAGGTCACTCACGTTGGGCCTGTTGCTGCCTGGCCCAATGGGGTTCATCATGGTGTACATGCTCTCACTGGAATTGGTGGAGTCTGGGGATTGGGGAAAAGTGAGTGAGGAAAGACTCTCCTGCTCCTCGATTCCACATTCCCTCCTCTCTTCCATCAAAATGCCGTCCCCCCACAATGCTCCCCCATCCTTCCCACCAGCCCCTACCAAATCCTACCCCTCAACGCAAGGCCACCAACTACTGTACCTCCAGGACTAGGCATGATGGGGGTTCCAGGGGGGCCACCTCCTCCTGGGGGACCCTGTGGACATGTAGGTGGCAAGGTAAAGACCAGTGAGGATGGAGGTCCTGAACAAAGTCAGGTACCTAATGTCTCCCAGCCTTTATCTTAACTCCTGGCCTCACCTTGACTTCTGACCCAAGACCCCTGACCACTCTCAGACCATGCCCCATTCTGACCTGATCCTGTGACTTTGTCTTCACCTTTGACCCCGGCCCACCCGGTGAAGCCGGGTTATAGACTCACCGCATAGTTGCCTGGGGAGGAGGAGGAGTATGCTATCTGGGGGAAGGAGAGAGAGTAGTTAGCTGCAGCTTTGTATGAGGCCCGCTGTGTGCCAGCTCCTTCCTTTCCAACCCCGCCCAGGAAGGTGATGCCAAGGGAGGAGTCTGTGAAGGTCTCTCCCCCACCAAGAAGGGTCTGCCCCACTCAACCCATGCTCCCCTCACCCCTTGCCAGGGACTCACTGAGTTGGCGCTGGGGTTAGGCCATGGCCCCCGTCCTCCTGGACCCCTGGAACAGACAGGGGTGGATCAGCCTGAGGGGGGCACCAAGCTGGGAGCTGTGCCTGGGCACCAGTGGCCAAAGGTACAAACACATGCATGTCCATCTTAGTGCATACACACATAGGAATACATAGGCACCTACAGGACATGTACAAGCACGCACACACACACACACACACACACACACACACACACACCATTTTATATAAATAAGACGGTGCATTCTATAAACATGGCTGTACCTGTATCCACACACATATAAGTATCAGCACATGCAAGCCTAGACACATGGGTGCCCACATGTACACAGGCAGGCACATGTGTGTACATATACACACCAACAGCTAGGTACACGTGTGAGGGCAAACACACAAGAATACTGTGGTGTGAGGGGCAGGGCTGAGGCCCAGCCAATGGGGGTGGCTTATCTGGCTTCTTACATGTTCATCCCTGGCATGCCAGGGCCAGCAAGGGCATTGGGTGGGGGCCTCATTCCACTACCATAATTCTGTAAGAAAAAGAGACAGAGCCTATGAGGCTTGGCTGAGCTTGGCTGCCAAGGAAGACCCAGGCTCCTAAAGCCCCCATCCCCACCCCCATCCAACAAAGGCCCTCTCCTTACCTGAGGCCCCATCCCCGCCATTCCCCTGGGTGGGTTCATCCTCTGCATTGGGCCCCCCATGCTCGGATGGCCTGTGAGAGAAGGAGAGCTGTGTTGGGTCCCAGGGTTAGTGTCTACCGATGCCCCATGACCCAGCCAGAAGGGGAGCGGTTGGATAACCGTTGACTCGGATTAGGAGCGACGGTTCTAGATCAGAACAGGGTCCAAAGTGCTCATGACAGCAGCCATCAGGATGGGGCATCAGCTCTGGTGACAGCTGCTAGCCCTGGCGTTACAAACCGTGCCTCATCTATCTTCCTCACATCTCTCGTCCACATGAGCGTCTCTCTTAACACCACCACCCCCTACAGCTGGCCCAGCCCCATCATCTCATGAACTGTGCAAGGGCTCCTCTGCTCCCACCATCCTCTTCTCCTACCCAAGAGCCCTCCCCTGCAACGCTCCCCAGTGCTTCTCCCATTCTGAGCTAGACTCTGCTCTCCTCTCCACCCCTCTTCCATCAGCTGCCAATCATAGGTCTCTGGGACTCAGCTCCAATCTCACCTTGGAAAGGACACCTTCCCCATAAGCTCCAGAGAGTATATAAGACCTACATTGTTATTAACTATGAGTCCCCAATTAGACTGGCAGCTCCCTGAGGGCAGGGAGTGTATTTGCCTTTCTGTGTATACCTCCCTCAGTAGTAGTAAGTACTAAATGAGTGCTGAAGCCCCAAGGCTCCCTCTCCTTTTAGAGCTGGGGTTGAGATCCCAGGGATACCTACAGTGGGGTCCAGGGGTGAGGTCCAGGAGGAGGGAGGGGCTCTTGGATCTCTGGCTGTACTACTCACCCTGAGCCCGTGTGGATGGGTCCATGGCATTGGGCAGCAGCGGCTGGGAGCCCGGGACTCCCACAGGTGGCTACAAAGGAGTGCCAAAAATAAAGCCCAGGGACAAAGAAATGGGCCTTGCCCTCCCCTGCCTGCCCTCAAGCCCCTGCCTTAGCCCTTGGTCCTCCTGGCCCAGAACCCTGGGCAGGGGAGACTCAGGTAGTGTGCCAATGGAGGCAAAGAGGCTTACCTGGTTTGGCATTCGGAGGGACGGCCGGGGGCCTGCTGGGTACCGAGGGGACATGAAGGGCTGCAAGAAACCAGGTAGATCATTTGGGTCAGCAGTAAGAAGAGGCTAAGGGGGAACCTGGCCCACTCCCCATCTCCAACCCCATGGGGCCCAAGTAATATTGGCCTCCCCACTTTCCCCAACACTTCCTGGCA
>CM053580.1:546547695-546560029 GCA_028627135.1 Pseudochirops cupreus
TGCCCCCAACAGATTTCTTGCTTCTCTCACACACAGACTTCATGCGTTTTTCCAACACAAAGGGACCCTATACCCTCCTCTCCCCCCACTTCTCTCTCTCTCTCTCTCTCTCTCACACACACACACACACACACACACACACACACACACACACACTCTACTTTCTTCTTTATCCCTCTCAGACACAGATCCCTCCCCTCCTGTATCTCATATCCTGACCTCTCTCATACACAAACACCCCCTACTTTCCTACCCTAAAGACCTCATGCCTCTCTCTCCCCCACACACAAAGACCTTACATCCTTTTATATTTCTCCCTCTCTTACATACATAGACTCCAGGCTTCTCTCTCTGTCTCTAAACAAACATACACTTTCTTTTCTCTTTCTTGTAGACCTCACACACTCTCTCCTACCCTCCTTCTCTCATTCTCAGAACCCCATATCCCCTTTCTCACCCAGACTCCTACCTTCCACAGACCTCATACCCTACTCTCTCTCTCAGATAGATGTCTCCATGTTCCCCATAGACTTCATGCTTCTCATATGTACACCCTATACCCTCCTTTCTTTCCCATATAGATAGGCCCCATGTATCTCTATCACATACATACCCTACATACTTCTGTCTCTCTCTCTTTCTCTCAGATCTCACACCCTCCTCTCTCCTTTTCTCATCCACAGACCCCTCTGACATTCCCACATCTTCCAAGAACCCCTAGCCCCTTTCCCCTACAGATCTCCTTTGCCCTGGGCCTGCCCCAGTCTCTCAAACATACAGACATCAGCCCTTTAGATCACATAGCCTCCAAGGCTTCCTCTCTCTAGTGCTCTGTATCAGCCCAACACCTCTCCTACACACACAAACCCCACAGACCTCCCTCCTTCCTGCCTCTCTCCCACCCTCCCCCCATACATATAGACTCATGCCTATTTCTTTCTCTCTCCCACACACACAGACCCCACGCCTCTCGTTCACATGCAAGCCTACAGACTCCATGCTGCTTTCTCTCTTCCAAACATACAGACCCCCAAAGCTGCAAAGACCTCCAGGCCTCTCTCTCCCCAATTATCCCTCCCCCTCCTGCACAGAGAGGCCCCCACATCTCTCCCTCTCCAGGCACACACTCCACAGCCCCCTCCCTTAGTTCTTCCTCTTACCAACACATACTCACACACCCACACTCTGCCTCTTTCTCTCTCACCGACAGACTGTATCTCTCGTCTATACACAAGCCTCCACTCTGGCAGGCCACACCATTCCTTTCTTTCTCTCTTACACAAACACATGGCCATAGGCTCCATGCTGCTGACTCACACACAGGTAGACCCCTTTCTCTCTCTCTTCCTTTTTTCTCTCCTTCTCTCTCTCTCTCCCTTTCTTTTCTCCCCTCTTTCTCCCTTTCTCTCTCTTTTTTCTCCCCCTCCCTCTCTTCTCCCCCCTCCCTCTCACCCACTATTTTTCTCTCCTTCTTCTTTCTCTTCTCCCCCTCCCTCTCTTTCCCCCCTCCTTCTCCCTCTCACCCACTATTTCTTTCTCTCCCTCTCTCTCTCTCCATTTCCCTCCCAAGACACCCATATCATCTGCTCTCTCTCACAGACACAAACACACATCCCACAGATAACTGCATCCCATACCCACATATACGCAGAGCCCCACACAGCCCTACATACAGAGAGAAATTTGACCTTTACCCTCCCTACAGTCCCGCCTCATTCCTGAGACTGCCAAAGGACAAGTTTGCCCCCCGCCAATCCTACTCCCCAGGAGACAGACCCATTGTGGTACCTGAAAGAAGCCAGCCGGCATAGGCATCCCATCACTGGGAGCCATGCCACCCATCACCGGGCTGGGTGCTGCAGCTGCACTCTGGAAAGGAGAAAGAGAAGGGTCAGCAAAATCTACCATAATGGGGTCTGAGTGTCCTCACTCCCAACACTAGGCCTTCTGTCCCTTACCTATCCCAGCCCTGGGGCCCCTATGAAGGGATGGATGGTAGTACAACATATAGAAAGAACACTGCACTTGGCATGAAAGGACCTGCATTCAAATCCTGTCCTCTCTCACTACCTTGGGATGTTAGGCAAGTCACTTCTCTAAAGCTGTTTCATCATCTATAAAACGAAGGGGGTAAGCTAGACCTATAATCCTATGTATACTGTGGGTAGGTAGGCCTAGAGTTGGTGAGCTGTTCTGATATATGTCTCTTTTCTGTGCCTCAGTTTCCCCACCTATAAAACAAGGAAGAAGGAATCATTGATCTCTAAACTCTGACACTATGTGTTCTAAGGGCCCTCCCACCTCTGACATTCTATGTTCTAAGGGCCCTCCCAGCTCTGACATCCTGGGTTCTAAGGGCCCTCCCAGCTCTGACATCCTGGAGTTCTTCTAGGTCCAAATCCTAAAATTCCCTAATTCAGAGTATCATGAGATCCTTGACCTTAGAGAACAGGTAGGCCAAACTGAGGCCCAAAAGGAGAAGAATCTTGCCCTGGGTCACAAGCAGTATGGGCGGCCCTCCAAAGCCAGGGGTCCCCAACTTTATTGGAGCCCTGGAGGGCAGTGAAGCTGATGAAGCCTATGGAGGGAACCCTTGTTTGAAGCATGTTTTGAAAGGAATAAAAGACTCAAGAGTACTAGGGAGCCCAAAGGTTCCTAGAGATAAAGATGTCATTTCCTCCCATCTGAGATAACAAACAGATGGGTCTCAGGTTCAGGATCCCGGCCCCAGTCTAATCCATGCAGGAAAGTGCTAAGTCCTGAGGAAAAGACAGACTTGCAATGCCAAGAAGGAGCATCTTAGGGCTTTATCCCCTCCCCTCCTTTCTCTGTCCCGCCATCTTTCAATCCCCAGCCCTTCTAGGAAGCCTTGGCAGACCTGACAGTCAGTGTGGGCTCCTCAGGCTGGAAGGTGGATGAATTACATGCTTCCTCGGGGGATGTGAGGCTGTGTCTTGTTTCTGTCTAATCAGGCATTTACTAGGTGCCTATGACAGGCCAGACACTGTGCCTTATAAACTCTGGGGATACGTGGACAGAAACCAAACCATGCCTGCCCTCCAAGACCTTCCAGTCTCCTGGTAACAAACAAAAGGGCATTGCAGATAAGCAGCATGCATGTAACCATCAGAGGAGGGAAGAAGGAAGTACAACCAGCAGAGAAGATCCGGAAAAAAGGCTTTTAGTAGGAGACAATAGAAGAGCGGAAGGAAGCAGAGGATGTTAAGTGGCTGGGTGGCTCAGTGGATAGAGCGCTGGGCCTGAAGTCAGGAAGACCCAAGTTCAAATCCTGCCTTAGACACTTCCTGGCAGTGTGGCCCTAGGTAAGCCACTATACCTCTGTCTGCCTCAATTTTCTCAACTGTAAAATGGGGATAATAACACCACCTGGAGTGATGCGAGGACGAAATGAGATATGTAAAGCACTTTGCACAGTATTTAGCACACAGTAGGAGCTTTATAAATGCATTCTATTATCATTACCATGAGGCCGAGGTGAGAAGGAAGGGCATGGGGGACAGAGCGTATAAAGGTCAGGAGGAAGAAAGTCACCTGCTGGTTGGAGGGCGGGGGGCAGGAATGGGAACCAACATATATTCACAGTGTGTATATATATTCATATATATTCACAGTCTGAAAATCATGACATCAAGTCTACGAGCAATTATGAAGTGCTTACTGTGTGCCAGGCCCTGAAGGCAAACCCTGAACCCTGAACACCTGCCCTCCAGGAGCTTATATTGGAATGGGGAGTTCAGTACATACAGGAAAGAGGCAGAGGGAAGGTTATGGAAGTCATTGGTAATGGGAGGGAAGGGTGGGGTTCTCTTTGAGAAAGTGGGATTCCTGGGGGGTCTTGAAGGAATCTAAAGAGCCAAAGGGAAGGCGGAGAGAATTCCAGGATTGGGGGATAGCCAGAGTAAAAGCTTGGTGTCGCCCTCAATTATTCTCTCTCACTGTCCCCCCCCCCATACCATATCCAATCGTCTGCCAAGGCCTGTCAACTGGACCTTCCTGACATCTCTTGGGTGTGCCCGCTTCTCTTCTCTGACACGGCCATCACCCAGGGTCTGGCCCTCATCACCTCCTGCCTACACTGTGGTGAGAGCCTGCTGGTTGGTCTGCCTGACTCCAGGCTCTGCCCACCTCAGTCCATCCTCCACTCACTGTCAAAGTGGGTGCTTCCTAAAGCCCAGGTCTTACCAAGTCACCCCCCCCCATCCCCTAAGCCCAACTCAATGAACTCCAGTGGTTCCCTACACCTCCAGCATCAAACAGAAAATCTTTTTTGGCATTCAAAGCCCTTTCCAGCCTTCTCCCCCCTACCCACCCACTACATATTCTTTGACTCAGTGTCAGAGAACTCACATAAGACATGTCCAAACTCCTACCATTTTACCAGGCTATTCCCATGCCTGGAACATTCCCCCTTCTCACCCCCACCTCCTGGTTTCCCTGAAATTGCAGCCAAAATCCCACCTTCTACAGGAAGCCTTTCCTAGTCCCCTTGAATGCTGATGCCTTCCCTATGTTGATTGCCCCCACTGATCCCCTCTATGGCTTGGCTGTCCATGGCTTGCATCTTGTCTCTCCCATCAGACTATGAGCTCCTTGAGAGCAGGAACTGTGTTTTGCCCTTCTATGTCTCCCCAGCACAAATTTTTACTGACTGACTGAGAAACTAGAAGAATTTGGCAACAGACCAAATATGAGAGTGTGGAGTTAAGGCTGAAAATTGAGGTGGGAAGCCTAGGAGACCGGGAAGATGGCAGTGTCCTCCACGGTAAAAGGAATGCTGGGGAGGAAAGGAGGATTTGGGGGGAAAGATAATGAGTTCTTTTGGGTGCTGTTGAGTTTGAGATGTCCAACAGACAGACAGTGATGTGGGGCTGTGGCTCAGGAGAAAGACTGGGGCGGGATCTATAGATCTGGGCATCATTTACAGAGAGAGGATAACAGACCTTGGGAGCTGATGAGATCACCAAATGAAGCAGGACAGAGGGAGAGGAGAAAAGCGTCCATGACAGAGCCTTGGGGGATACCCAGGGATGAAGAAGCAATAAAGAATGAGAAAGTACAGCAGGATGGTGGCCAGGAGGAAAACCAGGGGAGAGCCCTGTGTCATGGAGATGAGAGAGGAAGAAGTATCATGCAGGAGCGATGGACAGTGCTGAAGGCCTGAGAAAGGGCCAAGAAGGACGAGGACTGAGAAAAGGCCTTTGGATTGGGCAAGTAAGGGACCACTGGTGACTGTGGAGAGAGCTGTTTCATTTGAGGGTAAGAGGGGTTAGGAGAGAGAGAGTGAGAGAGAAACAGAGAGATAAAGACAGAGACAGAGAGAGAGAGAGAGGCAGAGAGAGAGAGACAGAGAGAGACAGAGACAGAGACAAAAAGACAGAGACAGAAAAAGACATGTAGACAGGGAGAGAGGCACAGAGATGGAGACAGAGACAGAGAGAGACAGAGATACACACACACACAGAGGACTGTGAAGAGTTCTATTGGTTGTCTGCTGCTGAGTCCCCCTCCCCCCAATTTGAGAACATTTATTCATTCATTCAACAACTACTTGTAAGACACTTCTTAGGGCCCAGGGGTGGGAATGCAAAGACAAACATTAAACCATTCAGAGCGCAAAAGTTAGATCTCCTTTTCCAGAGCCAGACCCAAGGTTGGGAACATTTTTCAACAAAAGGCTTGCTGGGGCACAGTGGACAGAGCACTGCTCCGGAATCCGGAGGACCTGAGTTCCAGTGAGACCTCAGACACTTACTAGCTGTGTGAACCTGGGTAAGTCACTTAACCCCAATGCCCTCCAACAAACAAACAAAAGCCTTGTTACTGAATAATGGACTAGTCCCTGCTCTGCCTGGTTCCCCCGCCTGCCATTATTTTCTCATGTACTTTTTCTAGGACTTTAAGAAGGGTCCCTAAATGAATCCTGCTTTCAAAACTGAGTTAAGTTTGAGTTAAGACAACCACACCTTCTATCTGCAAGTAAAATTGACTTCAACATTATTGCAAATGAGAGACACGCCCCTCCCCCAAAAGCAGAGTATTGGAAAAAACCCAACCAAACCAACCAACCACCTCTCTGATCTGGAGTGAAGCTGCATGACAATGACCAGAGGCTTTTGTCCCTGGTCGAAAGCCAGTCTTTTAGGATCCTGTAAGACTCTAGATGGGAGAAAGTGGTCCACTTGGGCTCCCTGCTTTTCTTCAAATCATGAAGTTAGTAGGCAAAGTAGCTATTGCCATTCTTTCGTGCTTATGTTCTCTGATCCTATCAACACAGCCCTGACAACTGGGTAGTATAGTAATTATCACTAGCTTTCCCCTTATTCATTAGTGTTTTCTTTCCCATATTGTCACCTGTCGTAGACCAGACTTTCATGCTCTCCCTCTTCTATGAGGCAGATACGCAAAAAGAGTATAATCTTGTTGGGTGGATGCTTTTACTGGATCTATGAATGACTAAAGAAAGTTTCAGGGTAGTTAATCTGCAAGTCTTGTTTGTGACTTCCTGTTTGTTTGTGCCTCCGTACATGGTCCTAGGATTAAGTCTTAATGTATAATAGCCTTAGGCTAGGGTAGGGAGTGGTCAGGACTAAAGAAGGGTCCTGGCATTTCAATTACCTCAGAGTCTCTGCGATAAGGTATATAAACCCTGTGATTTTCTTGTATTTTGGCTCTGTATGAAATGGCTCTGTAATAAACAGACTATCGAATACATCCCCGTCTCTCTTTCATGCAGCTGCTTGCTGGGCCATATTTCTGTGCTGGTTACAGCAGTCACCTTATCCCGGATATCCTTATCTGTCCCTGCTGCACTCTGTCTTCCAAAACGTGTAAGCTCCTTGGAACAGGGACTTTTGTTTGATTTTTAAGTCAATCCCCAACCTCTCTCAGTCAAATGTCGTAAACTTGGATTGGCTTGGATTGTATTGAATAGTCTCCTAACCTCCTGTTTCTCCCCCCCCAAAAAATCTGTCCTGCCAAGACAATTTTCCTACAGCACAGGTCTGACCATGTCCCTCTCCCACTCAAGAAGCTTAAGTGGCTGGCTCCCTATCACTTTTAGGATAAAATACAAACTCTTAAGTTGGAGATTTAAAACTCTTCCCAGCCAGGTATCAGCTTACCTTTCCAGGGTTATTTTATAGTACACCTACTTTGTATGGTCCATATTTTATCCAAATTGGCCCACCTGATGAACTTCTGAACTCAGCATTCCATCCTCATATTACATACATGACTTTATATTTAAGTGAATATGAAGAGTATCACTTATCCTTTCAGGGACTTGGTTTCCCCACCTGTAAAGTGATGTTCTCTAAGGTAGCTTCCGGCTCTATATTTACAGTCCTATAATTATGTCTCATTCCCCCTCTACTGTGACTAAGCCTGGTGGTTCTTCTCCATCTCTATCCTGTGCTCCTTGCCCCCCCCAATCACCAACTTGGGTTAGGCAAAGCAGGGCACTTGCTCAGTTGGCCCCAAGAAATGCTCACTGATTGACAAGTCACTGAGAGGCTCAGTAATTCATTCAACAACTATGCAAGAAGGCCCCCAGGTGGCAGGCCTGAGCTCTGTGGAGGGAAGCCAGAACAGGCTAAGCCCTGTGTCTGCCCTCAGGGAGTTCACCATTCATCTAGCCGGGGCCAGAAGACGGGGAACCAAGTGCAGTGCTGCTCAAGATGGGAGAGGACCCCAAGGGAAGGAGAGGTCTAGGCCACTGGAGCCTAAGGAGCTTGGCAGAAGAAGCCTCTATGAGGACCAGGTGATCCTGGAGGGCTGCCCAGAGGAGATGCCATTGGAACTGGGCCTTGAAGGCTGAGTGGCACATTTGGAGTCAGAGGCTCCTGGCCTTCCTGCAGCCATCTCTCCTCATTCCAGCTCATTCTCCACACTTTTGCTAGTCATTTTCCTAAAGCACGTCTGACCATGTCCCACACATGTCTTTACAATACCTGGATATTTACATAACACAGAAGTTTCCAAAGCTTGTTACATAATTTCACTTAAACATAAGGTAGATGAGTATTGGGGCAGCTAGGTGGCACAGTGGATTAGAGGGCTTAGCCTGGAGTCAGGAAGACTGAGTTCAAAGCAGATCTCAGACCCTAGCTGTGTGACCCTGGGAAAGTCACTTAACCTTGCTTGCCTCAGTTTCCTCATCTGTAAAATGATCTGGAGAAGAAAATGGAAAATCACTCTGGTATCTTTCCAAATGGGGTCACAGAGAGTCAGACACGATGAATACAGGTGGGTATTACTGCTCTTAGCTCTGTTTTCCAGAAGAGGAAACCGATTCAGAAGGCTCATGACCAACCACAGCATCCTCCTCCAGTATCCAGTCTCTGCCCAGGCTGCTCCCAAGGCCTGGAACTCTCTCCCTCCTCACTCCTGCCTCTTAGACTCCAACGGGCTGCTCAAATGTCACTTTCTACAGGGACACCTTCCTGATGTCCCCCAGGGGCCTGTGCTCCCCTCGTCACCCTCCCTCAACCCACTGGCCTCAGAGCTTATTTTGTACATACTTCTGGGTATATCTTGTGGTCCCCCCTCCCCATCCTGATAAGCTGCTGGAGAGCAGAAAATTTTGCCTTTGTATCCCCAGATCCAGCCATAGCTTTAAAAAGACTCGTGGGCTGACTGATGGTCGAGAGGCCTGTACTTGTCCAGGTTAGGATTCAGGCACTACCACTCGCTGACTAGTCCCAATTCCTTCATCTCAAACACAAGAAGACGAAGGTCAGTCCAAAAGTAGTGAGATCCAAGCCTGGCCTTGGGAGTCACTCAGTAAGCATGCATCATGCGCTTCCTGTATGCTGGGCACTAAGTCTAATAAAGGCAAAGACATGGTCCTTGCCTTCAGGGGCTGTCGATCAAACGGAGGATCAGGGAGACCTAGGTTCACTTCTCAGACAGGAGGTGTGTGACGCTCAGCAACCACGTCTCCGTGCCTCGATGTTCTCATTTGTCAAATAGGGATTAGAAGTAGACCTCGCGCTTCAGGGCGGTAGTGATGTTCAAAGGGGGTAAGTACCTACAGCTGCGGCAAACTGGGCTATTATCACCATCATCAGCAAGCCCAGAGGCCGAGGCTCGGGTCCTCTCTCCAACATTCTCCAGCTCAGTTTCCGCACAGCCGTAGGAGGAGGAGCCAGAAGAGGTGGGCCCCCAGTGAACCCCGCCCCATCTGTTATAAGTTTAGGGGCTCGGAGTGCCTTCCCACTGCCCCTCCCTCCTCCGGGTTCCGGGGGTCCCTCAGGATCGCTGGGTCTAAGAGGACCGAAGGGCAGAAGGAGGGGCCCCCCTGCCTTTCCTTCCAAAGGCAGCAGCCCAGTGCCGGAGGATTAGCAAAAATACGGGGGTTTAGGAGAGAAACCGGGATTGTCAGGGCCGGAAAGAAACCATCTAGCTAATCCGACAGCCTCCCTGGAGAGATGAGGACTTATCCAAGGTCACTTAAATTAGCCAGGACTCATACCTGGGTCTCGGGAGGGGGCTGGGTCCGGGGAAGCTCCCTCTTTTGCCCTCCCTGGTTGGGGGCCTCACCCGCTCCAAGGCTTAAGTCTGAGCCAGGAAGGCGGTAGCCCCGGGAGGGGGAGGCGCCGGTTTTCTAGGCGGCTGGACCCAGCTGAACTCGCGGGAGGGCCCGGCGCAAATCATTTGCAAGACAATGGCGAGTCTGTGGCCGCCGCCAAGACCAACAGCGCCCGGGGCGAGGCTGCAGAGTGCACCCCTCCTCCCAGCCCGCCCAGCCCTGCCCCGGGCCCACGGGCGGCCAGCCAACCGGCGGCCCCACCTTAACCCTCTTCACCCCAGCCTGGTCCAGCCCCGGAGCCCCCTGCCCACTCCAAAGTCTGCTCCTACGCGCCAGCTGGCGGTTCCAGTAGACCCCCAGATGCTTTCTCCGGTCCTTGCCAGCGACTCTGGCTTGTTCCTTTTTGTAGGGTGGCCCTGGGACGGGAAGCTGGCCTGATTTTGTCCTGAGCCCAAAGAAGAACCTTTACCTTCCCTCCCTCGGACTTATTTGCCTTATTTATAAAATTTTAGGAGGGTCGATCCGCGGATCAGACTTGATCAAAAGATCACAGATTTTTAAAATTATTTTTAAGAAGCAGCTAGACTTGGAGTCAGGAAGACGCGAGTTCAAATGTGGCCTCAGATCTTCTCTAGCTGTGTGACTCTAGACAAATCACTCAACCTCAGTCGGTCTTAGTTTCCTCATCTGTGACTATCTCTAGTGGTTGTGAGGATAAAATAAGATTGTTTTGAAGGCTTTTTTGGTTTGTTTTCGTTTTTTTAAGAGCTAGAAGAAAGCTTGGAGGTCATCTGGTCCAACCCTCCCATTTTACAGATGAGGAAACTGAGGCTAAGAAAATTTGCCTTCCCTCACACAATTAGTAACTGTCAGAGATGGGATTCCAACTGGGTGGCCCCCATGCCCCCACTACTCCCTGCTGAAGGTGCCTAGCTGCCACCTCCGCTTCAAGTCAGTTACCAAAAGAAGCTTAATGCTTACTCCCCTACTCAAAAATCTTTAGGGGTTCCCCAGCCCTCCAGTCTGGCCCCAACCTCCCTTTCCAGTCTTGTTATTTCTCCTCTCCTCCGGGCACTCTTTAAATTCCAGCAAAACTGGATTACCAGCTGTCTCCTGTCCACCTCTCTATACCATATGGCCACTGGCTGTCCCCTCCACTTGCACCTCACTCCCTTCTTTCCTCTAGGTTAGGGGTACTGAACCTGTGGTCCTCTAGGTCCTCGAGTGAGGCCCTTTGACTGAATCCAAACTTCACAGAACAAATACCTTTAAGAGAAGGATTTCTTCTGTAAAACTTGGATCACATATGGTCACTTGGGTCACATATGGCCTGGAGCCCGAAGGTTCCCCACCCCTGTTCTAGGCCTGTTCTTTCAGGCTACCTCTGTGGAAACCCTGGAGGACTCCATGTTTTCCCTCTCTTCAGAACTTTCTGTTGTATTGTTTGGACATCACCTTTGCCTCCAAAACAATGAACTCTTATTATCTCTGGGTCATTTCTTTCCTCTCTCTCGGAGCACCCTGTAGAAGCTTCCAGAGGGCAGACAGTGTCATCCTGGCATCCCTCAGTCCAAGCTCCAGCCCAGCGAACATAGCAAGTGCTTAAAAAAGGGTGCAGGCCTGACTTCTGTGGACCAGGCTCCCTTAGAGCTCCAATGTTCCACATTCCAAGATCCCTCCCAGCTCTGGCATTCTTTTTTCTAAGGTCCTTCCCAGCTCTGACATCCCATATTCTGTGTCCTAAAGGTCCATGAACAGTGAAGAGGGTCCTTCCTGCAAAGGCACCCTAAGTTCTAAGGGCCCTTCCTGCCCAGACATTCTCAGTTCTAAGGGCCCTTCCAGCCTGGACATTACAGTTCTAAGGGGCCCTTCCAGCTCTCAAGCCTCTACCAAGATCCTTCCAGGCCTCTCTGGACTTTCATAGCTTCCCCTCCCCCCTCCCCCAAGCCCAGCCCTGAGGGCAGCGCCAGGCGCCGCAGAGCTTCCTGGACGGGTCGGAGGAGGAGGAAGCCGGCAGGCGGGTGGACCTGGCCCTGGGGAGCTCGTGGGTGGCTGCCTCTCCCCACCCTGCTGGGGAACCAGGGAAGGGGGTGAGCTTGTGTGTAGGTGGATGAGGGATGGGGGCGGGGTCCCAGCCCTTGCTCCTAGAAGCCCCTACTCGGCCTCTGAGTGGAGTCTGAGGGGTTACTTCCCCGAGGCGAGGCTCAGCCCTCCTTGGGACAATCCGGGGGGTTGGCCTGGAGGGCAGGGAAGCCTGGGCGGGGGTGGGACTGGGGAAGGCTTGGAGGCGGGGAAGTCTCCCCTCCTCCCTCGGGCCTGGGATTGGGGAACTGGGGGGCCCCCTCAGCCTCCCCCCCTGTCAATCAGGGCCTGATGAGCTTCCCGGAGAAGGCAAAACAGCCGTTGCTATGACAACTGGTTGGGGAGCGCTGGGCTTTTCCTGAAGATACCAAGGTCACAAAGAAACAGAGACAGAGACCCAGCAAAGGGGGGAAGAGACAGAGAAACCAAGAGACTGGGGACCCAACAAAGGAAAGAGGGGGTGGCTGAGACCCAGAGATACAGCAAAGGGAGGGAAAGGAGCTGAACACAGCAAAGGAAGTAGGAGGGAACTGAGAGCAAAAACAGGGGAGTCTCTAGGATGCACAGAGAGGGCAGAGAGATGGAGAGACCCCCATGGAACCAGGAGAGAGAGATGCAGACTTGGGCCAGGAGAGAGAGAGAGAGAGAGAGAGAGAGAGAGAGAGAGAGAGAGAGAGAGAAGAGAGAGGGAGGGAGGGAGAG
>CM053580.1:546560529-546583029 GCA_028627135.1 Pseudochirops cupreus
GAGAGAGAGAGAGAGAGAGAGAGAGAGAGAGAGAGAGAGAGAGAGAGAAGACAGAGAGGGAAAGAGACAGAGAAAGGAGGGAGAGACAGAAAGAGAGGGAGATAGAGAGGAGGCGCAGATAGTACAGACCAAACGGCCAGAGAGGGGCTTGGAGCTGCCCCTACCCTCGGGGATCAACTGAGCTGTCTATCCCCACCCCCACATTGCTGCCTAGGGACTGGGGGCCGAGAAGAGCTGCTGGGAGTGGGGGCCTCTGGCCAGGCCGGGCTCCACCGACAGGATGTCCGCCTAGCTTCCTGGCCATGACCCGGCCCGCCTGCTTCCCTCCCCCTCCACTCCCCCCCACAGCCGGGCGATTGGTCCTTCATTGCCCAGCCAGGCCTGGCGCCCCCAAGACCCGCGGGAGGGGGGTGGGTGGGCAAAAAACTACGGAGTCTGAACCGGTCTCTCCCCAAAGCCCCAGGTAGGGTTGGGGCACCCTCCCCCCCTCACTAGTTGGTAACAGATGTGGAAGCCTCTGCTCCTCCCTGCTGCCCCCCAAACCCACTGATCTCTGCCCTGGGGCCTCCCTGAGCCTGCCCCCCTTCAGGGTATGGAGCGCAGGCTTGGGTGGGAGAGGGGGGAGACAGCTGGGGTCTGGTACTTCTAGGATCAGAGTCTGAAGGCTCTAGATCAGCGGTTCTCAACCTGTGGGTTATGTTCAATTTGTAACAATGAAAATACATCCTGCATATCAGATACTTACGTTATGATTCATAATAGTAGCAAAATAACAGTTATGAAGTAGCAATGAAAATAACTTTACAGTTGGGGGTAACCACAACATGAGGAACTGTATTAAAGGGTCACCGCATTAGGAAGGTTGAGAACCACTGCTCTAGATCCTGAGGCAGGTATGAGAGAAGCCACGGATGGGGGACCCCCAATTTTGCCAAAGCCATTTGCCCTTCCTCCTAGCATCATTCTTCCTCCTTTCCATTTCCAGTCCCCTCTTCCTCTGCCCCCCCCATATCCCCAGGTCTTGCCTTCTTTCCGGGTCCCCTGCTCCCTCCCCATCTCTACCAGAGATTCTCCCAGTATGCTCCTATTCTCCAGGCCTCTCCCTTTTCCAGAATGCCCCTCTCCTTCCCAGACCCACCCTCCACGTGTCTCGTCTCCCCTCTTTCCAGGCTAACCTTAGCCTTTGTCTAGCCTCCCTCCCCCCTCGTTGTTCCTCGGGGACTGGCTCCCTGCCCCCACTTGTGGCCAGAGCGGGCCGGTTGGGGTCCCGGGGGTGCTCCGCTCTACCCATTCTTTTCTCTCTCCCTTCTCCAATTCCTCCTGTCTCTCCCCTCTTCCGTCTCTCCCTCTCTCCTCTCGCCTTTACATATGCAAGGCAGTGCTGCCATGGCAACGGGGCCTGACTCCGCAGGGCTGACCCGCGAGGCAGACGGCCCTCTGAAGCCGCGCGTGTGTCTCACTTCAGGAGAATCTCATTAATTCTGAAATGGAAATGGGCCCCGCTCCCTGCGCCCAGCGCCCCGCTCCGCTCCGGCTCCGGCTCCGGCTCCGGCTCCGAAACCCCGGCCTCCCTCCCCTCCTCCTCCTCTTCACCCCCTCCTCTTCTCCACCCCCTCCTCCCCAAGCTCCCAGGGCTCTAGTGCAGAGATTTGGGGGCGCGGGTGGGGGCGGAGGCAGACACAGGCAAGCAGACAGACCCACTTGGAGCCTGATGGAGAATGGGTGCAGGAGAGAGAAAGGAGGGATGGGGAGAGAGCCAGAGCCAGAGCCAGAGAATGGAGCCTGCGGAGACAGGCCGCGGAGAGACAAAAGGGGGGAGAGGGAGGGGAGGGCCCCGAAGAGCTAAAGGGCAGATTTGGGGAGTAGGAGGGGGTCTGACTTGGCACTGGGGATGGGGGAGGGGCCTGTGCCAAGCCGCCTAGAGTAATCACCCTGCCCACAGCAGGCGAACCCTCCCTAAATGTTTCCAGAATGAAGTTAGGGAGTAGCTGGCCAAGAGACCGAGAGGGCCAGAGAGGGGAAACAGGAAAGGGACCCGTCGAAAAGGACTAGGAGACAGAGGAGCAGAGGATGCTGGGATGGAGGGGATGCTGAAGCCAAGATGAGGCCAAGGAGTAGAGGCTGAGGCTGAGGCAGGGACAGAGGCTGAGAATGAGACAGATTGAGGCCAGGAGGGGAGAGGGGCTGAGGCTGAGTCAGGGACAAAGACCTGGAGGGGAGAGAGGCTGAGGCTGAGGTTGAGGCCAGGAGCGGAGAGAGGCCAAGGAGCAGACCAGGCAAGGAGAGACCCTGAGGGATGAGGGGCTTAGGCTGAGGCCAGGAGGGAGGGCAGAGAGGCTGAGGCAGAGATGAATACTACAGCGAAGCAGGGAGGTTTTAGGGATTCTTTTTGGCCATGGCAATCCCATCTTTCTCCACCTTGCTAGGTCTGTGGCTCCATCTGGCTTAGGCTCACCTGCTCTACAATGATGACTTGCTCCCTTGGCAAGCCCTCCCTTACTCATCTTCCCTCTCCTCACCTCCCTTCTCACTTTCCCAACCATACCCTTCTCCAGCTCTTGCTACTCCTACCCCACTCCTTCCCAGCATAGGGAAAAGAGGTGAAGATGGCCCGACTGAATGGAGAAGGGAGGAATCTCTGGAATAGAGGAACAAGGGGCATTTTCACAGACAGTTTATCTCCACTCTCCTAGTCCTTCCCCCCCCCCCCAACAGTAGCCACAGGCTCTCTCTTGGAGAAAATCTGGCTCTGTCCTGAAAGCTAGGAGGGTGTGTGAGAAAAGGGGGTGCCTGCCATCCCTGATCTAAAACCCAGCTAAAGAAAGAAAGGGTTACAGTCTGAGATAAGGACTGAACAGGAGACAGAGACATGGTATGGAGGTGGGGGTTGAAGTTGGGCCCCACTACCCCCACTGACCCCCCCCTACTCCCTGGCTCAGGAAAGAAGGAGGAGGATGGTTAGAAAGACTCAACCTTTTATGGGAGCCAAGTCTTGACCTGCACCCCCTCCCCCACAGCCCTACCCCCTACCAGAAAAGCCTCTGGGTAAGGAGGATCTGGAATCATACCCCCAGGGAGACAGTCAGGCTGGGATGAAGGCCTCTGTGCTGGAGACTAAGTTTAGGCTCTGAGCCTCCCAAACATAAATTCTGCAAGGCTCCTGTCTCTCCAGTTCACACCCTCACCCCACCAGATAGCTCCATCTGATAAACCTTAGAGGAGTCTTGCTGGGGGCGGGAATGGGGGAGGGGAGGGGAAGGTTGGAAGGCTAGGTGAGAAGGTAAGCCCCCTGCCCCAGCCAGCCCTGCGTGCGTGTGTGTGTGTGTGTGTGTGTGTGTGTGTGTGTGTGTGTGTGTGTAGGTGCGCACTGGCTGTGTGTGTGTGTGTGTGTGTGTAGGTGTGCACTGGCTGGGGGTGTGTGTGTGTGTGTAGGTGTGCACAGGCTGGGTGTGTGTGTGTGTGTGTGTGTGTGTAGGTGTGCACTGGCTTGTGTGTAGGTGTGTGTGTGTAGGTGTGCACTGGCTGGGGGTGTGTGTGTGTGTGTGTAGGTGTGCATGTGTGTAGGTGTGCACTGGCTGTGTGTGTGTGTGTGTGTGTGTGTGTGTGTGTGTAGGTGTGCACTGGGGGGGGTTGCGGGTAGACTCCCCATAATTGTATGTATGGCGTGTGGCTATTTGTGTTGGTGGTAGGGTGCTGTATTACCGGGTGTGTATTCTCCTCTGTGTCTGCAGTGGAGAAGATGAAAGAGCACTGACAGCAGTCACAGGATCTGGGTTCAAATCCCACCTTTGATGCTTACAACCTTTGTGACCTTAAACAAGTCACTTCTCTCTGGGCCTCAGTTTCCTCATCTGTCAAATAAGGGAGTTGGACTAGATGACCTCAGGGGCCCCTTCCAGCTAGGATATTATTTCTTCTGGGGTCTCTCTCTGGGCATAGTACTGGGATTGAAAGAGTTTGGACTTGAAAGTTAGGAGAGACTGAGTTCAAATGCTGCCTCTCACAATTAATATGAAAACAAGAGCCTGAGTGTCAGACCTGTAGTCAAGAAGACTCATTTTCCTGAATCTAAATCTGGCCTCAGACACTTACTAGCTGTGTGACCCTGGGCAAGTCACTTAACCCTGTTTGCCTCAGTTTCCTTTTCTATAAAATGAGCTGGAGAAGGAAAGAACAAACCTTACTCCAGTATTTGTGCCAAGAAAACCTCCAATGAGGCCATGAGGAGTTGCACACTGGCCTCTCTGAGCCTCAGCTTCCTTAAATGAGACAGAATGCTGAAAACCTTAAAGCAGTCATATGAATGATTCTGACCTCTGTGTGAGTTTCTCGTATTTGTATACAGGGTTGGAGTCATGGGAAGGGGGGATAGGGGAGAAACCATCTTGGGAGCAGGAAATACCCCTGGAAATAGCTTCTAGGAGCTCAGTCTGTAGAGGCAAGGCATCTGGGAAGTGGCCAGACAGAAATGGACAAGCCTCCTTAAGGCCCTGATTTTTAATCTTCTCCCACCCCACCCCCTAGGGGGAATGGGCCAGGACCTAGATTTACTAATGGGGGGTGGGGCTACTCTGGGGCTTGGGTGTGTTCTCCTTCCTCAGTTCACCCTAGTTAGAAAAACACATCTCGTTCTGCCCCGCTCCAGAACATATATGCAAAGAGTCAATATTGACCCTTCTCCCAGCAATCCTGCCAAACTCACCACCCCACTCAGCTCCAATATTCTTCATCTTCCCTTCTGGAGTTCTCTGGAGACAGATCCTAGTTAGGCTCTAACTCTGGCCTGGATAGGAGTCCTGACTCTGCCCCTAAATTGCTTGGTGACCTTTGGGTAGTCACTTCTCCTCCCTAGGCCTGGGAGAAAGTGACTCAAATACTCCCCATATCCCCACGTTGTAAGAACCTTTTGGCTCCCCTATGCAGACTTCATGAAAGCAACAGCCCTCTCTTTGTCATTAGAATTTAGAGGTGAGGGCGAAGTCTCTTTCATAGCAGGACTTTCATAGCTGGACCACCCACAAAAACCATCCCTGACATTCCTCAGCCTCCTCTGCCACCAGTCCATCCACTCCCAGCCCTTCCCTTTCAGACAAGAGATCAAAACTTTGGGACTGGGAGCTGGAAGGGGCCAAGGGCAAGGTGGTGTAAGCCTAAGCCTCACAGACATATGTGTGAGGGCACATGTGAAACTCAGTGCCAATAACCTAAGAGCTGGGGTGGATTTTAGGGATCATCTTGTTTAGCCCCCTCATTTTACAAACAGGAACTAAAGCCCAGGGCCACTCAGTAAGTAATAATAAATGTTGCATTTCTAGACTAGGGGTCTAAAACTAGCAAAAAAAAAAAACCAAAACCTTTTACAAGGGTTAACTCATTTTATGGTCATAATGACCCTGACAGGCAGGTACTATTAGAGATGGGGAAACTGAGGCAGAGAGTCAAGGCCAAAGTTAGACATGTTGTAATTAATCAGAATTGCTAACATTTCGATAGAGATTTAAGATTTATAAAGCACTTTATGTGTTAACCAGCACTTTATGGTTTACAAAGCCTTTTCCAAAGGTTAGCTCATTTGAAGTGAAGGACTATTAGGGCTCCCTGTTTTACAGACAAGGAAACTGGGACTGAGATTAGCTAAGTACCTTGCCCAGCAAGTATCTGAGGGAGGATTTGAACTTAGGTCTATCTGACTCCAAGTCCAACATTAGTCTATCCTCTAGACCAGCTAACAAAGCCTAGTTCTAGCACCTGATCCTTTGTCTCCCAATCCAGTACTCTGGGTTCTTTTCATGCTGCCACCCAGGGGTGTGCTGGAACCAGCTTCCTGAGAGCCAATAATTAAATTTTCAGTGTAAGCATTTACACCTTGGAAATCAGCAAAAGCTACAAACTAGCGGTTTTTTAAAAATGGTTTTTGTCAACTGTTCAGACTTAAGAAGGTGATGGAGAAAATGTTAAGACTATAGAATAAATGTAAAAATCTATGCTGAGTACATTTTCTTTCTGGTGAGCCGATTGTTAAAGGTTCATCGGCACAACTTTGCTGTAAAATTATGTCTTCTACTTGGGACCAAAAAACCTTCTCAAATAGGGGAGGTGCTGCTTGGAAAGCAGCTGGTCTGGGAAAGATCTGGCAGATTTAGTGGCCTACAAGCTCGGGATGAGTCCACAGTGGGATAAGGCAGCTGTCCTCTGTCCTCGGGCAGACCACATCTCTGATACTGTGTTCATCTCTGGGCTGGGTATTTTAGGAAGGATAGTAATGAGCAGGAGAGCAGCCAGAAGAAGATAGCATCCACTTAAGGAGGAGAGAAGAAGGAGAAAACTTGGGTCTGAGGGATTAGTCTTATTCTGTTGGGTCCCAGGGAGCAGAACCAGGAAGGAGGGTGCTAAAGAGGCCAATTAGAGCCATCACCCCTCTCCCTTTCCCCCAAGAGAGGGGGATTGTGAGTCCCCTTACCTGGAGGCCTGCAGGGAGAGCCTGGAGAGCTGGCATCTATTGGGCACATTGTGGAGGGGATGTCAATGGGGTAGGGCTCCCCCCAACTTGGAGAGTCTGTGACTCTATGAGTCTATCAGGAAAGCTGTGTGAGTGAGGAAGTCTGTATATGAAGGTGAGTGTGTTTATGAGGGGGAGGTTATTGCATGAAAGAGCTGGAGGGAGGGGGGAAAGAGGAGGAAGGGGAGAGGGAGAGAGAGGGGAGAGAGACAAGGGAGAGAGAGAGAAAAAGGGGAGAGAGGAGGAAGAGGGAGTGGGATAGGGGAGAGGGAGGGAGGGAGGGAGAGAGAGAGAGAGAAAGAGTGTATGTGTGTGAATATTCTGTGCCCATAGCATTTGGAGCTATGCCTAAAGTTACCAGGCCCAAGTTTGAATCTCAGCTCTCTCACTTACTATGTAGGTGACCGTGGGTCACTTCAATCCCCTAGGCCTCAGTTTCCCCATCTGTAAAATGAAGGGGTTGGCCCAGATATCAGATGACCTTTCAGGTTCCTTCCAGTTCTTAATCTTTGATCCCTGTAATCTATGGCCCCTTCCTGTGTATGCCCATTTGTAGGAAGAGAGGTGAGGCAGCCTTAGACAGAGAACTGGCCCTGGGATTGGGAAGCTGTAGAATTTAAACCTTGCTTGTGGGTCCTGGTGGCTCCATGACCCTGGGAAAATTCTGTAATCTCTCCGTTCCCAAGGCAATTCCTGAAGTTTCCAAGCAGGTACTGACCTTCATGGGTAGAGGGAATGCCCACCTAGAGAGGAGTGGTCAGCAGAGAAAGCAAGGCCTCTGGGGAGCCCGGAGCCCTGCCTATCCTCTCCTAATTGCTTGGTTTGTCCCTAAGCTTCTAGGGCCCTCCAAAAGGGCAGTAAGTCTATCCTGGAGCAGACAAGGGTCACCTCCTCAGACACAGGACCATAAAGTAACAGAGGAGTCTTCTTCCAACACTTGAAATTCTTATGAGAAAGAAAACCAGGGGTTTAGAGTAGAGGCTTCCATCAGCCCCAAAGCTGGAGGACTGAGGCCAGCACGCATGTATTCATGTACATCCAACACCAAAAGTCTTTCCAAGGCTCTCTAGCTACCCACCCACCAGCCCCAGGTCTGGCCCTGGAGAGGGCAGGGACTCACGTAATCATGAAAAGCCTTGGCTTCACTAGAATGCTCACAGGTCTCTCTGCGATCAGGGGCAGCACAGTACAGGTCCCAGAATACACTGTGAGGAAAAGAAAATGATTAGGAAGACACAGGCACAGCCTTCTAATCCATATGGGTCCCCACCTGACCCAATGCAGGCCCTATCCTCTTGTCCTCAGACCCCTCACCACAGCCAATCTCCCCCCCCCATCACTCCTCCCTGGAAGCCCTTGCCTCACTGGACCCTGCTAACCCCAACCTTATCCCTCCCTCCCCCATCATTCCTCCCTGGATGCCCTTGCCCCACTGGACCCTGACCTTGCTTACCCCAACCTTATCCCTCCCTTCTCATCATTCTTTTATTTCATTTTTTTTGCTTTTTTTTTTTTGGAGGGGAGAGGGCAGGGCAATTGGGGTTAAGTGACTTGCCCACAGTCACATGGCTAGTAAATGTGTCAAGTGTCTGAGGTCGAATTTGAACTCAGCTCCTCCTGACTCTAGGGCTGGTACTCTATTCACTTCGCCACCTAGCCACCCCCCATCATTCTTTTCTATCCTCTCCATTCCCCTCATCTCAAAGCCTCTGCCCCTTCCCCCATCACTTCTCCCTAGAACAGCCCTGCCTCACTGAGGACACCCCCCCAATCACTTACCACCACCAGGAGTGCAGAAACCCTGGGGGCTCCCCCAGTGTAATATTCTTCTCCCACCGGATCTGTCAGAGCCAGAAGCAGGTTAGGGAGAGAGACCCTGCCCAGCCCTTCCCCCTCTCCTCCCCCCAAAACTCCCACCTGGCTTCCTTCCCTTCCCCCCATCTTAGAAATCTTGGCTCTCTCATCTCCTCGGGTCCCCCAGCCCTGCAAACCCCCTCATTCCTCAGAGTTCCTTAATTCTAAATCATGGGCCTAAAGAGCAGCAATTAGAGAGGGTTAGTCATTCAGTCCCAGCAATCTCAACCCCCTCAGCGTTTTCAGGCACTGGATCCTCTAAACACCCCCCCCCCATCTCAGTTAAAACAGAGCCAAGGAACCTGGGAGAGAAAGGGGTGGGGGTAGGTGAAAGGAGAACAGGGAAGAAGAGGGAAGGGGGAGCTGAGCAGGAGTGGGCGGCCCTACCCCAGCCAGCTGGTTCTCACCTCCGACAAGAAGGTCTGCGCTGACTTCTGGGCTCCCACATGAAGCAGATACTCATATACATATAGCGCCAACCTACACAGAGAAGGGCGGGCTCAGGGCACAGGGAAAATGCACTGGAGCCAGGTATGTGGGGATCTGTTTATCAGAAGACAGGCTGTTCTGTATGTTCCTGTCCCCAAGCAGACTGGAAGCCTGCTGAGGGTACAGACAGTCCTTTGGGGCTTATGATTCACAAGTACCAGAGAGCTGGAGATGGAAGGGACCATCCTGTCTGACTACCCCCCACCCCCTCACTTTACAGGTGAGGAAACCAAAGGGTGAGGAGAATAAAAGGCAGGATTCAAACCCAGGTCCTTCAGACACCTTTCACTGAACCAATGAGTTAAGTCAACAAGCATATATCATGTGTTAATCATGAGAATTCGAGGAAACTCCCAAACAGCCCAGTCCCACAAACATCCCCTCCATCACCTAGAAGACAATGTGTAAGTAACCTGGTGGATACCAGTCAATCAGTAAACATTCATTGATTATCTAGTATGTTCCAGGCCCTGTGCAGTTAATGGAGGGAAGGTACCAAACTGAAGAGGACCTGGGGAAGCCTTCCTGTAAAAGAGGATTTTTAGGTGAGATTTAAAGGCAGCAAGGAAGCCAGGAAGGAGAGCACTCCAGAGCATTTGGGGGATGGCCTGATAGAGGCCAAAGTGACCGGGCAGAAGAGTACAGGGTGGAGAGGAAGGCGTAAGAAAACCAGAGAGACCAAAGGGGGCTAGGGCTAGGCTGTGAAGATGAAGGGCTTTGACTGCCAAACAGAGGCAACAGGGAGCCACTGGAGTTTGTTGAGTAAGGAGGTGAGGTGGTCAGACCTATGCTTTAGGAAAATCACTTTAGTGGCTGAATGGCGAATGGAGGGGACCCTGAGGTAATAATCCCCTATCAACAGTCTAGGAGTGAGATGATGAGGACCTGCACCTGAGGGGTGACAGAGTAAAGGCACTGGCAGCTGGGGGGCTGGGAGAATCAACTGAAAATGGGATCTCAGCTGAGACCTGGAGAAAACCAGAGAAGCTCCTGGGGGGAGGGGAGGGAGAAGATTCCAGGAATGAGGGACAGCTGTACAAAGGTCCAGCGCTAGGAGGGGGGGGGATGACTGGGAATAGCTTCTTGCTAAAAATGGCCTTGAACTGAGTCTCAAAGGAAGCCAGGGTCCATGCTAAGGGGCTCCTCCTCTTGTACTTTCTCTGGAGTACCTGACATCATTTAGGGGGAGCACCCTAAATCAGGAGGGGCAGCCCTGGCCTAGGAGCCAAGAGCCTTTGGGGTCAGTAAATCCTGGGCAGAGCCTGGATCTCCCTGTGTCTCCAACTACCTTCCTTCTCTGAAAGTCTTAGCTTCCTCTCCACAATCTCCTTCCCCAATACTTAAATGCGTGCTTGTGTCCCCTAGCTTAGAAAGCCCTTCCTAGAACCTGGGGATGAAAACCAGCTCTGGCATCAGCCACTAGTGTGACCCTGCACAGGTCATTCCCTTCTCTGGCCTTTAGTTCCTTATCTGTAAAAATGAAAGTGTGGGCTAGTCCACCTCTAAGACCCCTTCCAAATCTAATGATCTTGTGCTTTTACGATCCCATGATCTCTTCCCCTCTCAAGCTACCATCCTGCTTCTTCCTGATCCATGTTCTTTTTTCTCTTTCTTTCCCCATATTAGTCGTGTTGTAAACAAACAAAAAGACACACGCACACACACACACACACACAATAAAAACAAAATGTAAAAGGATACTTCAATTTGCACTCTGATTACATTAGTTCTTTCTCTGGAGGTGGACAGCATTTTTCATCATGGGTTCTTTGGAATTGTCTTGGTTCATTGTATCGCTGAGAATAGCTACGTCATTCACAGTTGATCATCCTTACAATGTTGCTGTTACTATGTAGAATGCTCTTTTGGTTCTGCTCACTTCATTTTGCATCAGGTCATGTAAGTCTTCCTGGGTTTTTTCTGAATCCATCCCCCTTGTCATTTCTTATAGCACAATAGCATTCCACCACAACTTGTTCAGCTATTTTCCAATTAATGGGAATCATCCCTTCAGTTTCCGATTTTTAGCCACCACAAAAAGAGTTGCTATAAATACTTTTGTACATGTGGGTCTTTTGCCTTTTCTTTTGATCTATTTTGGAATACAGCCCTAGTAATGGTGTTGCTAGTTCCAAGGATATGCACCATTTTATAGCCCTTTGGACGTAGTTAATTCTCCAGGATGGTTGGAGCAGTTCACAAATCCACCAACAGTGTCTGACTCAACTTCTTAAAGGAACAGTCAACAATTGCTCATGACCATTCATTCATTCATTCATTCATTCATTCTTCAACCCCTTCTCATCTGACTTTTGTCACCACTGATCTCAAGCTGCCATTTCCAAGGCCCTATATCTCCTCTTCTTAGGCAGCATCCTCCATAATCTCTTGACACCACCACTGGGTGCTAACATTGCTCTGACCCTGCCTCCAGATGCTCTCCTCTCTTGCCTTTGGTGACATTGTTCTCTGGCTCACTCTTTTCCCAGCTGTCAGATTGCTCTTCTATAGAATCTTCTCTCACAGTGAACCTTCCTGAGACTTAGCCAGCAGCCAAATTCTTGCTTTCCTTCTCTATACTCACACATATATATTCTCTCTCTCCCTCTTCCTCCTTCCCTTCCTCTCTCTCCTTCTTTTCCCCTCCCTCTCCTTTCCTTCTTTCTCTTCCTGAAATTGATTCCATTTACCCTCTGAGTGCCAGATATGTCTTTTATGCAGGTGATTCTCCAATCTGTATCTTATTCATTCATCTATTTAACATTTATTAAGCACTTACTGTATGCAGAACATCTGGCTGAGCTTTGGAGGACATGCTATGTTCAGAAAAGACAGGGCTGCTGCCTCACTAGGGAACTCATAGTCTAGTAAGAAGCGAAGTCAATAATAATACATAGCATTACTGGATAATTGCATCAGAGAGTGCTTAAATCAGGGGTGGGGAGCCTGTAGCCTTGAGGCCACATGTGGCCTTCTAAAGCCTCAAGAGTGGCTTTGAGGCCACAGGTTTCCCACCCCTGGAAATGAAAGTCTGAGAGGGAAGGCTGTTATCAAGAGGGGAGGGTGAAGATCTGGAGAGGCTTCTAAGAGGTGGTATAAAGTATCTTGTGTAAACGGTGGCTGAATTAATGGGTAGGATTTCAACAGTTGTGGAAGGAGAGAGTGAACATCTCAGGCACAGCTAACATCCAGAGCAAAGATATGCAGATTGGAGAACACTATTCAAGAAACAGAGATTTGTCCATTTGAGCTGACTGTAGAATGCATACATGGGAGTAATATGGGGTCATACTGGAAAGGTAGGGTGGGAGTTAGCTGTGAAGGGCTCTGAATGCCAGGCAGAGAACAATCTCATTCATTCATTCAGGAGATGTTCACTAAGTATCTATTACATATTAGGAGCTATGAAGTATATATACCAAATTAGGATGGTCCTAACTTTTCTCTCACACCATTAACGGTATTCCATGTCCACTAAGATGTTCAAATAGCACCAGTCTCATTGTGTTCAACACGGAATTCACTATCTTTCCCAAAAAAACTTGTTTCTCCCTGGGCCTCAGTTTTCTCATCTGTAAAATGAGGAGGTAGAGGTAGATGGCCCCTGAGGTCGCATCCAAGCCCAGTGCTAGGATTCTGGGTCCTCCCCTGAAAGGGGTCAGCCTCAACAGGGAGTATTTCCAAGTGATACCAATGTGAGTGTCTGGCTAGAGCAAGAAGTGGGCCAGGGTGGTAGGATGAAGGGTCCATGAAGTTCATCTACTCAACTCTAACCCCTTCCTTCTACACTGGAAGAAACGAAGACCAAGAGAATGCCCAGGATCAAGGGAGTAAATCAGGAGATGGAGATTTGAAGTCATGTCCTGGGATGCCACCAGACTAGAGGACCCTGAAGAAAAATGGTATTTAGATGACTTTATAATTATGACCTACATTTACATGGCACTTCATGGTTTACAAATGCTTTCCATTCAATATTCCTGCAAGGTGGGTGTGGCAAGTAGTATTTGTCCATTTGACAGGCTCAGGGAGGGCAATGACTTAATCTGAAGGCACGTGCCTGGCTTTAACATCAAATCCAGGTCTACTGGCTCCAATTTCCACTAGACCACAGTCAGATTGAACTATCCCACTGAGAAGTTTAAGTATTTCCTAGTATCAATTAGTGTTTTCAAATCCTCTGAGCCTATATATGCCTGTTCTGAAACCTCAAAAGCCTTCACGGGCCATGATCATCACTGCCATGGATGTGAAGGGCCATCATGGGGCACAAAGATTGAACTGATTCCGAAGGATCTCCAGAAGCCAGGAGAAGGGTGAGAGAAGGATCTCAGCTTCCCCTATGACCAAGAGAATCAAATCAATGCTGCCATCATCCCAAGAAGGACTGTGTCAACCTGTTCCCCCATGACTTCATTCACCATCCCTAAAACTTTCTGGACCAAAGTGCCCTTCACTGGACATGACCTCCCTACCTGCCTAGTCCCCTCCATTAGAATGTAAGATCCATGAGGGCAGGGATGGTCTTTTCTTTTCACCAATCCATACTAAACTCAGCCATCAAAGGGAGCCTCCCAAAGTGAAGGTCTGACCATGTTGCCACCCCATTTTTTTTCAGTCAAATCCAGTGGGTGCCTCCAGGATCGAACAGAAAATCTTCTATTTGATTTATGAAGCCCTCCATCACCTGGCCCCTTCCTACCTTTCTAGTTTTCTTACACCTCATACCCTTCCATGTATTCTAAAATCCAGTGACACTGGTCTCTGGGCTGTTCCTCTCACAAGACACTCCATCTCCAGACTTTAGGCATTTTCACTGCTGTCCTCAGCCCTAGAATGCTCTCTCTTCTTGTCTTCAACTCCTGGCTTCCTTCAAGTCCCAATTAAAACCCCAACTTTTGCAAGAAGCCTTTTTTGATCCCCCCTTAGTGTTAGTACCATCCCTCTGAGATTTTCTCCAATTTCTTCTGTACGTATCTTGTATACATGTAGTTGTGTGCAGATTGTCTTCCCCATTAGAATGTGATCTCCTGAAGGCAGGCACTGTTTTTCTCATTCTTTGTCTCTTTTAGTGAATGCCTCATTATTTATTCGTTTATGGCTGAAAGGGATCTTATACATCATGTGGTCCAATCTACTTATTTTGTAGATAGGGAAACTGAGGTCCCCAGAGGTGAAGTGGTTTATCCAAAGTAATAGCAGAAGCATGATTCAAACACTTGCTCTCTGAAACTCAAACCTGTGCTTTTCACATCATGCTAGGCTGCCTTATGGACAAGCCTCCTGACAATTAGAACTACCCAAAAGTGGGAGCGGCTAGGTGGCGCAGTGACTAGAACACCGGCCTTGGAGTCAGGAGGAACTGAGTACAAATCCAGTCGAGATACTTAACGCTTACTAGCTGTGTGACCTTGGGCAAGTCACTTAATCCCAATCGCCCTGCCTTCCCCCCTCAAAAAAAAAAGGAAAAAAAAAAGAACTACCCAAAAGTGAAATGGATTGCCTTGAGAGTTAGTGAATTTCCCCATCATTAGAAGTCTTCAGGTAGAAGTTCAATGAGCATTTAGGGGAGGATGCTAAAGAGAGGGTTCCTGCTCTGGCAAGAGTTAGGACTAGATGTCCCTTGGTGTTACTTTAAAGTCAGATTCTATGAGCCTAGATTCTCCTGGATTGGACAGGGGATGATAGAAAATGCTGGGGTGTAAAGGAGACTCAGCCAGGGGCTTTGGGGAAATCCTGGGGGTGAAGTAGGAGCCCCATGGAGTAGGGTCCTTGGAAGGAGGTACCCCTGAACTGAGCCAGAAGGTAGGAGGAAAAGAAGGGGCCCATCTCCTCCCCAATAGCCTCGGGGTACAGCATCATCAAGGACCAGTAACCCTTTACTTGGCTAGACCATAGGATGATTAGGCAGCTGAAGATCAGATTAAAAAAAAGAAGCTTTGAAGGTCTCCGCTGAGTACCTACCCCAAAGATGCTTCTACATTTCTATCAGTGACTTGGAGAAAGTCATAGAAGCATGCTGGCTTCCAGCCTAGGTATTAGCATGCCCATCAAATTTTTGGGTGATATAAGGCTGACAGAATGAGGATTTAAAAAGACCTTAACAAGCTAGGACCCTGGGCTGAATGGAACACAAGATCCAGAGAAATATCAGATTCAAAAAACTGATGATGGGGGAGGCCTGGCTAAGTAGCAAAGATCTGGGGGTTTTAGTGGCCTACAAGCTCAGTAGGAACCAACAGTATGTGACAGGGCAGCCAAAAAAGTAAATGAAGTCCTGGGGCAGTAGAGTTTCCAGGAATAAGGAGGTGATGGGCCCTCCACATTATGCCCTAGTCAGACCACACGAGGAGCAGTGTGCTCAGTCAGAGGTGCTACTTTGGCACTTTATTTAAGGAAGGACAAGATTAAAGTGTCAAGCATCCAGAAATGGGAAAGCAGGATGGTGAGGCCCTTGAACCTGAGACATAGAAGGATCACTGGAAGGAACTAAGGTTTAACTAGGAAAAGTAAAAACTCAAAGTGGGCAGGATAGCTGCTTTTGAAAGGCTATTACATAGAAGAGGGATGCACCTGGTTCTGGGATGACAGTTATAGCTGCCCCACCCCTGTTTTTAGATTTCCTAATATGTAAAAGAAGGGGGTTGGACTCAGTGATCTCTAAGGTGCCTCCCAGCTCTGACATTCTACCTCCAAGATTATGAAGTGCCTCCTCTCAGCTAGGACCATCTAGATTCTAAGCTTTTAGAATATAAAAGCCTTAGGCCTATAGACTCTAAGGCCTCCCCCCTCCCCCCCAGCTGTGACATTCTGGACTAAAAGCCTTCTTTCCCCAGCTCTGACATTCTAATTTACCTTCTCTGTTCTAAGGGATCTTAGGGCCTTCTAAGTCAGTGAGCAGCCACCCTAAGCCCAGGCGGTCAAGAGCTACCCTACAATAACAAGCCTTTGCCAGAAGGCCACGCCTGCTGTGGCAGTAGGAAGAAGGGAGGCCACTGAGGTGGGGTTGGAGGAAGCCTATGTGTGTATGGGGTAGTGGGGGGGGGGGATTGTGGGGGAGGGGACTCTTGGGAAACGAAAGCCTGATAGAATGGGCTTTCAGCCTTCCATCTTTTCTCCATCTTTGGCCCCAGCAGGGGAGGGGGAGGCCAGGGACCCTGGGTCTTACCCAGAAGCCCTAGCAATGGAGGAGGGTCCCATGCCACAGAGCCCCGACCTGGGTCCGGGAGCCCTGGTCTCTGCTGCCCAGTCCTTGAACGCTGGAGACCACCTCCCACTCCAGGTCCCTTCTTCTGCCCCCTGGGCAGCCAAGTCCCGCCCACCCCCCAAAGTCTCCAAGTTTCCGGCTCCTCCAGCCTCCGACCCCTCCCTGACCCCAGCCCAGGCCAGTCCCCAGGGAGGCCCCATGCCCCGCCCCGCAGCGGAGTCTGGAGCTCCTCCCCGTCGCCAGGAGCGGGAGGGGGCCAGGGGACAGACGGACAGGTGGCCGCTGGGCGGGGCCGCCGGTGGAGGGGGCGTGTCTGCCCCCAGGGGCCCAGGGGGCCACCTCTTAGCCAGCAACTTTCCTGAGAGCTCCTAGTACTTAGAGCAGCAGGAGGGCGGGGACGGCGTAGGAATCCTGGGGTCCTGGGGTCCTGGAGCCAGGGTGACCAGCCTAAGCTCAGTGATCTGCTACTGCCGGGAAGGAGGGATGGGAACGGTCCCATCCAGGCCACCGCCTCCTTCCCCTGGGCGGCCTTCTAACCCTTCCGGGCCCAGGCTGTCTTGAGGTCCCCAGGACCTCCAGGGGGGATATCCCAGCCTAGTTCAGTGGGTGGACAGACAAGCAAAGCAAGCCAGAGGAGAACTTTCTGGCAGCTGGACCCCTACCTTCCACTGCAGCCCGGGGACCCCCAGCTCCGGGCCCCTAGTCCACTGCCGCAGCCTGGGCCCCAGGCCCTGGGGCTCCCAGCTTGGAGAGCCCTAGCCCTGCCCCCCGCCCCAATTCCTACCCTTCCCGCTCTAACTGGCTCCAGGCCGGCCTCTTCTCACTATCCGCCCCCGGCCAGGGGCCGCCAACTTCGCCGCGGCTCTGGTCCCAAACTTTTCCCTGGTGTCCCTCTGAACCCCCGCCAGCCTGGTCCCGGAACTCGAGTGTAAGCCTCCCCCCAGATCGTGTTGGGACTGACGGCGGTCTCAGGGCCGGAGCCGGGACTGGCAAGGGCGGCCCAGCCCAGTCCAGCCCAGCCCAGCCCAGCCCAGCCCCGTCGCGCGGCGCCCAGCGAAAACTTTAAAGGCGGCGGCGAGTTAGTACGTGGGCGACCGATGGAGGGGACGGGGGACTGGGATGGGGCCCCGCTATTTGTCCTCCTCCGGGGGCTGCCCTCCCCGTGTCCGACGCCCCCCCGAGGTGGCAGACAATTTGGACCCCGCGCAGAACGAGGACCCCGGCCCCCCAACTCGGCAGCTCCCCGGCTCCTCCAGCCTCCGAGCGCTCGGCGCTCCCCGCGGCCGCCCCGGCTCCGTTGTCGCGCCCGCGCCCCAAGGCCGGGGACCCCTAGTCCCTCTCCCTCCCGTGCGCCCTGGCCCCGCGCTCCCTTGCGTGCCCCGCAGCCCCGCGCGCCCTGGCTCCGTGCTCCCCTCCATCCCCTCTCCTCGCCTCTCCGGCGGCTCGGCGCTCCCTTCGGCGGCAGCCCCACGGTCCCCCCGCTTTCCCGTGGCCCCGCGTGCCGCCCTCCCCCCGCATTCGCAGCGGCCCCCGAGCGCCCCGCGCTCCCGGGGACTCCCCAGCCGCCCGGCTCCAGCGCCGGCGCCGCCGCACTTACTTTTCCCGAGCCTGGCTGTCGGAGGGGACGGCAGAGCCCTTTCCTCCCTTGGCGTACATGCTGCTTGTTTCTCTTTCAGACTTTTTCCCCTACTCCACACCTGTCAAAGAAAGGAGCCTGCCGAGGTCTCCATCTCCATAGCTACCCCCCCGCCCCCTTTAGTTTTACATCCCGGAGCTTTGGACAGAAATCAGGTACATTTTCCACGCGGGGGGAACTTGAAACGGTCGCGGCGGCTCCAGCTTCAGCTCCGGCTTTGGGTTTTTTTTTTTTTTTTTTTTGGTACGGCTGTTCCAGGAATCGCGCACTGCTCCCCCAGCTCCTCTCAGCCTCGTCTCCCTCCCTCTCCAGGCTCAGCTCTTAAAAGGGCGATGGCGCCAGGCTAGAGAGACCGCTGCGGCGGAGGGGAGAGGGTCTCTCCTCCCCTTTCCTCCCCTAGCTCCTCCCGCCCCCCAGCACACACTCTAACTCACATTCTGACACCCACGGCTCCGTGGTCCTCGCACACTCGATCACACTAGTGCACCCCGCTCCCCCTCCCCCTCCCCCCTCCCATCTCTCACATTGGTGGGATTTGCACATCTAATGCCTGTCCCACACCTGGCTTTTTTCTCCCCTGCACAGACACACACACACACACACACACACACACACACACACACACACATGCACTCACGCCCCCCAATACTTAGGGCTTCTCTCTTTGCCCTGACGGGTACCACCGCTGACACTTACAGCCCACCCCCAGGGTCACGCAGCTATACTCACACCCTTACACACACACACACACACACACACACACACACACACACACACACACACACACACACACACTGCCCAATGCAGTGCCACGGAGGGCAGATCCTCGCCCACCCTCACAAACCCACAGTCCCACCCAAAATTTCACTTGGTCGCAATTTAATTCAGCATTTATTAAGCCCCTACTCTGGTTACGGAACTGCTCTGGAGAACGGAGGGAAATTGCCAAGAGATTTACTCACAGAAATCACACAGACACACACGTGCGTACACGCAAGGTCACACAGACTCATCACACGCACAGGGAGGCCGCTTTTCTGCTCTCTTCCTTTTCGGGGGGAGGGGTCCCCGATTCTCAGAGCCCCCCCAGTGCAGAGGTTTTGCGGTCTTGGGGGTTCAGAGCCTGCAGCCCTGGGAGCTGAAGGCCTGGGGGTGCGTGTGTGCCCCTTCTCCCAGCCCCACCCCCGCCCCCTGGGTCCCCTGTTTCCCTCTCTCTTTCCCCCTTTAAAGCTGCCCCGGGGAGCCTGGGAGGGGAGTTCTCAGAGAAGTCTTTTGGCAGGCTGGGTTCCCAGAGCTCCCAGGCTGAGGGTGGGGGCAGTGGTGATGGGGAGGGGTGTCTGCTTCTCCTCTCCTCCCTCCCTCTCCCCTCCCTTTTCTCTGCTCGTTGTTCCTGGCCTGCCCAGGCTAGGGGCTCCCTCCCCCTCGAGCATCCACCTACAGAATCCTGCCTGTCTTTGACCTGGTGCACCCTGGTCTACCCCAACATTCATCCTACATCGGGAGAGGTCCAGACACCTTCTGGGCACCCCGCTCCTCTGTCGTGGGTGATTAGGGTTAGAAAATAGATAATGATCCCAGACATTTCTATAGCTTCTTACGTTCTCTGACGGCTATCACAGGTATTGTTATAAATCCCATCTGGATAAGAAAGCTGAGGTCCCGAGTCACGCTGAGACGAAGGCATCCCGCAAGTTCATGAGTCAGAATTCAAATTCAGCTTTCTTCCCCCATGCCCACTCTATTGTATTGTATCCTACAATGTGGGAAGTTATGATTGGCTGCTGTTTGTAGTTGTGCTTGTGGCCGTGTGTATAGCTGTGAGCATGGATGTTTCTCTGCCCAACATTGTGGATGTGGTTGTAAAAGGAGAAAGTCTGAGATTCTATGAGGTTGGGTGCATGTATGCTCTAGACAACTAGGTGGTTCAGCAGATAGTGTTGGACTTGGATTTAGGAAGTCCTGAATTCCAACCTTGCTTTAGATACTTCCTTGCTGTGAGAGTTGACCTCTTCACCTCAGTTACCTCAACTGTAAAGTGAAGACAAAAATAGCGCCTACCTCCCAGACCTAGTTTCCAGCCCTGTGTGACTCTGGGCAGATCACAACCATTCTGTATCTCAGTTTCCCCATCTGTACAATACCTTTCCCGATTTAGACTGTAAGGCTCGACTGAAGTAGTGATGAAGGGCTTTACACATTTTTAAGTGAATGTCAGTTATGATGCTAAGATCCTTGAGGACAGGAACTGTCTTACTGCTCTGTTACACGGTAGACACTGGAACCTTGATGGCAAGAAAGCTCCCTGGACTGGAAGTTGGGGTCCCATAGGACCACACACTAGTCGAGTGCTTTGCAGCCAGTAGATTCTCTGCCCTGGACCCATCTGTAAAGGGAGACTTTGGACTGGATGATCCCTAAGGTTCCTTCCTAGCTAAGAGTCTAAAACAGCCATCCCTGTCTGGTCCTCTTCCTGTCTGGCAGCTGTTGCTTCACCCCACCCCCACCCCACCCCCACCCCCACCCTTTCCTGACCAAGATCTGTATAAGGGAAGGAGCTGGGGACTTGCAGCTCTCTTTTCTCTTGGAAGATTGAGGTTCAAACCTGTGGCTAGCCTGGGGACCCTGACTCAGTCCTCGCCCCTTTTTGTGACTCAGTTTCCACATCTGGAAAACGGAGAGGGATGATGATAATAATTCTGACCTGGCCTCTCTCATAAGGGCCTTGTGAAGACTAAAGAATAAGATCAACTTAAAATGCTTAATAATGAGAAATCTCTAAGCATTGCCCTGTTTCCTCATCCCAGCTTGTTTTGTAAGGGTGTCCTGGGAAGCCCCCCCAGGATTAATAGGAGTGACCTCAGGGGTTCCCCAGAACAGTTCTGCCTTTAGTCAAATAATAATAATAATAACATTTATACAGCCCTTTAAAATTTGCAAAAACTCTTTATAGTATTTTATTTTAACTTCATGGGGCATTTTTATGTGAGGGTGCCACAGGTCCATATCATTACCCCCATTCTACAGATGAGAAAACCGAGGCTCAGAGAGTTTAGATAACTTGTCCAGGATCACACAATTAATAAAGTTCCTAATGCAAAACTTGACTTGCCTTGTCTTCCTGATTCCCAAGACCATAGGCCATGGTATCTTCGAGGCTGAAATAGTCTCGACAAGAGGTTTTCACCATACCAACTGAAAAGTGCCAAGGTGGTGGGTGACCCCACTTAACAGGTGAGGGAAGTGAGGCCCAAAAAAATGATATGGGCATGCCTGAGATCATGCCACAAATTAAGGGACAGGGTCTGGGTGTGAATCCTGCTTTGCTGACTTCAAATCCAAGGCTCCTGATGCCCCAGTGGCTGGGTTCCTTCTCCACAGCTCTGACTGCATCACCCCAAGGCTCAGGAACTGGGTGAGTTCAGCTCAAATCCAGGGCTCAGTCAATGATCAGAATTAACCAGAAGAGACAGATATTACCTTGGGGAGGTAGTGAGCTCCCCACTGCTGCAGCCTTTACAACAGAAACTAAAAAATCCCTTCTGGGGAATGTTGAAGAAAGCTTCTCCTCCTCACATGGCCTTGGGCTGCCTTGAGGCCCATCCATTCCACTCTCCAGAGTCCAGGGGGTGAGGAACCTTTGGCCTCAAGGCCACATGTGGCCCTCTAGGTCCTCGAGTGTGGCCCTTTGACTGAAGCCTTGAGACTGAAAGGTTCTCCACCCGTGGTCCAGACTCTGCTCAGCTGCCTGCTGACCTTAAAGGCCACTCTGGGATCTCTTCCCTCTTGGAGGCTATTCACATAAGAAAACCAGGCCCACTGGGTCTGAGGAGCCAGTGTCTCACCTCTAGAAAGCTGCCCATCCAGGCCTTGACTTGGCCTCCTGACCTCAGGTCATATGGAATAACCAGCCATAGTTACTAATACAGACTCAGGCCCCTTCAGTGACCTGGTTGGAGTGGAAGAGGGGACTTTGTGTTTCTTCTGCAAAGAGGCTGCATTTACTTGTCTCTGGGCATGTTATCTCCAGAGCAGAATGTAAGCTTCTGGAGGGCAATAGCTGTTTGCTCACTGTTGTTACAGGGGACTAATGAATACTTGTTGGGAGGGATTGAGTGAATAGGTCTGGGCAGTCCCTGGCTCTTGGGGGAGGGGCTTCCCATCCATATACCCTATACTGCAAAGCCCAGATAAATGGGAGTGGGATCCCCATGGGAAAGGAAGGGAGCTCCAGGACCTTTGAGTATGAGAGAGAAGACTGGCTCCCAAATCAAAGGCCATGGGTTCAGATCCTGCCTCTGCTCCTGGCACCGGCGTGGTGGTGGACAAGTGCCATTGCCACTCTGGGCCTCCATTTCCTTCTAGCTCTATGATCTCATGGTTATTTTTTTGCTATTTTATGGATGAGGAAACCGAAAGCAAGGGAAGCAATCTGACCTAGCGGAGGGCATGCAGATGGCAAATGACTGTGTTCATGCTCCCACCCTGTGTTCTCCTCACCACTCCAAGGGTCTGGCTTTTCCTCTGTCCAGTGTGTGGAGCAGAGACCCCGCCCAGCAATTGCCCAGCTCTGTCCTGTCCACTCACCCCAACCCAACAAGCACTTGTTAAGCACCCACTGTGCCTGCAACAAAAGAGAGAAAACAGCCACTGACCTCAAGAGGCTTACGTTCTACTCTGGGAAATGACATGTACAAAGATAAACAAATAGGAAACGCAGATATGATCCACACAAAGTCATGTTCTCCTCCCAATCAGGATGCTAAAGGAGACTGAGTCAGCAGAGGTCTGGGTACAGATGGGAACGGAGCAGGAAAG
>CM053580.1:546585529-546600291 GCA_028627135.1 Pseudochirops cupreus
CTAATGGACTATGTGACCTTGGGGAGATCAGCCATCTTTCCTCATTCTTCCTTTGCTCATCTGCATCATGGGCAGAAGTGTGCACTGGGCGATCTGTGTCTCCCAGGGCTGATGCTCTGTGTCCTAAGATTCCTCCCATCTCTGACGTGTTCCAAGGGACTTCCAACTTGGACATTCTGTGATCCAAGATCCCTCCAAGTCCTACATTCTATGTTCTGAGTCCTCTTCTAGACCTGCTAGTCTAGGCTCTAGGTTCCAAAGACTTTCCTACTTCTGACATTCTATGAGTTCCGGAGTGTTTAAGACTGAGACGAGGTATTTTTTCTGAAATTCAGATGGTGCCTGTCCATTACGGGAGGTGGTGACCCCCGTAGGCCCTCATGCCCACCTGCTCCCAAGTCCAATGTCTTGAAGAGATTGGGCAGAGCCCCGGGATAACCTTTTTGCCCCATTTCCTCTAGTCAATTACCAAACACATGCTTATTGATCACTTGCTCCCACTAATGACCAGTCCCAGCTACACAGCAGGCAGGCTTCTCCATCCCATAGATATTAGACATTCTTATGTGAAACCTCAAATTATTCCCATGAGGGGAGCAGGACAGGGATTTTAAATCTGAGGGGGGGTGGATCTGGGAGTCAGGAGATTTCTGGCTCTTGGACCAATCATTTCACCAGAGTTTATGATCTTGGGCAAATGGCGCTTAACCTTTGTTTGACTCAGTTTCCTCATCTGTGAAACAGGGATAATAGCACCCACCTATCTTCCAGGGTTGTTGGGAGATAATGAGGTAATATTTGCATCGTAAAATGAGATATTATTTGTAAAGGACTTTGTTAACCAAAAGCACCATATAACTAGATATCCTTATCAATCTCTTTAATAATCAGTTTCTTCATCTGTAAAATGGGAAAAAGGAAATGAACTTGTCTTCACTACCTCATGGGGCTTTGCACGGGAAGTAAGTGGCAGTGATTCATCACCAACAAACATTTATTAAGTGCCTACTGTGTGCTAGGCATCATACTAAGTACTGGGGATACAAAAAGAGGCAAAAGACAGTCCCTGCCCTCAAGGAGCTTACAATCTAACGGGGAAGAGAACATGTGAATAAATTTCTACAAAACAGGCTGTATATAGGATAAATAAGAAATAATTAACAGAGGGAAGGCGCTGGACTCTGGATTCTTGAGACAAGCTTTGGCACATCCTACCAAAGTGGGAAAGCTTCAAGTCCCTGCCTGGTAGGGACAGTCTAAGGTCAGAGAGCCTCCACCCTTTAACTGGGGGACCCGCTGGTTTGTCTTCTGCCAGATCACTCCTAAAGAGCATCTAACCAATTACAGGGGGATTTTGGCCCAAATACTGTGGTGGCCACACACTGAAAAAATTTCAAGTCCTTGAAGGTTTGAAATATGATGATTATGATCCCCATTTTCACAGATGGGGAAACTGAGGCCCAGGGAGAGGAAGTGATTTAAGATCACACAGTAAATCAGGGGCAGATCTGGGATTCGAGCCCAAGTCTCCTGACTCTCAAGTCCAGGGTTTTCCCCCTCCGATATCCAGCTTTGTGATACTGGCCTGCTCTCTCCTTTTCTCCTCAGTTATGAATTCTTTCTCTGCAGACCCAGATTTTCCAGGCCTATAGGGCAGGATAGATGGGGGACTGGCTTCCCCCTAGTGGCCACTGGTAGGAAGCACATAGTAAGAACTCAGGGGCCTCTAGGGCCTCAGTATCAATCTGTTGTTCAGTCCAACCTGACTCTTTGTAACACCATTTGGGGTTTTCTTGGCAAAGATCCTGGATTGGTTTGCCATTTCCTTCTCCATCTCATTTTACAGATGAGGAAACTGAGACAAATAGGGTGAAGTGACTTGCCCAGAGTCACACAGCTAATATGTGTCTGAGGCTAGATTTGAACTCAGGTCTTCATGACTCCCAGTCAGGGATTCTATTCACTGCACCATCTAGCTTTCCCCAGTACCAATCTAGGTCCCCTTTAAAGGTTCCTACAACTAGGGCTGGAAAGGAGCTTGGAGGTCGTTCTAATCCAATACCTTCACTTTACAGGTGAGGAAACTGAGTCCCTGAGAAGTTAGGTGACGTGCCTGAGATAGTGCAGGAAGTAGGAGCAGAGACCAGAGCTGAAGCTCTGGGGCTTACATGGACAGTGAGAGGACAAGCCAAGCTGTCCCAAATTGGGCTGGGTTACAGCAGGAAGCAGTGGGCACCCCATCACTGGAGGCTGTAGGACCATGGGTTTAGTGGTGGGAGGGCCCTTGGAGGCAGACTACCTCAGTTCCTTCATTTTACAGATGGGGAAGCCACTGAAGTGACTGGAGCACTGGGAAGCTGCTGGTACCATTGGCAGAAATAGGGAAATAGGGAAGGGGAGCTGGTTTGGGAGGAATTCATGAACCAGCCAGAGAATTTTGCAGCTTATCTAGTCCAAGTTGAGGACAGACTGTGGGTTCTCCTGGTCCCCTCTCCTTAAGCCCCAGAGCTTAAGGTAGATGGGCAGGTTCATTGCCCCTACCCCCACCTACAGGTAGATCTAAGGTCTACTTCCCTCTCTCCCACTCCTGCCAAGGAACACCAGCTTCCTCCTTTCACATCCTCAGTGGAAGGCAAAAGGCTGTGGCGTGACCAGGCAGCTACCCAGCATCCTCCAGGGCAAGCTTTGGTCAAACAAATGTCTGGGAGCAGGTGAGGATAGATGCCTAAAAGAGAGACTATCAGGGCAGAAAGGGACCTTAGAATCTAAAAACACAGAATGTCAGAGCTAGTAAGGAACACTTAGAACACAGAATGTTAGATCTGGAAGGAACCTTAGGCTATAAAAATAGACCGTCAGAGTTGGAAGGGAGTTTATGAATGTCAGATCTGGGAGGGGCCTTGGAATGTACAACACAGAATGCCAAAGCTAGAATGTCAGAGGTGCAAGGGAATTTAGAAACCAACTCCCTCCTTTTACAGGCAAGGGAAGTGACTTGCCCACGGTACTACAGAGGCACTAGCAGAGTCATGGCCAGAGCCCAGTTGTCCTTGAGACTCCTGTTGCCCCCTCTCACCAAGTCTTAGGAGAAACGAGGAGTGGAGGCGATGGGAATTTAACCTCCTCAGAGGCCCCCCCACCCCAGGTTATATTTCCTAGTGTTGGAGCCAGGGACCTCCCGCTCCTTGAAGAAGGCCCAGGCCATGTGCCCGGGGGATCATGGGGAGGGGAGGCGGCTGTTCAGGCTCAGGGGAAATTGCTTTGGGGGCTCTCCCCGCAGGCTCAATAGCTCCTTCTTACCCCCCCCCCCCCGCAGTTCTCTGGTCACCTTAAGTGCGAGTTGGGAGGGGAGGTGAAAGGCACCCCCAGACACTTGGCTAAGGGTGCTTCCCCTTCTTCCCCCCCCCCCCCCCGCCTCCAGTCTCTTCTCTCTGTTTACCAGATGCGGTGGCTTCTCCTCCCGCCGCCGCCCGGGTTTTGTTTGGGTTCTAATTTTTTGTTGCGCTTGGAAAATTACACATAATTATGGCTTCTGTATGGTAATGGCCCCATTCCACAGACCCCCCGCGTGACTCAGCTGTCGCTCCGCTGCCTCCGCGCGGGCTCCCTCCCTGAGAACGACGACAGCAGCCTCGAACCTCCCATGAACCGCCTTCCCCTTCACCGCACACGCCTTTAATGAGATGGGGGAAGGGAGGGAGAGGGAATGGGACGGTGTGGGTGTGTGTGGGGGGGAGCTTCCTGCTTGGAAACACTTTTCCACCCCAAATCCCCCCGCTGCCCTTACCTCTAATGGAGCTGGGCAGAGGCTGCCTAGGGGGGCTAGGGTTAAGGCTAGGGGAGGCTAGGACCAGCGCCAGTGGCGGGGCAGCATCTAGAGGATACAAAAAGATGGAGGGCAAACCTGTGGGTGACCTTATTGGGGCCCCTGAGAACTTACATCTCATCAACTTTTTTCTGTCCCCTACCCTGTGACCTCCTTTCCTGAATGCTTCTGCTCCATACACACCCAAGTGTCTTGGCTCTGCTGGGGAAGTTGAAGGATCTGGGCCCCTGGGTCCAGCCCAGACAGGGGAAGAACCCAATAACGAAAATAGACAACTTTCTGGGACCCAGGGGAAAGTCTGGGTGACTGGGGACATCTTGGAGAGGTCTGGGGTGTGGAATGGTAGGAGAGACTCTGCTTGAGGGATGGAGGCAGGGGAAGACTAGAGTTGAAGGGAACTTGGGCTAATAGAAATCAAAGGGACCTAAAGCTATGGTCTGACTGTGTCACTCCTCTGCTCAATTAACTCCACTGGCTCCCTATTACCTCCTGGGTCCAATATAGATTACTCTTTGGCATTTGAAGTCCTTCATTCTCTGGTTCCAAGGATCTTTTCCAGCCCTATTGTACACCATTCCCTTTAAGATACTATTCATTCCAGTCCAATTGGTCTTCTCACTGTTCTTCACACATGACATTCCATCTCCTTCCTCTGGGCCTTTGCCCAGGTTGTTCCTCATGCCCAGGATCCACAGCCTCCTCACCTCTACCTGTGACACCTTCCACCTTTCCAATGACCTTACATTTATTTTGTAAAATATACTTCAATGTGTTCGTGTTGACCCTCTAGAATGCAAGCTCCTTGAGGGCAGGGATAGTTTCATTCACATCTTTAAATCCTCAGTGCCTTGCCTGGCATTGCCTAGGTGCTTAATTAATGTTTGATTGATTAACCTCAAAACAGAGAATGTCAAGGTTGGAAAGACCCCTAGAATAAGAATGTCAGAGCTGAAGAGGGACCTTAGAACACAGAAGCTGTTCCCCTTGTGCTCCTCTGTTTCAAAGAATTTTTAATCTTCCCTTAAGACTCAGCTCTGGGACCCTTCCTCCATGAAGCTTTCCCTGAAATCCTCCAATAGTGAATAAGCTTTCTTCCTATTCAAACTAACCAATCACTTCTGCTCTCTTCCTCTCCACTCCATTTGGGGGGGGTGGTGGAGGTTGTAAGAGGACAATTAGACTTAAGTGACTTGTCCAGGGTCACATAAGTGAGGTCACATTTGAACTCATGTCCTCCTGACTCCAGGGCTGGGTCTCTATCCACTGCGCCACCAAGCTGCCCCTTCTATTCAATTTTTATCAACTTTAACAAGTTTAGCACTGGGGAGGAATCACTCAGTAACTATTTTTTAAAAATTTAACTCCCCTCTTCATCGCTGAAGAGGAAAGAATCCTGAACTGTGAGTCAGAGGACCTGGCTTCTTTTTCAACCTGCTTCATTCCCCAGCTGGCCAGATGTGTGGCCTTGGCTGGGCAGCCAGAACCCTTTCCTGAGTCTCCATTTTCTCATCAGTAAAAGGAGCATATTAGACTAGAGGGTCTTTTAGGTTCCTCCCAGCTCTGATATCCAGGGTTCTAAGAGCCCTCCCAGCTCTGACATCCAGGGTTCTAAGGGCCCTCCCAGCTCTGACATTCAGGGTTCTAAGGGCCCTCCCAGCTCTGCCATTCAGTGTTTTAAGGACCCTCCCAGCTCTGACATCCTGGGTTCTAAGGGCCCTCCCAGCTCTGACATCCTGGGTTCTAAGGGCCCTCCCAGCTCTGACATCCAGGGTTCTAAGGGCCCTCCCAGCTCTGACATCCTGGGTTCTAAGAGCCCTCCCAGCTCTGACATCCAGGGTTCTAAGGGCCCTCCCAGCTCTGACATTCAATTCCGCTTAAACAAGTACTATCAGCAAGTACTATCCATGATTATCCACACTGGTATGAATTTCCCTTTGTGGTAGTTCGATGAGGAGTCTTTAGAGAACAGAATGAATGGTGGTCACTTTCCCCATGGTTACACTTGAGTCAGTGTAGACCCAGAGCTGGCCTGAGAATCAGGAAGAAGTGAGTTCCAGCCTCTAAACTATGTTGGCAAAGTGGCCAAACATAGGCTCATGTAACGTTCAGTGCCCTGGCACTCTCTAAGAAACTGAATTGATGTGCTTGGTGTCTGGCACACAGTAAGTCCTAGGAAGAGCTAGATGGCTTGGTTTATCTGCATTGAGATGGGGATGGTTCCTTATTAGGAGGTCCTCACATCAGTGAAATCACAAATTTATTTTAAAAATTTGTGCAAGGAAGCTTGAAGTACTGGCTAGAGGGCTAGCTAGAATCCTAGCAGTATGACTTTGGGGAAGTCACTTACCTTTCATTGCCCCTGGCTCATATGTGACTCAGTCACTGAAATGCTGTATCTGCAGAGGGACCAGTTTGCTGAGAGTCCCTTGTACAGAGTCGTGCTGGAGGTGTTTGTTGAACTGAATTGGCTGTTAGGTCTTGAAGGGCACTTAAAACATAGAATGTCCTGGCTAGCAGAGACCTAAGGAATCATGGGAAGTCTAATCTCTTTGAGATGAATGAAGTGGGTTGGATGAGAAGACCAGAAGGTCCCTTCCAGCTGAAAACTTGGAGCCTGTGAATGTAGAACTTCTGCACTGGGAAGGACCTTGAAGATCAGCTTCTCCAGCCCTCTCCATTACAAACTAGAGTAGGGTCTTCCCCCACCAAGGCCACACAATACAAGTTAGCTGGTGGCTGAAGGTGGATGAGAAACCAGGTCTCCTGATTCCCAGCCCAGGGCTCTTTTCCACTCCCAGGATCAAGGGGGAAAATTCAATTAAGCTCAACAAATATTTATTGAGTGGTGCCTCCCAGGGAGCAGGCTCTAAGTTCCTAGATGGAGGTAGGGGAGGTGGAAGAGAGAGGCAGATCAGGGAGAGAGGTCTCCAGGTCCAGGGTTGAGGGTTGAGGGAAGCCTCAGGGGATTCAAGTGGTCTGTTAACTCCATCAGCAGGGTTGGCTTGGTTGTTCCACACAGACACAGGAGTAAGGGTGTGTGTGTGTGTGTGTGGTGTGTGGTGTGTGTGTGTGTGTGTGAGAGACAGAGACACACATACACAGACACAGGAGTAAGGGTGTGTGTGTGTGTGTGTGTGTGTGTGTGTGTGTGTGTGTGTGTGTGTGTGTGTGTGTGTGTAGCCCTGCCTCCTCCTTTGACTCTCCTACTCCCATAGTGGCCCTTTGAATCCCAGCCTGCACAGGTCAGGCCCCCTCCCCATAGCCTTGTTCTTCTAACCATTGGCATTTTCCCACCTGCTGCTCCTTCTTTCTTCCAGCTTGGACTTTCTACCTCCCCCCACAATGCCCATCTGCATTCTCTCCTGGGCTTAGTTTCTAATCTAGAGCACAGGCTTCATTCACAGAGGCCTTCTGTGGAAGGGCAGCACCTCTACAAGACAGGGACACCTTTCCCCATCTGTTTTCCTAGCCAAGGTCAGCCCTCAGTTTCCCTATCTGTGTAATGGGGTCACAGGATTAAGAATTGGAAGTGACTATAGAGGTCACTAGCCCAGTTCTCTAGGTGAGTAGTAGGGGCTTTCAGAGAGGTTCCAATCATGCTTAGAGGACCTCCTCCAGAAAGTGCTCTCCCTTCCCAAGAGGGAATTCTTCTTACTCCTTGATTCCCAGTCCAGAGTCACTGAGAGCCCCTGACAAGACAAAGTGGGGTAGAATTACTGTGTGTGTGTGTGGTGTGTGGTGTGTGTGTGTGTGAGAGACAGAGACACACATACACAGACACAGGAGTAAGGGTGTGTGTGTGTGTGTGTGTGTGGTGTGGTGTGGTGTGGTGTGGTGTGGTGTGTGTGTGTGTGTGTGTGTGTGTGTGTGTGTGTGTGTGTGTGTGTGTGTGTAGCCCTGCCTCCTCCTTTGACTCTCCTACTCCCATAGTGGCCCTTTGAATCCCAGCCTGCACAGGTCAGGCCCCCTCCCCATTGGCCAAGCTCCTCTCTCCACCCAAGTTCTCTTCCCCCAGCCCCTCCCTTTACAGGTCAGATCCCAACCTCCTCCCTTCACTCTGCCCCCCTTCCTCTGGAGGTGGGATCTGCAAGGCTGAGTGGGGGGGAGTGGATGTGAGCCAACTGTGCTTAGGGCCGAAGCTAGGGCCCCCATAGATGGCGCCCTGGCCAACGGAGGGAGAAGGGGGCCAGGGTTGGACCAGGGGCCCTGTCAGCCCCCTCCCGTCCCCGCCTGCCCGGCGGCGGTTCACGAGCTCCCCCTATTTACCTCCCCGAGGCCTGATTTGGTATTCGAGCGGAGGGAGGGCAGGCGGCTGACTCCAACAGCTGCTTCCTGACCCAAAAACTGTCACTCTGCCCGGGAATAAATTGCGGACCCGGGCAGTGCAGCTTGGCGCGGCGAAGAGAGGGGAGGGGGTGCAGGGGCCTAGCCCGGTCCGGCCCGGCCCGGACTTCGGCCGCCCCTCCGGCCCCCTGACTTCACCCCGCCCCGGGCCCGACGGGCTGCTGGGGAGGACTGGCCCCTTTCCTCCCGGCTCGCCCTGGCCCCAGATCCCGCAGCCTGCCCGCTTCTCCTGCAGAATCAATTGGCTCTAAGGGGAGCTTAAACGGCAGCAGCGCCGAGTTCCTTCAGTTCTCAAGTGCGGGATCCAGCAGCCTGGGGGTGCCTGGGGGGCTCAGTGGCCCCGTGTGTCAGGGTGCAAGTGCTTGCGTGCAAAGCCAGTGCAAATGTGAGTGGGTCACTGCGCACGTGGGCCAGCGGGGTTCTGCGTGTCTGTGTTTGAGCTGGTGTGGGCGCGTGGGTGTATGAATGCGAGTGTGTGCGTGCGTGGAGGTAGAAGAGTGCTGGTGGGTGCGGTTGTGTCAATGGGCGGGTATGGGCCAGTGGATACCTCGGAGCGTGCGGCAGCTCCCAGAGGGTGGAGGGGGTTGTCTTGTCCCACCTCCACCCCTGGGGGTGTGTCTCTTTGGGGATGGGGGTGGGATGAAAGCTAAGCGGCGAGACGCCAGTCGGGACTTAGGATCCATTAAATAGTAACCTGGGCAGAAAATCAGTTTCCCTTCTCTCCCTCCATCGATGCCCTCTCTCCTGGGCCTTCTTGCTTTCCATCCCTCTCTCCTGTTTCTCGCTCCTTCCTCCTGGTTTTTCCCGGTGCCAACCCCGCCCCCCGCCCCATCTTTCTGTTTCCTCAAGTTACGTTCCCTTCCTCAAACTTTGGCTACCGGAGCTGTGCCCGCCCCCACCATTCTCCAGATCCTCGGATCCCTAGACAGCGAGTCTCTAGGGGAGCGGGACAGGGTTCCTTCTAAGTGTTCTGAGTCTGAGGGACCCCTGGCGTGGAGCCGGACACTTCCGAGACCCAATGGTGGGCTTGTCTGGTGTTGGGGGCTGGGGGATTTACCGCTCCACAGGTGATGGGGAGGCCTGACGGATGGGACCCGGAGGAAACCAAGAATGACGGAGTGATTGGAGTGCCAGGGGAAATGCAGCCCCTGGTAGAAGAGGGTCAGTGCCCCTTGCCAGCTCCATAGTCGCGCAGGCGCAGCTGCCGCTTCCTCTCCTCCACCCCCACCCCTCAGCCGGTGCTGGGGAAGAGCCGCCCCTGGTCTCTTGGCCTCCGGACACTCTGGCCTAGTCCCTTCCCCCACTACGTGAAGGCTGAACTCGGGTTTTGGGGGGCGGGGAAGGGACTCAGCACGCCTGCGCTGCGCTCTCCCAGGGGACTCCGCCGCTTGGAAGCCTCAGTCACAATATTTCTGTTCACGTTAATCGAATCATTGACAATATGATGTAAAACATTAGCGACTTAGGGCTAAAGGAAGGAGAAGACTACACTCATTGCCTTCATGCTTTCCCCCCCCCCAAATTTAGGAAGGCCCAGAGACTAGTTTAGCCTCAGTTCCCAGCCTGGGAGCCTGGGTCCACCTGGCTTCTCTCTCCCGCCCTACCCCTTCAATACCAGGCTCCCCGGTTCCGCAGAAGCCCCTAACTGGGGTAGTAGGGGAGGGGATATGGATGTCCCTCTGTGCCTTCACCTCCTCCCCATCCCGTATTCGAGGTCCAAATCCGAGGTCTCTCAGATTGTGGCCTTTGTTTAGGGAGATGGAAAAAACAACGAACTGCTGCCCCGGCCTCCCAGGGCTCTCCCCCTACCAATGCGCCCCCCTCCCCCCGCCTCTGCCGCCCGCCTTAGCTCCCAGGATTATACCAGTCCTCTTCAGCATGCCACTTCTGCCCCATTCGGGTGTCCCCTACCTCCCCCCTCCTTTCTCCTCTCCTTCTGTCATGTATCCCCCTTTCCCATCGACACCTGTCCCCTAGGACCCTCCCTCCCTTCCTCACCTGCCTTGTTCCCTGGATTCTCTCCCCAGGGCCTCAGGCTCTGAACTTCACTCGGTGCCTCCTCCCCCCCAAAGCCACTAGCAGGCCCCACTCCTCGCCACCTCCCACAGCATCCCTCCAGCAGTGTCTGGTCTTCCCCAGGGCCCGTCTCAGAAACTCACCCCTACCCTCGTGTCTCCTCCCCCACGCCGGGCTCCGTGTCCCCTCCCCTTGCCCTCTAGACGTGCCCAGTCTTCCTGGGCTCTCTTCCCACCTCCCCCCGCCCCAAACTCTTACTCACCATCCCTGTCTCCCACCTTAGGGGCACCAGCAGGCCCGGATCCTTTCCCCTCTTCTTCCTTTCCCACAGACAAGGGTTATTCTTTGGTTTCCATCACCCCACACCACCACCCCCCCCCGCTCCGTCCTGTTCCACCCCCACCCCTGCCTTATTCCCCAGGGCCACCAGCAGGCTCGCACATCAGCTCTCCTGCTCTCTCTTCTTCCTCCCTAGCGATCTGGCCCCCTCTGGGATCTTCTCCCCATCTCGTCTCTCTAGCTTTTCAGAGTCAGAGACTCAGGACCGACTGTACCACCCCTGCCCCTCGGTTTTCCACCCAATTAATTCCATTCCCCTCTCCCTCCCTCTCCCCCTCCCCCAACAGACTCTGGGCTCTATGCAAACCAAGGCGAGGAGCCGCTTAGCCGCGGCAGCGGTGGGGGTCCTGGCCCAGGCCTCCGGAAGGTGTCCCTACCACCCTTCACTCCCTCCCCTGGCCGCCTCCCGCCGGGTTCTGTCTGCAGCTGCTCCCCGCAAGCCCAGACTGAGGAAATGGTTTCCCTGGCAACAGGAGCCCCCTTCTACCCCCTCCCCCCTCCCAGTCCAGCCTCATCAATGAAGCCACGCCCCCACTCCTTAAGTCCCCATCCCATCTAGAGGCCCCGCCCTGGGTAACTGAAGGAGGGTCAGAGCTCATTTTATCAGAATGAGACTGGTTAGGGCAGTGGGGCACATGAGGTTCCTGCACCCTCACCCTCTCCGGGCTCCTGCAGTGCAGTGCTGTCTGGCTCCCCGGAGCTGACCTGGGGTTCCCTCCCCTCACTCCCACACCCAGCCGGGCCTAGAATTCCTTCCTCTGGCCGTAGGAATTGAGAGCTGCAAGAGGCCTCAGTCTAATCTCATTTTTCAAAATGGGTGACTGAGGCCTCCCCAGATCCCCCTGAGATCCTTCAAGGAAGGAGGGGATACTGAGCTTTTTCATCCGCGGTGCAAGCCGACCCTTCCCCAACCCTCCCATTTTACAGCCCTCCTGGGGCAGCCGGAACCACCTCCTAGAATGAAGGGACTGCCTGGTCCTTTCCCCTGTCCCCCTGTCCCCAGGTTGGCTTCAAACTCAGGGCCTTGGCGCCCTCTGATGGTCACTGGATGACCGAAGGGGACGGGACAGGAAATAAGCATTTATATGAGCCTACTCTGTGCCAGGCACCGTGTGTTAATTGCTGGGGACATAAAAGGGCAAGAACCGATCCTTGCCATCCAGGAGCTCGAAATCTGCTAGGGGAGACAATATGCAAAGAAATCTATATAAACAAGCTATGTACAGGATAAATAGAAGTTAGCGTTGGGAAAGGCCTCCATCAATGAAACCAGACTTTAGGGGTACCTAGGCATAGAGGTTAGCAGGCAGCAGGTGCTTTAATAAATGCTTGACAGGTTACCCAGTCTTTGCTTAAAGGCCCCTAGTGAAGGGGGGGCATTATCCCCTAAGGTTGCCCCCCTACGAAGGGAAAACTTTGTCTCCTGCCAGGATCCTTCAAGTGCCCCAGAACTCAGCAGTCAGCAATTCTCTTGCTTTACAAGTGAGAAAACTAGTCCTCAGAAAATCGGGCCCCTGGGCACCCAGCTTACCCAACCAGCCCAGCCCCGCCTAGAGCCTACATGGCCTGGAGCCCTCAGGTCAACACTCTGAGCCTTATTTAGCTCCGAGCTGGGCCTCATGCCCAGCTAGGGCCTCCACCTGCTATCGGCCTCCCTGGGGGAGGGGGACTGAAGCAGTGGTGTCCCTTTCCCAACTCCCGACCCCAACAGCTAGAGTGTTGATCGGTAAGTGACGGTGTCTGCTGCTTATCCCCGGGCTTTGGGGCAGCTTGGTTCAGGTTAATTGTTTATAGTTAATTGCTCATTAATTACTCATTGATTGCTACTTCATTCCTAATTCCTCTCAGGCCCAGGAAGGGGAGCCTGGGACTATAGCCTGGCAGGCAAACCCAGCTGGATCTAAGGGGCTGAGCAGTGGGCAGCTGTTCCACCTGGTGCTTCTGAGGGTAATGCCTTCCCCATGACCACCAAGTTACTGCCTTCTCCTGTAGTGTGGCTGCTCTCTCAAAACTGCTCTCTTCGAAGTGGCTAATGATCTCTTAAGTTACCAAATCCAGTGGCCTTTTCTCAATCCTCATTCTCCTTGAACTCTCAAGCCTTTGACACTTTCTCCTTGCCCTTCCTTTATTTAGGTTTTTGGGACCCCCTCCCTTCTCTCCAGGTCCTCCTCCCACTTCTCTGATCACTCCTTCTCTGTCTCTTTTGCTCGATCCTCCTCCAGATCACACCCTTTAACTGGAGGTGGCAAGTTCTGTTCTGGGCTCTCTTCTGTTCTCCCTCTGTACCACTTTACCTGGTGATCTCATCGCTCCTATGGGTTTAATTACCCTCTCTATGCTGATGATTCTCAAATCTACCTATCCTGTCACAAGCTCTCTGCTGGTCTCCAGTCTCACATCTCCAACTGCCTTTAATACGTGTTGAACTGGATGTCCAGTAGATATTTTTAGCTCAATATGTCCAAAACAGAACTAAATCTTCTCCCCTTTCTACCTTCCTTGTAACTATTGTGGGCAATACCATCCTCCCAGATCCTCAAGATCCTGGATTCCTCACTATCTCACATCCCCCATATCCAAACTGTTGCCAAGCCCTGTTGATTTCATGGTTTCACTCTTGCAACATCTCTCAATTATGTCCCTTTCTCTCCTCTGATACTGACAGCACCCTTTGTTGTACTGACTTGCTGGTGGGTCTTCCTGCCTCTGGTCTTTCCCCACTCCAATCCATCCTCCATTCAGCCACTAAAGTGATTTCTGTAAAGTGTAGTTACCCCCCCCCCCCACTCGATACACTCCAGTGGTTCCCTTATATTACATCCAGGAGCCAATACAAAAAGCTTGGTTTGGCATTCACAGCCCTTCATGACCGAACTCCCTTCTACCTTTCCAATCTTCTTATACCTTACTCCCCACCATGCACTCTTGGATTCAGTGACACTGGCCTTCTGGCTATTTGATGAACAAGACCCTCCGTTGCTCAGCTCTGGGCATTTTCTCTGGCTGTTCCCCATTCCTGGAATGTTCTTCCTCTGCTTTGACTACTTTGACTACTAAAACCCCAGCTTCTACAGGAATCCTTCCCCACTCCTCTTAATTGTGCCTTCCCTCCTAATTATCTATTTATCCTGTCTATAGCTTGCTTTGTATATATTTGTTTGCCTGTTGTCTCCCCCATGGATTGTAAACTCCTTGAGGGCAGGCACTGTCTTTTAAAAAATTGATTTGTTTATTTACTTTTAGTTTACAAGATTCAGTTCCACAATCCCTTGAGCTTCAAATTCCGCCCCCCCCCCATGGCAGCTTGCAATCATGTATAGGATCTGCAAATACTTCCACAGTGGACATTAGTCTGGTTGTATAGAAGGGTTGTAACCAAAGGAGTGAACAATGGGAAAGGAGAAACAAAACCAAACATGGAAAAGAACGAGAGCCTGTAGATTGCCTCAGTCTCCATTTAAACTCTGTTCTTTCTAGATCTTTCTCTGAATGTAGATATCTCCTTCCATCCTGAGACTTGTAGAGTTGTCTTATAGCTGTTCGTTGCTGAGAAGAGTCCAGTTTATCACAGTTGGTTGTCACACGTGCAATGTATCTGTGATTGTGTACAAATTTTTCCTGGTTCTGCTCTTCTCACTTAGCATCAGTTCGTATAAGCCTCTCCAGGTAAATATGAAGTCCGTCTTTTCCCCATTTCTTATAGCACAATAGTATTCCATTACATTCATATACCACAATTTGTTTAGCCATTCCCCAATTGATGGGCATCCCCTTAATTTCCAGTTTTTTGCCACTACAAAGAGAGCTGCAATAAATATTTTTGTACATGTGGGTCTTCCTCCCACTTTTATGATCTCTTTGGGATACAACCTCAGAAGTGGTATTACTGGGTCAAAGGGTATGCAATTATTTATAGCCCTTTGGGCATAGTTCCAGATTGCTCTCCAGAATGCTTGTATTAGTTCACAGCTCCACCAACAATGCATTAGTGTTCCAATTTTTACCACATCCTCTCCAGCATTTGTCATTTTCCTGTTTTGTCATCTCAGCCAATCTGACTGGTGAGATGTGGTACCTCAAAGTTGTTTTGATTTGCATTTCTTGAATCAATAGTGATTTAGAGCATTTTTCACATGCTTATAGATATCTTTAATTTCTACCTCTGAAAATTGCCTATTCATATCCTTTGCTCATTTATCAATGACTTGTATTCTTATGGATTTTACTTAATTCCCTG
>CM053580.1:546600791-546723904 GCA_028627135.1 Pseudochirops cupreus
TTGCTGTTTTTTTTTCTAAATTTTCCTCAACCTCTCCTATTTGATTTTTAAAGTCTTTTAAAAGTTTTTTCCAATAACTCTCTTTGTGCTTGGGACCATTTGATGTTTCTCATTGAAAAAGGAGTGGCTTTTTTTTTTTTAGCTCCAATATCTTCCTCTGAATATGAACTCATATCTTCTCTGTCCCCATAGTAACTATCTATGGTTGGGTTCTTTCTCCTTTATTTACTCATTTTATTTATTTATATTTTGTTTTATTTTGTTTTTAGCAATTATTAACGTAATCAAGTTGTAGGCATGGGGAATGATGCCCCAAGTCTCAGATCCTTCTTCCTGTTACTTTCTGAGGTCTGTCTTGGGTCCAATCTCCTCTCTACTCCTAAGCCACAGGTAGGGCTCCCAGCCACACTGTACCACAAACAATCTTGCTCCCTGTGGTCCCACCAGTGTCTGCAAACTACAGCTATCCTCTCTGTCTCAGAACTGAAACCAGAGACTCTATTCTCCTGGAAGTGCCCACAGCCAGCAGGGTCCCTTCCCCTCTGCTACTGCACTCACCAGAAGAGTGCTAGCTCCTTCTCCACAGGCACATCCTGGGATGTATCTGTTCAACACAGCTGTGCTTGGTGTCCCTTAACAGTGGAAGGTCCTTCAATCTTTTTCTATTCAGATTTCAGACCCCCACTATACCTAGTTTCTGCCAATCTGCTTTCTAGTTTTCCTAGCAGTTTTTGTCAAATAGTGAGTTTTTGTCCCAGAAGCTTGGATCTTTGGGTTTATCAAGCAACAGTTTACTATGCATCTAGTAGACTTTAAAGAGAGAGATAATTTCTACCCTTGTTCTCTTCTTCCTCTTTCATGAACATGTGGCTTGGAACTCTCTCTGGAACTTCTTGAAACAGGAATGTCAGCAATGGTGACAGTTCATAGGTGGCTTTAGAGAATATGTTTGTCTTGGAGAGCCAGAGCAAGGATCTCCACCTGCTTCTTCTACCTTGTGTTTCTTTCCCTAAGGTGATTGAACAATGAGCCCAAAGATGGATAATTCCTGAGTAGGAGGCAATCTCTTGAGTTCTGGAGTTTGGAAGAAATGACTCAACCAAAACAACAAAACAACAACAACTCTTGGGGTCCTAAGTCAGTACACTGTGGATGAGAAGATGACCCCTGACTAGAGGTTGACCCTAATGTTGTCCTGGCTTGTTGAAGTAGTTGTTTGGACAGTTTAGAGTGAAGGTGATGGTGAGATGCCTATTCGGCAAGGTTTCACTAGATTTTTAGTGTAATGCTGGTGTTGCCTCAAAGATGAGAGACCCCCAAGCAGATGCTGTCTCAGAAGTCCACCAATTAATGATGTTTTGGATTTGAGACTTCTGGGAGTGTTTTGATAAAGACTTCTGGGGGCGGGGGAAGCAGGAAAGAAGAGTTAGGAGGCAGAGTTTGGAAGCTCATGGGTGGAGAACCCGTCTACCATCTTGGGATCATATGGGCAGACTTAATGAGGTTTTGGGTGTTTTACTCCTCAGTTCTCCCCTTCTGAAGAGTGGTGGCAAATCCTGACCATTGTTGCTGTGGTCAGTTATGGCATTGCTACACAGGCGTGGATGATGGTTGGTTAGCCCACCCAAGCATTCTCTCAGAGGCCGTTTCCTTCTTCTTTGCAGTTGATTCTGCGTAGGAAGCAAGTCCTATTAGAAGAGCAACTCTACCAAATTTCATTTTAGTTTTTAACCTCAGTCTTCCCCAAGAGGAAATAGAAACCAGTAAGAGCCAAATTTCTGCTGCCTCAGCTAGCAGCACCTAGCACTAGTTCCCGTATAGCCAAGGACTTGTAAGCCTCCCCCTTGATTCTCAGTTCTTTCATTGTTATCATTTATTTCCCTTTTTATAAAGAAAGCCTTGTGGCTTCTAATCCTTCTGGAGAGAAGTTTGGGGGAATATTTGGGTTTGGATAGAGAGCAAGAGGCATGCTTCATGTTAATAAGTGCTAGGGTAGAACTGGTGGAAGTGATGGACTCTCTGGGGCTATCACAAACACTTTGTTTTGTTCTTTTGAGTAATATTTTATTTTCCCCAATTACATGTAAAAACAATTTTCAATATTCATTTTTTTTAAATTTTGAGTTCTAAATTCTCTTCTCCCCTTCCCTCCCCCTCCCTGAGGTAGTAAATACTTTAATATAGATTATACATGGGCAGTCACGCAAAACATTTCCATATAGTCACATTATGAAAGAAAACAGAGACTGAAAAAAATCCAGAAAAAAAGTGAAAAAATAGGATGCTTTAATCTGTATTCAGACTCCATTGGTTCTTTCTTTGGAGTGGAGAGCACTTTTCATCATGATTCCTTTGGAATTGTCTGGAATCACAAACATTTTGGATACGTTTTCTTTTTTTTTGTTTTTGTTTTTTGCTTTTTGGAGGGAGGGCAGAGTTAATTGGAGTTAAGTGACTTGCCCAAGGTCACACAGCTAGTAAGTGTTAAGTGTCTAAGGCCAGATTTGAACTCAAGTCCTCCTGACTCCAGGGCTGGTGCTCTATTCACTGTGCCACCTAGCTGCCCCTTGGATACACTTTCCATCATATTCCCAAGCCAGCTCCAGATGATAAGAAAGAGAAATTTTTTTCCTCCTCTAACATCTTTAACAGGTTTTTATCTTTAAATATTAAGAAAAATTCTGTACCCAACCAACATCAAATAAAATTGGGCATTTCCAAATACACAGAATAACAGAAGAAGAGGATTTTACTTGAAACTTCAGATCTGTATTATATAAAGCTTGCTTTTCTTTTAATTATATAATTAATCCATTATGTCATTTCCAAAGTTCTTCCCTCTGTCTGTGACTCTTTCTGCTCTTCCTTCTGCTCTCTTCAGCACACACACACACACACACACACACACACACACACACACACACACACACACACACAATGTTGCGATGACCCTCGGTTCTTGCATTTCTTTCTTCTCTCCTCTTCTAGCTCTATCATCCCTAAAGAGAAAAACAAAACCCTTGTAAGAAACATGCATGGTCAAGCAAAACAAACTCTTACATTGGTCACGTCTAGAAATATCTGCCTCCTGCGACTTGGGGTTATCATTTCTCTTTCAAGAAGTGGGCTTGGGGGCGGCTAGGTGGTGCAGTGAATAGAGCACTGGCCCTGGAGTCAGGAGGACCTGAGTTCAAATGTGGCCTCAGACACTTACCACAAAAAATTAGCCATGTGATCCTGGGCAAGTCACTTAACCCCAATTGCCTTGCCTTCTCTCTCCAAAAAAGCGAAGAAAAAAAAAAGTGGGCGTAGAATTTCTTTGTTTGTTCATTGCATTGGGGAAGAAAGGGAAGGGAATGAGCATTTATAGCACCTACTATGTTCTAGGCACTTTACGAATATTATCCCATTTGACCCTCGTGACAACCCTAGAAGGGAGGTGCTACTATTATCATGTCTGTTTTACACTTGAAGAAACTGAGGCAGGCAGAAGTTAAGTGATTTGCCCAGGATCACATTGCTAGTAAGTGTCTGAGGCTAGATTTGAACCCGAATCTTTCTGACTTCAGTCCCAGCACTCTACTGTACCACATAACTGTCTTTTATCAAAGTTTTTAAGTCTTTTAAAATAGTTTGTCTTGGGGCAGCTAGGTGGTACAGTGAATAGAGCACCAGCTCTGGAGTCAGGAGGACCTGAGTTCAAATCCAGCCTCAGACACTTGACACACCCTACTAGCTGTGTGACCTCAGGCAAGTCACTTAATCCCAATTGCCCTGCCTTCCTCTCTCAAAAAAAAATAGTTTGTCTTCATAATGGTGTAACTATTGTATAAACTGTACAAACAAGAGAGATTTTAAGCAGAGAAAGTTTAAGAATCTAAAGTGAATTAACCTAGGGGTAGTAGGTTAACAAGTACTTATTAAGCTCATACTATGTGCCCTTCATCCTTTGTTCTTGAAGAAGACAGCGACATCAGGGAGGTGGTGCCATAACATGCAAGTGAATTGGGTTTAAGTGAGGCAGGACTGTACAGGGTCACCATCCTCACTTTCTCCTCCGGAGTCATCTGGGTCCAGTGGCCAGCTATGGATCAAGATGACTGGAGATGGCCCAGGATGCAGTGGGAGGCCTTGGCCTTTTCGAGCTAAGGTCTTTAACAGGACTCAGTTAACATGCTAAAGACTGAGGATATAAAGAAAGAAAAAAATTTTAAAAAAGATCAAAATATAGGCCCTGCCCTCAGAGAGTTCCCAGTCTAACAGGGCAAATAATGTACAAACATCTATGCACAAATAAGATATAGATATTAGGATAAGTGAGAGAGCATCTCAGAAGGACGGAATCACAATGAAAAAGAACTGGGAAGGGCTTCTTGGAGCAGGTGGGATTTTAGATTGAGTTTAAGGGAAGCCAGGAGGTGGTGAAGAGGAGAGAAAGTATTCCAGGAATGGAGTAAGGTCAGAGAAAATGCACAGAGTTGGGGAAATGGAGCATCTTGCCCATGATTGTAGAGGTAGGAAGTGATAGAGCCAGGACTTGAATCTGGGTCTTTGTTCTTTTCACTATATCTCACTGCCTGACCTGGTAAGGCAATTCTCTATTATTCCTATGGCTTCCTTAGTCTGTGGTACATGAAATCAATAATCAGGACAGGGGTGGGGAACCTGCAGCCCTCTAGGTCCTCAAGGGCAGCTCTTTGACTAAATCCAAACTTCACAGAACAAGTCCCCTTGATAAAAGGATTTGCTCTGTAAAAGTTGGACTCAGTCAAAAAGCCACACCCAAGGACCTAGAGGGCCATGTGTGGCCTGGAACTTGAAGTTTCCCCACCCCTGAACTAGTCAGTAAGCTCCTTGAGGGCAGAAACTATGTCTTATCTAAATTGTGTATCTTGCCCAAAGTTTAGTTCAGTGTTGTGCGTAGAGAGAAACGTAATAAATGTTTGTTGAATGAATGAAGTAGGTCAGTGGAGTTCTAGGTAATTCTGGCTCCGGAATAATGGCATCGACCACCTATCTTTCCCTCAGCGATGGGACCTGAAACTGAGATTTTGAACTGATGGTGAGAAAGTGAAGCCACTCAAATGGGTGGGACTACGAGGGGGAGAAGCCACAAATAGGACAAGAAGACGTGGACTTCAAAGCTTCCTCTTTTGAGAAAAGGAAATCTCGTGGGATCCTCATTTCAGTCATTTGCCAAGCGCCTCTTGTGTGCTGGGAACTGGGTTAAGGGCTGCCTTAAGCTTGCTTAACTCAGAGTGGGAAAAGGAGGGAGCAAAGCCCTCAAGTGGTGAGAAGAAAAATTGGTTTTTTTTGCTTTTTGGAGGAGGGAAGGTAGGGCAATTGAGGTTAAGTGACTTGCCCAAGGTCACATAGCTAGTTTTGTGTTAAGTGTCTGAAGTCACATCTGAACTCAGGTCCTCCTGACTCCAGGTCTGGTGCTCTATTCACTGCGCCACCCAGCCGACCCAGGAAGAAATATTAAGGAGAGCAGGGGGAGATAGCGTTCTAGTAATTATGTCTAGAAGGGTCTAGAAAGCATAGAACACACAAGGTCAGAGCTGAGAGGGAGAGGCCTTGAAACAAAAGATTTCAAAGCTAGCAAAGAGCTCTTTCTTTTTGGTCTTCTTTGTGAGCGTAGGTAACTCTCAGCATCTTATCTGTAACTAACAGTCTTAGAAAACTTCCTAAGAATGAGCATTTACATAACTTGGTCGCACAGTTAGTATATGTCAGAGGCAGGCCTTGAACCCACATCTTTTGGTCTCCAAAGTGCTTTGTCCATTCTGCCACACTGACTCTAGAAAGGACCTCAGAACACAGAATGTCGGAATTGAGAGCTGGCTTAAAGATCGTTAGATGAGGGATTAAGATAATAATAGATTACTATTCTGCATTCATATAGTGTTTTAAAATTTACAAAGTGCTCAGCAGCCCCCACACCAGAGGCACTAGTCTTCCCTGAACACACCCTATAACCCAACCAAGGGGCCTCAAACCCATTGTTGAGTTAGGGTGGCATCTGCCCCACGAATGTGAAGACATCCACAGAGAACAATTTGTTCCAACGACCATGAAGGTTACTGAAGCAGGCGCTGTGGAGGACTGGGGGCTTCATTACACATCGAAGATGCCAAGGGCATCCAATACACCTTGAGCCATCACCAATTGTCTTGACTCTGTCCTGCCACCAGACTGTGATGACTCAGGAGGAGAGAGTGAGGCCGACGACTTTGTTACCACTCTGCCTCACTTAAACCCAATTTGGGCACCAATCAAAGACATCACCCATACCATCTGACCATTTTACCTATCTCAAAGACCTGTGGTGACAGGCAAGTGATGAGGCAGCAGGTGCATTTACACTGGGAGCTGTAATCACGACCCTGCTCACCAGCAGCCCAGGCCATAGGGTGGTTTCTCACTGGAAGCAGCAGAGGGATTCAGCAGCCCCTGGGTGTCTTTTAAGGATTAAACTGTTCACCTCCTGGTATGAGGAAGGGGCTAGAAAAATTCCCTAAAAATTGTTTGCTTCACTCAACCCTGGTCTGATTACTGTGGCAGCAGAGAATCCAACTCTGAGATCAGAAGACAAAAAACGTACAAAAATGTCTGCAAAGATGATTCCGTTCACCGTTGGCACATAGAATGTGTGCACACTTACAGACGACAATTAACACCAAGAAAACACAGGCGCTCCATCAGCCAGCACCGTACCATCCGTATGTGGAGCCATCGGCTACAGCAAACAGAGAAGTTTTGAACACTGTGGATGAGGTCACTTACCTTGGCAGTGTACTTCCCAGGGATGTACCTATAGAAGATGGGGTTGACACACGTATTGTCAGAGCTAGCTCAGTGTTTGGGAGGCTCTGAAGGAAAGTGTAGGAGAGAAGAGGTGTTAGACTGACTGCCAAACTGAAGGTCTACAGAGCCGTGCTGACCTCATTGTTGTATGCCCATGAAACCTGGACAGTCTACCAGCGCCATGCCAGGAAATGGAATCGCTTCCATCTGAATTGTCTTAGGAAGATTCTGAAGATCACCAGGCAGGATAAGGTACCGGACACTGAGGTTCTTACTCAAACTAAACTGCCAAGCATTCAAACTCTGCTTCAGAGAGTGCAACTCCAATGGGCTGGCCATGTTGCTCGAATGCATAATGTATGCTTGACAAAAAGACTGTTTTATGGAGAACTCACACAGGACAAGCATTCACATGGTGGTTAGAAGAAGTTGAGATACTCTCAAGACCTCTCTCAAGACCTTTGGAATTGATTGTGTGAGATGGGAGACTCTGGCACTGGACGCTCAGCATGGCGTGCCCACATCAGAGACAGTGCTGTGCTCTATGAGTGAAGCAGAATTGAAACAGCTCAAAGGAAACGCAGGATGTGCAAATTTGGAGAATTGACCCCAAATGTTCACATGGACTATTTGTACCCGACCTGTGGTAGAACATTCCGAGCTTGTATTGCTCTGATCAGCCACAGTGGGACACACTGAAACTTGACTCTAGCCTAGGGATGTCATTTTGGTTCTCTTCAAGAACGAAGGACAGCAGCTACCTAACCATGGATAGACCACAGGGTTCTGTCCTGGGCCTTCTCTTCTTCCTTGGGGATCTTGTCAGCTCCCACGGATTTTATGATCATGATAATTTTCAGATCTCCTTATTCAGTCCTAACCTTTTCTATTGATTTCCAGTCTTGCATCTCCAATTGCTTATTGGACATCTCAAACTGAATATCCCATAGACATCTCAAATTCTACATATATCACACCAGACTCATTCTCTTGTACTCTGAACCCTCCCCTTTTCCTAATTTCCTAATAGTATTGAGAGTACTACCGTCCTCCAAGCTATCCAGGCTTCAAACCTATTTATCATTCTTGATTCCTCATTCCCTGTTACTCCCATATCCAAGGTCTCCCAATTCTGCCTTCATAGCATCTCTTGATGCCTCCTTCACTCCTCTGGCATGAGCATTACCCTGGCTTAGGTCTTCATTACATCACACATGGATAGCCTGCTGGGGGGACCTACTCCATCCCATTCAGCTGACAAAGTAATCTTCCTCAGGTGAAGACCCCACCAGGTCACCCCTCCCCTCCCCCCATACTCAATAAACTCCAGTGGCTCCCTATCTCCTCCAGGATCAAATACAAAACCCTCTGTTTGGTGTTCACAGCCCTTCATAATTTGTCCTTCTCCAAACTTTCCAGCCTTCTGACACTTTTCCCAGGCCCCTCCATACTTTTCGGTTTAATGATCCTGGTCTCTTTGCTGTTTCTTGAACAAGACCCTCCATCTCTGATTGCAGGCATTTTCACTGGCTTTGCTTCTGCCTGGAATGCTGACCTTCCTCAGTCTCCCCCTCCTGGCTTCCTCCGAGTCCCAGCTACAATCTCATCTTCTACAAGAGGCCTTTCCTCATCTCCTTTCATGCCAGCATGTTCTCAATGTTGATTAAATTTGTTTTTTGCTTTTTTGGAGGGAGAAGGCAGGGCAGTTGGGGTTGAGTGACTTGCCCAAGGTCACAGGTTAAGTAAGTGTTAAGTGTCTGAGGCCGGATTTGAACTCAGGTCCTCCTCACTCCAGGGCTGGTGCTCTATTCACTGTACCACCTAGCAGCCCCTGATGTTGATTATTTTCAATTCATCCTGCCAATAGCTTGTTGGTGTATAGCTGTTTGCATGTTGTCTCCTATTAGCCTGTGGGCCCCTTGACATCAGAACTGTCTTGTGCCTTTCTTTGCATTCCTAGTGCTTAGCTAAGTGCTTGGCACACAGTAGGTGTTTACCATATGCTATTCACTGCACCGCCCAGCTGCTTTAAGCGATTGAGCCTCAGAAAAGTTCAGAATCTTGATCAATGTCTATCCCTATCACTGAATGACAGAATCTCAGAGTTGGGAGAAACTTTGGTATTCATTTATTCTGATCCATATCTACCAAAAGAATCCTCTCTGCCACATGTCAACAAACACTCATCTAGCTTTTCCTTGAAGAAATCAACAGCTCATTTGTGACGGAACCTGGAAAGAGGCCAGATCTCCTGTCTCCTTGTTTGTTACTTCCTCTACTGTGTGTGTGTGTGTGTGTGTGTGTGTGCGCGCGCGTGTGTGTGTGTGTGTGTGTGTGTGTGTGTGTGTGTGTGTGTGTGTGTGTGATAGCATCACTGTCATGAGGATGAACCTTCTGCTCTCTGATTCAGCACCAGGAACTTGGACCACAGTCATCAATGTACCCAGAGCTGAGCCAGGATAGGGGAACTGGGCTAATAAGGGACAGAAGAGGTAGAGAAGAGTATAGGGAGGAGACAGATGGTTTCCCTTGGAGGAATTAAGCAGCCATACAGCTCCAAATGGAGGCAGGGATCCCATCATCTTGGGAGAGGAGTTTGAGGCTCCTGCTGCCCCAGCACAGATCCCTGGGATCCTTCAGTTTGTAACAGGACAGTTGGGTACAGATGGTGACTGTAGTTTCACTTCTTTTCCTTCCTCATCCCCTCTCCTCCCTCCCAGCCAACACTGTAACTCAGAAAGCCAGGAGTATTGTATGTGCCATGGCAGCCTGCTGTAGTACAGAGAACCCTGGATCTAGGTTGTGGTCCTAGATGTCCTACATGCTAACTCTGTCCAGAGATGGGTAATTTCCCTTCGTTTAGTCTCAGTTTTCTCATCTAGAAATGAAGGGGATAGATTTAGATGATCTCAAGTGTCCCTTCTACTCTAAATCCTATGATTCTCCTATGTTTTATGTCAGATAAGTAATAATTCAATTCAAGTAGCAATTATCAAAAGGCTACCATGTGCCCAGCATTGTGCTAGACGCTAGAGATACAAAGGCAAAGACAAAATCACCCTTAACTCTGAGGAGCATCCAGTCTACTGGGAGGAGACTAGAGAACGCTGGGAAGTGAATACGAACCACAGATGTTATCCATGGCTCAGGAGGACACTCTCCCCACTGAAGAGCTCTAGCTCTGGGCTAAGGGGAACCTGGATTCACTCTTAGTCGGACCCCAGTCAAGGATCAGGCTTTTCTTAATACTTTGACTCATTTCTTTCACCTGCAATAAACCTAGGAAAACCTTCCAATAAAGTTTAAACTGTGATTGATGTCTAGGATCCTCCCTAAAAGCAGTGAACATGGTCTGTTCTCAAAAGTCACTCACTGTACCAAGGAGTAAATATTAGTTATGGGACAGCTATTTATTTCTTCCTCCAAAAAATAAGTGCTTAAAACATCAAAACATATGGGTGAGCAGTGACAGATACTTAAAAGAAGAACCAGTAACCCATCTCTCTCAGAAGGTAAAGACTCCTGGGAGATTTGTGTGACTGCTGAGCAGATATCTCACTTTCTTCTCTGACTCAAGACTCCTGAGCTCCTCTTGAGTCCAGATCTCTTGGCCAGCTAGGCCATTGGCTTCTTCAGCTGCCCAATCCTCCTAGAGGTGGGGCTCTTCTCCTCAGAGAAGCTGCATTTGGAGTCATCACCACTTCCTGGAGGATAGTGGTTTGGTTATTATCCAACTGGTGTTTTCTCCTGGGACAATTCATCATATCGTAGGATGACTTTGATAGCTAAAGAGTTCTTCCTCCTTGTGACTTCCCAGCCCTTCACTTGCTCCTATTTCTGCCCTCTGGGGCAAAGTAGAATAAATCCATTCCCTTTTCCATAGAGTAACTGTCAAGGTGCTTGGAAACCTCTCACATGCCTGGTCCCTTGCTCCCATCCCCACCTTGGGTATGCTTATGGTATGATCCCTTTCCTATCCTGGTCAATCAATCAAAATAGATTTATTAAAGTCTACCATACACCAATCACTGGAATGGAGATAGAGTGTGATTTCATTGGCATTGCAAATTCCCAGATGAAGAAAGACACTCTGCAAATGCATGTCAGGACCTTCTCTACAAGTCATAATCTTAGAGCACAGAAGTTAAATGACTTACCCAGGGTCACATAGCCAGTATGGGTCAGAGGTAACACTTGGACTTGGATCCAGAAGTGGGACCTGAACCCAGGACTTACTGACTTTGAGACAAGCTTTCTCTTTGATACGCCATACTGCCTCGAGAGGCTAGAGGGGCAAAGATACCAAAAAACAGCCCTTAACCTCAAGGTTTGTTTTTTAACCTTCTACTGGGGGAAAATGAGAATAATAATAGCGTTTAGTCGCAGGGTTGTTGTGAAGATAAAGTGAGATGACATTTGTAAAGTGCTTTACTACCCTTAAAGCACTATTTAAAATTATATCCATTATAATTACTATATAAGCATAGGGTCATCCTCTCCATGTTCTCCAAATTGTCACTGTCCTTCCTGAAATGTGACATCCAGAATTGAATAATCATACTCCTCATGTGATCTGTCTCTGGCCCTGGACCCTCAGCTGCTCTTACTATGGCTTATACTTACAGACACATTGGCTTTTTAAAATTTTTTTAGCTATCCCCTACCAATGCAATGGTTTGCAGTCCACTAAAACCCTCAAATCTTTTCCCCCCCATATTTCTAGAGTGCTTCACAAATTACAAAATGCTGTCCTCACAAAAACTTTGAGGTTTTTTGAGGCAAGTCCAAGTAGTATGTCTCCATTTTACAGATGAAGAAACTGAAGCCAAGAGAGTAGAAGTTGTAAACCTAAGATCACACAGCAATGAGAAATCTGGAACTGGAAACAGGGAACCGTAGTAGTCAAGTTTAAGTGTCTCTCCTATATTAAAGTGTCCATATGGTCTCTGGCTGCTGGAGCACTTGCTTCCTGTTCCCAAGGGGCCTTCCTTAGGGAGATAGGCTGATGGGGGGGGCTGTGGACATTGTACAAGCAGACCCTAGCTAATCCTATATTCCTGACCTTAACCAGTGCCTTAGTGAGGCAGTGTAGTATGGTGGGAAGAACCATGACATTGGAATCAAAGAACATGGTTTGGAATTCTGGCTTGCTTGTGTGATCTTGAGAAAGTCACTTCCCTTCTCTGGGTCTCAGTTTCCTCATCTGTAAAATTAGGGGATTGGATTAGATGGCCTCTGAAGGCCTTCCAGCTCCAAACCCTAGGAAAGGGATTCTTTCAGAAAGGGGCCCAGCCTGTCCATGGTGGACACCCCATTTCCCCATTGCTTGGTTTCCTCCTTTGCTCAGAGACTCGGGTGAGGACAGCGCCCCAGTTGTGCTAATGCAGGGTTTTAGCTACTTCCCTTCCTTCCTGGGGACAGAACTGGGGATTCCCAGGCTGCGCTGTCTGTAACCTTCCCAGGAACCTACAGTTTCAGATTCACAGTTGGGAACCAGCAGTTTTAAGTAGAGCTAGAAGGAAAGAAGGCAGGGAAATAGCTAGAAGAAAAAGAGAGAGAGATGGCTAGTCCTTCCCCAGCCCCATATATAGAGTCAGTGTACAGAGTCAGAAAGACCCTTGCCCTCAGGAAGACCCTGTTTGGAAAAGGGAGACCAAGCCCCTGCCAGAAAGGAATCCTTAGTCTGAGAAAAGGGAGAATCTTTCCTTGGGGGGAAGGATAGGGAGACTTGGTCCTGCCCTCCGGGACTCCCAGGTTTGAGAAAAAGATGAAGCCCTTGTGCTCTGTTTGAAGGGGAAACCTGGCCTCTGCCCTTGGGGTCCCTCAGGTCCCAGGCAGAAAGCATCATTCTTCCATCAAACAATGGATCAGGCACTATTTGGGGCCTTGGGGGATACTGGGCAAAGACAAATAGGCCTCGTCATCAGGCGATTACATCTAAGTTAGGAAGAAGCAGCCTTGTAGGAATATAATGGTCTGTGTGTGTATATATGTGCTTATATAGATAGGTATTTAATATATATGTATGTATATATACACACATATGTATATGTGTATGCTGTGTATATAAACATGTACACACATACATGTCTATCTATCCCTGTGTATATGTTCTATGTGTATGTATATAGGCATATTATATATGTGCATATGTATCAGTAAATAAAACTAAATGCACTAAATAAAGTACATTCAAAATGACATGAGAGGGAGTAGTAGAGAAATGAAGTTCTTCCAGACCTGGAACTGTTTCCTTTTCATTTCTGTATCTCTCTCTCAGTGCCTGGATTGTTGCCTGGCACACAGTAGGTAATTTATAAATACTTGTTGACTTACTCGTTGATTGACCAATTGTCTGGGAGGAGAAGGGCACAAGGATTTATTGCTTAACACTTTATAATCTCATATGATCTTCACAGCAAAATCCCTGAGAGGCAGATGCTATTATTATTATTTTACAGATGAGGAAACTGAGGCAGACAGGTTAAATGACTTGTCCAGGGTCACACAGGGTATCTGAGACTGGATTTGAATTCAGCTCCCTGACTCCAGGCCTCACACTCTACCTCCTTTGTCATCTAGCAGGCTCCAATTGAGCATTTGGTGGGGAGGGGAGAGAATGAAAGGCCTTGATTAAGAAGTAGCCCTTCAGCTGAGCCTTGAAGGACGGTAGGGATTCTAATGAGTGGAAATGAGGAGGGAGAGCATTCCAGGCATGGGAGGGTCCATTACAGAGGTGGGAGAAAGAGTGTTGAGTAAGGGTCACAGCAATTCAGCCAGATTGGCTTGTGCATCTGTGAGGGAAAATAATTGGAAATAAGCCTAGGAAAGCAGGTTGGAACAAAATGGCAAAGGACTTTAAATGACAGGCCACTGGGCATTTCATCCAAGAGACAAGCGTGAACAAGGGGGAGTCACGGAACCTTCCTGAGCAGTAGAGTACGGTCAGATTTGGGCTTTGTGAAAATCTGTCGGGCAGCTCTAGGAAGAGGACAAGGAAGAAGCTGTGTATGGGGAGACTGATGCAGGAAAAGGGTGATGAGGGCTTGAACAGAAATGATGATTGTATGGGTAGAGAGAAGGGGATGGGTCACCCTGCTCTGAGAAGAGCTCCCAGCTTCCTGAGAGCCCCTCGTCTGAAGCAAAAGACAAAAGTTACCAAAGATGTGCCCCTCAAATGTCTGGCAGTTTGCTCTGACCAAACTGGGAACAGGGTCCTGAGGGCCTTCGGGAATGAGTTATTATTCTGATCCAATCCCCTTGCTTTTCAGATAAAGAAACTGAGGAAAGTTAGCTTGTCCTCCCATCCTTATATCCTATGCCTCAGGTGTGCTGGCTTGAAGCAAAGGCCCATTTGGGGTGGGGAAAGTCAACAACAGAGGTGAAGAGACAGGGCCTTCCATATTCCTGAGCCCAGGGAAGCCTGAGCCTAGACCCTAGATTGGCAGAACTGTGTGTGCTTCCCCTTCAGACTGTGAGAACTGTGGCTTCTCTGACAGCTGGGGACAGAAAGGGGGAAGGGACAGAGGATGAAAGGGGAGGGACCCAGGGTTCTTGTCCTCTTCATCCCTCCAGTCTTACAAACAACAGGGTCTGCCTGTTCCTCTTCTCTCCCCGTAGGGAACCTCCCTGGGTTGCTGAAAGAGACCAAGAGGCACTGACTCTCAAGAAGTCCCCCTTGACTCTGGACCCTACCCAGGTGAGCCACTCCCTCCCTCCAGTAGTCTCCACATCTTTGGAACTGGTCATCTAGCCCTTCCAGCCTAAGGAGGCAGAGAAGATTGTGTGAGGAGGGAATCTTCAAGACTGGGGGGCCAGAGACAGCAGTGGCTCTCTGGGGTTGGGCCTCTGAGCCTGAACAGCAGTAGGAGGCTAAATTCTCTCCCCGTTCTGCCAGTGAGGTTCCCTTTCTTCCTTTTCCCTACCCTGGGCAGGAGAGCCAGGACTCTGCACATTGGGGTGTGGGGCTTTGCTGGGCAAGGTGGTCAGGGAGGTTGAGTGGGCCTTTTAAAGGGTTGTGGAAGTGGGCTGTGGCTAAAGGACAGGGCTTTGGAGGGGGTGTCCCGGTTTCTGGTGCAACTCCTTCAGTTGCTTCTGGGCTGGGGTGGGTAGGTGGAGGTGGTAAAAGGGCAGATGAGGAGCTGCTTTTAGTCCACAGCTAGGAGCCCGAGGCTCATTCCAGGCTTAGGAGAGCTCTGAGGCCTGGATTTTGGGTGTCTCCTTAGGCCACCGGGATGCAGGCTGCTGGGGCCTGGCTGCCCCTCCTGCTGCTACATACCTCCAAGGGCCAGAACCTGACTCAAAACTGCAGCCAGGACTTGTACAACAACACCTGTAGCTGTCTGATGCCCCATGAGCAGAAAAACTGCTCTGACCACAAACTCTCAACCGGAGCCATTGTGGGCATCACCTTCGGCCTGCTGTTGCTGCTAGCCGGGATCATTGTGGGGACAGTCCTGGGGATCAGCAGGAAAAGGCGGTGGGATGCCCCCGAGGCCTGCCCACAGAAGCCTTCTGAGGGTAACTTGGCACCAGGCTGGCAAACCCGTTATGGCAGCCGGAGCTCTGGGCAGTTCACTGCTGCCCCTATCCCTAGTCCTTCTGCTGCCCCAGGCCCAAGCAGCCCTGGGACTCTGCTCTATGAGAACTTGTTTCTGGGCTCCCAGCCCAGTCACCAGAGCCAGAATCCCAGTCAGAGCGGGTGAGTCTCCAGCCCTCACTCTGTCCCTCCCAGGGACTCCTCATCTTTCCTTTCCATTCTCCCTCCCCCTTCTCCCTCTTCAAGCTTCAAGTAGATGAGCTGACATGCATATAACCTTTTCCCTATGGCCCTCACAATTACTCTGTGGCTTGTAAGAGCTTTAAATGCCGATCAAAGGAGTTTTTTATGCTAGAAGGCATTGGGGGGGGGGGGGCAACCCATTTTATAGGTGAGGAGACTGAGGCCCAGAGAAGGGCCCAAGGTCACACAGCAGCAGTTTCAGGACTAATCTCCAAGGTTTGCACTATGTTCTGTGTTTGTTTTGACTTGTTAAAAGAGGCACTAATTACCTTAAATGAATCTCTAACTGGTGAGATAACCTTCAGGGAATCTTTTTTCAGGGTGAATCGGAAGGGAGGGGCCCATCCTCCCTTGTTCATATCCCTAGTATCCAACAGGGCTTGGTACAACTGAAACCTGGTGTGACAGAGAATTCTGGAATAAGAGAAGGTCTGGGTTCTAGTCCTTGCTTTTCAGCTCTCATTTACCCTCCCTGGACTCAGTTTTTTCATCTGTAAAATAGGCTTTAGACTAAATCAGAGTCTCAGAGCTGGGAGGGACCTTGGAGGACCTCTAGTCCAGCATCTTCCTGAGCTGGATCTTACTCTGTGACTTTGCCTGATATGTGGTCATTTTAGGCTCATCTCCATGAACTCTGGAGGCAATATATTCCATTACTGTTCAGTTTACGTGGGGGCTACTTAGATCTGCCTCTATAGTTAGCCTTGCTTGGTCGTGGTTCTTGACCTCTGAGACCAAGCAAAATAAGTCCAGTCCCTTCCAAATGACAGCCCTTTAAACACTTGTGAACAGTTATCATGGGCCCCCTCCCCCATGATAGCATCTCTTCTCAAGGCTAACTGATCCCAGTTCATTCACCTGAATCTTCATATCTGGTTCCCTGGCCATCCTGGCTGCCCTCCTCTAGACAACTACAGTTTTTCCTTGCTAAAACGTAGCTCCATCACTGAAGCCAATATTCCTGATGTGGCATGAGCAGAGTACAGAGAACAGCTGAGCCAGCACTGCCTTCTTCCATATTGGGTTTTTTAAAGGAACATGAATTCAGTTAGCCAGGACCTGAGGTCACTTCTGGCTCTGACTTGCTGTTGGTAGGCTCCTTCCAGACAGTTGGAGATATCGTTCTGGAAGGTACTTCAGAGATTATTCTCCAAACCCTTCATTTTTCAGTTGAAGAAATAGGGTTGGAGGGTACAGGTGACTTCCCCAAGGTTTCTGGGGTTTTATTCAGGCATTCCCGACCCCCAACTCTCCCAGGGCAACAGCACAAGCTGCAGAGGGGTCCTGGGAGGGTCCCAGTCCAGTGACTCTTTGGAAGAGGGAATAGAGTTAGTCCTGACCTGGCCTTGTTCAGTTCCCTCAAACCTTGGCCAGACAGGATGGTATAATAGACAAAATGAATGTTTGACTTAAGCCCAGAAGACCTAGGTTTGATTCCTATTTCTTTCTGTACTAGCTGGGTGATCCTGGGCAAGTCACTTAACTGTTTGCCTCAGTTTCCTCATCTGTAAAATAAACTGGAGAATGAAATGACAAACCACTTCAGTATCTCTGCCAAGAAAACCAATGGGGTCACAGAGACGGTCATGAATAGGGTCACCAAGAGTTGGACATGATTGAAAACGATTGAATACCACAAAGGTCCCTTCTTCCAGCTCCAAATCTGCAATCATTCACTCCACAAAAATGCCAGAATAAGTTTCATTTCCTCCCTGGCTTCCCCCCAGCCCAGCCCACCCCACCCAAACACTGCCCTAACATCTGGCTCATCTTTCCTCCTCCAAACAGAGAGGCTTTCCCAGATCCCGAGGCCGTCTACATGAACTATGAGGACAGCCCCAGGACCGAGCATCCCATCTACAGCAACGTGGATAACCTGACTTGCATCCCACATCCCCAAGCGGCCCCTCATCCTGGGGCCGAGGATGAGGATGATTACGTAGTGCCAGGGTGTTGAACGCACCGGACAGGGAAACCTGGGCCTAGGCACCCAGGCCAGTACCTAGACCCGGCCGACTTTATGTAAATGACCCAGCCAGCCGACTGCGCCCAAGACTCCAGGCAGCCGGAAACTGAAGGGAGTCTGGGCAGCTCCGAAAACGTAATAAAGAAATTTGGTAGAGGCTGAAATGTCTTCCCCCCGCCCCCGCCCCATCTCCCTTCCTTCTTCCCCAGGGTTCAGTTTTGATCACCAGAGCTGCTCTCGACCCCTTCCTCCCGCAGAGAAGCGCTGACCAAACCGGAAGCCACCCTCCCTCTTGGCTGAGCTTGGGCTCCAAAAAGGGAAAGAGCGGGGGGCGTAACAGCGCCCTGCGAACCGGCCTTCGAGGGCTGGCTGTGGGGGCAGGGCGAAGGCACGTAGTGCTGGGGCTTCCTCCCACGCAGCGACGCGGAGGACTTTGTGCCACATCCTCACCCCCTACCCCCAAGCCAAGCTGGGAAGCCAGAGCCAGTGGGAGATTCCTTAGATCTGTCAGCAGCCCTTCGGCGCAAGATAATTCAGCAAACATTTATTAAGCTCCTACTGCGTACTGGGTACTGTGTTTGGTGCTGGGATAGAAAGGCAAAAAAGTAAAGGAAAGAAAAAAAAGGTCCCTGCTAATTAGATACAGAGATCAGAAAATAGAACTCTATACAATATAATATATGATTATATTATATAACATCTCTCCTCAAGAAGAGGACAGATACGAGACACTAGCTGTCATGGATTATTGAATCAATAGAGGGTTGGGATTTTTCCTTTTGGTTGTTTTTTTTTTGGAAAGTGGAAGGCAGGGCAATTGGGGTTAAGTGACTTGCCCAAGGTCACACAGCTGGTGAGTGTTATGTGTCTGAGGCTGGATTTGAACTCAGGTCCTCCTGACTCCAGGGCTGTTGCTTTATTCACTGAGCCACCTAGCCTCCCCATAGAGGGCTTTTCTTTAAGAATGAGAGAGATGTGGGCACATTTTCCGCTGCAAAGAAGAGGGGAGAGAGATAAAAGGTAAGAGAGAATTGGAATGATAAAGGGGACAAAGTGCTGGAGAAACTGGGAGGGGATGGTACAAGGATGAATGCTCCATCGCATGGAGTAAATGCTCCATCTTCCTTGGAGTAAAAGCAGAGATGGTTGGCAAAGGTGTCAGAATGATGTGAGGTGAGCCTCGAGGTCACACATCCCTGGCCTTCCAGAACATCACTTTGGGGGCTCTGTGTACAATGGTTTGGAGAGGGGAGAAGCTGGAGGCAGGAGATTAAGTAAGGGGCTTTTGCAGTGATCCAGTGGAGCTTCCCTTTATGTTAGGGGGTGCCTGGCACTTCTCAGGCAGATTGCTCTAAAATCACACAATTCTCTAACTTCCCTGGGAGCCGAGAAATCCAACTGGTGGCCTGGATCAAAGTGTAGAGAAGTGAGGGCCTGTAAGTCTTTGGTAAAGATAAATAGACTTGGACACTCAACTTTTTCTCTGGTGCTACTGGGAGACATGACCTTATGGTATGGACGTCTTAGCAGAAAGAAGTCTCCATTTGGAACTAAGGACCTGAGTTCAAATCTCAGCTCTCCTACCTATATTATTTTGAGAAATCACTTTTTTCCTTCTGTGGACCTCAGTTTCCTTATCTGTAAAATGGAGTTGGACTGAAAGGTTTCCAAGATTTCTTCCAGATAGAAATCTATGATCCCAGGCTAGCTATCATTTCCATGAAGCTTCCACAACAATCCTGAGATGCATTAAGTAGTGTTATTTCCATTTTACAAAGGAAGAAACAGGCTTTTAGGATAAGTGACTTTATTTTATTCTGAACTTAATAAACCTCAAATAAAATGAGTATTTCCATATACCATGTGGGCAGGATAAGATACTGCATACCGAGTTCCTTTTTTGAACTAAACTGCCAAGCATTCAAACTCTACTGCAGAGAGCACAACTCCTCCAGGCTGACCATGTTGTTAGAAGGCAAACCATAAACTTGTCAAAAAGACTATTTTATGGAGAACTCACACGTGGTGGTCAGAAAAGGACATTTTTGAGGTCTCTAAGAACTTTGGAATTGATTGTGTGACATGGGAGACACTGGCCCAGGATCACCCAGCATGGCGTGCCCTCATCAGACAGGGTACTGTACTCTCTGAGCAAAGCAGAATTGAAGAAGCTTAAAAGAAACTCAAGATGGGCAAAATTAGAGAATCCACCCCAAATGTTCACATGGACTATTTGTGCCCAACCTGTGGTAGAGTATTCTGAGTTCTACTGGTCTGATCAGCCAAAGACATACTATAACTTGACTCTGTATTATTTTTCATATACAGTATATGAAACTGTGTATTTCTATTAGGTAAAGCTTGAGATTAAGTAACTTATTCAGGGTCACACAATTACATTTGGGATTTGAATCAGAGTTTCTTCTGACTTGAAATCCAGTTATGTATCCATGACATCATTTAAGAACACTGGAAGCAGAAAAAGCCACTGTTCTCTTACCAGTCTTGGACGGGCTGGCTTGGGCCCAAATTCTACTCTAGGCCTGAGGGCACATCTCAAAGGGGCATCCCTCCCCCTACTGTGGCCCCTGCCCACCTTCCAAGAGTGCCGCCTTCTGTTGCTCCTGTGTGTGGTGCTCCTGGAGCCAGTGGACCGCAGTCCTGGGCTCTTTCACAGGCCCTTGGATTGCTGCAGTGTCACCAGTGACCCTGTTCTGGTCACACACTAGCTCACCAGGTGCCTGGGCTCTCTGCATACATGTCTCCAGCCAGTGTAGCTTAATCCCTTGGTTCTTCCTGATCAGCCACCTGGGCCCCAGAGCCAACTCCACAGTCTGAGGGTTTGGAATCTCCATACTTGAGAAGATGGTGAGATCAGTACAGCCACTTAAGTGACCTTGGGTAAGTAAATAACCTCTCTGGGCCTCAGTTTCCCCATTTGTAAAATGAGAGGATTGGATTAGATGACATCGGGTCCCTTTCAGCTCCAAATCTACTACTGGGATGTCAATATCAGCAGCCCCCAAAAGTCGGTATTATCTCCATTTTATAGATGAAGAAATTGAAGTTCCAAGAGAACAACTAAGTGGTACCAGGAGAATTTGAACCACTCAATCATTCAGTCAGTAAACATTAAGTGTCTGTTATGTGCCAGGCACAGGGCTAAGTGCTGGTGATGCTGAAAAAGTCCAATGAATGAGACAACATGCAAGCAAATATATGCAAAGTAAGCTGTGTACTGGATAAATAGGAAATCATTAACAGAGGAAAGACATTTGAGTTAAGAGGGGTTGGGGAAGGCTTCTAGTAAAAGATGGGATTTTAATCGAGGCTCCAAGAAGCCCAGGAGGTCAGGAGGTGGAATTAAGGAGAGAGAGTGTTCTAGGTATGGGATACAAGCAGAGAGAATGCCTCGATCCTAGTGTCTTGTTAGAGCCCAGAAGCCAATGTTACTGGATCAAAGAGCATGTGGCAGGGAAATAAGAGGAAAGAAGATTGGAACACAGGTCTTTCTGACTCCAAGTCCAATTCTCTAGCCCTGTGCAATGACTTGAGCAAGGCCAAGCAGCCAGCTAGTAACTAAGGCAGGACTAGACCCCACTCTGAATGTGGTACTCAGAGAACAGAGAGCTTCACTCACATTTTGAGGCATCAGGGAATCCTTCCTCTACCCCAACCTGCAGATTCTTTTCTTGTTTTTTAATTTTGAAATTTTCTCCAGTTACAAGTAAAAACACTTTTTTACCATTTGTTTTTTTTAAATTTTGAGTTCCTAATTCTAGCCCTCCCACCTTCCCCTCCCCACCTTGAGAAGGTAATCAGTTTGATATAGATTATGCATGTACAGTCATGAAAAACACATTGCCATATCAGTCATGTTGCGGAAGAAAACACAGACCAAAAACCCAAACCAACAAAAAAAAATGAACGAAGTTTTAAAAATAGGGTGTTTTGATCTGTATTCAGACTCTACCAGTTTTTCTTTGGAAATGAATAGCATTTTTCATCATAAATCCTTTGGAATTGTCTTGGATCTTTGTATTGTTTAGAATAGCTAAGTCATTCACATTTGGTCGTTGTACAATATTGCTGTTACTGTGTACAATGTTTTCTTGGTTTCTGCATACTTCACTTTGTATCAGTTCATGTAAGTCTTTCCAGGTTTTTCTGAGAGCATCCTGCTCATCATTTCTTATAGCACAATACTATTCCATCGCAACCATATACCAGAACTTGTTCAGCCATTCCCCAATTGATGGATATTCCTTCAGTTTCCAATTCTTTGCCACTACTGATAAAAGCTGCTATAAATATTTTTGTACATTTAGGTCCTTTTCCTTTTTCTTTGATCTCTTTGGGATACAGACCTAGTAGTGGTATTGCTGGGTCAAAAGGTATGCACAGTTTTATAGCCCTTTGGGCATAGTTCCAAATCTGCCAATTTGTTCCTATTGTTCCAAGCTGTAATCAGAAGGCAATAGAGCCTGGCTTCCTTCTCAGCCTCCCAAGATCACACAGACTCTGGGCCTTGAGGTTTGGCTTTCGCTACCCCTGGTGTGTTTCTTCATTGTGGTTAGAAAGGCCTCAGCACATGAGGCAGGAAGGTTGCTGAATATCACCTGGGGGTCAGGGAGAAGCTCCCCTCTCCCCTTGGCAGAGCCTCACAGACCCTTGAATCGGGTCCTATGACCCTCCAGGCTATCCTGTCTTCCTCTAAGCTCATGCATGAGTCTGTGAGGGGCCCTGCAGCGTGGGGCTTCTCTGGCCTCTCAAATCATACTTCTATGTCCCCCCTACTACTTCCTTTTTTGTACCCATCTAATTTCCCCTTGGATGTTCCTCTCCTACCTCCCCATGCATGTGCCTCTGCCACTTCCCTTCTGAATTCTATTCCTATCTTCACAGATCCCCAAGGCCCTTCTGTTGACCCCTGATTGACCAAAGCCCTGCAGTATGGCCTCATACCCAGGTTTGCTTTCCTTGAGGGTCTCCATGCTTCCAAAAGACTTGTTTTTCTATGAAAACTACTCCTCTTGCTCTTCCAAGACAGGCACACCCAGCTTTGAACTATTGATGACTGGACTATAAAGTAATTTATAGGGAAATAGGAGTGAGCCAACCCCAGGTGCATTGAGAAGTTGAAAGAGTCCATCCCCCACCCTGTACCCCCACCCCCATTGAATTTCCAGGCTGAAAGACACCCAAAAAAGCCCAGAGTTGGGAGCCAAGAAACCTGGTTCCTTCTTTCAAGGTTTGAGTCAGGAAAACTTGGAGCACAGAGAATTGACTCAGTAGTAGAAGGACCCTCAAAAGTTGCCCAGTCCCTCTACTTCCTTGTGGGGAGGGGGAAACTGAAGGTCAGAGAAAGAAGGTCATTGGCTCGAAGCCACACAGCAATCCAGTGGTAGAGTCAGGACTTAATTCTAGGTCTTCTGATCTCCACACTCTTTGGCCTTCCATTCCAGGCTAAACCGAGGGGGAAGGTGAGGCTAGAAGGAGTCAGCAGGTGTAATGTAGTGGGCTGGATTCTTGATTACTGTGGAAGCTCTCCCCTTCAAGGCAGATCTCAACCCTTTAAACTTTAGCAGATGGATTTTATATAGTAACAATGCTCCCTAAATAAGAAAATTGCAAAATGGTGACAAACTTCTTTGTGATATGGGTCCTCTTCTCAGAGTATTTCCAAATTGGTAAATTCATGCCAAGATAGCCTTCAGAGTCAAATCTTGGTTGGTTGATAGCATATTATGAAACATGCTTCCCACTTGTTGGGACAGGTGGGGGATTAGGGCTGCAGAAAACTGTAAACATTGTCAGACATGGTTACCTTGTCTATAGTTTTGCTGAACTGTTTTCATTATGAGAAGGATTCTATGGCATGGTGGTGGAGAATTTCAGTATAATAAGCAAAATGTATCAGCAAAATACAATTTAAAAAAGCCAACCCAGGCTAACTGTTCCAACCATTGGTCCATGAACCACAGGATCCTGGGAGCAGTAAGATAGAGGAACAGTCTGAGAGAGACTAATGAGTCATTGGGAGAGATCTTGAGAAAAGAGATGAGAGCATATAAGACAATGGATGATGATTGTTAGAGTGGCTTAGGACGCCTGTGCACTTGGTTGGGTGTCCCAGATAACTTTCAAGGTACTGTTACAGCAATAGCAGCCCACACTTGTCTAATATCCTGCTTTCTGCAAGACTGCAAAAAAGCAGACTCTTGTCTTACTAATTAATCATTAAACCAATCAATCAATCAATTAATTAATTAACCAGCATTGCCATGTCGAATAAAATTTGTCCACTAGGTAGCACTGCCTTCAATAGCATAGCTCAAATGGTTTTATCAGAAGGTATCTGGTATATGTTCATTCACTGGCTTCCCCAAAAGTAATATATTTTCCTTGCTTACCAAAAGGCATCTACTTAGCCACTCTCAGACTATTCCCCTATCTTACTACTCCTAGGATTCTGTGGCTCATGACCCAGTGGTAGCCTTCTACTTAGATCAGAGGTATGGAAAAAGACAAATTATAATATTGCTCTAAGATATTTCAATTATAGAAATATCTATATAGATCTAGCCCCCATCTCCCTTTGTCTGCGAAATTTCCTTAATTCCAAATGACTCTTTCTATTTTTAATATAACCAAAGTAACCCATACTATGACCATATATGATTTATCATATAAAGAAATCAATACAGAATTAGTTAGAAACCACTCTATAGACTGCTTAGTCTAATCTCCTCCTTTTAATCCTCCTTTAATCCACCTTTCCCAGGGGCAAAGGGAAGAAGGACCAGAGGGAGGAATGGGAGACATGAATTATGTGGAAGTATTAGTGTACCTAGAGGACTTCATTGTGGTTGGGGGGAAAAAAAAACCAAACACAGGAAGAATATAAGGAAAGTCTGGTGAAAGTTTAGATCAGATAGACAAATGCCCTCTTGCAGAACATCTATGAAATATATGGGCCATGCAATATCTCAGTATCATCAGAGTTGAACAAAGTGTGGTCAAAGGTGACCTTCCTGATTCCGGTCAACCATGTGTGCTAGCTCAGTGCTTGGGTGCCCCTTGACTGCTTCTGGCTATCTATAAGTCAACACTCTCTCACTTTGGCAGTGCTCTCTGCCACTTTGTCATAGTCACCCTATGACATAAGTGCTATGGTGTCACATTTCAAATGTAACATTGGCCCTCACGTGGAGCCCCTTTGATTGTCTGGCTTGATCTATGTAGATGTCTTCCTTTAGCCTACAAGAAGACAGTATGTTACTCTGTTAATTATCCAGCTAGGTGCAATAACTAAATCACCCACCACTGTAGTAACCTACTCAAGCCACAAACTCAGGTATTGTAGCTGTGACTCATAGCTAGGCCATCCCAGGCATTCAGCAATAAATTCTAGCAACGATACTCCCTAAATTCTCAGCCAGTTCTTTCCCAGGCACAGATAACATTTCAAATGCCATAGCAACAACAACATTTGGTGATAGCACTGGGTGATAACTACTTCTCCCTGCCCCCAACCTCCCTGTAGTCATCCATGGAGGAGAGAATGGTGAACTGGCTTCATGGAAAGACTAAGAAGGAATGCCAGACTAGCAATCCCAAAGGGAATAATTGTGGCTTGGAACCATCTCCAAGGGTAGAAGCTAGTGACTGGCCAAAATGGGAGGAGAAGATTTGAATGACCGCATAGAAAATCTCATTCCTGACTCCTGAAATATTGTATAGCTTCTTTTCTGTTCCATATTGGCTAGGGGTTCCAGAGATCTCAGGAAGGTTACAACACCAAAGGTGGGTAGTGATGTCTTAGATGTGGCCCTGAAAAGGGCTTGTGGTGGTAGCCATGCTGGGTATCCAAGATGGCTCACCTGTTTTTTATTTTATCTTGAAAAATTTCCCTTCTATGATCCATGTCAATAATATTTCCATTTTCTAGGGTTCAGGATTCTAGGCCTGTAATTGGCTAAATGATAGGGTGAGGTCTTCTAGGATGGAAAGGTACAGCTTTTGTTTTCTCCCTTTACTGTGCCAGATCCCTTATCTAGAGCACGACCAAAAAACCCCAAAACTTCCGTTGGGTTGTGATGAGTGTCATCACACTTTTGGAGACGTGAACATCTTCTTAACCATTTATAAAGCAAAATAGTGAAATTATAATAAAGTGCTGAAGGTGAGCAACATGAACCATCAGACTGAATAATTCTAACAGAGTTCTTCTATCTCTTAATAATTTGATCACTGTCAAGGGGAATAGCTTTGAGACATAATCTGTCAGTGAAAATACTTTAAGGAGTTATAGTTTTCTATATTTCTTTTTTTTTTGGTCTTTTTTTGGACGGGGCAAATGACCTTGCCCAAGGTCACACAGCTAGTAAGTCTGAAGTGTCTGAGTTTGGATTTGAACTCAGATCCTCCTGACTCCAGGGTCAGTGTGTCACCTAGCTGTCCCCTTGATATATTTCTTTAAAAAATAAATTAAATAAACATATAATATATATTATATGTAATGCATAAAAATAAATTTAAAAACAAGTAAAAATTAAATATTATCAATTTATTTTGTATCTGTTTTATCCGTGATTTACCTTTTATTTCTCTATCACTCCCAATTCCCAGTATGTTCCTCTTTTCTCCCTCCTAAAGAGCCATTTCTTAAAACAAAGAATAAAAAAGGGGGGGGGGGAATGATCAGCAAAACTAACCACCATATTGAATATGTCTGCCATTAGCTATAATGTTCCACACCCATAGTCCTCCACCTCTTCAAAGAGGCAGATCCAGGAAACCAACATACTCAATGACAACATTGCAAGTGGAAGGAACTAAAACTATATGTTGGGGGGTGGCTAGGTGGTACAGTGAATAAAGCACCAGGCTCTGGAGTCAGGAGGATCTGAGTTCAAATCCAGCCCCAGACACTCAACATACACAACACACAAACCTAGCTGTGTGACCTTGGGCAAGTCACTTAACCCCAACTGCCCTACCTTCCCCCCTCCAAAAAGCAAAAATTAAAAAAAAACCCAAACAACCAAAAAAATCCTAAAACTATATGATGGATAACTGAATGCTGTGAAATTTTAATGACTATGTCTTTGCCGATGATTCCCAGATCTGTATATTTCAACTCTAACCTCTAATCTTGGATCATCAGCTACCTTTTAGACATCTCTAATTAACTGTTCCTTAGGCAGCTCAAACCCAACATGTCCAAAACAGAACTCACAATCTTTCCCCTGAAACCCTCCCTCTCTTCCGAGTTTCCTTTGTCACTATGCTTCCGCTACTCCCACACTCCCAGGCTCCCAACATGGAATCCTCACTCTTACTCTCATCTTCTTCAAGGAGCTTTTCCCAGTCCTCCTTAATGCTAGTCTCTTCCTTGTGTTTTTCCAATGAATCCTGTCTACATTTTGTTTATATAAAGTTGTTTGTATGTTGTCTTCTCCCCTATTAGACTGTGAGCTCTTTGAGGAGAAGGAGCACGTTTTTGCCTTTCTTTGTACTCCCAGGTCTTAGCATAGTGCCTGGCTGAGAACAGACATTTAATAAACATTTGCTGATCCACAGGCTCACTACCCCACCTCCCCCATTTCAATAGGTTGCCAAGGTCTGTTGATTTAACTTCCTAACATTTCATAATCGTGTATGTTCCCTTATCTACTCCGATACCAACAGCACTCCAGTATAGACTCTTATCACTTCATGCCTGGACTATTGCAATAGCCTGCTGGTTGATCTATCTGCCTCTCCCACTCCAACCGATCCTTCATATAACAATTGAGGCCATCTCTAGTCGTCCTGATCTATATCTTGCCACGGGACCCAGATAGCTCTGGAGGAGAAAGTGACTTTGAACAGACTGTCTCCGATTGTTCTCTTTCCTCTTTCCTCACCTTATCTCAGGATCTCTGACTTCTTTTAAGTGGATAAGAATGCTGGGCTTAGAGTGGGCATCTTGGCCTCATATATTTATGAACTGTGTGACCCTGGGCCAATCATTTAACCTCTGTCTGATTCATTTTCCTCAGTTGTAAAATGGGAATAATAATAATACCTACCTCCCCAGTTGTTGTGAGGATCAAGTGAGATATCTGTAAAATGTTTGGTACCTGGTTCACAGAAGGTTCCCTTTCTCTTTACCCTTTTCCAAGATTTCCATAGAGTGCTTCCTTAGTGGAAAAGTGCTACCGTAGGGAAAGCAGGTAGCTTTTCCTGGTCTGTAGGTTGCTTGTGCCTTCCCCACCAGGACAACCTTCCTTCCACTCTGAATATTTCTTGTATATATCTTTTTATTTTCATTCTGCCTCCTTCATTAGAATGTAAGCTCCTTGAGGGCAGGAACTATTTTTGCTTTTTCCTGGTATTCACAGCACTTAGCACTGTGCCTGGTACATAGGCACTTAATAAATGCTTACTGATTGATTGATTCAGACTCATGTTCCTACTTTCCCGTCTATAGAACATTTCGGCCCTTCCCCTCTCCCCTGGGAATCATCTACAAAGCAATGAAAGACATTCTCAATAAGGCTACTATTAGGGACCAGGCAGATTTTCACGAACAATATTCCCTAGCAGACCACATCTTCACCATCACATAATTGATCAAAAGATATAGGGAAGGTGGTGCTAGGAGGCTCAATGAATAGACCACCAGTCCTAGAGTCTGGAGGACCTGGGATCAAATCCATTATCAGACACTTAACACTTTCTAGCTGTGTGACCTTGGGCAAGTCGCTTAACCCCAGTTGCCCTCCAAAAAAAAAAAAAGGCAAAAAAAAAAAGATATAGGGAATAGAAGGGTTTACCCTGCCCATTATTTGTTACTTACAGAAAAGCATTTCGTTCCCTATAGCCAACCATTGGCTTGAAGGTTCTCTTTCAACAAGGCATCTCCCTTCTGTACATCAAAATTATTCAAGACTCTTTAAAATATATAACAAGAAGACTGATTTGATTCAATTACCCTCTGATTGCAAAGCTTGCTGATGGGTCTGTTCAGTCTGATCTTCCTAAAACCCAGTTCTAACCTATCAACCTTCCTATTCAATAAACTCTGTTGGTTTCCTATCACAACCAGGATCAAATGCAAAACCTTCTGTTTTGGTATTCAAAACCCTTCATAATCTACGCATGCATCTTTCCAATCTTACAACTAACCTCTTTCCCAATCCATCTACCCCAACCCCAGTCCTCCAATCAAATGACTAGCTTCCTTTTCCCTCCCACATGACATTTTATCTCCTGACTCTGAGCCTTTTTATGAGTTGTTCCCTATGCCTATGGGGAACATGGGGAACATGCCCTATGTTCTCCCTCCTCATCACTACCTTGTAGCTTCCTTAGATCCCTTCAAGTCCTAGCTAAAATCCCACCTTCTTCGGGAAGGCTTTCCTCATCCCCTATTGCCAGTTTCTCCAATCTATATCTTGTTTGTATTTTGTTTCCCCCCATTATACTGTGAACTCTTTGAAAGAAGGGACTCTTACATTTCTTTGTATTCTTGGCACTTCACGCCGTGCCTGGCACATAGTAGGTACTCAATAAATATTTATTGGTTGGGTGACTAATCATAAATAGCAAACAAAATATAGTGCAGGATGACTTGTGCTAGCCAAAGGTATCTGACATGCTGATGGAGGAGATCCAGGGTAGAGTCAGAGTAAAAGAGGGATTCCCTGTGAATGGTAAGATCCTCCAGATGCTCTGATTTGACAACGACAGCCTACTAATTGCATTAGTCTTTTGGAATCTTCACAGGTCATGAACCTGTCTTTGAAGATATATTTTGATAACTATATTTCATTATAATTGGTTTACATTGTAGCCCTATGCATTTTATTTTCTGTATTTAACAACGTTATTCTAAAAGAATCCATAAGATTCACCCATTACATGAACAAAAAGGTTAAGAATCCTTGCTCTGGAACACTGTGGAGCCTCCTGGAAGAGATCAGTAATCACTCAAAAGAGTGTGACTTAACCATCCACTTGGGAAAAATCAAATGGATGAAGACTGTATTTTCCTTAGATTACAGCATGCAATTAGATGAACAACCCTTGTTGATCAGTATTTGTATTGTAAATAGATATGTAAACAGACAATGTTTGATAGTGTCATCCCCCCCACCCCCCCACCCCCCACTATAAAACAAGAAGGAAACAAATGGGCTAGATTACCTTTAGGAAATGGCAAAGCTCCTTTAATGACACCATTAGAAACAAAGGTCATCTTTTCAAAACCAGGTTAACTTGTATCGAAAATCCTGTCCTTTCCCTTAACTTCCCTTCTCCCTTAAGCCTGTAGAGGACAGTAATGGGGAACACAAACGTCTCAAGGATGTTCCTCTCTTTCGCGCTGCAGATGGTGCTGGAGAGCAATAAAGATAGGCATTGCTTCCAATCGCAGAGGATTTTGTTTTCTTCCAACCAGATTCCAGCAGCTATAGAGTGAACAAACTTTTTAGTCAATCAGCTCTCAGAAAAGCAATGCCTTTCTTCCAGTCAGCACAGTTCCTAACAAAATTGCTGTAGAACCTACCCATCAACTTTTGAATTTGGTGTCTCTTGTCCCTGGATTCCTCTTTCCTTCAGCATCCTCTCCTCTTCTGCCTTTATCTGCCTGTCTCTTATAGCTTTTCTCTGACTTCTAATGTCTCAGATCAGAGCATCTTTGTAAATCATCCCTGTCTTAGGATCTGAAATTTTAAAAACTCCATCTTTCTGTCAGTTATGATCCTTATAACCATCCTATATTCTCCAAACAATGATTTATAGTTTATCAGCTGGGTGGCCTGAGTTTGAATCTGACCCCAGATACTTATTGTTTGATCCTGGACAAGTCACTTAACCTCTGTCTTAGTTTTATCATATGTAAAATGGGGATAATAATGGGACCTTCTTCACAGAGTTGTTGTGAGAATCAAATGATATATAGATATAGAGGGTCTTGCTATATCCTAAAGGTGCTGTGATACATATATCCTTCAAAACCCTGAACACAGTAATATGTAAATGAGCTGATGGACCACAATGTATGACCACCATCTTTAACTTGGTCAGTGCTCTGTCTTAAACAGAGGTTTAGGTAAAGATCCTCTTGGTACATTTATCTGAGGGGCAGTTTTTTCTTAGGTGCTCAGAAAAACCTGAGTACCTGTGTCTTTCCTGGAGCATTTGTGTCTCAGGAACTAGGCTACCTGTCAAGTTACATTTATCAGAATTCCTTACACAAGGGCCTTTTTGCTGCCTCTTTCAGTCAGATATTCACATAACATAATTTATACTGCATTACTTGAATGGTTGCTCTTTTTTCTTGAGAGGAGAGAACCTGGAACTCAGAAGAGGAATAGTTCAGACCATCACTAAGTAACCTCCTTCAGTATTGTTTTTTAAGTCCAGTGCATGTGCAAATTCCAGTAGTTTTTTTTTTTTTTGGCTGATGCAACCTCTCCATGTAGCCAGGAACAGATGAGAATAAACATTTATAGAGTGTCTATTCTATTCCAGACACCGGCTAAGTACTTTTTAAAAAATATTATCTCACAACAACATTGCAGGGTAGGTACTACTATCATCCATGTTTTATAGTTGAGCAAACTGAGGTGAGCAGAGATTAAGTGTCTTACCCATGGTCACACAACTTGTAAGTGTCTGAGGTTAGATTTGAACACACAGGGTCATGGGATGTACATAGTTTAGTGACTTTTAGGGCATAGTTCCAAATTGCCCTCCTATCAACAATTCACTAATGTGCCCAAACACAGTCCCTTCAATAATTCCTATTTTCTTTGTCTGTCATCTCCACCAATTTGATAGGTGTGAGGTGGGATCTCAGAGTTCTTTTAATTTGTATGGTTCTTTTTTTTTTGTGGTCTCTAATTGGGAGCTATGTTACTCAAGTTTTCTACTGTGAGTAGCGGTTAGATACTGATATTATCTTTCAGTGCCTTTCCATAGATCTTCAATAGTTCTCTCAAGTAACTTTTGCCCAGGTATTTTTCAACATTAGCCTTTAAGGATATTCCTTAATAGTGTACCTTTCCTCATATGGTTCTTACCACAACTACGGTAGCCACATATGTGTGTATACATATATACCACATGTGTGGTAGCACAGAAATGTTTTTATACTTTCTATCAAATACTTTGGAAGAATGTATTTATTGATAATGGTTATAGTATGTACTGACTTTTAAAAATGACTCTGTTTTTGTGTTATCAGTCTGCCAGTGGGATTTATGCCATCAAATTAAAAAAAAACTTTTTAGAATTCCAGTCTAAGAATGCCTATCTCCTTTTGAAAATCATATGATATGTTAGTTCTACTTTTTGTCATCCATTTCATTATTAAATATAATTTCTCAAATTTGTATTAAGTGGAGGTTTTCAATGACCTCATATTCTCCAACCTCTTCCTCTTTATATTGTGATATCTTAATTTTATTACTTATTTCACCTAATCTCTTTCTTGAATATTGTATTGCACTAGTCAATACATTGTTGTATGACTTGGAGCTGAATGTGTCATTGACAAAAAAGGAAATTTAGCTCTTGTCTATAACTGGAGAGATCTGTTCCCAATTTTGTCGTAATGTAGAATTGAAACATTTTTAAAATTAATTTTAAAATATGATGATCTATCTTTTCTCCCTTCCACCTCTTCCACCTCCTAATTTGGAAAGCTAGAAAAACAAATCCCTTGTTACAAACATATATATAAAACAAACCCCCGCATCAGACGTGTCCAAAAAATTATATCTCAATCTGCACTCTGTCACTTCTCTATGAAGAGGTGGATCCTCTGGAACCATCATGAGTTCTCTGGAACTGTGGTTGGTTATCAAGTATTGCTCAGAGTTCCTAAGTCTTTCAGAGTTGTTTGTGTTTACAATATTGTATCATCAGTGTATAAATTGTTCTCTTAGTTCTGCTCACTACATTTTGTATCAGTTCACACATGTCTTCCCCGATTTTTCTAAAACCATCCCCTTCATCATTTCTTATGACATGATAATATTCCATAATTTTCATATGCCATAACTTGTTCAGCCATTCACCAATTGATGAGTGTACTGACACATAATTAAAGTAATCCTATCTTCATTCCATGTATTCTCATGGTTCATTTCATGTATTCTCATTAATTTCCCCGATTTTGTGGTCAGCACCATCAGTGATAAAGCATTTTTAGTGGTGAGATGTTGGTAGTTCTGATTTATTCCAGTGTAGCTTGTCTTCTTGTGATACCAGAACAAGATAGAACTCTACCCTTCTGTATCAAATTGATCATCATACTGCCCCGCCTATTTTTTTAATCTTATGAAAATTTATATTACGCTAACCAGGGTGGTATCGTTAGATACCAACCAATGAAGGCTATCATTAAAGCCCAATTCATCAATATTCCAGGGTTCCTGTCAGGCTTTCACAACTACTGTCATGGTCTCAAGACACATGAAATCCATGCTATCCATCACCTGAGTTGGCATTGCTTTACTTTGGCCATCCCCCTCCCACCCCAATTCCATGGACAATGGGTTAGACTTTAAGAAAGCTATTATTATTTTCCTATGAAGCCTAGATTTCCCTGACTTTCCACTCAGACCATCCCCATCTTCCTTTTTATCTATTACACTGGAGAAAGAACCTTTCAGTTGGGTTGGAAAATGACCATGTGACTAGGTAAACTTCTATCAGACATGCTCTGAGAAACTCTAGTCCCCCGAATTGTAAAGAATTCTCTGTTGACTGGAGTGTCAATCTGGAGTTTGGTGTGGGCTTAAAGTTAGAAGTGGATGAAAGAGATACATATTTAGGTACAGTAAAAATAATCATAGAATGTCAGAAGTGGATAGGTCCTTGGAATATAGAGTGTCAGAGCTGTAAGAGCCCTTAGAACATAAAATGTCAGAGCCAAAGTGGTCCTGGAGAATATCTAGTTTCTCTCTTACCCTTATTTTATAGATGTGAAAATTGAGGCCCAAAGAGGAGGAAAGATTGCCCAAGTTAACTCAGCCACTCAGCAGTTTTTTGTTTTTGTTTCTCAGGGTGGAGAGGAATAAGGACACTGGCAGAAAGGCTTGTGACTTCTATTGGCACGCACTGACCAAGAGAAAACAGACTAGGAGGGGACAGAGCAAGGGTGTGTGTGTGTGTGTGTGTGTGTGTGTGTGTGTGTGTGTGTGTGTGTGTAGTGGGGCAGATGGGTTCAAACGTTATTTTCCCAAGGCCACAGGAGTTGAGATTTATCTTCATGAAAGCCCTGTACTTCCTTGACCTTTGACTCTGTCCCTCCCAGACTGTTCTCTCTCTTTTTCTCTCTCTCTCTCTCTTCCCCTCCCCCCCCAACCAGGGGAATGAGCATCCAAGTTCAGTTTGGGAATAATCAGGTGACCTTTGGGATAGGGTGAACCCCTACCTGGTTTATTCTGAGAGTCCCTGATCCCTGAGCTAGTTTCTTAGTGGCCTCAGTTTGAAGTCTTGTGTGTAGAGCTAAAGAGGGCAAGCAGAGGAAAGAACTAGGGAGAGCAATCCATGTTGATACTGCACTCTAATTAGCCATGTGATTCTGAACAAGTCACTTAGCCTCTTAAAAGAGGGACTTTAGAATATAGAGTATCAGAGCTGTAAGGACCTTAGAACAGAGAATGCCAGAACCAGACAGAAGACAGAATATAGTGAATTTAGGATACCTAGATTATAGAACAGGGGTGGGGAACCTGCAGCCTCAAGGCCATATGTGGCCCTCTAGGTCCTCAAGTGCAGCCCTTTGACTGAATCCAAACTTCACAGAACAAGTCTACTTAACAGAAGGATTTGTTCAATAAAACTTGGATTCGGTCAAAAGACTGTACCCGAGGAACTAGAAGGTCACATGTGGCCTCGAGGCCGCAGGTTCCCCGCCCCTGTTATAGACTATCAGACTAGAAAAGGACTGAAGCACTTATGTACCCTGTGGCTTGGGGTGCCCAAATTCTGGGCTCATACGAACTAAGTTCAATATTGTGGGTTGGCTCGAGAAGGTAATTTTCTCTTTTTTTCTCATTACTACAACTCTGGGGAAATCTCTAGATATGGCTTAGATATAGATCATATTTAGTCATCTTAAACTGAATATGTCCAAAGTGGTTCATAAAAGACAGACAGGTAGATAGCTATAGATATAGGGATAGTAAATCTCAAAGGGGCAGATAGCATTAGCATCTAAAGAGATTTGGAAGAGCCTCCTACAAAAGGTAGGTCTTAAAGAAAGCCAGGAGGGAGAGGCAAGGAAGGCCAGAATTCCAGGTATGGGGAGCAGACAGTGCAAAGACAAGGAGATGGGAGATTGTTGTGTAGGAGGAACAGCAATCAGGCCAGTGTGGCTAGATCATAAAGGGAGTGGAAATGAGCAAAGTATAGGAAGATTTAAAAGGTGGAAGGCTAAAAAGGGCTTTAAAAGCCAAACAGGACTTTCTATTTGATCCTGGAGGTAACAGGGAACCACTAGAGTTTATTGAATAGGCAATTAACATGATTAGATTTACCCTTTGAGAAAATTTCTTTGGCAGCTGGCTGGAAGATGGATTATAGTGAGGAAAGGTTTGAGGTAGAGAGACCAGTTAGGAGGTTATTGCAATAATCCGTATGAGAGAGGGGAGCTGAACCATCTCCAGTTGTCCTGACAGATATCTTGACACTGGACCCAGATGACTCTGGAGGAGAAAATGAGGCTGGTGACCTTGCATAGCCCTGCTTCATTTAAATCCAATTCATTTGCAAGTCATGGCATTGCCTTCCTTACGTCATGGTCCTCTTCAAGAATGAAGGGCAAATAACAACAATGAGAGGGGGTGAAGGCCTGAACTAGGGTGGTGGTTGTGTGAGTAGAGAGGTAGAGAGATGGGAAGTAGACAAGAGGTGGCATAAAATTAGAAACAACACGGTTTGGCAACAGATCAGGTATATGGAGGCAATTGAGAATGCAAAGTTAGAGATGGCACTAAACTTGCAAGCCTTCCAATGACTGGAAGAATGGTGGTGTCCTTGACAATAATAGGGAGGTTTGAAGAGGTAAGGGTTTTGGGTAGGGAAAGATGATGAGTTCTGTTTTGGACATGTTGAGTCTGACCATATCACTCTCTTGTTCGAAAAGTTCCAGTGGTTCTCTACTGTCTTCAGGATCAAATATAAAGTCGTTTTTTTGGCATTTAAAATTCTTGACACCCCCCCTCTAAAAAAGCAAAATAAATTTTAAAAAATTCTTAACAATTGGACTCCAGTCTATCCTTTCAGACTTATTGTACTTAGCTCAATGGGCCTCTTGTATGAGACTCTCTCCTCATTGGTAGAGATTGATCACTCGATGCCCTGAACCCAATGAGGTAGGAGGAGGTGAAAACAGGACAGGTGAGGGTTTCTTTTGACTTCTAGATTCAAGAGAATAGATGTGTCAGTCCAACCTCTCTTCAGGTCCTTGAAGGGAGTGAGAGACTCTGAGAAGAAACCAACATGTAGAATTTCAATCATGTCTCAGTTCTTAGCTTGCTACACCAGGTTTCAGGAAATTTCCCCCCTGTGTGAGATCTGGGAAGAGGGATTCCTATTTCCTACATGTTGCAGTCCTAGCATGTAACCTTCTAGACAGAAAAGGGAGACCTCTTGAGTAGCACCAGCCTTAGCAGTTGCCTAGAAAATAGTCTTACATTCAAGAATCTAGCCGTCAGTCAGAGGAGGGGAATTTAGTAGGTAGTACTAGCTTTTGGGGAGGTTGCCTTGAAAATAGCTCCCAAGTTGAAGGGTTTGGTGACCTGGCTATAGAAGAAAAGAGTTCCTGAGCATGTATTCTTCTTAGAGAAAGAAGATTCTCTTTGTGTCATCTTTTTCTTCTGCTGGATAGGAAAAAATCTATCCTTTACCATATGTATTTGTTAACCATCCATCTAACCATGCATTCATTCACTAAATAAGCATTTATTATGTGTCTACGATGTGCCAGGAATTATGATGCAAAGACAAAAATAAAACAATTTCATGAAGTTTGGATTTAATCAAAGGGCTGCACTCAAGGATATAGAGGACCACATGTGGCAAGTTCCAGGTTTCCCACCTCTGTGATAGGTGAAAAATATGTACATAGGTAAGCAAATACAAAGGGATAAAAATAGTCCTTCTGGGAGAAAGCAAGTGTTCCTAAAAAAAAAACAGAGATGAGAAAGTAATTCACTCTAATTGTAAAATACTTCTCCCTCCACCTCACCTACTTACTCCCTTTTCCTGACCTGCACCTATACGTCTCTCTTTAGGTCGCCTAGTGGTCCTACACTCCTGAGGGCTCATAGTGCTGAACTTAGTACAGAAACACAGTTGACTTTACCCCTCCTATAGTTTATAACTCCCAAACTCTAGCAATCCATCAGCCTCATCCATCCCCCAGGAGCGGAGATTATGAGTAACAGGGTTTGCACCATCACACCTGGTGGCAGTTATATTAAAACCCATAAACCCTTTGGAAACTGATGGATGGATAATTGTGAATAAACTTTGAAAGATTTGTTCAGCTACCCCCACCTCCTATTATTAACCCAGATCCAAACGAGCTTTTTGTACTGCATACAGATACCAGTTTGGAGGGCTTGAGAGCATTTGTGTACCAAGAGAGTGGTCACTAGAAACCATTAGTCACATTTGCTAGCAGAGGCTTGAATGCCAGTGACACTAACAACCCCAAACACAAGCTAGAGTTTGAGGCTTTGAAATGGGCAAAGATTATGTGGATGGAACAAAGTCACAAATTTGCAGCAGTAATTAACTGATGCATTCTGAGCAGGGTCAAGTTAGATGTTGTATGCCACTGATGGGTAGCAGTACTAGCTAATCAGTATACTCTACCAGCCAGGGAAGGCTAATGTGGAAGTAAGAAAGTTTAAAAAGTGTGCTTTGATCTGCCTTCAGACTCCATCAGTTCTTTCTCTGAAGGTGGATAGCATTTTTCATCATGAATCCTTTGGGATTATCTTGGATCCTTGTATTGCTGAGAATAGCTACATCATTCACAGTTATTCATCATACAATATTGCTATTACTGTGTATACTACTCTCCTGGTTCTGCTCACTTCACTCTGTTTCAGTTCATGTAAGTCTTTCTAGCTTTTTCTGAAATCTGCCCACTCCTCATTTCTTATAGCACAAATAGTATTCCATTACATTCATATACACAACTTGTTCTGCCAAACCCCAATTGATGAACATACCCTCAATTTCCAATTCTTTGCCACCACAAAAGAGTTGCTAAAATATTTTTATACAAACAAGTTGTTCTTTCCCCTCTTTTTATAATTTCTTTGGGATACAGACCCAGTAGTGGCTTCATTGACTTTTTTTTTTCTTTTTTGGAGAGGGGAAGGCAGGGCTATTGGGGTTAAGTGACTTGCCCAAGATCACACGGCTAGTAAGTGTTAAGTGTCTGAGGCTGGATTTGAACTCAGGTCCTCCTGACTCCAGGGCTGGTGCTCTATTCATAGCACCACCTAGCTGCCCCCTTCATTGACTTTTTAAAAAAAGTTTTCAATGATAGATTTTGGATTTTTTATTATCATAATTTTTTCTTAGCATCCCTCCCCTTCTTATTCCAGACAGCCATCCCACATATAAAATAGTATTTTAAAACAAAAGGAAAAAAGGAAAAAAAAGTCAGCATCATTTGATTAACATATCAAAAAGTCTTAAAATATGTGCACAAAATTTGTACACCTCTAATCTCTACAAAAGGCTTATAGTGGGGTGTGAGTGTTTTCTCATATCTTTGCTTTTCTTTGTAATTTGCAATATCCACTTTAGATTGTGTGTGTATATATGTATATATATGTGTGTGTGTGTGTGTGTGTGTGTATGTGTGTGTGTGTTTCTTTCTGTTTGCAATATTATATTTGTTGTGTATATTATTTTCTTGGCTCTGCTTACTTCACTCTGGATCAGTTCATGTAGCTCTTTCCATGCTTCTCTATATTCCTCACATCTGCAACTTCACATAGTACAATAATATTCCTTTATCTTCATGCACCACAATTTTTAGCCATTCTTCAATTGATAAGCATCTACTTTGTTTCCAGTTCTTTGATATCACAGATGAGATAATATAATGATATCATAACATTTATAATCATAGAATTGATCATACAAAAAGTGCCAGTATATTTGTAATCTTTGGTTAGAAGGAATGAACATTTTAATAACTTTATTTTCATAATTCCAGATTGCTTTCCAAAATGGTTTTGCTAATTCACAGTTCCACCAACAATGTACCAATGTGTCAGTCTTCTCATAACCCCTCCAATATTGACTATCCCCACGTTTTTTTCATTTTGCCAATTTGCTAGGTGTGAGATAAAACCTAAGGGTTGCTTAGATTTGCATTTCTTTTATTATTAGTGATTTGGAGCATTCTTTCATGTGATTATTAATAGTTTGCAATTCTTTTAAAAACTGTTAATAACCTTCGAATGCATCTATTAGGCAGTCACTTTAAATTATTATTGCATCTGTTAATTGCTTATCTAACTTGGATACCAAACCCTTATCAGAAATTTGATATAATTTTTTTCCCATTTGAGTGTCCCTTTTTATCCTTGGTACATTAATTTTGCTTTTGTAGAAGCTTTTCAGTTTCATGTGATCAAAATTATTTATTTTATTTTATGTAAGTGCCTCTCTCTCTTGTTTGATTAAAAATATCTCCTACCCACAGTTATGAAAAATATATGATCTATTTATATCCTAATTTTAAAAATATTACAATTTTTAATATTAAGGTCACATATTCATTTAGAATATAAGGTAGTGTATGGTGTAAAGTGTTGGTCTAAGCCTAATTTCTGCCAGACATTTTCCAGTTTTCCCAGTAGTTTTTCCCCCCAAATAGAGATGTCTTTCCTAAGTAAATTAAGTTTTATAGTTTATTGAATACTTAGTTATTGGGTTCCATTGTTTCTGACTCTCCCCTGTCTAGTCTGTTCCATCTGCGTTGGTTTTCTATATCTAGAACATACCTTATATGTTGGTGGTAACTAACCATTTTAGGCTTCCCTGACATACCTCTTAGCTTCCTTACCTTTTCATCACTAGTGACTGACTGCCTTAATCAGCCTTACATCTCAACAAGGTGGAACTACTGAAAAGCAAGTATAAAGTTGCTATATTAGCTAACGTATAGCTTTGGGGACCTCTGAACATGCTAATTTTGATTCCCCTACTCATGTGTAGAGTAGTTAGGTGTCACAGTGGATAGAGCTCCAGGCCTGGAGTCAGGAAGACCTGAGTTCAAATCTGACCACAGACATTTACTAGTTATGTGAGCCTGGAAAAGTCACTTAACCCTGTTTGCTTCAGTTTCCTCATCTGTAAAATGAGTTGGAAAAGGAAATGGCAAACCACTCTAGTATCTTCACCATGACTGAACAACAATGATTATGTTCATTATTTTCCGAATGTTGAACCATCTTTTCATCCCTGGTATGAATTCTACTTGCTCATTGCAATTTTTTTCTGTGTATCTTGCTATCATCTCCTTACCAGAATTTTATTTAAGACATTTTCATCACTATTCATCAGTGAGATCCATGGGTCTCTTGGTTCTTCTTGACCCTACCACCTGAGCCCCTGAATTCCTTGTCCCCATTCTCTTAACTCTTCTATTCCTCTCTAACCCCTTCCTCCTCGTCCTCACTCGGTCACCTCCAACATCTGCAGCCATTGAAACTAGAAATCCACATGCTTGGGAAGATGGTGGGACCAGTAACTCATGTGATCCTGGGTTGGTCCCCCATCTTCTCAGGGCCTCAGTTTCCCAATCTGTAAAACTAGATGATCTTTAAAGTCCTTTCCTGCTTTAATTCTATGATCTGATGATGACAAGATTTGTCAGAGACGGTATAGAAGGTATTCTCATTCAGGTTTAGTTGGAGTAGATGGCTATTCTGGACCTTTCCAACTCTTAGATTCTGGGATTTCAAATGGAAAGGGGCTTTAGGGGCAACCCAGTCTAACACCTTTACTTTACAGAATAGAAGAATGCAGGGCCAGAGGGGAAGTGACATGTCCAAGGTCACATACCTATTGCCTAGAACATAGACCTGTGATGCAGATGTTCAGAGAAGGTTCTGTAACTGTCACAGTAGGTTTCTACTGCCCAGTACCTGTTGCTCTGGATACCAGGAGCAGGTCAGAAATCAGAGAATCCTTACTCGTCAGTCTCCCACGGTTGTGTAGACTTTTGACCTAGAGATTAGAGGTGGACACTTTGGTTGATTTGGCTTGGCTCCATTTGGTACATTGCTTCAGAAGTGAGAAGGTCTTCTGTACATGGAGGCATTAGGCCAACATTGGGCCAGCGGGGATGCTGGAAATCATCCAGTGGGACTTTAAAAAAAAACCTCTCCCACATCACCTGTGACTCAATGACCCCCTCCTTTGGGCTCTATGGCTCTCAAGACTCTCCTGCCATCTATGTCTGATGGGTGTAGAGGGCAGAAAGTGCCATTCTGATTCATCCCCCCTCTGTTTGTGGGTCCATGTTTGAGAGCCCCGCTGTTGAAAATATCCAGACCTACTTTTCTGTGTCCCTTCCCTCTTCCATTAGCCTTTGCTTACCTCCTCCTTCTTTCCCAGGAGAGAGTTAGAGAGGCAAACCTTGGGGTGGCCATCACAGTAGACCTGGTTTCAAGTTCTGACTTTGCTACTAACTTATCCTTAGTGAGGAGATATTTCAGTGTATACATGACCAGTTCTAATGTTCCCAAGATAGTCTTCATGAATTGTTTCAGTCAAAAAATTTCAACTGGGTGATGAACTTCTTTGAAATTAAGTGAACCACTTTTCAGGCAGAGTTGAAAAACGGGGATTCCCTTTGGGTATGGGCTGGACTAGAATTCTGTGATTCTGTGATCTTCAGAGAACAGCCAAGGGCCATCAATTGGGCCCAGAGTCAAAACTTGTACAAGTGGGTTGGTCCAACTAAAACATGTCTCTTCCTTCAAGTACTTGAGGTCAAACCTTGGCACAGCAGATAGAATATGAGACTTAGAGTCAAAAGGACCCAAATTAGAATCCTGCCTCAGACACCTAGTTGTGTGATCATTGGCCAGTGCTGAACTGAATACCTGAGTTCCCTATCCTGCCTCAGGCATGTCCTTGGACAAGTCACCTAACCTTTCTCAGCCTGTTTTGACATTTGTAAGATGGGAATGATAATAGCACCTCTCTCAGAGTTGTTGGTGAGAATCGAATGAAATAACAAATGTAAAGTGATTTGCAAATCTTATAGCGCTATATAAATGCTGTCATCGTCATCGTCATCATCATCGTCATCGTCATCGTCAGCGTCATCGTCATCGTCAGCGTCATCGTCATCGTCAGCGTCATCATCATCGTGGACCTGCAGAATAAATAAGAAAACACTTTCCTCCTCTTAACAGAGAGCTAGGAAGGACGACAGGTGCAGAATGTTACCTGTGCAGCCTCAGCGTAGGTTGGTTTTGTTTAATCTTTGTGTTTCTCAGTGAATATTCACATATGTAAAACCCAGTCACATTTATCTGGTGATTTCCTCAAACTGGCATAAATCAGGTCCACACATTATTTTCAATGAAAGGGATTTTTGTTATAATCTCTGTTACTATATGACTATACTACACGTTGCTCTACTGGCAAGAAGGTATCCCTTTTTTTTTTTCTTTATGGAGGAGGGGGGGCAGGGCAATTGGGGTTAAGTGACTTGCCCAAGGTCACACGGCTAGTTTTTGTGTTAACTGTCTGAGGCAGGATTTGAACTCAGGTCCTCCTGACTCCAAGGCCAGTGCTCTATTCACTTTGCCACCTAGGTGCCCCGAAGGTATCCCACTTTTGTGGAATAGAAAATAAGTGTGTTTAAAAAACATGTCTTAAATTTTAAAAAAATGTCTGTGGGGGGGTTCAAGTTCAATGACCTCCCCTCCAGGTCATTATGAGTCGTTGAAGAAAATATTTTAGAGGAGGGATGAGATAATTAAAGATAATGAAAATTCCTTTCGATAGAACTTTACCTTGACCTAAGAACTTTTTTTGAGAACAGGTGTGGAGTATTATTAGCCCCATTTTACAGATAAGGCTGAGAATCATTAAGTCATTTGACCTAGGTCTGTGCTTAGAGGGGCTACTATTATTCTTTTCTGATGAAAATCTTTCCCCTGCCCCCAACTCGAGTCAATATAATTCAGTTTTAGTTTTTATTTTAAATTTACTTTTCAAAGTAACAGAGGATCCATTTTGTAACAGATCGTTATAAATACACGCCAGGAAACAAGAGTTGTACAAATGTCCCACCCCGCCGCCCCTCGGCCCCAATAAGTTATCAATAAATATGTCTCTATAAATACAGTTGTTTCTCCCAAGCCAGGGAGGTAGGAATTCAGCTTCGTTCTTTGGCCACAGCTAGATCGGCGCCAAAGATGGCCACCTCTAACGCTCTTCTTCAGTTACCCTGGATTCCACTTCGGAATGTCTAGCGAGGATGGGGAGACGGACACCTGTTTGCCCGCCTTTCCCATCACGTCCATGGTCAGCCCCTTCCGCTTTGCATGTCCAGCTGGCTCAGGCACAGTGGCAGGCCTTGGGGACCAGGTCTTCAAAGGGCGTGAGCTCCACGTTCCCATCACTGCCGTAGTGCATGATGACCATAGGCTCGTAGGCAGAGGGCACACAGCAGGGCGGTCCCACAACGTGGGGGGACACACGGTGCAGGCGCGCCTTGAGCTGTGCGTGCATGCTCGCCGGCCGATACAGGTGCGGGCAGGAGCCCTCGCAGAAGGTCATCTCATATTCGCGCGGCTCCAGCACCCAGTCGGTCCAGCCAAGCTCCTCGAAGGATATGCGCTGCCGGCGAGGGCAGCAGCGGCCCTCTTCACAAGTTTTGTCCGGCTCCAGCGCTCGCGCCCTGCGCGGCTCCCTACGGGGCGGCTCTTGGAACTTCACGTGCAGGCTGGCGCGCGGGGCCTGGGGCTGTCGGAGCAGCTCCCGGGACACTTTGGGAGGCAAAGCCAGGGGCAGCCGCAGCTCGGGCGCTGGAGCCCTGCCTTGCTGGAGCCAGTGCTTCAGCGGCCGCGTCAGGTCGAACCTCAGGCTCTTGGCCTCAGCGTCCAACCGCGAGGTGGCCCTCTTCGTCGGGGTCGGTGGGGAAGGTGGCTGCAGAAACAGCCGCAGATGGGCGCGTATCACGCGCGGCTCCTCCGGCATCCCTGCAGTCAGAGCTGCCAGGTCGAGCCGCAGGTGGAGGCGCACGTCGCGGGGGTTCTGGCTGAGCTCAACTGCGGAGAGAGGGAAGAGGGAAAGGGGTTAGGAGCTAATCCACTCTGCCCAAGGAGTTCTCCCAGCCCGCGCTCCAATGAACTCGGGTCCCCCCTCAAACACCTGAGGACAAATTGGCTTTCTAATTCCCCATCCGGCTTCTGGCAAAGTTCTTCACCATCACTACCTCTACTCCGCAATACCTCCGATCTGTAAAACTGAAGTATGAGACGCTCTTATATCTTTGTACAGTAAATTTGGGATCTCAGGAGGCATCTAGGAGTGTTTCATGTATCCCTGCTTCTTACCCAGGTCCCTAATCCCCGTGAGTCATTTGGTATTGTCTGAGTCCCAGGGAACCCTAATCCTGTCCAGGAGCTGGGAGCAGAGATGTCCAGAACCCTAAACTGGGAAGTCAGGACACCTGGCTTCTAGTCCTGGTTTTATGGTAACTGGCGGAAGGTGGGCAAATCCCCTGCCTTCTGTGACCTCAGCTTCTTCTTATGTCAAAGAAAGGTGGTTTTATTAAATAGCTTTAAGATCTCTTTCAACTTTGGCATCCTGTGCTCTACCTTGTGAGCTCCCCGGGCTCTCTGTCCCCTCTCTATTCCAATCCCGGGAAGGCTCCGGACGGCCAAATTGCTTACCCTTGGGCGTCAGGATCCGGACCCTGGGGGCACTGGGAGCGGACCTACGACCTGAGCCTGTCGCCTCCTGGCTGCGGTTGTCCCTCAGCTGGGCCAGTGCCTCCTCGTAGCGGCGCTGCAGCCTCTGGATCTCGGCGGTGCTGAGAGCCGGCGGGCGCACTTTGGGGGGCGCGGACAGCCCGAGTCGTCCCAGGATGGCCCTGCGGAAGGCTTCTACCTGCACGCTGCGCTCGTGGTCCTCTGGCGGCTGCTCATCTCCTCTGGACGGTGGCGGCTGCAGCAGCAGCAGCAGCAGCAGCAGCAGCAACAGCGGCGGCGGCAGCAGTCGCAGCTGACTGGGGCGCAGGGAGAGAGCCGTCATTGCGGACACTGGATAGCTTCGGTGGAGAATGAATGAGCTTGCTCCGACTTGTCCTTATATTGGGCTGTACTTTGCCGCCCCTTCGCCCCTTCCCCGCCCCTTTCAGGTTCTCCACCCCAGCCTTTGTTGCGGAATAAATAAAACGGTTTTCCGCCCAGGTCCGGGGAGAAAGGGGTGGGGGTGGGGGGGAGAGTGGCAAGGAGGCTGGTCTTGGGAAGGATCCCAAATCGTCCCAGTGACTACTCTTCCCTCCCTATCTCTCCTTACACCTTATCTCCCCAGTACCTGCTCCTTTGCCTTGCCTCTCAGATTTAGCCTAGAAGCCGAATCTTTAAAAATGTTAGAACACAGGATATAAGGACTTGAGCCAGTCCAGACTCTTACAGAGAAGAAACAGACTCGCATTGAAAGACTGGCCAGAATTAGCCAGTCAGTGGGTTGGTCTGTGTTTTTGTTGTGTTGGGGTGGGTGGACATGGGGCTCGGGTGGGAGAAAGAACCGTGCAGACCTGGGGCAACACAGGGGCCATTTTTAGAGGACACTCATTTTACGGATGAGGAAAGGAGGTCCAGAGAGAGCTGTTCAAAGTTACACAAGTGGTTAAGTATCATACAATGGTGAAATTTGATTGTAGGATCATAGGTTTAGAATTGGAAGAGTTCTCAAAGATCAGCTAGCCCATTTTACAGATGAGGAAACTGAGGCCCAGGGAGACAATAACTTACTCAAGCAAGTAGAAAGCATCAGAAGTAGGATTTGAAGTCTGGTCCTCTGATCTCATTGCCAGTGATCTTTCCACTGTACCACTGGGGTCATTCCCACTTTGGCCAATAGAAAACAAACAGTCGGCACAGATCAAGGGGAGGAGGAGAGTTTACAAGTATGTTTTCCTTCTAAGATCACAATTATGTCAGGTCATCTAGTCCCTGAGCTCTTCCTTCCGTGACATTAGACTTTGACCCTCCTCCACTGTTAGCTCTCTCAATTTCTGGCCCAGTTTGATCAGGAAATGACCAGATGGCCTTTGGAGGAGGGGAACCTCCATTAGGCCTGTTCTGAGAAAGGGTAAAGTGGAGAAAAGAACTGGAGAAAGGGAGAGAGGAGGAAGTAGAGAAAAGGGCAACCTGTCTGTACACAGTGCACAGAAGTACTCGAGTATCAGAGTGATAAGAAACCTCAGAAGCAGACTGGCCCAGCTGGAAGGAAACGTGCAATATGAAAGGCTTGGGTAGGAAGTAAGTGACTTTATAACATGGAATGTCAGTGCGAAAAGGGACCTTCTCAGAATACACAATGTCTGAGTTAGAAGAGATCATAGAACACAGATTGTCAGAGCTGGAAAGAGCTCTAAAACATGTGATATCTGGACTCAAAGGAGCATTTAGAGCATGCATGGAATATCTGAGCTGGAAAGGACCTTATTTCAAAGATTTTAGGATATCAGAGCTGGAAGGGAGCTTAGAACACAGAATGTCAGAGCTGGAAGAGGCCTTAAAACACAGGATGTCAGAGATGGAAGGGAGCTTAGAACATAGGATATCAGAACTGGGAGGGCCCCTAGAACCCAGAATGTCAGGGTTGGGAGGGCCCTTAGAACACTGAATGTCAGAGCTGAAAAGGACCCTAGATGCACTGTCAGGAAGGGACCTTAGAACATGGAATGTTAGAATGGGAAGGAATTGTAGAACTTTGACTGCGTGGGTAGGAAAGGACTTTGGGTGGAGAGAGGTGGTTCTGGACTTGTATAGGGAACTCTTCCCTTTCCCAATGCAGTTTAGCAACTATTCTGCAATTAAGACTCTTAGAAAATGACCTGTGGGCACTGAGAGGTTAAAGCCAGAGTCATACAGCCAGGTCTTTCTGGCTAAGGGATAGCCTTCTCTTCACTATACCATATCAGAGCTAGAAGAAATTTTCAAACATAGAATCTGGGATGCCAGAGTTGGGAAGGATATTAGAACATGGGATACCCCATCATAGCTGGGAGGGATCTTGGAACATAGAACTTCAGAACTAGAAGTAAGTTTAGAGCGTAGAATTTCAGAGCTGGAAGGTTCTATAATTGAGTTGTTGTGGAATATAGAATACTTGAAGACTCAGAATGGCAGCAGAAAGGGATATTAGAACTTGGAATGGTGGCTAGAAGGAATCTTCAAACCTAGAACGTTAGACCTAGATGGGTTCTAGGAAGACCAAGAAGTTGAGGTTGGTAGGACTACAATAGAAGTGATGCCAGAGAAATTAACTACTCAAGACAGACACAGACAGAGCTATGTAAATGTTCTTGAGAAGTCCAGAGCAGACTCCCTCAGTCAGCCTTAGGTGCTTTGAGCATAGGGTCTGACTGGCTGGCTTTTATCTCTGCTCCCTGTGCCAGACACAGTGCCTGGCACCTAACAGTTAACATAAAACTTTGGTGAATTGAATCGAACCCTCTTCCTCAGGCTCCTTCCCAGTACAGTGCTGCTGCATGCTAAATTGCTTAATTAAATAGATAACCCTGAAGGGATATGGCCAAAGCAGAGACCACATGTGTTTGGAGGATAGAAAATGCTGAGTAATACTGACTCTGTGATAATTTTAGGCTAGGCACCTCTCCCCTCATCCGAATTTGGAACACTTCTGGCCATCTGAGCCTTCTTTCCTTTAATAAAAATAGTAACAACTAATAACAAACAAAATAGAGCCTTTTAAGGTTTTTCAAACTGCTTTATATCTCACTTAGACCTGGGTCCTTTTTATTTGGCGCTGTGGACAGAGTGCCAGCCCTGGAGTCAGGATGGCCTGAGTTCAGATTGGGTCTCAGATACTTACAAGTTGTGTGATTCTGGGCAAATCACTTAAATCACTCATTTGCCTCAGTTGCTCATTTCTTAAATGAGCTGGAGAAGGAAATGGCAAACTGCTCCAATGTCTCTGCCAAGAAAGTCCCAAATCAGCTCACAGAGACAGACATGATTGAAACGACTGAGCAACACCAACACAAAATGCCTTAAACTTGGGGAAGCTTTTCCTTTAGAATCCTCCCAAACAGAAGGTTTTCACACAGTTGTCAAATGATTGCTTCAGAGGCTGAATCATCTCATCAGTTATGTGGTAGAGGAAATTTCTGCTCCAGTAGGGGTTGGCCTAGATGCTCTGAAGACCCCACCACTGAAATTCCATGATTCTTATGGTCCTTGCAGTGTCTTCCTTCCTCTAGAGGATGGGCAGCCTCATGGTATGCTCTGGTCAACAAACGCAGTACTTGAATGTCCCAGGTCAGAGAGAGATGGCACTTGTGTGTTGGCACTTAATAATAATAATGGCTAACATTTACTTAACACTTACTCGAAACGAACATTGGTATTCATTAGACTATGTAATTGTAAGGAGAAGAGACAGGATGTGAGAGAGATAAAAATGATATATGGCACAGAGTGCTGGACTGATCACAGACTTATCATCCCTAAGCTAAACATTTCCATTCAACAAAAGCTACAGTCCCAATGAAAGACAGGTGATTCAACATCAACAAATTAAATGCTTCTCTGGGTTTATTGCAGACCTGGAGGGAAAAGAGTGGGCAGCCTTCAGAGACTTGTTATGCTCATTTGCTCATCTGGGCCAGAACACTTGCAAACATCAGGACTGGTCTGACAAAAATGATGGGGAAGTTCAGAAGCTGCTAGATGAAAACTGAGAACTCCACAGGGTTTACCAGCAGGACAGTTCATCTGTCTCTAAGAAGGCAGCAATGAACTCCATCAAAAGTGAAGTGCTAGCAAAGTTTAGAGAGATGCAGAATTCTTGGTTCAATAAGAAGGCAGATGAGATTCAGTTTTATGCCAATAGCAACAATCCAAAGCACTTCTATGATTCCCTGAAGGCTATTTTATAGGCCAAGATGTATGGGGCATCTCAACTACTCAGAGCTGATGGAGCCTCTCTGATCAGTGATGAGGACATGATTCTGGAGAGGTGGGCTAAAAGCTTCCATAGTGTTCTCAACAGACTGTCATCAACCAATGCTGAAGTCATGGCTGTTTACCTCAGGTTGAAGTCAGTCCCTCAGCTAAACTTCCAACTGAAGAAGAGTGTCATTAGGCTCCTCTCATGTGGCAAATGCCTGGTGTTGGTTCTATCCCAGCAGAGATCTACAAAGCAGAGGGTTCACTGCTCATACAGAAGCTGATTGAAATCTTATGAATTATATGGCCAGGACTTCAAGGACACCTCCATTGTCCATCTCTATAAAGGAAAAGGATATTGGTTATCCTGTGATAATCATGGAGCAAAGGAAGGGTAGTATTCTTTCTCTTAACCATTGCCAGTGAGATTCTTGCCCGAGTCCTCTTTAAGAGGTTGATCCTTCACCTGGAAGATGGTTGTCCATCTGAGCTTTCAGAAATGACCAAGGAATGTTTGACATGGTGTTTGCTGTCTGACAACTCTAGGAGAAATGCCAGGAGCAGGACAGAGGTCTGTATACAAGTTCCATCTATCTGACCAATGCCTTTAATTCAATCAGTCACGAGAGCTTGTGGAAGATCATGATGAAATTTGGCTGCCCAGAGGAGTTCATCAGTATTGTATGGCATTTCACAATGGCATGCTTGCATGGGTTCTGGATGAAGGATATTGCTCTCACGATTTCCCAGTCACCAATGGAGTGGAGAAGAACTGTGTGCTTGTTCTCATGCTTTTTAGCATGATGTCTTCCACAATGTCAGATGCCTTCAACACGAATAAAAACAGTATCAAGGTCAGCCTTAAAGTAAATTATTTAACTTGCGAAGGCTATCAGCCAAGACTAAAGTGGAGGGAGAGTTGGTGTGTGACTTTTTGTTTGCTGATGATTGTGCATTCAGTGCAGCCTGTGAGGCTGAGATGCAACAGGGTAGGAATCCATTCTCTGCCACCTGTGTTAATTTTGGCCTGACAATCAACACCAAGAAAACAGAGCTTCTCCACAAGTCAGCACCATCCATCTTGGAACCATAGGTTACAGCAAATGGAGAAGTTTTGAATGTTGTAGATAAGTTCACTTACCTTGGCAGTATGCTTTCTGGGGATGTCCACAGAGATGATGATGTTGAGGCATATATGGCCAGAGCTAGCTCACTGTCTGGGAGGCTCTGAAGGAAAGTGTGGGAGAGAAGAGGTATTAGACTGCCTATCAGACTGAAGGTTTACAAAGCCGTTGTACTGACCTCATTGTTGAATACCTGTGAAACCTGGACAGTCTACCAGTGCCATGCAAGGAAACTGAATCACTTCCATTTGAATTGTCTTAGGAAGATTCTGAAGATCATCTGGCAAGATAAGGTCCTTTCTTGAGCTGAACTGTCAAGCATCCAAATTCTATCTAGTACAGAGAACACAACCCCAACAGGCTGGCCACATTGTTTGAGTGCTAAATGTGCGTTTGCCTAAAAGATATTTTATGGAGAATTCACATAAGGCATGCATTCATAAGGTGATCAGAAGAAGTGATAGAAGGACACTCTCAAGGTCTCTCTGAAGAGAGATTGAAATTGATTATGAGATATGGGAAACACTGGCACAAGACCACCCAGCATGATGTGCCCACATCAAAGAAGGCAAAAGAGATTTTCAGTAGCTGAAAAGAAAGGTGAAATGCACAAATTTAGAGCCATCTTCACTCCAAATGTTCATATGGACTATTTGTGCCCAATCTTCCAAGCTCTTACTGGGATGATCAGCCACACTCTAACACATTGTGTCCTGACCACAACATCATGATGTTGTTGCTCCTCTTCAAGTATGAAGCATGAACAACAACACTTTGCTGGGCACTGGGTGAAGGACTTTACAATTATTATCTTGTTTGGTCCTCGAAACAACCCTGAGAGGTAGGTGCTATTACTATACTCATTTTATAGATTGGGTTGGCAGACTATCATTGTGGAAAATATGACAAGGTGTTGGCTAGACCATAATCCAATTAGATGGATTTGGAACTGGTTGACCTAAAGAGCAATTATTAGTCCCAGTGGCACGCCCCCAAAGATCTAAGCTTCTTAGCACCTTCTATCAATGACTTGAATAGGTAGAGTGCCAATGAAATCTGCAGCTAACATGAAGGTGGGAGGACAAGTGACACAATGCCTGTGACAGCTGGGATCCAAAAAGATCCTGACAAGCAAGAACAGGAGAAGCTGCTGAGTGTCCCTTGAAAGGTGGCCTGGATAGTGAAAGGCCATGAAATCATTCCTTGTAAAATTTGGTTGAAAAAGTTGGAGGGGGGAGGTATAGTGAGGACATGATAGTAGCTCTACTACTGAAGGGGTTTGGGGGTGCTGAGACCCTGAGAATGCTAAGGCAGAATTGCCTGGGATGAATTCACACACTCAAGCCTTCTCTTAGGCAAAAAGTTTATTGTAATGTTTTAGCAAAAGCAGCAAGGGTCCTTAGGGAACCCGCAAAAGACTGAGGATGGTGCTGGGGTTTATATGGAAAAGGGTCAAGGGAAAAGAATTCCAGGGATGCTAATTAGGTAATCTGGGGGTCCAGGTGTTTTGGATGGGGAAGGGTAGGGAGTTTTGCAGAGATAACTTTGTTGATACCAAACACTGAGGGAATTGTCAGAGGCATGGACTGTGGGGATTTGGTGCCAAGAGAGTCCTTGGGACAGCCAGGGACAAAAATCTTTGGGCCAGGAACCCCTCTGTCTGTTCTGTTAAGAGAATGTGCTCTGCAACAAGAGAAAAATTTCCTCACAGGGCAGGGGCCTACTGAGAAATTGGGAGGCTTCCAGAGACATGATCTTAGGTATGGGGCCCAAGTACCCTATCACTACTACTACTACTACTACTACTACTACTACTACTACTACTACTACTACTACTACCACCACCACCACCACCACTACTACTGCTACTACTACCAGTGCTACTACTACTATTACTACTACCACCACCACCACTACTACTACTACTACTACTACAATCACTACTACTACTACTTGTTACTCCTCCTCCTATCACCGCCACCCCTACTAGGTAGTGTTCAAATAGCACTTTATGATTTCCCAGCCGCTATACATGTTATCTCATATGATCTTCACAATAACCCTGGGAGTCAGGTGCTATTTTTATTATTATTGCCCATTTTACAGATGAGGAAACTGAGGCTGAGAGAGTTTAAGTGACTTGTCCAAGGTCCCACAGTAAATATCTGAGGCAAGATTTGAACTCAGGTCTTCATCCAAGTCTAGCAGTCAAACCACTGTGGCACCTAGCCACTATAGGAGGAATCTGATTTTGTTCTACTTGGCAGAAGTAGGACCACTGGGTACAAAGGAAAACAGGTGTCACAGAGAAGCAGATTTCTATTCGATGTTAGGAAAAACTTCCCAACAATTAAAGCTGTCCCCAAATGAACTGGTCTGCTTCTGGAGGGTAGTGGGTTCTAAGCACTTGAGGCCTTTAATCAAAGGCCAGGAACTTGGGGATTCTTGTACAAGCAGAGATTGAACTCACCAACCTCCCTTCTAGCCCTGAGACTGTGGTTCTGTGAGGGTCTGCCCCAGAGCAGCTTGATGGTATCAGGCCACAGGCCTCTGGCCTCTCACTGCTCCTTCACCCACCCTATCTTAACAGGAAGAGCCTAAAGGAGGGCTCCCTCTTCCTTTTCCTGAGATGTGAGACACAGGCCCCCAGCTTAAGGAGAACCTTTCTGTCCTAGCCCAAGAGGAGATGGGAAGAGCACAGGGAAGAATAGAAGCACTGGGAAGGCCCTTAGAACAGAGAATTTCAGAGCTGGGAGGGTCCTTAGAACATGGAATGTCAGAACTGGGAGGGCCCTTAGAACACAGAATATTGGAGCTGGGAAGGTCCCTAGAACACAGAGTGTGAGAGCTAGGAGAGACCTTAGAATAGAATTTCAAGAGTTGGGAGGACACTTAGAACATAAAGTGTCAGAATTGGGAAGGATCTTAGAACATGGTGTCAGAACTGAAAAAAAAAAAAGAATATAAAATATCAGAGATGGAAAAGACCTGAAAACATATAATGCCTGAGCTGGGAGAGACCTTAGAGTCTATTGAGGACCAATGGGGAAACTGAGGCTCAGGGAAGGGAAAAGACTTGCCCAAGGTCACCCATCAAGTTAGGGATAGAGTTAAAGTCAACTGCAGTCAAACAGCCAGTTTCTGTGTGACCCAGAGTGAAGATTCAGCATCACCAGTGACCCTGGGGCAGATGCTGGTTTGCTTCTGTAGTCTGGGAATCTTGGGGCCTTTGGCTGACAGTTTTCCTTTCTGAAACATGCCTGGGCAAGACCTGCTAACTAGGATTAATTAGAGTCCAAAGTGTCAGTCCCTCCCTCCCCCCCCCCCCCAACACTCCCTTCCAGGTGTTTGAAATTTGGCAAATATTTTTATTGTCTAGGAAACTGAGGCCCAGAGAGAGGAAGTAGTTTGGCCAAGGACGCCCAGAGGCACCCTGGTAGTCAGTTGCAGAACTTGCATTCAGGTGAGGCCTCCCTAAGTGAGGCTGGGGGAGACTACGACCACCCAGCCAGGTTTCCGGGGCTGGGGGCCTTCCAGGGCACCACAAAGTCCTGGGTCTATCCTCCCTCAGAGGCCCAGGGCCCTCGGCTCCTTCTCCTTGTCTAGCTCTGGCTCGTGGTTCCACTTATATCTTTAGCACAATGACCTCACCCGACTAGTCCCGTGGCTGTTTGCACAACCTCTGGGGGCAGGGGGGCAGCTGGGTTGGCGTGTGCAGCCAGGACCGAGGTCACTCACGTCAGATCCTTGGTATGCCACTCTCACCACTTCCGTTCCCATGAGGCGATTTCAAGGGATTGCAGGTGATGAAAGGTCCTTGAGAGCTGGGGAGAGCCTCCTCCTCCTTCCCCAGCTCTCCTCCCCCACCTTTCTGCATTGCTCTGGCTTTTTTTTTTCTTTCTTTCCACACTGGTCCACAGAATCCCTGAGCAGTCATGGACTTCAGAGAGCTGGAGGTCCCCAAGCCTTCTGCTCTAAATATGCACTTGTGCTCCTAGCTTCTACCCGAAGACCTCCAGTTCCTGCTGAACCAGCCCATTGCACTTTGGGATAATTCTGATTGCTAGGAAGTGTGAAAAGAGGGGTGCAGTTAGCATCTGGACCCAAAAAGTTGCCTGATAGTCAGCAGCAAACATATTTTAGGGTCGAGTAGTCCATTAAACCCCCCAAAGCACAGTGGTGTCTGGGTTTCTAGCCAAAGACCCAGGGTTCAAATCCTGTCCCTGAAGCTTATTCTCTGAGTCACTTCGAGCAAATTATTTAACAACAGCACTGGAAGTTAGGTTTGATTATTATTCTTATGTCACAGATGAGGAAACTGAGCACAGAGAGGTTAAGTGACTTGCCCACACAACTTGTCACACAACTGGGAAGTATCTGAGACCCATCTGAACTCCAGTTTTCCTGACTATTGCCACACTCAGAATAATCTCCCGACTGGTCCCTTTGTAACCAACCTGTTCCCCCTTCAATCCCCACCCCGCTCAGCTGCCAAGTTGAAATTATTTTATTGTTGGCTTTTTTAACAATGGAATTAAGTACTTTATTTGTATCATTCCCAATACAAGAGGTATCAAAATTGGGAAATTTATTAAAAATGTCAAGCAAATCAGGCACTGAATGAAAAATCAGAAAATGAGACCTTTGTTGCATCATTAAGACCCAAACTCTGTAATAGGAAAAAGGCTACAATTTTATGAAATTAACCATCAGGCATGATTCTCCATACAAATTGAAATTCTCTTTTGAGGGGTGGAGGGTAGAGGGTAGAGGGTGGAAGGGGAGGCAATTGGGGTTAAGTGACTTGGCCAGGGTCACATAGCTATTAAGAGTTTGAAGCCAGATTTGAACTCAGGTCCTCCTGACTCCAGGACCACGAGTTAAAATTCCTAAAGCACAGTCTTGACTCTGTCATTCTCTCCTCTTGCTCCCTACCCCTTAAGAAGTTTCAGCAGCTTCCTCCTGCCTCGTGGACAGAATATCAAACACAAATTCTTGTGTTTGCCTCAAATCTCTTCATAAGCCAAGTCCAGGCACCTCCCACACATGTGCCTGTCATGCGTGTTACACGTATCTATATATGCTTTCTCCCGCTGGGGTGTGGTAATGGGTGGAAGAGTATACTCCTGGGTGGATAGGAGATTTCTTCAATCTTTAATTGTGTTTTTCCATTTGATTAATGTCTGTTTTGAAATAATGTGTCCACTGGCACGTAAATAAAAAAAAAAAACATTTCACCACCACCACGATATAGGGGCTGGGAACTTAAGAAGCTGTGGTTTTTAATACCGGCCAAGTCACAAAGTGGCTGGAGCATAGGGTGGCTTTCTGGGGGCCCATGTGTTAGGGGATGGAGCAGTGCTGAGTAACTGCAGAGTGCTTTGTACTTTTGGGGAATAATGAATGCCACCCCTACACACACACACACACACACACACACACACACACACACACACACACACACACACACACACACACACACACACACAAACTTCAGGAACATGTACCCACAACTCCAGACTAGACCTTCTCCTCACTCATTCTGGTTGACTGATTTTTACACTTTATACTTTTATGCACAGTTTCTCTCTCACCCCCCTACCAATTATAATCCCTTCCCCTTGCTTCTCCCCTCCCATTCAGATTTTTCTTGTCCTTCAAGTTCTAGTTCAAATATCACTTCTTCCAGCTCAGGTGGCTCCATGGATAGAATGCTGGGCCTGGACTCAAATGCAGCCTCAGACATTTAATAGCTGTGTGACCCTGGGCAAGTCACTCACCTTGTCTTTGCCTCAGTTTCCCTCATCTGTAAGATGAGGATAATAATAGCCCCTACCTTTGTGAGAACCAAAATGAGATAATCTTTGTAAAATTTTTAGCACAATCCCTGGTGCATAGAACGGGTTGTGTTAATGTTAGCTGCTATTATAATTGTCAGCATTCTCTTCCCTCTGAGAAGCTTTCTCTGACTGTTTCAATTCAGATTTTAGCTCTTTTTGCTCAATTCTAATGGGAATTGTTGGGTGAACCAGTTATTTTGGCATAATGGGGATAATAAACCTTCCCCTGCCCCCCATCCAGACCCAACTGGAGCATGCACGGAGATGAGCTAAGCTCCCTGGGTCATTCCTAGTGGATCATATGTGCTCTGACTCAGCATTAAAGGACTTGACACTTGGTCATCTCTTGGAGCTCGTGTAGTAGCAGGGTTGGCCACTGAGCCAACATCTGCCACTCAGCAGAATTTAAAGGAAGAAACTTGCTTTTTTGCTCTTTTTTCTTCCTCTCTCTTGAATATGAAGTGTGGAGACCTCTCTCTGAGGCACGCTATGGGGCATCTTTTCCTTTTCAGGAGCTATGGTGGCCGTTCACACACAACAACAGCTACTGGAGGTTCCTGGGTCAGCTTGAGCACAGACTTTGGGTTTTTGGCAGCTTCTTCTGCTTTTTGTTTCTTTCCTTGATCATAGGCGACAAAAGCCTTGATGTTGAAATGGATGTTTCCAGTCTTGGACAGAATCTTGAAAGTTTGAGAGATTGTGAGCTCCTGGATCCCTCAGTCAGAGCAGATTGGCAGCAGCAGGAGTTTTCTACAATTACATCCCCCTGGGGGAAGATGATCATCAATAGATGAATGAACCCAAGTACTCCCTGGTTTGCCAGAGGATATGGACCTTGAGGGAGTTATCAGGCTGTGCTGAGATGAAGTGAAATGAAGCTGAGAGGAAGGTGAAATGCCTATTCCACAGTCCCACTAAGTCCTCCACGTCTTATTGGTTAACCTCCCAGGAGAATTTAATAGGAGTTAGAGATTACTGCATCGTGTTTTAAGTCTTTATTAATTGTATTTAGCAATCTTGAGTTTTAAGTACTTTTTTTTGGGTAGGAGATGAAATAAATAGCTGTCCTATACCTGGTCAAGTGTCTTTCTGATTCGTTAAGTACCATTCCAGAGGCAGCTGGTGGTGCAGTGGCTAGAATACTGGAAGAATCTGAATTCAGGAAGACCTGAATATAAACCCAGACTCAGACATTTACTAGCTGGACAAGTCACTTAGCTGTTGTTTGCCTCAGTTTCTTCAACTGTAAAATAGCACTTAATAGTACTTACCTCACATGGTTGTTGTGAAGATCTCCTGAGATAATATTTATAAAGCTCTTAGCACAATGTAGGTACATAATTAATGCTTATTTCCTCTCCTACCCCCATTTTTGGAGACCCTAAAAATGAGCCTAACATAAGCTTTAAGTGATTTTCTCTGTGATTGAAGGATGGACAATGAGCAAAAGTCTGACTGCTGTTTTTGGAGGCTAGGTTCCCTCACCATTAAACCAAGTATCCATATGTATGATCCCGGCTAAGTCACAAAGTGACTGGAGCATAGGGTGACTTTCTGGGGGCGCATGTGTTAGAGGATGGAGCTGTAACTCCATCTGTGTAACTGATGGGGGGAGGGGTGTTTCAGGAACCAAAATAGCCAGAGTCCCTGAAAAGCAATCTGGAAAGAAGTCACAGGTTCAACCATTCTCTGAGTCATGGTGGTAAAAGTTTATTGTAATGTTTTACAGCGGGCAAGAGTTCTTAGGGAACCTGCGACCTTAAAGGGGTAGAGCTAAAGTTTTTATATGATAAACTAGAGAGTAACATGTGCCAGATATGCTAACTGGGTGAGTAAGGGTGGGATTAGGGAGGAGTTAAGGAGTACTCAGTTCTTAAAGGAACATGCACTTTTAATATCTACTGCACAGGCATATTGCCCAGAATTCACTGGGAAATATCCCAAGTTGGAGGGGGGGGGTGCTGTCTGGAGGTGTGGTTTTAAGCTTGAAACATCACTAAGTCAGCTAGTAGTCAGGGCTGACTGGGAAAACTCAGTCTGCCACCATCAATGTCATGTTTGACAAGATGGATGTTGGGAGTATACATATGTCCCAAGCTAACAAGGGATTCAGGATGTATCTAATGAGCTAGAGAGCCACTTATAGATAGCCTATGAAGGATTCATGGGTGCAGCTGGTTGTTGTACCAAGGGGAGATAAACATTTGTCTGGGGCTTGATCTTGAATGGTTGCTAGGCAGAGTACTGGCAGGAGAGAAGGGGCAGAGATAATGTTTTGAAGCTGGGGAGATTTGACGGTAGGGAGAAATGTGATTTTACAAACACAGGCAACCAAGTACCCCATCATAAGTGTAGAGTGTTTTATACTTTTGGGGAATAATGAATGCTGCCTCTATGTGTCACATTCTCTCTCTCTCTCTCTCTCTCTCTCTCTCTAGTGGCCCTTAGTGGAAAGGGGCATCACTTGGTACCTGGGCCCTCTCAGGTTCATTGGTGCATTGATAAATAATTCTGTAACCCCAGTCCCCAAACTGGGTCCCATTGGTGTAGGACTCTCTCCTCATTGGTGGAAAAGAATGTCCTGCTCTGTGAGAAGGACAGGGCAGAGTAGGCAAGAGCAGGACGGAAAGATGGAAGAGGCCAACTGCACTTTAGGTTGCTGAAGGAAAAGACTCTGGACGCTGCCAGTCTCCATCATGTCTCTACTCTCAGCTTGCTAGGAGTTTCTCCTTGGGTGAGATCTGAGACTCTCTCTTGGTTGAGGTAACTTATCTCACTCCAAGGGGAGGGCTCCTTCACTCTGTATTGTTGGATATACATTCTTTTTTGCATCCATTCTCTGATTTCTGTTTTGCTAGGATTTGGATAAATAGGTTTCTTTGCTATTCACTATATGTCTTCATTGTGGAATTGGTATTTGGGTGGGAAAGGGGTCAAGCCTTGGATAAAGAGTTGAGGCTCCTCTATCCTCCTAATAATGACCCAGTGATCAGCAGTTAGAGTGAATTTGATCATACTGTAGCCTTGGGTACAGGTCCTTGGGTGTGTGAGGTCTTTTGACTGGGAGTCCAAATTTTACAGAACAAATTCTTTTATTAAGGGGATATTTTCTGTGAAGTTTGGATTCCGTCAAAGAGCTGCACTTGAGGACCTAGAGGGTCACATGTGGCCTGGAGGCTACAGGTTCCCCACGCATGTCTAGACTACCAATTTCTAGGGGAGCAGATGAATACATTTCTAGCCTCTTTCTGGGAACAGAGCAGCGTCTGGTCCCCAACCTCCTGCTTTCCTTGCTGGCAGGAATGAAAGTCTTCCTTGGAGAAGAGTGGGAGGAGAAGAGGCTGAAGATGTCTAGTCTGTCCTTCTTGGAACCACACAATGATACCCCCATGCTACAAGTGGGGAGGCAGCTCTTGCTACACAGAGGGTCTGACCACACCTGGAGTCTCTACAATTATAACAATGACATTGATTCATATAAAGAGTGATTGAAAACATCCACTTCTTTGACTCTAACAACACTTACCCTGGAAGGGAGGTGTTGTGACATGGCCAAAGTAACACAGCTGGTAAGTCATAGAACAATAGGGCTAAATAGGAGCAAAAGAATCCTTCACTCTAAACCCTTCATTTTACCACTAGGGAAACTGATGCCAGAGGGGGCCAAGCACTCACAGGCAATGGCAAACTGAATGGCTAAACAACAAGCCACATTTAGGGTCAGCATCCCCTCTTCTTGGGAGGATAGGAGGCCCTCCCTCTGAGCACATTGCTAGGTGTGGACCAAAGCCAGTTCAGGTTGGTGTTTAAGGGGCCGGGACCAGGGGAAGACGAGTGGGATGGAGGGCAATGGGATGGAGGTGGGGAACAGCCCAGGCAGGATGTGGTTGAGGGATTCCTGGGGAACTTCCCAGCCTGGATCCGGGAAATCCGTCAGCTGTAAGAGATTAGCCCCAGTCCAGGGAAGGTGGCACATCGAAGGCTTACGTCATGTCCCAGAACACCCACCCACACTCATTAATTTTCTTCCTCTGTTTCTTTCACACACACACACACACACACACACACACACACACACACACTCACACAAACATTCCCTGGCACACTCATATTCATTCTCACACACTTTCCTACATGGCCTCGCCTTCATATATATATCCCCATGATACACTTTTGGAGACTCACCGACTATACATACAAACACGCACAGGTATACTCATCTCATACTTATATTCCTACATAACACATGGCATGCTCTTCCATGAACTTATACATGTCTTCTCATAAAGAGTAAAACCCTTTCCTACACACACACACACACACACACACACACACACACACCCTCAAATGAATCAACAAGTACTCCCTGTCACATATACACTCACACACATTCACTCTCACCCTCATCCACTCTCTATTTCCATATTTCATACAGACTCTTATTCCCTTACACATATCCCTATGCTCTGTCCCATATATAAGGCACACGCACGTTCTCACATTCACCCTCACACATAGCACTCTTGCACTCAAACCCTTTTCAAACACTTGCATGCTCTCACTCACACACCGACTGATACATACAGTGGTTCAAACATGCACACTCAGATTCACACACTTTCATTCACAAATGTACTGACATACACACTTTCAAACATAAATTGTTGTTGTTCATTCATTTCAATCATGTCCAACTCATTGTGACCCCATTTGGGATTTTCTTGGCAAAGACACTGGAGTGGTTTGCCATCTCCTTCTCCAGCTTATTTAACAGATGAGCAACTGAGGCAAACAGAGTTAAGTGACTTGCCCAGGGTCACATGGCTAGTAAGTGTCTGAGGCTGAATTTGAATTTAGGTCTTCCTGACTCTAGGCACTATTGCCCTCTATCCACTGAGCGAGCCACCGGCTGCCTCTAAATACACAAATACATTTTGCCATACATGCACACTTACATACACACTCACACTCACATACACATTCTTATACATACTTGCAAACATGTTCTTACATCCACTCACACTTGCATACACATTCTTATACATACAGTATTATATACACATACTGATTCACACTCTTGCACACACTTATACATGCTTCCATATATTCTTATACACATATACTCAGACTATTCTTATACACACTCACACTTTTTACACAATCCACTCTTACACACACACACACACACACTCATGTTCTTACACATAGACACTCTTATTTACTCACTCAGATTCACACTCATACACATATACTCTTGTACATACACTCACACTCCTGTAGTTAGACTCAGACTCACACTCTTACAACATACTCTTATATACACACACTTACACTCTTACACAATACACTCTTATAAACATACTCAGAGTCTGAGTCTGACTTGAGGGTAGGGACTGTCTTTTGCCCCTTTTTAAAATCCCTAGCAGATAGAACAATGCTTAGCCCATAGTAGGTGCTTAGCAAATGTTTATGAATGTTGATTTGTTGGTATCCAGGGGAAATGGCCTCATTCACCCACAGCATGGAAACCACATACTAATCTGGGTATGGGGTCAGGGGTGGGAAGATTACCTTCCTTTTCTCCCTTTAGGCCCTTTGGCCCCAAGAAGTAGGATTTGGGTCTGGTTTCTTTTTTCCTCTTCAGTTTAAGGTTCTGGAAGTGGAGACCCCAGATCTTGGAGCCATGGCAAACTTAGAGGCAAGATTTTATGCCAGATGTGGTTGCTGGGCTAGCAAGGAAGCCCTAACAAGCCAAGAGGCCTAGGATAAAACCCCTGGGGGAATGTTTGGACTTGGAACTTGGTGAGACTAATGCTATGTAGGAACTGAGCTAAAGTGTGAATCTAATACCTCTCCCCTCTCTGGAGATGGAGGGGTGTGTGTGGTGGGGGAGGTTATACACCCTGGTGCTGGGGACAATGTTCGTTTGTTCTTCCTATACCTTTGAGATAAACATTCCTTTGTCTAATCTTAAACTAATCTGACTGTTTAGAAGTGACTAAAAGGTGCTCAGACCCCTAAACTTGTTTTTCAGTCATATCTGACTCATCACTCCATTGGGGTTTTCTTGGCAGAGACACTGGAGTGGTTTGCTATTTCCTTTTCTAGCTCATTTTACAGATGAGGAAACTGAGGCAAGCAGGGTTAAGTGACTTGCCCAGGATCACATAAGTAGGTAGTGTCTGAGGCCAGATTTGAATTCAGGAAGATGAGTCTTCCTGACTCCAGGTCCAACACTCTATTCACTGTGCCACGTAGCTGCCCCTAAATTGGCAGAATGTAATTGGAGGGGGCAACTTGAGCCAATGATAGAGACTAGAGAGACAGAGACTAGTCCTGGAGAGCCCTGGGGGAGGAGTAAAATGTAACATACCTGGCCATCAGGTAGTAGGGACCAGAGAGTCACTGTTAGCTGGACAATCTAATTCCTCAGACGGGAAAATGGTCACCTAACAAGTCAGTGGCCAAATCTGGCAGAAGAGGAAACCAGTGCAGGCACCATAGATACAGGTTACTGAAATCCATGGTCTGAAGACAAATGTTCCATGTCTCCTCCTTTAAGGATCTGTTATGCTAATCCTGGTGCTCATTCATCCACTCATCCATTCATCGCTTCATTTACTCATTTCCTCTTCCATCCATCCATTTGTTTATTCCCATTGATCCATTCACTCATTTATTGATCCATTCATTTATTTATTAACTTATTCATCATTCATTCAGTCATTTGTTTGCTAAATTATTCATTCTTTCATTCATTCATCCATCCATTTTTCCAGGACAAAACTTTGCTGTCAACAGCCGGGTTACATAGCAAACCCACTGTGGGCTTTTGATATCTGTGGAGCCCCTACCTGCTGAGGCCTGTGTGGGGTAAAGCATCCTGCTTGAAAGGCTCTCCAAGAGCTGGAGGACAAATGTCCAAGGTCTTCAGGTTGTGTTTGTCCTTCGTCTTTGAAAAGGACCATGGCATCAGGGAAATGATGACATGACTCGCAGTTGACTTGGATTTGAGTGAGGGAGGGCTGTGCAGGGTCACCAGCCTCACTTTCTCCTCCAGAGCCATCTGGGTCCAGTGGCCAGATATTTATCAGGATGACTGGAGATGGCCCAGGATTCAATGGGAGACCCTGGCCCTTTTAGGGTAAGGCCTTTTCAGGCAAGTTCTGATTCAATGACCAGGTGAAGGAGGGGGTCCTTGGATAAGCTCCATCCTCTGAGTCTGAAGAGTTGGTTCTTCAGGCTTGGGGTCGTGAGTTCTGAGTGTCCTGCCACTTCCCTAATGCCCAGGGTAGTAACAGGTATCAGAGACAAGTTGTTCTCCTATCATAATGTACAAAGCAATGATTGTCTTGGATCAGAGCTGGGGAAACTTTGGTCCTGAGACCACATGTGACCCTCTAGCTTCTCAAGAGTGGCCCTTTGACTGAATCCAAGCTTCACAGAACAAATCCCCCCCCCCCCTTAATGAAGGGAACAGCCATTGTTCCGAGAACAACTCTTTGTGGTAGGGAGAGCAGATGTTATTAGTGTTACTGTTCCTATTTTACAGATGGGAAACCTGAGTTGCCTAAGGCCACATAACTAGTAAGGAGAGGGTGGACCCAAATGCACTGAATCTACTTGTCTGCTTTGCTGTGTTTGAGAGAGAGAAAGAAAGAGAAAGAGAGAATGAGAGAGAGAGAGAGAGAAAAAGAGAGAGAGAGAGAGAGAGAGAGAGAGAGAGAGAGAGAGAGAGAGAGAGAGAGATGTCCTACTCTTTGTAGCTGTGGTCTTAAACAAGTCTCTTCTGCTCCCTGGGCCTCAGTTTTCTTACCTATAAAATGGGGGAATTGGACCAGGTGACCTTTGCGGCTCTAAATCGAAGAACAAGAGCCCTGGACTTGGAGAGAGCAGAGCTGAGTTTTTGTCACAGGATTTAGAGAAGGAAGACCACAAAGCATTAGTTAAGGAGCTCCTCTGTACCAGACACTGTGCTTGGCACTGTGGATACAAAATAAGAAAGGAACACTCCCTCCTACCAAGGAGCTGACCTTCCATCAGGTAAGGTAATACTTACATCTGTAGCTGAATAGCCTAACTGCAAGCTAGTAATGGGGGGAAGGCAGGCAGTAGGTGAGCACAAACGGCTTTTGGCAGAAGATGCAGCTCAAGCTAAATCTCAAAAGAAAGTCCTGGAATTCTGCAAGATGGAGGGGAGAAGGGAGTGTGTTCCAGGTACAAAGGTATGGAGGTGGGAGATGGAGTACTGTATATGAGGAGCAGCAAGAAAGATAGTTTGGTTGCATCAAAGACTTTGGGAAGAGATGAAATTTATAATGAGCTTGGAAGGTTGTGAAGGACATTACAAGTCAAATAGAATTTGTATTTGATCCTGGAGGCAATAGGGAGCCATTGGAGTTTATTGAGTAGGGGAGTGACCATTGGATCTGAACTTAAAGACAATTACTTTGGGGGCAGCTAGGTGGCAAAGTGAATAGAGCACCAGCCCTGGAGTCAGAAGGACCTGAGTTCAAATTTGACCTCAGACACTTGACACACTAGCCGTGTGACCTTGGGCAAGTCACTTACCTCCAATTGCCCTGCCTTCTCCCCTCCAAAGGCAAAAAAAAAAAAATTTACTTTGTCAGCTGTTTGGAGGATGTATTGAAATGGGGATGTTAGGGGTTAGGAGGCTATTGTAACAATCCAGGTGAGAGTTGATGAGGGTTTGAACCTATGAGAGCTGATGAGGCTCTCAAGTAAGAGAATGTAATTGTCCTTCATTGTTGAAGAGGACCAATGACATCACAGGTAATGATTTGCTCATGAATTGGATTTAAGTGAGGCAGAGCTTCACAAAGTCACCAGCCTCACTTTCTTCCAGAGTCACTGAAGTCCAGTTGAAAGACAGAAGTCAAGACAACTGGAGAGTAAGAGCGCTAGGCTTGGCATCAGGAAGACTCATCTCCATGAGATCAAATCCAACCTCAGACACTTACTAGCTGCGTGACCCTGGGCGAGTCACTTAACCTTGTTTACCTCAGTTCTTAATCTGTAAAAGGAGCAGAAGGAAATGGCCAGTAAAAGAGTGTGTGTAGCAAGAAGAGAGTGTCCTGGGACTGAAGTTTGAGGCACACCTGCAATTAGGGGGTATGGGAAGAGGTTAGAGGAGTCCCAAAGGAAAGTAATGTCATGAAAGCCCAGAGCAGAGAGTATCCGGGAGTGGAGGGAGGATGAATAATGTCAGACATTGCCAAGAGACCAAGGAAGCAGGGGATTAAGAAAGGGCATCAATTATGGTCCAACTCTATCACTTTATAAATGAGAAAACCAATGCACCTTCTCCCAAGAAAACCCACATTTATATAGGTAAAAAATGGACTTCCGAGAGTACTGTTGGTCCGTCTCCCAAAATGGGCCTCATTTTCCTCACCTCTAAAAAGGACGCTATAATACCTATACTAGCTATTTTGTAGGGCCATTGTGAGCCAGGTTTTAGGGAATCATAAAACCCAACAGACAGAAATGGGAACTGTTTTAATTCTCTCCAGGAGAGGGGGAGAAATTGAGCCACCCCACTCCCCTGCCCTTTGTCCTCTCCACACCCCCCAGAAGGAGGGGATTTGGGAGTTACCACTTGGCACCAAAATACACCAACTGACTTATGCCAACATGCCCAACATGCCTGACATGCCCAACCTGCCCAATTCATGTTCCTTCCTTCCCAGGCTGATGCTGGGTCCCTTCTCTCCCCACCTGCCCAGAGAGCAATCAAGCAAGGAGAGGGATGGTTGGGAGGAACTCACTCTTCCTGCTCTCCTTTTATCCAGTCAAGGTGAAAGTCCACATTAGGGAAATAAAAGTCTTTTTCTCAAATGAGAAATATTTTACAAATACCTCAGCTGGGGCAATATTTATGAAGTGCTCAGCTCAGTGCTCATGTATAGTGTGCCTGGAACGTAGTAGGTGTTTAATACATGCCTGTTTCTTCTTCCTCCCCTCCTTTCTGGTCACAGCAGCCACATGCTTTCCCCCACTTGACAGGGAAAGAGACCAAGGTACAAGAAGAACTAGGCAAAGACTTCTCATTCCAGTCCAGGACAAGTGGTAGGGGCATGGGGCAGGGTGCCTTGTCCATCAACCATCAACTTTGATAGACTTAGCTTTTCTTAGCAATGCAATGACCTAAGACAGGGGTGGGGAAACTGCTGCCTCGAGGCCTTCTAGGTCCTTGGGTGCAGCCTTTTGTCTTAATCCAGACTTCACTGAAAAAATCTCAAGGAATTGGTGAAGTTTGGATTCAGTCAAAGGGCTGCACTTGAGGACCTAGAGCAGTGGTTCTCAACCTTCCTAATGCTGCAACCCTTTAATACAGTTCCTCATGTTGTGATGACCCCCAACCATAAAATTATTTTTGTTGCTACTTCCTAACTGTAATTTTGCTACTGTTATGAATCGTAATGTAAATATCTGATATGCAGGATGTATTTTCATTGTTACAAATTGAACATAACCCACAGATTGAGAACCACTGACCTAGAGGGTCACATGTGGCCTAGAGGCCACAGGCTCCCCACCCCTGATCTAGGACAATTCCAAAAGATTCATGATAGAAAGTGCTATTCACATCCAGAGAAAGAACTATGGAGTCTGAGTAGAGACTGAAGCAGACTGTTTTCAGTTTTTGGGGTTTTTTCTCTCTTGTAGTTTTTCCCTTTTGTTCTGATTCTTTTTTCACAACATGACTAATGTGGAAATATGTCTAATAGGATTATGCGTGTATAGCCTGTATGAGATTGCATGCAGTCTTGGGCAGGGGGGAGGGGAGAGAGGAAGAAAACAAATTACCATTAGTGTTCCAGGCTCCTCTCCAGTCACCCAGAGATCTGGTGCAGCGGAGCCTTCGGGGGCTTGGTGAACTTTAATCATACCTGGATCTGGGTAAAGATTAATCACCTATCTTGGAAGGTTCCAACCTGGGCTGCTTCTAGATTAGCCAGAAGGTGGTTAATGCATTGGGAACTGTTACTAAAAATACTTCCAATGTGTTTTACAGTTGAAAAGCACTCTCCCAGTCAGAATCTCATGACAGTCCTGTGAGACAGGAAGTGGAAAGATTATTATCCTTCATTTACAAATGGGGAAACTGAGGCTCAAGGTCAGATGGCCAGTGGCAGAGTCAGGCTAGCTTGGCCCCTCAGAAAACTACACTGCTTTTCCAGTGGGGAGACAAAAAGATTTGGCTGGAAGTCACAGGGAGGAACCACTCAGGGTTCTGCCACCAAACACTAGCTGTCAGCCTGGTGTGATCTGGTGAGCTCTGTCATACAGTGCCTGAAAAATACCTTTCTTTTGGGGGGAGGAGAAGAGGAGGCTGAGTGTGAGTTCAGATTAGGGGAAAAGCATTTATTAGGAGCTTATGTTCTAGTCTCTGTGCATTACAAACATGATCTCATGTGATCCTCACAACAGCCTGGGAAGCAGGTGCTTTTACACAAGAGGAAACTGAGGTTAAGTGACTTGCTCAGGGTCACACAGATAGTAAGTATCTGAGGCTAGATTTGAACTCTGGTCTTCCTGACTCTAGGCCCAGTTACCACTGTTACCTAACTTCCTGGCTAAGGAAGCCAATCTGGATAAATTAAGGGGACTGTAAGACTAGAAGCCCTGTGGATTTCAGAAAAACCTGGAAAGACTGTAATAGTAATGGAATTTGAAGATCCCATTGTACTTGCAATTAAACAGGTACTTAGCACCTTGTTCCAAGCTCATGATTGTGTCAAGTATTAAGATCCAGAATTTGTGAATCCCACAGTGGGAGGAACTTCCTGCTGTGATGGGAAGGGGTAGAACAGGGAGGAGCTAATATCATATATAAGGAAATGCCCAAGCTGAGAGAGGCCAGAACTGCTTGGAGCAAGCTTCTGGAGGCTGGGCTGCTACTGCTGGAGAGAGAGAAGAGAAGTGAGAACTGAGAAGAACTGAGAAGAGAAATGAGAATTGAGGACTGAACTGAGAATTGGGAAGAACTGAGAAATGAGAAGAGAGGAGAACTGGGAGGAGGCATGGCTGTGGTGTCAGTACTTTGTCTGTCTATTTTGATGTTATTTTGTCAGATTCATCTGCTGTTAGAGTACGGTGCTGTTGTTACAGAAGCCCTGGGACTTTGCTGCTGGTTCGGAAGCCCTGAAATAGGATTTTCTTGTTGTATGTTTACAGAAATCCTGGAGGAGGGTCTTGCTGATGATTTCAGGGGCCATGGGACTATACCAATGATTTGTATTGGTGGGTCTGAGTTGATTTCTCAGGTAGAAAATGAATTGAAGGGGTGCTGGCAATGTATATGAATGTTATTGTGACTTTGTTAAGCTTTATTTTTTTCCCCAGGACCATGGAAGAGGAACCATGGAAGCTGAAAACCTGCCTAGAGTCAGGATGAAAAGACTCCTCCTTGGGTATTTAATGCAAACTGAGAAGATCATGATTTACTAAGGGTGGAGAATTTTGACCTTTACATTTAGATGATTAAGAACTTACTAATTAAGGATGACTGGAAACTAATCTCCAATTAAGAAGAGGAAGACTTTGATTGAAGAGATTAAGACAATGTTATCTAGGGGTGGAAAACTTTTAACCTCTATACTTTGTGTCAATTAAAGAGGCTCGCCTAAATGAATGTACTTTGTTTAAAACTATGTGACCACTTTGGTGAAAACTATGTGGCCGCTTTAGTGATAAGGCGTTAAGCCATAACATTGTAAATGCTGTATTTTAATTTCTGTGAATGTTTTGCCTTAATTTGTTACTTAATAGAGAATTCACTATACTGTATAATCAGAACTTTGAAAGCTGTTCACAGCAGCAGTCCTGCTGTCACAGCTGCTTATACTTGGCTTTACAAAGAATTACATGAACTGATGCTGAGTGAAGTGAGAAGAACCAGGAGAACATTGTACACAGTAGCAGCAACATTATGTGATGACCAACTATGATAGACTTGGCTCTTCTCAGTAATACAATGATCCAAGATAATTCCAAAAGATGTGGTAGAAAATGCTATCCATATCCAGATAAAGAACTATGGTGTCTGAATGTAGATCGAAGCAGACTATTTTCATTTTTTTGGTTTTTTTCCTTTCTCATGTTTTTTTCTTTTTGTTCTGATTTTTCTTTCACAACATGACTAATGTGGAAATAAATGATTACACATGTATAGCCTATAGAGCAATCTGATGATTGCTTGCCATCTTAGGGAGGGGATAGGCAGAAAACATTTGGAACTCAAAATCTTATAAAAGTGGATGTTGAAAACTACCTTTACGTACAATTGGAAAAAATTAAATATTATTAAGTTAAAACAAAACAAAACAAACAAAAAAAGACTATAAGTCCTGGTGAAGGGAGAGAGGATGAAGCTGGTTTGTTGGTTTAGGGCAGGGGTGGGAAACCTGTGGCCTTGAACTCACATGTGTATATCTAGGTCCTCAAGTGTGGCCCTTTAAATTTGGTTTCAGTCAAAGAGCCACACTTGAGGACCTAGAGGACCACATGTGACCTCAAGGCTATAGGTTCCTAACCTCTAGTGTAGGGGAATAGGAAAGGTTACGGTTATTAGAGATCTGGGAGAGGAAGCACTGCCTTTGATGCTGAGAGAAGGCTGTAGTGGGGCTTAGGTGGGAGGCATGCTAATGGAGGCAGAGCTGTTCTAAAATGCAATGAGATGGCCCAGTATGTAGTGGACCCACCATCACTGGAGCTCCCAGCTAGGGATGCTGTAGAGTGCATTCCTGCCCTGGCTGGGTCATGGTGCTGGAAGACCTCTGGAGCCATATATTAAGCCTGTAGAGTGATGACAGTCAAGGAACCAGGAGAGGGAGGGATCCAGTGGTTTCTCAAGTGACAAGTCAAGTCAACAAACATTTCTGAAGTGCTTACCACATGTCCTGGCATTGTGCTGAGTGTTAGGGATACAAAGAATGACAAAAAAGAAAGGCAGCCCCTGTATTTCTTTTAAAACAGGCATGTCAAAGTTGCCAGGAAAAATATCATGGATGATGTTGAGAAGATCATAGACAATAGGACCACAGGATTAGTACTAGAAGGACCTTGGAGATCTCATTCCATCTCCCCATTTTCCAGAAGAGGAAATTGAGGCCCAGTAGTAGAATTTTAAAATAAGTTTTTATTTGTGTCTTTTGTTTTTTACATCATTGTATTACCCCCTCCCCAATATCTCCCGTCCCTTACCAGAAAACCATCTCATACAACAAATAATATTTCTTTTTTTTAGGGGAGAAGGCAGGGCAACTGGGGTTAAGTGACTTGCCCACAGTCACACAGCTAGTAAGTGTTGAGTGTCTGAGGCCGGATTTGAACTCAGGTCCTTCTGACTCCAGGGCCAGCGCTCTATTCACTAGCTGCCCCTAACAAATAATATTTCTAGTCCAATTTATTACTTTAAAAAGGAGAGATGTCAAGATGATGGTTCATATGTAAAAAAGGTAAAGGACAGGGAATCTTCATGGCCTTCAAATTCAATGGGAGTCAACAGTGTGATATGACTGCCAAATGAGTGAAGACCATTGTGGGCTGAACTGATATGGAGCCTCATTTACACAAAAAGGTCAGTGACCAGAGCAAGGGAAGGGGTGCTCCTTGCTCTGAGATCACACCTGGACAACTGTGTTCCATTCCACTGACCACATTTCAGAAGGGACCCAGATGGGGTATGTCTGGAGAAGGACTCCTTTGGGGAGCAGACTCAAAACCTGGTCAAATGAGGCGAGGTGCTTATTGGGGAAAAGAGTCTTAATTCAAGGGCTACTTCGTGGAACAGGAAAGAGACTTACTTATTCAACGTCATTTAAGGAGCAGAACTAGCACTTGTAGACCAATATTAAAAGAAGGAAGACCTATCCTTTGGGGAAAGGGTGGACATGAGGTCTCTTACAACTTAAACTCTTGCAATAATGGAGGGATGGAGGGGATTTGAGAATCCAAAATGGCCACATTCAGGAGAAGGAGGATCAGAAAAGTTTTCCATGGGGCAAGAGAGAGAGAACTAGGTTTAAATCAATGAAATAATCAATCAACAGTAATCCACAAATTGTTTATTTATATTATTTAAAATATATGCATAATATGAAATATAATAACCTATAATTAATGATAACAGCTAGTACTCATAGTGCTTTAAAGTACTTTACACAAATTATCTCATTTAAAGGACAAACAGTTGTGAGCCAGGCAATGCACTGTTTTACAAATAGCATCTCATTTGATCCTCACAAAAAACCCTAGGAGGGAGGTGCTATCAGTATCTTCATTTTACAGATGGAGTAACTGAGGCACACAGAGGTTAAGTGACTTGCTGGTCACTTGGCTGGTGTCTGAGGCAGGATTCAAACACAGGTCTTTGGACTTTAGTCTTAAGTGCCCTTTGTCCACGACAGAGTGGCCTCTCAGGGACAGAAACAGGTTTGGGTTTAACTTTAAGGGGAGTCAGTCCATACAGTAGGTTCGCAGCAGATGGGAGCATGGGAGTAGGAATGAAAAGAGAGCAGGATGCCTACTGGAAAGTCAGAGGGGTGAGGGGAAGGACATAGGAGAGAGCAGATTAGGAGAGGGGTTATACAGTGGGATGGCTGTTTTGAGGTGTTGGGTAGGGGAAAGATGGGGAGAAAATTTGTAACTCAAATTCTCATGGAAATGAATGATGTAAACAAGAAAACTAATTAATTAATTAAAAAAAAAGAAAAGAGAGCAGGATGGATGGAAGGTACTAGGGATGACAGGAAGAGAGAGGAGGGACATGTGTCAAGCAAAGCAGGGGAGGACTGGGGCAGGGAGACAAGATGCTGTAATCAGCCCACCAGATAAAGAGTCCATCTGGCACAGGACCTGGAGCTTGTGCCCTTACCTTGGCCACCGATGGGGTGAGACCTTGAGTGAGTCCCCCCCCCCCCCCGCCCTCAGTTTCTTTCATCCTAACAATAACACTTTATATAGTTGGCAGCTCCCAGGTACCTTGTGGCTCAGACTACAAGGGTGTCCCTAAAGTCTGGACACATAGGAAATCTCATTAACTATGCATATTTTCAAGAAATGAAATGAATGAAATTTTCAACATTTTATTTAATTAGTATAAATTTTAGCCATGACAATTTCATATGAAACAAAAGCTTTCATTAGTTATTGGGGACTATTTCCATATTAATGAGATTAATTTAATTAAATTAATTTAATTAACGAGATTTCCTGTGTCTCCTATGTTGCCCTATGAAATCCCATTTATTCTAATTAAATAAAATGTTGTTGAAAATTTCATTCATTTCATTTCTTGAAAATATGCATAGTTAATGAGATTTCCCATGTGTCCAGACTTTAGGGACACGCCGTTATAGTGAATGAACGGAACCCGGAACCAAACTGGCTTTTCTCTTAGGTTTTCTGCTCCCCCTGGTGGCGCGAGTGAGAACTGCAAGGTCTCCATCCACCTTACAGGGATAAATGAAAGACGGGACGGAATCCTCATCTACTGGGAGCAAAGCGGGGCTAAGCTCTGGATCCTCGTGGGCAAGTGAGGGGAGAGAGGGAGGGAATAAGCATTTATATTGTGCCTTCCATGTGCCGGGCCCTGTGCTAAGGGCTTTACAAAAATTATCTCATTTGATCCTCAGAACAACCCTTGGAAGGAGGTACTATTATTATCCCCATTTTTCGGTTGAGGAAACTGAGGTTAAGCAACTTGTCCAAGGTCACAGAGCTAGTAAGTATCTGAGGCTGAATTTGAACTCAGGTCCTCTTGGCAGAGCCCAGTGCTCTGTCCCCTTCTCCATCAGCTGTCCCAATGTCATCTTAGTGATGTGACTGAGATGCTCCAGATACAATTTCCTAAGGGATCTAGGCCCTCTCTAGTTCTCTTCCTCTGAGCTCTGTGCTGCAGGGAATGGGACTCTAGGTGACTTTTCTGCTCAGAGCATAAGGTTGTCCAGGGCTGTGTTAGAAGGGCATTGGACTGACTCCGTGGAGAACACATTTGTTACGTTCTTATTTGTGCAAAGCATTGTGTTAAGCACTGAAGATTAACACTGAGACCATGCCTGCTCCTGGAGTTCACAATCTGAGGGGGAGACAAGGCACATAGGGAAGGTTTCAGCGGCAGGTCACATGGGAAAATCCCCTGGTCTTTAAGGTGCAGCCGCAAAGCCCATGGGGATGCCTCTTCTGTCATGCCATTTCATTTGATGAAATCATAACAGTTCCTAGTGTTGAAGCGTCCAAGAATGCTGAGGCTCTGGTGATGAGAGCTCTCTTTTCAGGGTCTTTGGTAGCTGTGGCTGCAGCCCCTGCAGGAGCAGGGCCAGGCGGTGTCTCCGTGGGGGCTGCTTCCAGGAGGATGGCTCAAGGCCTGGGGCTGGAAACCTTGCTCTTCCCAGGGCTCTGGTCCTGGGCTGCCTCCATCAGGGGAGATGGTGGCTGAGGGGGTAGGGGTGGTTTGACTTGCCTGGCACAGGAGACCTTGCTGCCTTACCTGCCTTCTTTGTGGCAGTAGGTTGACAGTTGGTGAGGATGGTAGACTCCTCTCTCAGGGGAGCTGCCTCCCCAGACTGGACCAGGGCAGTGCTTTGTACACAGTGGGTCTTCAATTAAGGTCTCCATGTAAGCAATTTGGTCACTTTTATCTAACATATAAGGAAAGGGGAATCATAACCTAATGGTCCAGTTCAGCCATTTGAAGCTGGGAAAGAGATTTGGGAAGAATGAACTAATAATAACAGGGAGAGAAAGCCTGGGAGAGTGGGAAACACATTGGATTGGGCAGGAATAAAGGGACTACCAGGGTCTGGCCACTGGCCACTTTGTGATTTTTGGGTATTTTATTCACTTCTCTTATTCTGTTTCTTCCAGACACTGTCCATGCATACATTTGGGTTTTAGAATTCAGAACCCTACAATATTTTTATTTTAAAATTTTTTTAAAAATATATTTTTTAAAAAAATCAATTTTATTTTCAGTTCCAAATTCTCTCTCTCCTTCTACCCCTCCTCTCATGCCCACTGAAAAAAAAAAGAAATAAGAAAATCCATTGCAAATATGAAGTCATGCAAAGCAAATTTCCTCATTAGCCATGTTGGGTGTTTGCCTGTGGGGGGGAACAAGTCAAAGAAAGACAGGGAAAAAAACCAACAATCATGCTTCAGTCTGCACTCTAAGTTCAATCAGTTTTCTCTCTGGATGTGGGCAGCATTTTTCATCACGAGCTCTTTGGAATTAGGGCAGCTAAGCAGCACAGTGGATGGGGCCTGGAGTCAGCACAGCTTGAGTTCAAATCTGACCTCAGACACTTACTAGCTATGTGACCCTGGACAAGTCACTGAACTCTACTTGCCTCAGTTTCCTCATCTGTAAAATGAGCTGGAGAAGGAAATGGCAAATCACTCCAGTATCTTTGCCAAGAAAACCCCAAATGGGGTCATAGAGAGTTGAACTGAAATGACTAAACTTTGGTGACCCTAGGTTCAAGTAAAAAGCCCTAAAAGATCTGGTCCCAAGCCTACTTTTCCAGCCTCCTTCTACATTATTCCCCCACTCACACTGTTTGATCCAGCCAAACTAGCCTTGTCCATGTTCTTCACACAAGGCCTTGCACCTCCTTCTCTGAGTCTTTGCACTGGCCTCACTCTCGCCTCTGCCTCATGGAATTCCTCTCTCTAAGACTTGCCTCAAGCATCACCTTTTACACAAAGCCCTTTTGTTTTCCTGATTCATCAAGTTGCCTATTTTGTATTTATTTTTTCTCTGTATCCACTTATATATGTACATATTGGCTCCCTGGATAGCTTGTAAACTCCATGAACTTGGGGATTGTTTCATTGGCTATATTTGTATCTCCAGAGCCTGGAATGTATTAAGCACTTAAATGCTTTTTGATCGATCTATGTTGTAAGGCCCCTTCCGTCGCTAATGTTATAAGGGACCTCCCAGCTTTGCCTTTTCTAAGAATCCTTCCACATCTGGCACTGCATTAAAAAAAAGTGTTTTATTTTATATCACCAAAATTCTCTCCAGTATCCTTTCCCCTCCCCCTCCCAAAAAGCCAAACCATGTAACAAGTATTTTTAAAGACAAAGGGAAAAAATTAGCAAAACTGATCAATACATTGCAAAAGGCTGAAAATATTTGCATTCTAGTGGAGTAGGGGAGTCTTCTTGTATTTCTCCTTTGGGGCCAAGCTTTTTCTTTGTAATTTTGCCAACATCCATTTTTTATTTTTATTTTTTTGTGGTTGTTCCTTCCATTTACATTGTTGTACTCCCTGTCTGTATCATGTTCTTGGCTCTGTTTCCTTTTCACTCTGCATCAGTTCATGTGACTCTTTCCATGGTTCTCAATATTCATCATATTTGTCATTTCTTACAGCACAATAATATTCCATTGATTTAGGCACCACAATTTGTTTAGCCATTCCTCAATCAATGGACATCTACTTTGTTTCCAATTCTTTATTATCACAAAAAGTGCTGCTACAAATATTTTGGTGTATATGGGAACTTTCTTCTTATCAATGGCCTCTTTGGGGTGTAAGCCTACTAGTGGAGTTTCTAGGTCAAAGGGTATGGATATTTTAGTCACTTTATTTGCATCATTCCAAACAGCCTTCCAAAATGGTTGTATTGATTCACAGTTCCACCATCAGCATAGTAGTGTGTTTATCTTCCCACAACCCCTCCAGTGCTGACTATTCCTCTATATTGTCTTCTTAGTCAATTTGCAGGATGTAGAGTGAAACCTCAAGGTTTGATTTACATTCCTCCCATTCTTAGGGATCTGAAACATTTTTTCATAAGGGTTAATAGCTTGCTGTTCTTTTGGGGACTGTTCAAATCCTTGAATCACTTCTGGTCAGAGATATTTGCTACAAAGATATTTTTCTATCAATTGTTTTACTTCTTATTATAGGTGGATTACTTTTGTTTGTGCAGAAGCTTTTCATTTTCATGTAATTAAAGTTATCTATTTTTATCGTCTGTAATTGGATTCTATCTCTTGTTGGATTAAGAACATATCTCTTACCCATAGTTGTGAAAGGTATATGATCTGTTTCTCTTCTAATTTTATGGTATGATCTTTCATATTAAGGTAACATACTCATTTAGAATGGATGGTGTTGGTCCAAGTCTAATTTCTCTGGCATGAACTTCTTACAAGTTTAACAACTCACATTCAATTATTCATATTGGTGAAGTTTTGGACTTCCTGAAGAAATCTACTTGGGGGGGACCACTTGTCCATCATTATACTCATGGTAACCTTACAGGAAGCCCTGATCCCAGGCGCCATAGTAGAAGGCCAGCCACCAGACCTCGCTGTGACAACCATGAGGCCAGTAGAACTGGGAACCAGGAAGGGATACAAGAACAACACAAACATCCTAAGAGTTCACTCATTTTATTTGCTTTTGCAAGTATTGGTCGCAGGTCTTACAGAGTGTAGTCAGGCAGTCTGAAAATCTGTGTCCCTGCTCTGAATAACACATTGGTTTGACAAGGCACTGCAGAGAAAAACCACCTGGAGGAAGCTCCTGTCAAGGAGGGACAATTCTAGCCGCCCTGTCAGCATCAGTGTGTGTGTGTGTGTGTGTGTGTGTGTGTGTGTGTGTGTGTGTGTATGTTTGTGTGTATGTGTGTAGGCATCCTGAGAGTCCTGATCAACATGAGAAAGCCAAGCAAACCCTGAGAATACTGAGGAGAGTCCCTGAAAGGGCTTCTCCCCTCACTCTTGGCTCCCACAGAGAATGGGCATTCAAAGATTCACTGAAAAACATGAGGGATACCTGCAGTCAGGTGATTGGGGCCAAAGGTATTTGAGGGTCAGCATATCATTCCCTCCAGCTTCTAGCCAGGCTTGGGAGCATTTGGGGAATGTCTGGTGAAGAGCTCAGTCAGTACCAGAAGTCTATGGGATTTCACAGGCAATAAAGGGCACTGATACAAAAGACACTTCTTCCCCCTTTTCCAGTGCTGAGAGACGTGTTCTACAGGGGTGTGTGTGTGTGTGTGTGTGTGTGTGTGTGTGTGTGTGTGTGTGTGTGGAGGGGAAGGCACTTTCCTGGGAAAGAAAAGTAAACAATTTTGCTGTCAAAGATAACAAGCTGATACCTCAAACCAGCCCCAGAGGGCAAAATCCCCAACCTTCCTCAGATTTTGGAATACGCATCACCACTCCCCACCCCCAGTCTTCTCCTAGCTGTCCCCAGGGGCCATTCTGGTTGCTTCAGAAAAGCTGTGGGGGGTGTTTAGGGAGTGAGGAGGGGCTCGAGAGGAGGAAGGCAGAGGAGCCCTGAAGGGGTAGGCTACAGGGCCAGCTGGCTGGAGCCCCAGACTTAAAAAGACTCTCTGTTGTTTTTGCCCCTCAGAGAGACACCTGCAGCAACTTCATTTGTGAACAATGGTTTCAGAAACAGGAGAAAGGGGACTTTCACATCTCACTCTAGGCTTTAGGATCAAAATAGGTGTGAAGTTAAGCAACTGTTTCTATTTTGACTGGAAACCCTGAGAATCTTCCCTTCCCAGACTGATTTTTTTTTTGACTAGGTAAAGAGGCCATCTTCTCCCTCATTTCTTACCTAGCCTTAATCACTGAAGGTATTCCTCAGTCAGACTGAGACCTGTTAAAGACCTTAGCTTAAAAAGGCCAAGATCTCCTGCTGCATCCTGGGCCATCTCTAGTTCTCCTGATCTCTATCTGGCCCCTGGATCCAGATGGCTCAGGAGGAGAAAGTCAAGCTGGTGTCTTTGCACAGCCCTGCCTCACTTCAATCCAATTCACCTGCATGTCATAGCACCGGCTCTTGGATGTCACGGCCCTCTTTAAGAACCAGGGCCAAACACTAACAACAACATGTGACATCACTTCATCCTCATTCCAGGGCAGATGGACCAGTTATAGACAAATATCCCAATGGCATAGTTACTTCTTCTTTTCCCCTTCTCCCCTGAACTTCCCCAGGTCAATTGGACCCGTTAAATAAAACCCCACTAAAAATATGCATTTCATTCCTGTCTGACAGGACTGTCTGGCCTGTCTGACAGCAAGGGATAGTACAGGGGCTACATATGGTATGAAAATAGAAAATAATGCAGATTATAAAAAATAAGAAGCTTCTAAAGGCTCTACTTGGCAAAGGGTCCCCAGGAGGGCACTCAAATTCTTCAAGAATGACTGTCGGACACTGTCGGGAGCCATTGTGTTTCCTTTGGGTTCTCCCAAAAGGAACTCCTGAGGTTTGTATATTTGCAGGGCTAGGCCTGGGCTGGGTGGCAGGGAGCCATCACCTGTCATCCACAGAGAACCTGGGCCATCAGAAAACTCCTTCAATGAGGCCTCCAAGCAGCGCAGGGGCTGGACCTCTGGAGGGTTTACACTCTCCAGCTTGGAGTCCCACATGCCTCATGTTCTAGACTCACCCTCTCCCAACTCTGGTTCACTTGTTTCAGAGAATTACGGGGTGTTGGGAGGGAGGTGGTGGTGGGCAAGTACAAAAGAGAAAGCTTTGGGGGCACTAGCAGCAGCAGTTTTGCACAGGTGACCTCAAAAGGAACAAAAAGCAACCTTTCCATTGAGTTTAGAAGAGTCACACTCTGTAGGCTATCCCTTGGCTTTAAGGGGTGTGGAATTGTTTTGTTTTTTTTTTTTAGCATAATCTTCACATTTTTGACTTTTCCTCTAGAGGTTCTATCAGGCTTCTAGACTGGGAGCCAGAACTGGGTTCTAGTGTCTGCTCTTAGGGAAATTGTTTCTTTGGGTCTTTGTTTCCTCAACTGTCAAAAATGAGAGAGTTGTACTATTATGACCTCTGAGGTCCCCTTCTAAATCTGACATTTGAGGATTCTCTAATCCTTCTGGCTTCTTTCCAATTTCAGCAATCTTTCTCCTTTCAACCCATCTGGATCTTGCCCTCCCCTCTCTCACTGTCTCATACGTGACTGCCCCCTCCTGCCCTTCTCCAGACCCTCGAAGTCTCTTCTTAACAATAATTCCCAGGCTATAGCTGCCAGATGCCAGTCTCCTTCCCCAAACTGCTAGTGTTTCAAAACTAGATTTATTTGTTTTGAAAAATGTGCCATATGGCATCTTTTGGGGGGGAGGGGTGACGCAGAGATCGTATTCTGGAAAGGCTTGAGATGAAATCAAAGAAGCAGGTGTCAAACCTCCACAAAACAGAAATGACAACACTAGAAGAGGAACTCCTGTCAGATGCAACCTTAGGCTTCGCAAAGGCAGATGGACAAGCCATGGACTGATAGAAAGTCCAGGGCCCAGTAGGACCCGAGTCCCTTCATCTTACCAATTGGTCACTGAAACCCCAAAAGGTGACAGGGCCTGCCCAGGGTCATGAAGCATGATGGCGGCAGAATCAGAATCTTCCAATAGCCTAGGGCTCTTTCCACCATACCACACACCTCTCATTAATATGTCTCTTCCCAAGAACTTCAAGGCCCCTGTAAGCTCAGAAATGCCATAATTCTATGACCTACTGTTATTTAGAAACTTTTGGTTTAGAAACATGGTTCTTTTAACCATGGTTTACCCCTTCACACACACCTAAAATTGATATGCAGGTCCTGCTGCCCAGAGGGTACGACCTAGCAGAGAGACACACACACTTTAACTGAAGCGAAGACTCATTGATTATCTTCTGAGGAGGCTCCCACTCATCCTTCTTTGACTAGACCTCTCACTACATTGCTTCAATATTTCACATGTCATGACACTTGTCTGTTCTGTGGAAGTCCCCTAGGGAGCCTCCTGGAGCTCTCTGCATCCCCCACTGACCTCAGCTAACCCAAACTTCACTCCCCAGATCAGCCCTGTCCAAAAGAGCCCAAAGCATTGTGAATCTGAAAGCAAGGCAAGAGAAAAAAGTACCTTGCAAGGAATATTGGACCATAGCTCCCAAAATAGAGAGAAAGATGAAGAGGTGGATGAATGGATTTAACCAAAGGAGAAAATTAAAAAGTTGGCAGTGATGAGTGAAATGTTTAATTTAAATCAGATTAAATAAAATGAGCTGGATACCACAATTACTGTGATCGCTATACAAAATTCACTAAGGACAAGATGCAAGATCCATCTCTACAGACGGGACTTAGCTACTTACTCATTTGCAAAATCAATGATTATAGAATAAGTTATATTTCTAGTAAATAAAATCACACAATGCTTTAAACACTCATTGGAAGTCAAAGCCAAAAAATAAAAATAAAAATAATCCCCCCTCCCATTCCCAAATGAGCACAATGTTGGTGAGAAGAGAAGTTTTCTATCAAGAGATCTGTGACTGACACAAATGTGCTTTGGAAAAATGCCCCCACTGAAGACTGTATGGCTCAGGGATGCCCCTGCTCCCCAGGTTCCACCACTAAGCATCCCCCCCCCCCCCATACACTCTTCTCTCCAGCTGGTTTCAAAGTTCATGACCTCTGAGGACATTCCAGAGTATGCTCCCTCATCTATATTGGGAGGTTTACTAGCCACAAACTCCACAGACATCCTGTTTTCCAAAACCTTAAATAAAAGGGTTTCCAATAGGAAATTGTCAATGTGTACACACACACACACACACACACACACACACACACACACACTCATACACTCCTCTCTGCACACTCCTCCAAGAGTGGGAGAATGTTTGCTCAGAAACATACTAAGTCTAACAGACCAATAGCTCAGACTTTGCCCATATCAGCCATATGACTTCAGGAGGAAAAGCAGAGTAAGGGAAGAAGTCTGCCTCCCTCAGGAGCAATGTAGATAAACCAGACCCAACAGGTTCTACAAGACAGCTGGCTGTTGTGGAACTGCCGGGAATGCCTGGCAGCACAAAGCCTGGGGACTTTCATCTGTTGCTCATTGAGGACCCTTTTCAAGACTTCTTAGTTAGCCACAACCCCCCATCCCCCTTGCTGTTCCCTGGTCAAAGGAAGCCAGATTGTCTTCCCATCTTCAGTATATTCATGTTTTCCAAAGGTTCAGACACTCTGGAAGTAATAACTAAACATTTAGATAATACTTTAGATTTCACAAAGCACTTCACATACATGATCTCATTTGAGCCTCACAAACAGCCCTGTGAGGTAAGTACTACAAGATACTATAGAAGAGACTGTGGTCTGAGGTCAGTCAGCTAACTAGGAAATGTCAGAGGCAGGATTTGAACCTGAAAGCAAATCCAACACGCTGTATACCATGCCATACTGCCTCCAAAGGAAGAGGAAAGAGTAGAAACGGCTTATGGCCTTAAAAAAATCTTGCCTTTTTCCTTCATTAAAAAAATGAATTTCATTTAAAAAAAGAATCTGATGCTGTGAAATGCTGATTGGATGGCTCTTACTGAGTCCAGTTCCAGCAGCTTTCACATCTACGTAGTAAAATCATTTTTATTTTAAAAACAGAGGTTTACAAAAGAAATGGCGGGATGCTTGAGCAGAGTTTGAGGAGATGCTTAAGCTACTTATTGGCAATTAACCTGTCTTTAGGACACAGCTCAGCAATGCCTGGTCTCACTTTTGCTCATAGGGACTTTGTCCCACTATTGCACAACACAGTTTCTGGCTACTTTGTGTGGGCTAGGGGCTTGGCCTGCTGCTAGCTTCTTCAGCTTTGGCTGGAAGGCCCCTGCCTGGCTCCCTGTCCTCCCTGCCTGCCTCCCTCTCCTGGGCTCACAACACTCTCACCACCATGTTCTAACAAAGAAGGGCCAAAGATGAAAGTTCTGTTGGAGCATCTTTCCCCCTGTCTCATGGCACCCCCCTCCCCCAAACTCCATTCTAGACCTCAACACTCCTGGCTTAGATCCTAAGAGAGAGGGAGAAGGCTAAACACTTTTAGCACTGTATGGAAATCCCCTTCGGAAATGGTCTCCTAATGAACTCATCACCAGCTCTTAAAATAGAGTCCCTACCAGGGAGCCCTCCCCTCCAGAGGGCCAGTACAGAAAAGATAATACAAAGGAATGAGCAACTCTAAAGGTTACTGGAGTTGCATCCACATCTAGTACCAGGAGGGCAGGCCAACGAATCCCAAATGGCAGACAGTGGCTACTCTGATATTTTTTCAGCTCAATGAATTGTTGCGTTGTGTGTGTTGTTGTAGTTTTTAAAGCAAAAAAATACCCTCAAATCAAAACATTCCACTCACACACACACAAATCAAACAATCTTTTTTCTCCCAGGCAACACAAAGCCTCTGCTCTGGGCAGGGGTGGGAGAACTGGCAAGGTGGGTGTGCAGCTGGGAATGGGACACCTCCCTCCTGTCTAGAGACAGCAAGAAAAACGGATCTCAGCCGGGCTCCCCAGGATACCCAGAACAAAGGGCAGTCTCATAGATCCACATTTCTGGGCTGAACCTCTGGGGCTGAGGGAGAGAAACTGAAATCCAATTTAAAACAAAAACAAAACAAAAACTTTGCTGTATCATGTTTGACTTTTAACCAAAAAGGATTATAAATTAATCTGTGCCCCCAATCTAGTTCTAGTTTAAAATGAAAGCTATCCCAACCCAGCCTTTTTAGGTTTGCCCGTTTTCTATTACTTTATACAAAGACCTAGCCAAAATCCCTACCTAGCCTTTCAGATTAAGGACTAGCCAGGTACCACAGGTAGGGGAAGGTCATCATCTAGTTTCCCTTGAACCAAACAATCCAGTTCCAGATGTCAATCCTGAACATCTGGACCTCAGCATGTAGTCGAGTCTGCTGATATCATTTGACTAATGGATAGACTCTGCAGAAAGTTAGGTCACTTCAGGAAACAAAGTAAATGGTTGCAGCTCATTTTCAAAAAAGAAATTGAAAGGAAAGGAGAAAGAGAAACCTTTGCCCCCTTCCTTGAGTCACCCTCACTGGCGCAGAGGAAGGGGAGGGGAATGCGTCAGAGAAATAGATCGAAGCTGAGTTTGTGTGCTTGCCTCTTCGCTTCCTGTGCTGTACAGCAGGGCTGGATGGCGTACCTAGAGTCCTGAGCAGTCCTGAGCAAGAGCCACCACGACAATCCACTGACCCAGCCTGCTCAGTGTTGGTGGCCATAGCTGATTTGGTCTTCAGACTGCTCCAACACGTCCAGCATTTCTTCGATGATGGCTTGAAGGGCCCTGCCCAACTGGTCTGCATTATAGGGTTTTCCTAGCGGAGGGACGTGCACAAACGCAGATCTGCCATGGCTCTGGTATAAGGAGGTGTAGTACGTAAAATCACAGAGGTACCTAAGGTTTGGAGAGAGGAAGAGGGGGAAAAATGGAGAAATACACCAGAAGACATTTAGCGACTGGAAATTAAAATGGAATATGATGAGGAGTTACGATGACTTAAGTCAAATTGAAGCCTTTCAGGACCAATGAGCCGCTCATGGGATGGCTCTAGACATGCCGTGCTAGAGGGAGACATTTCCCCACCGGGAGGGTAACAAGGTGGTCTTTGTGTGTATTAGAGTCACTGAGACATATGAACATGTCTATGGAGCCTGTCAACCCCCTAGCATTACATGCAGAGCTCAAGTGGAGGTTAATTACTCCGGTCTATACACCTTCAGATTCGAGTCTTAATTTGGTGTTTGAAAAACCCTGACAAAGAGAAGACTTTGAAATGACTACTATTCAAATATTGTATGGACTTTTCAGTAGGAAGGGAAAGAGAAGGTAATAGTACCTACTATCTGCCAGGCCCTGTGCTAAGTGCTTTACAAATATTGTCTCATTTGATGTTTATAACAATCCTAGGAAGTAGGTGGCTATTACCCCATTTTATTACTATTACCACCACTACCACTACTACCACTACTACTACTACTACCACTACTATTACCACTACCACTACTACTACCACTACTGATACTACTACCATCACCATCACCACCACTACTACCACCACTACCACTACTACTACTACTACGACTGTTACGACTACTACTACCACTACTACTACTACTACCACCACCACTACTACCACTACTACTACTACTACTACTACTCCTACCACTACTGATACTACTACCATCACTACCACCACCACCACCACCACCACCACCACCACCACCACCACTACTACTACTACCACCACTACCACTACTACTACTACTACTACTACTACTACTACTACTACTACTGTTACGACTACTACTACCACTACTACTACTACTACCACCACCACTACTACCACTACTACTACTACTACTACTACTACTCCTACCACTACTGATACTACTACCATCACTACCATCACCACCACCACCACCACCACCACCACCACCACTACTACTACTACCACTACTACTACTACCACTACTACCTACTACTACTACTACTACTACTACTAGCTAACATTTATATTGCACTTACTATGTACTAGGTCCTGCGCTAAGTGCTTTACAAATATCTCATTTGATCCTCACAACAATCCTGGGAGGTAGGTGCTGTTATTATCCCTATCTTACAGATGAGGCAAATGGAAGTGAAGTAACTTGCCCAGGGTCACAAAGCTAGGAAGTGGCTGAGGTTGGATTTGAACTCAGGTCTTTCAGGCTCCAGGCCAGTGCTCTCTCCATTATGCCACTGGCTGCAGTGGGAGGAGAGAAATAAGACTTACTCTAATTGGTCACAGAAGGCCAAACCAGAAATAGTGAATGGGAGCTGCAGGGAACTGAATTTTGGCCCCTTAAACAGAAGTTCCTGCCATGGAACCTCCCCCAGTGGGACAGGCTGCTTCAACAGGTAACCAACTCCCTGTGATCAGAGGTCTTTCATAGGGGCAGTATGACAGCTTATTAGGAATGCAGATAAGAGGCAGGGAAGATGAGAAAGTTCTTGGACCTTTTTAAATCTAAGAGTCTGTGATTCTACAAAAAAGGGGAAGGGCTGGTCTGAGAGGAGACCAGCCCTGGGACACCAGATGACCCCAAACTGCCCAGAATAAAAATTATAAGAGCATGTGATTTATGATATATGATCATGAAGGCCTCCAGTCAAAACCTTTCGTTCTACAGATGAGGACAGTGAAAGGAAGGCCAGGGCAGACCATGCCCCATGAGCTCTGTGCCTACCTGCCAGCATCTTGGGATATGGTCACTGTGACATCCAAGCCCAGAGTGGTCACTCTCTTGCAGACGGCATCCATGTCGATGATGGAGTCGATGGATTCAGGCCCATTCTCTACACAGCAGTGGGAGCCAGGACAGAAAAGGCAGTTGTCCAGACCTTTGTATCCTCTGTTATGGCCACATTTTTCCAAGGTAACTGTGGTTGCCATGCCAGATACCCCTACGTGGACGACCAGCTGCAGAGGAATGATGCACTTAACAGTGATGGGAACTAGATGGATTTATCATTCTTTGTTTTAGTCTGAACTTGAGGAAATGGTTTGAGTCAGTAGCAAGGTTGGGGCAAGTGTGAAATATTCACGGGACCCAGTACACAGCTGTCTGGCCTGCCTTGTTAAGAGGCCATTGGACGCATTATGGAAGTGGAGTTTTTTTTAGGAAACCAGGCAGAGTCTTTCACTTAGGATAATATTGCAATAGCTAGCAAGGCTGGTGAGCCTGGCACATTTGTGAGATTCATGGAAAAGGGGATAGTTAGTCCAAAAAGCCAGACTATGACAACCCTATGGTTCGATTTGAGATAGCTTAAGATTTCAGGACTCCATAACTTAGCTTCTTGTCCTTTCTAAATTGTTAAGTGCTAGCTAACATTCCAGTCTTTGGTTATATTACCAAGCAGAATTACAAATGGGTACTGTCTTTTTGGAGAATAATTTGGCAGGTTGCAAGAGTTATAAAAATAATCCTACTCTTTTGCTGATTTTGGGGACTGTACTATAAGAATAATATCAAAATCAAAAACACCAACTGCTCAATGATGGACTTATTAATGGTTGAGAAAACACGGAAACAAATTTAGTCCAACTGAAAAAGAGATTTAAAAAAACCAAACCTGGGATATGTTAAAGTAACAGAGTATAGGGGTGACTAGGTGGCGCAGTGAATAGAGCACCAACCCTAGGGTTAGGAGGAACTGAGCTCAAATGTGGCCTCAGACATTTGACACACTTACTAACTGTGTGACTTTGGGCAAGTCACTTAACCCCAATTGCCCTGCCTTCCCCCCTTCAAAAAGCAAAAAACAAAACAAAACAAACAACAAAAACATAAAGTAACAGAGTATCATGATACAATGAAGCGTAACAGTCACGAGGAATATAAAGAAATATGAAAAGCCGTGCAGGAACAGGTGAAGAAGCCAAACCAATTATACACAGGCTGTAACTGTATACAAAGAAACAGACAGGGACTGAGTGAGCAACAGAGACAAAGGATGGGGACCCAGGCATCTGCCAAATAGACACAGAACTCTGCTACAATTTGGCTGGTTTAGGCAGAGTATGACAGGCCTTAATCCAGAGACTGACCTCCTGCTGATACCCCACAACTGTTGGGGGCCAATACGGATTCACATTCAGAATGTTTAGTAACAGCTGGAAGGAGACACAAATCGTGGTTCTGGTATAAATCCCGGCAGATACATTTTATTGTTGCTCCTGGAAGTAACAATCTAACCTAATACTTCTTACAACAATGCTTAAGAGATTCATCACTTCCTCCATGTGGTAAGCCCCTCCATCAATGTCAGACTGCAACCTCTCTATGATACAGTAGATAGTCTGTGGCTGTGGCTGTGGCTGAAAAATTCCACATCTGCCTTACCTAGGTATAAACCCTCCTCAATTTAGATAACCTAGTCCTCGGAAGACAGACAGTTCACTACTGGGTCTATGCATAAAGCTCTTTCAGCAAAGCTTATGCTCCCCTTTGAGAACTCCTCAGTGGTGGGAAGAAATTAGTGGTATCCGTGCCGGGTAAAGAGCTTACTAAATCTGGACATTTCAAGCCTTCCTTGGATAGAAGATATGTTTTGGGGACATCTTCTAGCACTCCTTAAGTCTTACCACACAAAAAACTCCACCAGCCTCAAGCCTAAGATTGGAATGTGCTGGTAAAGCGCATGGTTGTGAGTCCAAGAAGAGGTGTGTGCCTTCAGAGCCACCCTGGTCTATCCACACTACAATGGTATGTAGAATCACTTTTTAATTCTCGGCCTTTGCCATGATATTGCAGAATCTGGCCCCTAGGGAGGGGTTAGCATTTATATAGGACTGAATATTGAGACTTTGATTACAATTTGGCAAGGCTCTGTCTAGCATCTGGGAAGCTTGGGGTGGGAGAGTGGGGGGAGAAGAGACTAGCTTCCTCACTCACTTGAGGACTGTGTTTTTCCCACAGGGCAGGTATGAGCCTCTGGACTGTTTGGTATTCCACAGGAATTTCATATACGTGAAGGTCCACACTGTCTCCCAGTCCCAGCTTTTCCAGCTCCTGAAAAAGAATGGAGACAGTTAAAGCTAGGCTCACCATTTCTACTAATAAGAATTTGGGGCTGGGAGGGAAAAGACAGCATCAGATACATTCTGGAGAACATATGGTCCACAGAAATGGTCCCCTATTCCCAAAGCTTTCAGAAACAGTCATTGGACAAACAGTTGTGGGGTTTTGTTTGTTTGGTTTTCACGGGGTGGGAGGGAGGGGAGAGAAGGAGAACAAAGACTGGTCTTGGGTTGGTCTAGACTGGTGCTGACATCCCTTTCAGCTCTGAATTCTGGCATTTGCCAATGTCCTAATCAATCTTTTTGGGCAATGCTAAGTCACACTACACATGCTGGCAGAGAAGAGGGTCAGGGGGTTCTGCATCAGCTGATGCTCAGGAAAGATATAACCACTGTCTTTGAACACCTTTGGGGCTGTCAGAAAGGAGAGCAGGTTTGTTTTGTTTGGCCTACAAGAGTAGAACAAGGTTCAGTGTGTGAAAAGTACAGCGAGATTCAATGGGAGGAAGTCCTGTTCTTCCTTCTTACTTCCTGATTTTTGTCAAGGACGCCACTATTCCCCATTAGCCAGCTTTTCCAGCCTTTCTAGGCCCCTCCCTCCCTGCTGCCAACTAATCAAATGGCTGGCCATTCTCCTCTCCACGGCTCTCACATCCAACCCCATCTCTCCATCACACAAAGCCACCAGCCTCTTTCATGATCTTATCACCTCCTGCCTAAACTGTTTCTTACTTTTCCATTCTCCACACAGCTTCCAAGCTGATATTCCTAAAACTCCATTCTGAGAGCGCATCCTTCCTTAAGAAACTCCAGAGGTTTCCTGTGGCCTCTAAGACAAAATACAAACCAATGGCATCTAAAGCCCTTAGCAATTGAGCTCTTGCCTACCATGTCACGCTTATTTCCACAATTAATTCTTCTCATTTCTGGCCATTCTTCATGTATAACATTCTGACTCTACCCTCCACACCTTTGCACAGGCTGTATTCCATGACTAGAATACACCCTAGCTTCCTTCCATGCTCAGTTCAAACTTTATCTGTGGCATGAAGCCTCTCATCTCCCCAGCTTTTACTTTCCCCTCCAGGAGCTACTTTGGATGTATTTATCTTTACTTGTCTGTGGGCATATTGTTCTCCTCAAGTAGGATATAAGCTTCTGTTTTCATTCTTATCTTTTTACCCTCAATACCTGGTACAGAACATGGAACACACAGTAGGTGCTTCATATGTGCTCATGGATGAGTTTGTTCTGGTTAAATTTGCTGTTCTCAGTACCTGCCATTCCATCTTTTAGCTCTGGGCCTTTTCCCCATGCCCAGAATTCTCTCTTTTTCACCTCTGTCCCCTTGGAATTCCTAGATTCCTTCAGGGCTCAGCTCAGGACCCATCTCCTACACAGACCCTTTCTCTCTTTTCCCTTCCTTCCTTCCTTCCTTCCTTCCTTCCTTCCTTCTTTCTTTCAGGAAAAAAAGATTAAACATGTGCTAAAACTCTGATTGGAGGTTGGCTAAACAAATTATGGTACTTGACTCTGCAGAGACGAGGGTCTGAAAGTGGGAAATGTCACTGAGAAAGGCACATTTTTTCAGTCTGCTGATTGGTTTTACTTAGGGACTTTTTTCTCTTTTGAAAAAAAAAGTATAGTTATAAGATGGCTTTCTGGTAGGAGGGAATAAAAGGATTACAAAAAATTTGGGGGCAATATAAGAATCAATTTTTTTAAATGCTTATTTAAAATTATTTTTTAAAACTGCATGTCTAGACACCTCCCAGTTCATCACATTTGTGATTTCTTATGGCACAGTAAGAGTTATATACCATAATTTGTTTAGCAATCAGTGCTGTTTACTTTGTTTCCAGTTCCTTGATACTACAAAAAATATCTACATTTCTTGATGTGTAGGGAGTTTTTCTTTTTGTCAGTGACTCTCTTGGAGAGCGGAGCAGAGAATGCTTGCGGAATTAATTGGAATCAGATCTGTCCAATGGCTTAAGACAGTGGTTCTCAACCTGTGGGTCGCAACCCCTTTGGGGGTCAAATGGGGTTGCCTAAGACCATCGGAAAACACATATTTCCGATGGTCTCAGGAACCGAGACACCACTCCTCTATTCGTCTTCAGGCAGATCTGCCCACATGCAGATACGCCCACATATGAGTATTAAAGGGTCCTGGCATTAGGAAGGTTGAGAACCACTGGCTTAAGACCTTCCCCAAGGCTCCAACTTTACCTCTCCAGTCTTATCTCCCCTTCAATACTAGGTGCGCCAGCCAAAATGGGCTCCTCTCTATCTCTGGGGCTTGTCCCACTATCTCCTGTCTCTGCTTTGGCTGATGTTGCAGCCTTCCATGTCTGAAATAGATAGCTCCCTGTTCTTGCCCTCAAATACTGAAATCTCTGCTGAAGTTCCTTCCTTTCAAGCCCACCTTACAGGTTACCTCCTTTATGAGGCCCTCTCTAACACCCCCAGGGGAAAGCAATATCCCCTCCCCTTCACATTTCTCACAGCACTTGGCCTATTTCCCTCCTTTGTACTTATCTCAACCTCTTTTCAAAATGAAGATGATATAAAAGAAAATCTTAAGAAGTGATGGAGTCTGAATGCAGATCAAAGCAGACTGGTTTTTACTTTATGTTTTTTGTCTGTGTCTTCTTTCACAACACGACTAATATGGAAATGTTTTGCATGACTGCACATGCATAACCTATATCAAATTGCTTGCTATCTCAGGAGGGGAGAAGGGAGGGAGGAAGAGAATTTGGAACTCAAAAGTGGAAAAAAGAATGTAAATATTGTTTTTACACCTAATTGGAAAAAATAAAATATCAGAAGAATCTCATCTTCTTACTCTCTTGTGTTATAGCTGTTTGTCCACATTTCCTTTCTCCATTAGATAGTAGGTTCCATGAAAGAAGTAACTTCATGAGAGAAGGGACTGTATTCTACTTGTCTTTATACTCTTAGGGCCGGGGTGGGGAACCTGTGACCTCCAGGCCACATGTGGTCTGGAGGCTGCAGATCCCCCACCCCTCTCTCAGGGTATAGCACAATCACTTGCACATAGTAGGCATTTAACATGTTCATTGAACTGAACCGACAATGGAACAAGCTGCCTTAGGGATAGTGAATTCTTCCTCATTGGAGGTCTATGATTACTCAACAGAGATATTTTGTTGGGATTTCTGTTCCAGGAGGGTTGGACTGTGTGGTCTTTGAAGTCCTTTCCAATTCTAAGAAGCTATGGTTCTAAGTAATCAGGGTGAGGTGTTTTGATTTTTGAAAAATACACTGATTTTTTGCAAAGGTGAAAAGTGAAGCCATAAGAGTAGTTATTTCCCTGTAGTATAAAATCTCTTTCATTGAAAATCGTATGTGGACGGATTTATTTCATTAGAATAAGTCAGCATATAGAGGAATCAAGTGTGAATGGGTTTCCCATATGTGAACGTTCTCTAAGAAGCCAGTTAGATCTGAGAGTGAGAGAGAGTTCTGTGCCAGCCAGGAATGGGTGACACAGAAGGGCTCGGGTATGGGCAGGTGAGACAATTGTAAATAACTTCTAGGTTTTTTAGATAAACATTGGGATCAGAAAGCATGAGATAAATTGGCAGCATGCTGAGATATAACTGATGAAGAAGTCTGGAGAGTCTAACTCAACAAATCTAACCAGAGGCTGAGAAGTCAGGAAAGAGTCTCCTTTAGGAAAATTCTGAGAGCAGAAGCCCAAGCCTCTCAGTCTTGCATTTAGGGTCTTCTGTGATCTGGTCATAAATCAGTTTTCCAGCTTTATATTCTACTAATTCAGAAACTCAACTCAAATTCCAAGCTCTTTTGAGGTTTCTCACAATTTACCCCAGTCAGAAAAAACAGGAGACCCCATCCATCTTCTGAATCTTCTTGTGCCACCTTACGGCCCTTATCACATCGTGCCTTGTATTAAAATTCTGTGTGTATATGCTGTCCTCCTTGACTGTGCTATCAACCTCCTTGAGGTTTGGGATTCTTATAGTTGCTATTTTTGTCTCTCCCCAGAGCTTAGCATCAGATCTTGCTTATGGCAGATGGTCAATAAAGTATTTGTTGAATGAATAAATGAATGGACAGAGTCCCAGAAAATGACTGAGTGTCTTCTGAGACCAAGGTATGTGGTTGTATACTCGGCAGAAACCAAGGGAGATGAGAGAAAGAGAGGCTGGCCTCAGATGTAGACATGAGGTTGTACCAGGAAGTGGTGGGGAGGGACAGAGGGCAACATGGTTTAGGGGAAAGATTATCAGAGTAGGAGGCAGGAGACCTGCCAAGTCCCAGGCCTGATGCAGATGGCTCAGCTTCCTTATCTGAAAAAAGAGTTCTACAAGTTTTAATATTCTGTCTTCTTCCAGCTCTGATCTTCAATATTCTCAGGCCCTTTCTAGCTCTGATATTCTTTGTTGAGAAGCTACATAATGCAATGGGCTGAGTGCTGGCCTTGGCATTTGGGTTTGGCTCCCCTCTGACCCAGACTAGCTGCTGGATTTGAGAGATTTCTTAATTTTGTAACCAGTAAAATAAGGACGCTACTATCCCTAATACCACTTAAAAGGCATTATTGATTGGCTGATTCCAATGAGAAAAAGAAATATACGGTGCTATACAATAAAAAAGTTAAAAACACGTACACATAGGTATATAATAGTAGGTATTGCTGTTATGCGGTCCTTTTCAGCTCTTAGATCCTCTTTTAAGATCCCTCCCACTCTGACACTTGATAATTCTATGATGATTCTGAACAACTGTAAACGCCTTGTTTGTGTGAACCTGCCCCAAGTTCAACAGAATAAAGTGAAACTCTATTCCTGTAACTCCCCTAATGTGTTTCCTGTAGCACCAACCCACTATGGCAAAATAGTTTGTGCACTTTTAACAGCTGAGTTAAGTGTGCTGGGCTACAGTGGTAGACAGGTGGTAGAGAAATAAAGCAAGGAGAAAAGAGTATAATTTCAGGAGAACAGTTTTGACAAGAGAAACTTTGATATTCTGGGTGCTAGGAATAGAGGGCCACCTGAGAGATGGCAGGAATATCCAGGAGAATTTCTATTTGAGAACTCTAGGGTCCCATTTCATCATAAGAAGTCTCTTTACTAGGGATTCCTTTTAAATAGATGTTTTGAGAAGTGGGTTTCTGGAGCCAGTCAGTCTGGACATGTGGTGGATTATGGTAACGCCGATAATACCACCTTACGCTTACGGAGTACAGCTACCTTTCTTCACTGATCCTCACACCATCTCTCTGGGGTGAGAGATACAAGTATTAGTTGTATATTATTGATATGAAAATGGGATCAGAGAGAGCAAGAGACAATGAGACACAGAATTTTAGAGTCAGAAGAAACTTCAGAGATCTTATAATCCAATCCCTCTCCCCACCTCTCATTTTACACTTGGGGAAATTGAGGCCAAGAGAGGTGAAAAGATTTGCCAAGATCACAGAGCTGGTTAAGCAGCATCACTGGAACATGGGCCTACATAACATCTTCCTGTGCCAAGTCCAATATTCTTTTTACTACCCCACCCCTGCCCTGCACTCTTGCCTGAGGGAGTTCACTTCAATATGGAGGACTCCATAGCCACAGATGAGGATGAAGAGAAGGGAGGGGAGTAGTTTGTGTAACAAAGATACCGTCCTAAGTTCAGAATGTGTGGTTGCTACATGTTACGTGTAACTACTCCCTTTCATCTTAGGCTACAGGATGATATGAGGTAATAATGGCCAACAACAGGGTTCTCTTAGGACTCTAATCTCTGGAGAACAGAATAGAAACTGAATTCACACTCCTTGTAATTTGTGTCCTTCACATTTTGGTTTGCTAGCAACCCTTAGAAAAGTCATAGCTCTGCAACTAACTGGTTGTGTGACTATGAAGTCATCTAAATCATCTCAACCCTCGGGGCCCAAGTTTCCTCGTCTGTAAAACGACAAGTTTGGATAAATGATTTCTAACAGCTGTTCTGTGTGCTAAGACAGTACCTACCTCTGCACAGGGATCTACCTTGGTCTTATAGACTTCAATTCCCTGGAGAGTTTACATCAGCCATCTTATCTGCCAATTCCCATTCTGGCCCATAGGCGATGTTTGTACCTCATAACTAGGTTCGCTTCCTTTACCGGTATTTCTTGTTTGAAAGCTGATTTTGACTACTAGCTGTGTGGTGCTGGGCAAGTCACTTAATCCCAATTGCTGAGACACAGAGAGAGAGAGAGAGAGAGAGAGAGAGAGAGAGAGAGAGAGAGAGAGAGGATTGTGACACCAAGTCTAATTGTCACTTGAACGAGCATATGGTGGTGGTTGGTTGTTGATCTTATCTCAAAGAGGACCAAAACAACATCACTATGCTAGAGTTGTTTCAATGTGTCCAACTATACCTGATCAGACCAATACAAGCTCAGAATGCACTACTACAGGTCAGGCACAAAGAGTCTGTGAAGTTTAATCACGAAGATGCTTTGGGAGCTCAGCAAAGAGGAATTGAAAGGTGCTGGCTTTGGAATCAGAGACCCTGTATTCTTAGTCTGGCTTTGCCACTTAAGATGTTTGGATGACTTTGGGCAAGTCTTTACCTCCCCTTGTCTCAGTTTCCCCATCCCTAAGATGAAGGAGTTGCTCTGGGTTGCCCCCAAGCTCCTTTTCAGCTCTAAATATGTTATCTTATAAAGTGTAAGTTAGGTTGCTCAAGCTCCTAGGCCTGGGCTGTGGCCCAGACTTGCCTGGAATATTCTTCTCTCTCATCTCTGGCCCTGGTAATGGGTACCTCCCTTCCAGGCTCCGAGGCTCACTTCCCATCTGTTCCACAGAGTCTTTACCGCCACCCGCACCTCTCCCCAGCTGTGCACACTCTCCACAACCCCACAGAGAGTACTTTGTAAGTACTTTGTATTTATTTATCTGGGTACATGTTATACCCTGAAGGAGAACACCAGCTCCTTCAGAGCATGTGTCTTTTGTCTTCATAGCATAGAGGGACCTAAATGCTGGGTGAATTGAGTTATCTCCAAAGAAAACCAGGAAATCCACTCTTTAGCAAGAATAACCTGTCAAAATGAGAAATAATGGACCTATTCCAATTAAAATACACTAAGTTCAGTTACACAGAATGTCAGAACTGGAAGGAACTATAGACTGACTGTATAATATTAGAGATGAAAGGCTTCTTAGAACCTTTCTACTAGATTATAAACTTCTCAAATGCCAGGACTATGTCTAATCTTAATCCTGTAAATTCCTCAGCCCTTAGCACAGTGTCCAGCCTGCTTCAGGCATTAAAAATAAATGCGATTTAACAGAACCCAGCTGGATTGGACCTTAGAACACAGAATGTCAGAGTTGAAAGAAACCTTAGACATCATTTAATCCAACTCTCTGATATTACAGATGTAATGACTACGATCAAAAGGTAAATTATCTTAAACTTAAAAGCTAATGTTCATAAAACTTTAAGTGATGCAGAAATTAGTTTTATCAGTTAAGAAAGCTCTTAGCTTGGCCTAGAAGGAACTTAGAAAACAAGACAAGGAGAAATCCTCTAGCAGCTGGCTAAAAAAAACCCAGGGGAAGTTGTGTTTTAGACTTGACAAGCCAACAACCTTTTTAAAAAGTCTGAAAGATGCTGAAAGGAAAAAAAAAGCCCTTAGTTCTAAACTGGTTTGCTTAAAAAAAAAAGCCATTCCTTTATTTACAAGACCATTTAAAGCTTGTTCAGAGAAGCTCTCCAGTGGACTAGAACAGTTTGGATTCATTCAAAAGGCAGCACTTGAGGACTTAGACGGCTACATGTGGCCTCGAGGCCCCAGGTTCCTCAACCTGGACCTAGAAGGTACTATGCTTTCCTAAACTCACATCAACATAAAAAGCCATGGGCAAGAAGATTGGGGTGGGGTAGGTAAGAGGGGGGTGACCTTGGTCAGTCAAATCCTCCCAGTCTACTTGATGAAATTATAGGGCATGGGGTTTTGTCAGAAAGGGGGTATCTCCCAAGAGCTCTAGCTCCTGAGGGATTGGCAGCTTCTTGGGATGTCAAAGCAGCTCCTCATTGGTCCAATCAACTGGAGGGTAATGAGAGATGATCCACTACTGCCTATTGGGAAGGACAGTCTCTTACAGGGCACTGTCCCTGTGTTAAATGGCTCCACCTGCTCTTTTTTGGGCTTCTGTCTCTAGGACTCTTTTCCCAGAGTTTTCTCTCTCTTAAAGTTCAAGCAAGGAGAGAGGATTTTTCTCCCTTCTCTTTACCATCTGCTAGCAGTTGATATACAAGCAGTAATATGATTGCCCAAGAAAGCTTAAGTGCTGGCCACCTTCTTCAGCTTATGTGTCCTTTCCATCAAGTTGGTGGGACCAGAGAGTCCGAGACAATTATGAAATCTCTGTCCAGTCATTCCACAGATGACTTTTTACCTTGTGAGAGAATGTAGTGATTGTAAAGGGATCTTTAACATGTTTTACATTTGTCCCTGTGTACTTTATGTTAGTCTTTGAGTCTTTTTTCTAATTTTTTTTGGAGGCAATCAGAGTTGAGCGACTTGCCCAGAGTCACACAGTTAGTAAAATGTCTGCAGTTGGATTTGAACTCAGGTCCTCCAGATTCCAGGGATTCCACTGAGCAACCTAGCTTCTCCGGTCTTTGAGTCTTAAGCATTTTCTGGGGTGATGGAAATAAGCAATTGTCCTAAGTCCAATATACTTGTTGTATATTGAGTACCTTTGAGAAGGATCACCCACATTTTGAGGAGACTCTAGACGTGTCATATCTAAGCCTTTAGAGAATTTCTCAGAGGCAGGAACATTCTTTTTCACTGTTATTTCAGACAAGGTGGGATACTGTAAAACAGATTGACATTTTAAACATCGTTTGGGAGAGGACAGGAAAGACAAGTTCACTGCCTTTACATACATTGGAACATGTGCTGGGTAGAAGAATGAGCAGACTGTACAGTTCATTGTGGCCTTGTTGCGGGGCAGATCTCTAGTGAATAAAGAAGAGCTCCCAAATAAGCAGTGAAATGAGTCACCTTGGGGTAGGAAATTCCTCAAAGTCTCTCAAAGTGTCAGGAAAGTTGTAAAGAGGCCCAATGTTTCCAATCTAAGGAGGATTCTAGAATTGCAGAGATACCCCAACAAGGTTAAGGAACAAGATAAAACACTTAAAAACCATTTGAACATGAAGAGTGCCCCAAGATGATCAAAGTCTTTGGGATCTCTCCCGAGGGCTGGGACATGAAAGATACCCAGGTACAAAAGCTTAGCAAGGGCCATTAGAGGCAGTGGGAGCCATCTCAGTCAGGTGTGGCCAGATTTTAGGGCAGCTAAAATAGAAGGGCATGTGAGCACATCTGGAAGCAGTTATAACAGATTCTTCCTTCAGGACTGGTAAACAGGAGCCATCCCCTGCGATTGTATCAGGCCAGGAGACAAAGCTCCACCTGAAGGGAGAGGATCTGGGGCTGCTGTTGTTGACACAGCTGCTAGGGGTAGGCAAAGTCCGTTACAGGAAACACAAAACTCAACACAGAATGGCAGTGTTTGGTTTACCAAATGCATGGGGTTCGTGAGCATGAAGGAGGTTTGAAGGAGAGCTTTATGATATCTAGCTGGAGAAATCTTTTAAGAATCTGAGAGAGAAGGCAAAGAGAGTGAAGTTCTTCAAGAACAGAGGCAGAGGGTCCCAATGAGAATTCAATTTAACAAGCATTAAATACTTTCCTCACAATAGTTTGGGGAGAAAGACACGTATTTTCACCATACCCATTCTACAGAAGAGGAGAGAGGTTCATTTTAAATGCCTTGATCACGGCCACAGCTACTGTCAGAACTGGGATACAAACCTAGGACCAATAACCACAAAGTCTAGACTCAAGGGCTTTCCATTAGGCCTGGAAGGGGCTTCAGAACCAATCTGGCCTAACCTTTTCCTTTTACAGATCAGGAAAATGAGCTCCAAAGAGGGTTAATGAATGATCTGCTCCAAATCATAGTTCGAGTTAGTGAGAAATCGAGACCTTCACAACTCCAGATTCTAATCTTGTATTCTTTCCACTAAATGAGTCTGTCTTTGAAAAAAGAATGCAAGGAGTAAAGAAAAATCACAATCATTTAGAAGTTCTGGTTAATTGAGGTTTTATAGTTGTCAGACCTTAATCTCTTCTTATTGTCTTGCTGCCAAGAAAAACAGGTTCAGAATTGAGGAATATGAAGTCTAAAGAATTGTTCTTTTAAGGTACGGGGATACAGGTCAGGATTGGGTCACAAAACTACACTGAAAACCTGTGCCAACATTTTTTGGGGGCAGTTATTGGGGGAATGGGTTGATGAGCAAGAAAGGAGAGGTTAAATGATTTGTAATTTCATCGGTGAGGAGGAACTGCCAGTGAGAAAAACACCTTTACTATTACAAATCTGCAATTTATAATCTTAGCAATTGTCTAAGAATCCGGAGAAGTTGTGACTTGCCCATGATAAGACGGGCAGCATGTCAGAGACCAAACTGGAAGCCAAGCCTTCTGGATTCTGAGGCCTGCCCTCTGTCCACTATGCCAGGCTGCCTTTCATCTATACCACTTCCATTCTGGAAAGGAAACTAGCTGGGACTACCATTAAATTTAAATCAGAAATTTTAATGAACAACACTTGCCTGTGTTCTGGGCAGTCTTTTGCCTATCATCTGGCCAGGTTTGGGGAGAGTCGTTTTTAACAGACTATAGATTTTTAGAATCTTAGATGTCATGGCACTCTTCAAAATTGAAGGACAAACAGCTGTGTCTTGAGCAGCTCCTCCCAAAGGCAACTATCCCCATCTACACTGTCCTTTCCTACTCCAATACACCTCATTCCATTTTGGACAGCTCTTCGAGAAAGTTTTTCCTAATGCTTCCAACTACCAACTCTGGTTCTGTTCTTGAGAGCCAAAGTCAATGTCATTTGTCAATGTCTCATAATTCTGAACTTGGATTCAGACATGGAAAGACCATTGGAGAAGACGTCAGAGGACCTGGTCCAAAATTCTGACAGTCAATCAGTGTGGGCAAGTCATTTTGCCAGACTGGGCCTCAGTGTCTTCATTTCCTAGAGGATTGAACTAAATGATATGTAAGGTTATTTCTGGCTCTCTTTGTCTGTTCCAGCTCCACACACTTCGAATGAGATCTGCTCTTGATGTTCGATTCAGGCACGACTTAGCCCAGGGGTGGGGAACCTGCGACCTCGAGGCCACGTGTGTCTCCTAAGTGGCCAGTCTCTCCCAAGTAGGCAGCCTCGCTGTCGTCCTCAACTCCCATCTCACCCCCCCCCCCCAATCCAATCAGTCGTCAAATCCTGTCATTTCTACCTTAATGACTCTCGTATAGGCCTCCTTTCCTCCTTAATAACGATATTAACACTAGCTAACATTATATAGTGTTTACTATAGTTCATTCTCCACTCAGCTGTCAAAGTGACTTTCCTAAAACACAGATTTGACAATATCTTGCTTTTATTCAATACAATCCAGTCAGTGGCTCCTCAGTCACCTCCAGAATCAAATGTAAAATCCTCTGTTTGGCTTTCAAAGCCTGTCATAGCGTGGACCCTTCCTACCTTCCTAATCTTCTCACTACGTTGACCTCGTTGCTGTTTCTGGCACAAGACCTCCATCTCCAGACTGCACCTTTGCCCTACCTGTTCCCCGTGCCTGGAATGCTCTCCCTCCTTGTTTCCCCTTCTTGGTTTCCTTGGCTTCCTTCAAGTCTCAGCTAAAATCCTGCCTTCTGTAAGAAACCTTTCCTGATTCCCTCTCATGCCCTCCCATGCCTTTCTTCTCTTGATTGTGCCCAATTTATCCTTGTTTGTACAAAGTTTTTGTTGTGTGTCCCATAAGCCTGTGAGTTCCATGAGAGCAGGGGCTATTTTACGCCTTTGTTTACATCCCTGGCACTTTGCCCAGGGCCTGGTGGTTAACAAATGCAAGTTGACTGATAAAAAGAAAAAATAGTGTAAAGTAAGACATTATTAGGCATTTTTTTCTCTTTTGATTTTCCAAAACCCAGCAAATCATTGTTTCCATCTGCACTTGGACTACAACTGCCTAAACCTTCTTTGGGATTTTAACAGGACTGACGTCTTGGTTCATCCAGAACTGCCAGTGCGATGGGCCTACCTCACTCATCCTCTGGCCCAAAGGGCACAAAACAGAGAGATGGATGATGGCTTTCCAGCTCTGATCCAGCTCAAAGCATACACAGCCTGCCTGTCAATTGTATATATCTGAATTACGTTAAGCATGGTCACAGACTGGCCTACAATTAGGTAAAGACTTCTCAAAAATGATCTTCCTGTCTAAATCTCGGCATCTGATTTATTTCACAGCTAACGAACATAATTCCCATTAATGTCAAAGACCAGCAAGTGAGTATCAGAAGAGAGATGAATGACAATCATTGAAAGGCTCTTTCCTGGCTTCCTACACAGCAATGTAAATACCATGCCTCAGACCTAGCACCGGTAGCTCTTCTCGTCCATGTCTAGACTCTCAAAGGCTGGAAATACGCGCCATAAATGGTATAAATCTAGGGCTGGTTCATCGTAACCACAACAGCATTTGATCACCAAGTACAGGTCAACTAAGGGAGTCCTCCTGAACGATTAGCACTACTAAAAATTGAATGGGTTGCCCTCTCAGAGAGCAGGCTTCTTGTTACTATCGATCAGTCAATCAATCAACATTTATTACCTAGTTACTGTGGCAAACACTGAACACTAAAGATATTCAAGTAGAAGCACTTGTACAAGATAACATAATGGAAGGTTCATTCAGTGGGAAAGGAGATGGACCAAATGACTGTTAATGGACCTTCCAACTCTGAGAGGCTATGTTTCTTTATGATTCTAATTTTCTTGATTCCAATTTTAAATGCTTTGGATAAATATATATGATTGTTTCTCTCTCTAATTCTTTTACCAAATCCATCTTTTGGATTAGACCAGGGGTGGGGAATTTTCGGCCTTAATGTCACAAGTGGCCCTCTAGGTCCTCAAGTGCGGCAAGTCAAAGGGCCACCCTTGAGGACCTAGAGGGCCATATGTAGCCTCGAGGTTAGACCTAAAAATTGATGAGCAAAACCATCCCATTCTAATTTCCCTTAAACTCTGTGTTAACATGTCTAATATGGAAATGTTTTTGTATGATTTCACATGCATAATTGATATATTGTTTGCCTTCTTAATGGATGCAGAAGAGGCAGGAGGGAAGGAGAGAATCTAAAACTCAAAATGTAAAAAAAAAAAAACCACCACAAATAAATGATTAAATAAGGAATAACTGTTAAAACTCTGTGCTACTTGCTATTTCTACACACACGATGTCCAAGTTCATTCGTGTACAATAATAAGTTAATAAACCTTTGTAAAAGGAATAGTAGGAATTCCTCTAACATTTTAACATTCTTTTTATTGAAAAAAGCCAGTCATTTTCTACATCATTTTTCTTGCAGAAAATCTCGGCAGGCTAAATGAAAGGAACTAGGAATGTTTACAGAGTGGTACAACTAGACACAGTCACAACAAACTAAGAACTTTCAAAAGAGTCGCTTGCCCAGGGCCGATAACTGTTGACAATGGATGTCAGGTCGGAGGTAATGGATGTTAACACAGGTGTACTGGAATTTACACAATAGATGCGTTCCTGCAAACTTCCAATTGACTTGCATTAGAATTTCAGGTCTGCTTTCTCTTAACTTATACGTAATCTACAACAAAATCACTATAGGATTTTGGTTTTTGAAAGCAGTTTTCAGTTCAGTAGAAGAACTTCTTAATTACTAGGTTGTTTGAAAATGAAATAAGCTCCTTCTTCTTACTGTATACATTCAGCTAGAGCCTTGTGATTGTCTCCCTTCGAGGGAAGCATGTGGAGGAGACTTATCTAATACTCTAGGAGTTGTTCTAGAGCAGGGGTGGGTCACATGTGGCCCCCTTGGTCCTCAAGTGTGTCCCTTTGACTGAATCCAAACTTCACTGAACGAATCCCCTTAATAAAAGGATTTGTTCTGTAAAACTTGGACTGAGTCAAAAGGCCAAGGACCTAGAAGGTCACATGTGGCCTTGAGACCACAGGTTACCCACCCCTGTTCTAGATGCCTCCTGAGAATTTTCTGTCAGAATCTACAATTCTAAGTTTTTCTACCTTGCTTCCTAGTGGAAAATATATAGAGGACATACTTAAGCATGGAGGAAGGTGTGGGGAGATGAGAAAGGAAAAAGGAATAGAGCTCACTATTGAAAAGAAATCCTTTTGTGAAACTCAGAACCTTAGATGTACTCTATACAGGTAGGACTACATCGGGAGTAATGTGTTTGGTTTTGGGTACAGAATTTTAGAAAGTACATTCACAAATTAGGCCCATGCAGAGGAGGGAAACCATGGCAATGAGGGTCCTAGAGACTCTGCCACACACACCATTTGAGTATCAGTTAAAGGAACTGGAAATGTTTAGTCTGGAGAAGATGGTGGGCAGGGAAGGGGTGGGGGTGGGGAGCAATCCCAAAATAGACAGTTTCAAGTATTTCCAGGACTGTGATGTCAAGGAGGGGTCAGAGTCAGACTCATTCTGCTTTGCTCTAGAGGGCAGAGCCCAGGGCAATGAGTAGAAATAGTAGAAGTCAGTTTTGGGTTTTCAAGGAAAAGCTCCTGACCATCAGAAGTGTAGAGAGGAAGATTGGGTGGTTCTGGGAAACAGAGTTCTCTTCCCTGAGGTCTTGGAGCGGAACCTGGAAGGCCTTTAAGGACCAGTCTGACCCTGAGAGTCTGTGCTTCTGAATTGTGAATAATTCCACTTCAGTGAAACTTTCATATGCTCAATTTTCTTTAACTGGGTGCAGAGGAACCTGTAGGTTTTACTTCGGGACAAGCCAAAGCAGGCCATACAATTGTGTGTCCAGTTATATGATTTATGGTAGATGAGGTCATCAAGCAGAAACAGTGTGACCACTTGCTAGGGATGCTATAGAGGGAATTCCTACACTCACCGGGGAGAGGACTGGACTAAACTGACCTTGAAGGTCCTTTCTACATGCGTGTTTGCAATAGTTACAGTGATGACAAGGTGAGTAAATAAAACGATAAAGACAACATTCAATGATAATAGAGCTGAGGTTAAATAAAATCTGGCTTTATATCCTCAAGGCCTAGCACACAGGAGGTCTTTAATAAATGCTTGTCAAATAGGAAAAGTTGGTACTTCCTACTTAGAATTAAGGCACACGCTTTTAAACAAAAGCACCCTTTTGTCCAAGGTTTTTTGTGGGGGAGTATCCTTTTTTGTTTGTGTGTTTATGTTAATTTTTTCCTGTTAAAACAAAATTTGGTAAAGCAAAAAGATTAGTAATTGACTAGAGAATCTTATACCAGACTGGTGTGCTGACCGACAGCCGTGATTAATGACTAGCTGGTGCTTTGGGACTCAGCCCTCTGATAGTAAAGGCTTGCTCTATTGATTGGTGTCTGTAACATATCAAGATCCACTTCTAGAAATGGACTCTTAAGTGCCAGTCTAGCCCATCTCCCCAGTACAGATCCAGGTTCACTCCCTTCCTATGTTTTTCTGCCCTAAATGGGGAGATTTTAAATTTGATGCATTATTAGACTGTCCTATAAATAAAATCTGAATGTTTGAAAAGAAACTGATGTAGCCAGAAAACCATGGTAGCTTTGGAGAATTCTCTCCATCCTCCTCAGATAGTAGAGAAAGCTTATGCTTAGAGTTAAACCAAACTTGACTAAATCCCAAGACTCAGCTCTCCTCCCAACCCACTGTGTGACCTTGGGTGAAACAGCTACCCTGTCTGCAGAATGAGGGAGCTGGACTAATGTATTCTAAGGTCGTTTTTTTAGCTTTAACATCTTACGATTTTCAAATTCCACTTTGAAAACCCCTGAGTAGGCAGCAGTGCCTCTTGAGCCTTTACACTTCTGCTGAGACCTAATCAAGAATGAATCTCATCATTGAGCATATTCCATAAAATGCAATTTTACTAATTCAAAATCAAAACAACATTTTACCAAACAGAGTGCACACGCACTGCTATTCAGGAGTGAAAAGGAGTCCTCTGGCCCCCAGACAACTTATTGTCTACTGCCTTGTATACCTGACAAATATAGAAAAACGAACATGTTTGACCGATTCCCTGACCCCTCGACAATGGGCCTCTTTGTTCGCCTTTAATATCCTTATCAGGTCTGTCTAGACACCCTGACAGCAATTGTCCCTGGTAATGTCAAAATGCCCTCTGACCCATCTACTCATCATCCGTCTCAAGTAGAAACACATCAAGAGGTTGGCCACATGATACAATTAGCTTCACAGTCCACAGGACACACCTGAGTCTATGATGAATTATACATCTGAAGACAGCATCTACATACCCACCCACCATACTGGAGAACGATCAGACCTGGTGTAAACAGGAAATTGTCTGCATGAATAATGTAGCAGCTTGGGGAGCCAAAGAGAAAAGAGAGGGCCATCACCCTGAAAACAAGGGGGTCACCCCTCAGTGCCCCAAACATCCAACAGCCAAATGTGGCCCGTGGGAAAGAGCTCGTTTTTGTGCCGCGGCACAAGCTCACTGCGCACATTGAGACGGAGCATAAGTTGAGCGCTCAGAAAAAAACAAACACACATTTGTGATAAAAAGGGATTTCTTCACCACAGAACAGCCTGTGCCTCAGAAGAGCAGTTGGAGGCAGACAAGCAGAAATCTTAACATTAAAGGTTAAACTTGGAATCAGATCAGAGCACCTGTCTTGTTATTAACTAACCATGCTATCGGGGGCAAGTTACTTATTTTCTGAGAGTTTTACCATCTACTAAACAAGGATTTTATTTACAACATCTATCTCATAAGAGCTGTTGTGATTAAATGAAATAATAGATGGTAACGTGCTTTACAAATGGTAAAATGATGCCGACTGGTACAAAACGAGCAAAGGACTGGAAGTTAGTGGTGCTGGGTTTAAGCTCTGCTGGAATCTACTAGCATTGGTAGATTTGACTATTTCACTTTATATCTGTAGGCCTCTGTTCCCTCTTCTGTAAAGTGGGGATAATAGTACTGTGCCCTGCTTCCCAGGACTCTCATAAAGAAAGTACTTTGTAAACATTTAACCTCCCTGCAAACAAGGGCTATTGTCACATAAACGTAGGTATCCCTGCCATCACGGTTGACAACGAGAACCGTGATCCTCAAAGCAGGTGTAGATGTCCATGGCTGCTTATCAGAGTAACTTTGCAACAACAGAAAGAAAACAAGAAATATCAGGTACGGAATATTTTCTCAGGGAACGTATTTGATTCAAAATAAACCATTTGACTAATGTGTAGACAGTTTGTATTTCGTAAATTTAAACACTGAGAGGAAAACTTAGAAAGGGGAGAGCTAGAGAGATGGGGGTGGGGAGAAGAATTTTATCCTCTGGTTGCAGGATAATAAAAGATGCAATAAACCAGAACTAGCTTAGCCCCAAAGCTAGCAAGGGTTTACAAAGATTGTTTAATTGATTTTTCTTCTATTAAGATGCAGATCACACCGTCTGGGATTCAGAAACTCAGACATACGTCTTTGTGTCCGGGCAGCTCCGTGAGTCCCCTGTCTGAGGCTCGCACAATGCCAGGCGTGCACGTGCTCAGAGACATGCTGTTCCTTTTTGTCTAGGACTCTTGGGACGGGAACCTAGCTAGGAAAGGCAAATCTCTTCCACGCCAATTGAACATTTTAGATTTTGGAGTTTGAGATGCTCCTTACCTGAGTGTCAAACTAACCTTGGAGGAAAGAGAGCCACTGAAAGGCCACCACTCGAGCAAGGGTTACAGAAACCAGTATTTAGGTTAGAAATAAGATGTGCAACTTTGATTTTTTGAATCAGTTACAAATTCTGAGATCTCTCAATAGTCAAGGCCTTTACACAGTAGGATGAACAATGGGAATCCCTGACGAGGTCAGGAATAATATGGGTTTTTTTGTTTGTTTGCTTGCAGCAAACTCAATGGATATGATTTAAACAACGGGCAGGAAAACATTTGCTCTCTCTCTTTTTTCTCTTTCTTCTCTCTCATCTAAGCCCAGTATTGTCTTCTCTCATGCCATCCCACTTAACACCTCTTTCTCTGAAATGGGAGTTGGCTGCCCAGGCTGACCTTGGGCTAAGGACAGCTGGACTAAACCCTAGCTGGCAGGAGCCAGTCTGCAGTTGTTCTGAGCCAACTAAGCTGGGGTGTGCCCTTCCACATTTCAATGATTCCTCCTCTCTCCAAGTTGGGCTAAGCATGGAACCTTAGCAGGGTGCCTAGGTCCCCCCAAAGCTCCAGGATCAGAGGTGCAAAGTGGCACAGAGATTAGACAGGGCATGATTGTGAAAAGGCTGGGTCAGTCATCTTGGGGCCAATTTTCACTATATTTCATCTGAACTTAAACTGAACAAAGTTAGGGTACATCTGCATGAAGAGCTTCGGTCCAACAAGGCCCAAATTCCATTGTATAGAACAGAAAGTTCTCCCTTAAGATTCTGTATGTGAAGATAAAGATAGAACTTTGTATTATCCAAGATAGCATGGGCTATTAGAGGAAGGGAGGGTGAGCAGCAGATAAACTTTCTTAATTAGTTCCCTATGTTCTAGAGATAATGACTATGAAAGAGCTTTATTCAAAGTCAAGTTTTATACAAAGGCATTATTAATAGGGATCTAGTGACCAGACCTGTAATAGGGAACTCCCAGATGAGGAAATCCCTCCCCCAATACAGGTCAACATCTTCTCTGCAACTTCTAGTCTTAAAGGGTTGCCAAGAGAAGTGAAGTCAAACCCAAACAAAGGTGACCACTAAATATTGGTTCCGAAAAACCACATATTAGCATTATCTGTGCTCTATTGCATTTTTATATAATTTGTTAGGTATTTCCCAATTATGTTTTAATTTGATTTTGGCACCAATTGAACACCCTCTGGTGAGAGCATTAAGAGATTAAGTAACTTCCCAGAGACATAAAGGACAATACATGTCAGAGATAGGACTTGAACCCAAGTCCCCAGGCTCTGAGGCTGGGTTCCCTATCCACTATCCCACACTGCCTCCACTATTTATCATGAATATTGTTATTATTAAGCCTACCTTTCAGGTAAGTTGGTTAAAGTATAAAACTGTTTTGGGGAACAATTCTTGCAGAGGCAATGATACCACAGAGGTGCCCACATATTGTGGTTGTCCTGTGGACAAAGCCCATTCCAAGGAACGAACACTGCCCATTTCTGGCTGTGAATGTGGCAGGTCAAGAATATTAACCTCCAGAATCTACTATTTCCTGCCGTTGGTGGCACAGTTTCCTACATGCAGAACATGGGCTAATGTCCAAAGGACAAAATCTATAGCAAATGCCCATAAATATTGGTCAAGATTTGATAAGGAAAATTATAAACTTCATCTATAGGATTATAACCTATTCTAGGTTCTCTAAATAAATTCTTCACTATTTCATGATGGACACTCTTAGCCAGGGGTGTGTTTCTTTACTACATAATATTTTCAGGCTGAAGGGAGCATATTTGCATAGGCACATAGTATTAGAAAGTATACTGTTACCTGAACAGCAATCCAGCTGGCATTAACTGTATGTTCTCCAAAGGGGCCAAATCCTGCAAGCAAAGAAGGAGAGTATCATGAGAATGCCATCATTCCCACCCAACCAACAGGACACAGTGTACTACATCTTCGTCTGCCTTAAAGAGCCCCGTAGAATACCTTAGCAGGTCAAGGGCTCTTTCCTAAGACCAGGTTCAATGTATGCCTGCCCAGATAGATGGCATGAAATAACCTAACATTAGAAGAGGATTTTGGAGAGCTGAATTGAAATCCAAATAGAATACTAAGGCAGAGGTAGTGGAAAGAGCTGAGGACTCGGATCAGCAACCTGAGTTCAAATTCTGCCTACCTACCTCACTTACAGTTGGGTGACTACAGGCAAGTCACTTAATCTCTGATTCCTTATCAGTAAGAGAGGGATGATATAATACTTTTACTTCTTAACCCATAGGGTTATTGTGGGGAAAGTGATTTGTAAACCTTGAGCACTATAGAAATGAGAGCTATCAGTTCGGGCTTGGTAATTAATGAACTTTTTTCTTCCTCTTTCTGAGCCTTTGCCTACACATCTACAAAATGAAAGGATGGAACTTTGATGGCTAAGATCCCTTCCAACCCTAATTATGACTCTATTATAATCAGCTCTCCCAAATGGTCTGGTTTATCCAAGTCAAAAAGCAAATGGAAAAGAACCATAGGTTTTCTAAATGTACATCCTAAGAATCATGAAAATAGTATTTGAACTACCTTCCACTATTCCTGGTAGCAGAGAAGTCAGCTGCTGTCAGAAAAGCAAGCATTTTTTGTTCTTAGGAGTCCTGCTTCCTGACTCATCAGCTCAATGGGTCTGTGTCTCCACAACAAATCCACAAAATAACAACACTTAATCATGACTACAACTCTTTATAGTTTAAACAAATTATTTCATTCTTTCCCAACAATGACCTTCTGAGGAGTGTAATGCAAGGGTTAGCATTCTGATTTTTACACAGGAAGAAACTGAGTCTTGGAGAGGGGATGCCCCCTGCCCAATGCCACCTGGCTAGTAAGCAGCAGAGTTGAACCTTGTGAGCTTCTTTCTGGAGGTCCCTAGTCCGGTACTCTTTCCATATCAATGTGCTTCAAAGAAGTCAAGAAAGGTAGTGTGGAGGGCTCACAGGAGGGACAAGGAAGCAGCAGCTGAGTCCCTGACAGACAAACTTGAAAGCAGGAGGAAAAGTAGACAGGATGCTGCTGATGGCTATTCCAGAAGCTAGAGCCATTTGGTAAAAACCTGAGCCCACATTATATTCTTTCCTTTTGATGAAGAACCGAAGAGAAATAGCTTTCCAACATAACTATTTTTCTTGTTGATGTCAATGTGAGTTAAATTACTCAGACATCTTCAAAATTTGGCAGATGAAAGTATCCAGAAGTGACTTGTGAGCATAAAACAATTATCCAGATATCAAAAAATATTCTAAGCCACAAGGAAAGTATTTATCTTATCAACCCTGGGATAGGTAGAGGCCTATATTTGCAGAACGTGATGACTTGAGATACCTTAATCTATCAGAGGATTTTGTTTTTAAGTTTGATTGATTTTTGAAACTCTCCTGGTCCCTCTGCCCTGGCCATAGCTAGAACCCTCTCTTGTAACAAAGAAGCACATTTTAGTGAAAACAAGTTGGTCCCTGGCATCACGTCTGACATTCTGTAGCTGTTCACCTGACCCTATCCTCACACCTCCAGAGAGAAAAAGGTGATGTCTCCTCAACAGACCTCTACAATCAAGGCCAGTCTGTGCATTAGAGGTAACAGAATTTAGAGTGAGATAAAAAGCCAAATCTAAAGATAATCTAGTCCCACCCCCTAGTCACTCAGATAAAGAAGCTGAGGCCAAAGAGGTTAAGTGACTTTCCCAAGGTCACATAGGGAGGGGCAGCTGAAATTCAAACCCAGGTCCTCTGACTCCAAAATGGGCTTTTTTCACTTCACCACTCTAATCTCCTAATTATACAAAGGTGTAAAATGAGGTGTAGAGAAGTTTGGATTTATCCTAGTTCACACACAGCCAGATTAAGAACCCAGCATTTCATTACTCTGCCATTACTGCTGGGTAAACGTGCACATACCTGGAGAGAATCAGCATCTTCAGATTGGGGAACATTTATAAACTGACCTGAATGTGTGATTTTATTAGTCTGGGGGGGCTATGGGTATGGAAATAACTGATGATACAACTTCATGAACTTTCTCACCACTTCTGTAATCTAGGTTTTGTTTTGTTTTTTAAATAGAGCTGCCCGGGGTACTGAATGGTTAAGTGACTAATCCACTGCTACATCAACTATCTATTAAGTACCAGAGGAAAGGCTCCAATCTCAGGCTTCTGGATTTACTCCTGATAGAAGCTGGCTCTGTTAGTAAAGTACCTTATGAAAGGACAAGGTAGATACCTGTTACCTGGGCACTTCTGCTCTGTTAGTAAAGTGCCTTATGAAGGGACAAGGTAGATACCTGTTACCTGGGCACTTCTGCTCTGTTAGTAAAGTGCCTTATGAAGGGACAAGGTAGATACCTGTTACCTGGGCACTTCCTTAAGACTGGTAACTACTCTACATTAGTTTCACTGCACTTTAGGTAAACCAATTCAGAATCCTTCATTTTTTAACTCTGACACACAAAATGCTATAACAACAAAAAGATTAACAGTCACAAGAAGAAAAATGGTCTTGGGCCATCCCCACAAAAGTTTGTTATAAAATCCTTCCAATGAATAAACTCATTTCAGAAAAAGAGAAAAGAAACTTTTAATTATAGGAAAGACAGACATACAGACACTGCCTTGCTGCCGAACTGGCATTTCTTTCGTTGGGGAATAGTGGTATTCCCCACAGGAAGGCAACATGGCAAGGAGAAAGAATAAATGGACTTAAAAGAGCCAGAAGAATCAGTTTTGAGTGCTGCTTTTGACTTCCTGTCTCTGAGACTGTTTGCTCATTTGTAAATAATAGTTATATTACCTACCTTATCATGGGGCTGTTAGGAAAGTGGTTTGCTACAGGAATGAAGAATTAGCATTACAGATGGAGAAAGTCCATTTTTAATTTACAAGCTTCTCAACAGCACTAGGAAACCAGTAGGTGTGTGAGGATGGCCAAAGCCTCATCCTGGTTCATGAGTAACTTTTGAAAACCCTCACCCTTCGAGCCTGCCTGCACATGGTCTTAGTCAATGTCATCAAATAAACAACCCAGAACACCCAGAGAGCACCCTGGCATCATCTCATGGGGGAGACAAGAACATGACATAAATAATTAGCAGTTTGCTACTTGCAAAAGACCTTGAAGACACTGCCCCCTCCCCTCTCCCTCCTTTCCTACTCCCCTCCACCCCCCCAAACGAAACTCATGCAGCTTTTTAAACTGAAAACAAAACTGCTTTTATTTTGAGAGGGCATTGTTTCATTTTAGTTGAGATAGTAAACTAGACTGAGAACTAAAAAGGGGGAGGGCCAAATAGGTCAGTCACGACTTAAACCTTCTTTCCTACCCAGCTCCATCTTCCATATACCTAGCGGCAGAAAAGTTGAGTGCGGGAAACCCTTGGGACAGGTGCTTCTCTCTCTCTCCCCCATCTGGAGGAGACAAGACCTTTAGCCCTGGTGCCCCCGTAACGGACAATTCAGGTATGCGCAAGAGTGCAGAGTACCTCCCACTTTCTCCCTTGAGTCACCCGTCTTAAACCTAGAGCAACACGTCCTTTCCCCCTCCCCATCCTACAGATCTCAAACACAAATCTCGACTTGGGCAGTGGTGAAGGGAACACTAAACAATTCCCTAGGAGGGTTCATTTGTCAGTGAGACGCCTTCTTCCCCACAAATCAGCCTCTCCTTTTGTACTCTGGGGGACGTGGGGGTGGGGAGAGGCGACTTTCTGACAAGTCCACAGCAGCGGGGCAAGAGCCGGTCACTCCTTCCAAAGGCTGGTCACCCCCTCTCCCCCACCCCCCGTCCGCTCCATTCTGTCACTCTGGGGCAGCCCCCCGGGGGTAGTGGTGAGGTTGCTTCTGACCTTTCCCTGCGAGTGCTAGGAGCAATGGGGATGGAGGGGAAAGATTGCGGTACCTCTTCCCCACAACTGCTGAGAAAGAGCTCCCTCCTCTCCAAAGCCAGTGAAGGCTGGAGGGGAAGGACAGACAAGGAACAGATTTAACTTCAAGCCCAAGAGACAGCGATCGCGAGACTGGTCAGGTGTCCCTGGGCTGCCCCTTAGCTCAGGAGGCGCTCCCAGGCCAGAACTGTCCCTTCCCCAACGGGACCCTTCTTACCCGTCACCACCACCGCCTTCTTCGGCTGCTCCATCGCAGACCCTGGCTCCAGCCGCTAACTCCACCGCCGCCTTCAACACCGACCCCGCCGCTGTCGCCGCTGCCTGCGCTCGGCTGCGGTCCTGTCTTAACCCACCCGACCTGCCCCCGCCCCCGCCCCTTGTGTCCCGCCCCCTCTCCTCCCCAACCCGGAACGGACGCAGCGTGCGCGCCCCCTAGACAGAGAACTAGGCGTGCGCGTTCTCACCACTTGCTTCACCCCCACCCCCACCCCCACTCTCCCTCTCCTGCGGGGTTACAGGTCCTTTCCCCCTTTCTCCACTCCCACCCCACCCACTAAGGCTGTGCGGGCACCTCTCGGGCTGCGCCCTTACCAGGGCGTAATTCTGCATTTTACAAATGGGAAAACTGAGTGCTCTTGGCTCTTCCCCAGGTTGTACAGGTAGTAAGTAGAGCCTACTAGGTTCTCACCTAGGGACGTTCCCTCCGCTCTAGGGTTCCTTCCATCCCGGAGGAGGAGGTTCTGGAATGCTGAAGCTACGGAGGAGGAGATAAGAGGCCGGCTGCCGGCAGGGCTAGTCCCAAACCATGCGACTCTTGGCACTTGACCTGCGATTTGGTTCAGTTCAGTTCAACAGGTGTTTATTACGAATCAGACTTACTCTTACTTGTATGCCCGGACCTGGGCTTGGCTTTAGGGATTACACTGAGCAACAGAAGCGGCCTGCCCTTAAGAAGCATCGGATTCAGAGCTGGCGGCGGCTGCGATTGATCATCTAGCTAGCCGGTCCCTCTCATTTTACAGAAATGGAAATTAGATCGGAGAAGATAAACTTGAATCCAAGTTCTGACTTCAAATTTAGGGGAATCTTCTCACTACCTTATAGACAGTCTGGTTAGTGTGATAAGACAACATCAAAAACAACTAAAGCGTTGTAAGTGCCTTGGAGAGAGGTGCTACCAAGTGCTATGTGAGATTCTGGAAGAGAGGTTGCTTTACAGAACATTGTTATTCTGCCGGGACCAACTCTTTGTAACCCCATTTGGGGTTTTCTTGGCAGAGACTGGGGGAGGGGGGTTTGCCATGTCCTTCTTCAGCTCAATTTGCAAATGAGGAAACTGAGGCAAACAGGGTTCAGTGACTTACTTGCCCAGGGACCCACAGTTAGTAAGTGTCTGAGGTCCGATTTGAACTCAAGATGATGATTCTTCCTGACTCCAAGCCCTGCACTTTATCCACTGCACCATCTAGCTACCCCTTTCAGAACATCTCTTAACATTTTCAGTTTAACTCTAAAAAGGGCTTTAAATATGCTTCCACAGTATTATTTTTCTTCCACCACAGAAAGCCTCATGGGAGGAAGCTGGCATGTAATCTGGGCAGTTCAACAGTATTGAAGGGAGATGGAGGAAGGGAGGTTCATTTAGAACTGGGAGGTTCCAGTCTTGTTTGGCGAGAAAGCAGATTTTTTTGAAGGGGAGTATCTGGAGATAGGGCTGGAAAGGTAGAAAGGTTTGAAATGTCAGACTAAGCAGTTTGGACTTTATTTAGTCGGCAATGTAAAACCAGGGCAGCTAGGTGGCAGTAGATTTCAATCTAGCCTCAGATCCAGCAGTGTGACTCTGGGAAAGGGTCACTTAATGAGCAGGAGAAGGAAATGGCAAACCACTCCAATATCTTGGCCAAGAAAACCCCTAAACGAGCTGTCAGATGAGGCTGAAATGACTAAACAACAGTGCAAAAGCACTGAAGCCATTAGGAAGGTAATTCTGACTATTATGAAGAAACCAGAGGCAAGTAGAAATCAATTTTGTCCAGCTTTTAGTCCAGAGGTGATAAGAATCTGGACCTAAGGAGGCTCAGCCACTTTGCGATGACGATGCAGGCTTCCTTCTCAGACTAGAGAAGGTCCTGTTTCCAGGTGGGGGCCAGAAGCCAGCTGGGCAGGATTGAGGAGGAGGAAGGGAAAGGGGAGCTGGAGCTACTAAGCCCAGGCATAATGGGAGATGGAGACAGCCAGCCACAGCAAGTAGAAAGAGCACCCCAGAGTAGGAGAACTGAGCTGAGGTCTCTGGGACTGGGTGAAGCTTGATCAAAGCAGTCTCCTTTGCTCATGAACTTCCTGAGGAAGAGAGTAAAGGGAACTTTTCCCTTTCTCCTCCTCCAAAAGCCAGGCTTCACTGCTTTCTCATCTCCATGGGATCTTCTCTACCATGTCACAGAATCCTTTTTACCTAGGAAACTCGCTCCACATCTGGACTACTTATATTGGAAGTACCCTCATACTCCTTGGCCTCTCCCTCTGATTGAATAGTTGCTCCTTAACCTATTTTTTTTTAAAATACTTATTTTTAGTTTTCAACGTTTAATTCCGTAAGTTTTAAATTTTTGACCTTCTGTTTTAAGGAGGAGGCCTGGGCAAACTATGTCTTTATTCCTCTCCAGGCTGCAGTCAATGCATCTCCACAGGACTCTTCTCTACCACCCCCTCTGCCAGGTACCTGTCCCCTATTCCCCTGTCCTTCAGCTTCCTTTTATATGTTGTCTTCCCCCATTAGAATGTAAACTCGAGGGCTGAGGACCGGCTTTCTTTCTGGTTATATCGGGATTTCCAGAGCTTAGCATTAGTGCCTGGCAATTGTAAGTACTTTTAAAAATGCTTACTGACTTGAAAGGAACGGAAATAAAAAAGAAAAGACCAATTCAAGACTATTCGTGAAGGATTTCCACCTGTTCTTCCTCTCCCCCATCTCATTCACCCTGAATCATCCAGGTTTATTGTCCCATCCCACCCACAAAGCTCAACAGGGTTGACATCAACACCTTAAGAAATCTTTATAGTTTTCAAAGAATTTTCATAGACATCTCATAAAAAAGTTACAACATTGTGAGGGAAGACCAATAATGGCTACCATTTTACAGATGAGGAAACTGAAGCTCTGAAAGGAAAAATGACTTGCTGGAGTCATATAAGGTCATTAAGCTTCCTTGAGCTTAATAAATGCTTGTTGACTGAACAACTCGCCCTTTCACATACACACCCCCATTTTGAAAATTTGGTACATTTGTGCATAATTCTTACTTAATGAATTTTTGTCTTACTGTTTTACTGTTTACTGATCAATGTACAAGATCAAATGAGATCATTTCTATAAAGGGCTTAGTGCAGCACCTGGCACATAGTAGGCACTTTATGCTTGTTCTCTTCCCCAATAATGGAAGCTCCTTGAGGGCAGAGATAAATTTCATTTTTGTCTTCATGTTTTCTTCCTCTAAAATGTAATAAGAGAAGCTAGAATTAAGTCTAACCTCTATGCCATGCTAGCAGTGTGACCATGGGCAAGTACTCAAGGCAAACTAACTCTGAAACTGCCTGTGAAACAACAAGCTCTGATTAAGCTCCTCATATTGCCACATTGTTCGAGACTCTAGGATTGCAAAGACAAGATAATTCAACACTAGATATATTCCTTTACCACACTTTGGTCCCAAGGAGGGGGCCTCTCTATGTATCCTTCTTGTAAGGCAGGGCTAGAAATATATATAGCAGGGGTCTAGGAAGGCCAGTCTTGCAGTGAAAATCTAGGATCATGAGTCAATGTTTTGATTTGTACTATACTTTCACAAACCTGGAAGAAATCCTAAGACCAAAGAATATTAGAGCTAGCAGGGCCTTAGATCACAGAACATGGAATGTCAGTGGAGGAAATGACCTTAGAACATGGAAGAGCAGAAATAATTTAATCCAATTGTCTTATTTTGACAGATGGGGCAGCTGAAGCCCATTGGGGAAGAAGGCATTCCTTTAAAGTCATGTAGCTAATTATGTAGGAGTCAAAAGGAGAATGCTGGTCCCTACTCCTGGCTCCATGCTCTTTCTATTCTATCATGTGGCCTTTTTTTATTCCTTGAAATCAGCTGCTTGGTTGTTGTCCTTCGTTCTCAAAGAGGACTAAAATGACATGGTTATGTTGGAGTAAGGTACAGTGTGTCCCACTGTGACTGATCAGACTAATATGAGCTCAGAAGGTTCTACTACACGTCAGGCACAAATAATCCACAGAAACTTTTGGAGTGGAAATGTCTCTGAAGTTGGGCATCTCCCATTTCTTTTGAGGGACTGCAATTCTGCTTTACTCACAGAACACAGTGCCTTTTTTGATGTGATGCAGGCACACCATGTTGGGTGGTCCTGTGACACTATCTCCCAGGTGATGCAATCAATTCTAAAGTTTTTCAGAGAGACCTTGAGACCTCACTTCATCTGACCTCTAGTGAATGCTTATTTTTTGTGAGTTCTCCATAAAGTAGTCTTTTAGGCAAATGTACATGTAACATTTGAACAATGTGGCCACACCACAGGAATTGTACTTTTTTTTTCAGGGGGGAAGGCAGGGCAATTGGGGTTAAGTGACTTGCCCAAGGTCACATGGCTAGTACATGTTAAGTGTCTGAGGCTGCATTTGAATTCAGGTCCTCCAGACTCCAGGGCCAGCGTGCCTATTCACTGTGCCACCTAGCCTCTCCAGAGCTGTACTTTCTGCAGCAGAGTTTGAATGGTTGGCAGTTTAACTCAAGAAATGGTCTCAGTGTCTGGTTTATCTTGCCAGGTGACCTTCAGAATCTTCCTAAGACATTTCAAATGGAAGCAGTTTAGTTACCTGGCATGATAGACTTGTCCAGGTCTCACAGGAATACAACAGTAAGGTCAGCACAATGGCTCTGGAGGACTTCAGTTTGGTAGGCAGCCTACTATGTCTTCTCTCTCAAACTTTTCTTTGAAGCTTCTCAAACAGTGAGTTAGCTCCGGCAATGCATGCGTCAACTTCATCATCTACGTGTACATCCTGAGAAAGTGTACTGCCAAGGTAAGTTAACTTATCCACAGCACTAAGAACTTCTCCCTTTGCTATAAGCAGCGGTTCCACATACGGATAGTGTGGTGCTGGCTGGTGAAGAACTTGTATTTACTTGGTGTTGCTAGGCCAAATTAGCACAAGCAACAAAGAAGCCATACTTTGTCGCACTGCAGCCTCAGAGGCCGCATTGAATACACAATCATGTTCCTTGAAATAATTTTCTTTTGGATGATTATTTAGTGAAAACTTGCAGAAACATTTGCTTCTGTGTACACACCTGCACATTCCTGGAGGTTCTGCCTTCACCTAAATACGAATGAACAGTGAACCACAAAAAAGACTTATCTTCTACTGCCTGAACTCTAGCCCCACAGTAGAAGGATCTTTGTGGCGTTGTCTTGGTTCTGAAAAAGTCATTATAGTGATTCACTGCTTTGATAAAGACTTTGGCCCAGACTCCAACTTTTCTGGGCCAACGGCCTATCCCGTCCCTAAAAGTTTTGTTTTTGCCCTGAGAAGGGACCTAAGGTAAACACAGGGTTTGTCTCTTTAAGATATATTCTTTCCAAAGGGGGTGGGGACAAGGAGACATAGATTCAGAAAGCCTAGATTCCTGGCTACTCCTCCAGGGGAGGTCCTAACCCTAGAACTGATGGGATGACTCATCATTTTGAGCAAAGTTTTTCAAATTTGTTGGCTAGTTATTGGCCCACCTGACTAATAACTAGGAATCTGGATAAGCTCTAGTACAGAGTTCATTCTTATTCTGCTGAATATTTGCTTGTACTTAATGGAGCAGAACTCTGACTCTGGCTTGTGCAAATTCAGGAACACTGGGGGATAAGTTGCTATTTTGATTTCTCTTGCTACTCTGCCTATGTTACAAATATGAAAGCAGGCCTGGGCTTGGCCTTGGGAGGGAGAGCACGAAATCAACCAAAAGAATAGATTGTTCTCCTCTGGAAACTGCCCTCCTGACCATATGCCTAACAGTCCATGGTGTGCTGGTTAAAGGAGACGGGAGGTGATGGGAACTATCTGTATACATGAATATTTTCAAAATTGAAACAGTATAATTACTGTGCTTCTCATTCTGAAAAATAAAAATAGACTAAGGGTCAAATCCTGCTATTCTAAAATACCCAACAAAAATAGAAGTATTGGGCTACAGCATCCACTTCCCAGAAAAAGGCTGAAGTATATCCAATTTGTATTTCAGATTTTGCTGATAACCCTTTTCTGTAGTTGCAAACCTGTGTTTTCATCTATGGAAATGATCATTACAGCAGAAACTGTAATAACCATAATTTTCTTAATTCAGCTTAAGAGCTGACATATATTTTCCTCCCAGTAACACTGTATGGTAGGAAATACAAGGACTTTATCCTTATTTTACAGAGAGGAAACGGGTGGGTGGGGAGTGTCTAGAGAGGTCACATGACTTGGCTGTTAACTGAGAACTAGAACCAAGGTCTTTTAACTTCAAATCTTAGTTCCCTTTCCACTGAATCCCTTGGTTTGGCTTGTGTCTATTTTACCGAGAAGCTGGGTGGGTACTGAAAAAGCCATCCACTCTGAAGTCTGTTCTTATCTGAATACTGCTCAAATTTTATAGTACAGTGCCTAGCTGAGGTGGAATTTCCAAATGTTCACGAGGAAATGGGGGAGATACAGAGATGTGTGCTCTAAGGCTGGTTTAGAAACTTTTACATAGTGAAAGCAGATCTCCAACAAATTCCCACTATGAGAAATCAAGACATGAAAATAAAATCAGCCCATGTTTATAGTAAAATTGTGTAATCAAATAGGAATGGAATTTTCTTTAAGATTATCTCTTTATTTAGGCTCTTTATGGAATTTTTACTGATAGATGATCTTGGACCATAAATGCCTATGATGTCATAGAAGATAAATAAAGTTTATAGTTTCATGGCATTTAGAGTTGGAAGGAACCTTGGAAACTATCTAGTCCAACATCCTTATTTTGTAGATGAGAAAACTGAGATATGGAAAAGTGAATCGACTAGCTAATAAATAGCAAAGCCAAGATTCAGACTTGGGTTGCCCCCCTGAATCCAAGGCTCTTGCCATGACACCATATCCCTCTGCTTCATCTTCACTGGCAATGTTGATTTGTTTTTTCTGTGCCCCTTTTTAATTAAATATTTTATTTTTTTCCCAATTCCATGTAAAAACAATTTTAACATTCTTTTTCAAATTGTGAGTTCCAAATCTCTCCCTCTCCCCCCCCCCCCCGCATTGAGAAGTCTAGCAATTTTACATAGGCTATATATGTGTAATCATGCAAAACACATTTCCATGCATGTCATGTTGTGAAAGTAAACACAGACAAAAAAAAGAGAAATAAAGAAAAGGCATATTCGATGTGTATTTAGGCTCCACCAGTTCTTTCTCTGGAGATAGATAGCACCTTTCATCATAAATTCTTTGGAATTTGTCTTGGATCTTTATATTGCTCAAAATAGCTACGTCATTCACAGTAGATCATTGTACAATATTGCCCTTACTGTATACAATATTCTCCTGGTTCTGCTTATTTCACTTTGCATCAGTTCATATAAGTCCTTCCAGGTTTTTCTGAGAGCATCCTGCTCATCATTTCTTATAGCACAATAGTATTCCATCACAAGCATATACAACAGCTTGTTTAGCCTTTCCCCAATTGATGGACATCACCTTAATTTCCAATTCTTTGCCACCACTAAAAGAACTGCTATAAATATTTTTGTACACATAGGTCCTTTTCCTTTTTTTTTTTTTAATCTCTTTTAGATACAGACCTAGCAGTGGTATTGCTGGGTCAAAGGGTTTGCATGGTTTTATAGTCCTTTGATGATAGTTCTAAATTGATCTCCAGTATGGTTGAATCACTTATTCAGTTTCAAAAACAGTGCATTAATATTCTAATTTTCCCATATTCCCTCCAACATTTGTCACTTTCCTTTTCTGTCATATTAGCCAATCTGATAGGTATGAGATGGTACCTCAGAGTTGTTTTAATGTGCATTTCTCTAATCATTGGTGGTTTAGAGCATTTTTTCATATAGCTATGATTATTTTGTCTGAAAACTGCCTGTTCATACCCTTTGACCATTTATCAATTGAGGAATGGCTCTTATTTCTATAAATCTGACCTAGTTCTCTGGTTTGTTGTTCCCTAAATGACATCACTATGCGAGAGTCAAGTTTCAACTTGACTATGCTGATCAACTTCAACTACAGCTGATTACACCAATACAAGCTTGGAAAGCTCTGCCACAGGTTGGGCACAAATAGTCTATGTGAACACTTTGGATGGATTCTATAAATTTGTACATTCTGCATTTCCTCTGAGCTCTTGTGATTCTACTTGGCTCATAGAGCACAACACCTTCTCTGATGTAGGCATGCCATGCTGAGCAGTTCTGTGCCAGTGTCTCCCATGTCACAAATCAATTCCAAAGTTCTTAAGAGAGACCTTTGAGAGTGTCTTTGTATCACTTCTTCTGATCACCATGTAAGCGAACTCATGTAAGAGAACTCTGTGTGAGTTCTCCATAAGTCTTTTTGGCAAGTATATGTTTTGCAACTGAACAATTGTGGCCAGCCCATAGGAGTTGCCTCTCAGAAGAAGAGTTTGAATGATTGGCTGTTTGGTTCAAGTAAGGACCTCAGTGTCTGGTACCTTATCCCGCCAGGTGATCTTCAGAATCTTCCTAAGAGGTAACCAAGGGGTCTCAAACCTGTTGGTGAGTTAGCAAAGTGTCTAAACATGTGAAGACTTCCGCTGGTGGAATGGGCGGATGAAAACAATTTGTTCCAGTGGCCATGAAGGCAGCTGAAGCAGGCTCTGTGGAGTGCTTAGAGCTTGGTTAGACACTGAAGATGCCAAGGATATCTACTGCATCTTGAACCCTGTGCTCTATATATTTGAGAAATGAGATCTTTATCAGAGAAACTTGTAAAAAAAATTTTTCACACTAATGATTACAACTATATATTTCCCTCCTACTCTCTGTCCTTTCACCCTGTCCTTTCTCAAAAGTGTCTTGCTTCTGACTTTTACCTCCCTCAATCTGCCCTCTATCAGGACTCCCTCTTACTTTCCTGTATGGTAAAAATAGATTTCTACACCCAACTGAGAGCATATATTATTCAATCTTTGAGCCAATTCCATTGACAGTAAGATTCACAAGTTCCTTCCTGCTCCTCACCCTCCCCCCCCACCTTCCCCAAATAAAATATTTTGGGGGCCTCTTTTATATCAGATAATTTACTCCATTCTACCTCTCCCTTTCCCCTTCTCTTGGTGCATTCTTGTTTCTCACCCTTTTATTTTTTTAGACATCATTCTATCATATTCAACTCATGCCTGTGCTTTCTGTCTATGTATACTCCTTCTAACTGTCCTAATAATGAGAAAGTTTTTAGGAGTTATAAGTATCATTTTCCCATGGAGGAATGTAAACAGTTTAACTTTATAATCGATAAGGGAATCACCCTTATGATTTCTCTTTCCCATTTACCTTTTTTTTTTTTGCACTAAATGTGGTAACTTTATTGATGGTACACAATACAGGACTCTAGGCTTCTCCCCCCTATTTATAGGGGTGCTTTGGGATACGAGTATGAATGGGATATGAGATCCCCATCCCATGGGTTAGGGATGTAGGCTCCCCAGTGGTGGATCTCCTTTTTCTTTGGCTAGGGATGAAGGTCCATGGCTTTCCACTTTACTCCTTGGAGGTCATGTAGACCATGAGGTCTCCTACACTGTTGCTATAACCATACTGATTGTCATACCAGGAAATGAGCTTAACAAAAAGGTCATTGAGGGCAATCCCAGCACCAGCATCAAAGGTAGAAGAGTGAGTGTTGCTGTTAAAATCACAGTACACAACCTGGTCCTCTGTGTAGCCCAAGATGCCCTTCAAGGGTCCCTCTGATGCTTGTTTCAGGACTTTCTTGCTATCAACATATTTGGCAGGTTTTTCCAAGCAGCAGGTTGGATCCACAACAAATATACTGGGAATAGGAACACAGAAGACCATACCTGTGAGCTTCCCATTCAGCTCAGGTATGACCTTGCCTACAGTCTTGGCAGCACCAGTGAAAGCAAGGATGATGCTTTGGGCAGCACCACACCCATCATGCCACAGCTTATCAGAGGGACCATCTACTGTCTTCTGGGTAGCAGTAATGGCATGATGGACTGTAGTCATGAGTCCTTCCACAATGTCAAAGTTGTCATGAATGATCTTGGTCAAGGGAGCCAAGCTGGTAGTGCTGGAGACATTACTGGCAATCTTAAGGGAATTATCATATTTCTCATGGTACACCCTCATCATGAACATCAGCGGAAGGGGCAAAGATGATGACTCACTTGGCTCCACCCTTAAAGTGAGCCCCAGCCTTTTCCATGATGGGAAAAACTCCAGTGGACTCTATATCATACTTGGCTCCAGCATCTCCCTATTTAATATTGGTGGGATCCCACTCCTGGAAGATGGTAATGACTCTTCCATTGATCAACAGCTTCCTATTTTCAACCTTGACAGTGCCCTTGAACTTGCCATAGGTGGAATCACATTAAAACATAGAAACTATTTAGTTGAAGTCAATGAAAGGGTCATTGATGGCCACAATGTCTACTCTACCTGAAGTGAATGCAGCCCTGGTCATCGGGTGCCCAATACGGCCAAATCTGTTGACTCCAACCTTCACCATCTTGTTTCAGGGATGTGAATGAAGCAGCAGATCCTGGCACTGAGCTTGGGAGAAAAGCTAAAAGCCTTCTGTTTACCTTTTTATGCTTCTTTTGAGTCTTGCATTTGAAAGGCCAATTTTCTATTCAGCTCTGGTCTTTTTATTAGGAATGCTTGAAAGTCCTCTGTTTCATTGAATGTTTATTTTTATCCCTGAAGTATTATACTCAGTTTTGCTGGGTAGATGATTCTTGGTTATAATCTTAGCTCTTTTGTCCTCTGGAATATCATATTCCAAGCCCTCCAATCCCTTAATGTAGAAACTACTAAATCTTGTGTGATCCTGACTGTGGCTCCACAATATATGAATTGTTTCTCTTTGGCTGTTTGCAATATTGTCTCCTTGGCTTGGGAGCTCTGGAATTTGGCTATAATATTCCAGGGAATTTTCATTTTGGGATTTCTTTCAGGAGGTGATCATGGGCTCTTTCGATTTCTATTTTACCTTTTGGCTCTAGGATATCAGGGCAGTTTTCTTTGATAATTCCTTGAAAGATGATGTCTAGGTTCTTTTTTTGATCATGACTTTCAGGTTGTCCAGTAATTCTTAAATTATCTCTCCTAGATCTCTTTTCTGGGTCTGTTATTTTTCCAGTGAGATATTTCACATTTTCTTCTGTTTTTTTCTTCTTTTGTTTGTTGTTTCTTGATGTTTCATAAAGTTGTTAGCTTCCACTTGCCCAATTCTAATTTTTAAGGAATTATTTTCTTCAGTGAGCTTTTGAAACTTTTTCCATTTGGCCAGTTCTACTTTTTAATGAGTACTTCTCTTCAGTGAATTTTTGTATATCTTTTTCCATTTGGTCAATTCTGCTTTTCAAGGCATTCTTCTCTTCACTCGATTTTTGTGTCCTCTTACCACTTCGTCTATTCTATTTTTAAAGGTGTCTTCTTCAGCATGTTGCGTGTGTGTGTGTGTGTGTGTGTGTGTGTGTGTGTGTGTGCCTGTTTTACCAAGCTGTTGACTTTTTTTTCATGGTTTTCTTGTATCACTTTCACTTCTCTTCCCAATTATTCCTCTACCTCTATTACTTGATTTTTAAAATCCTTTTTTGAAAGGTGAAATCCTGAGGTGAGAGAGGATTAGAATGAGAGGAGACAGGGAAAGAAAGAATGGGGTTAATCATCTCATAGAAGAGGCAAAGGATAATTGTTACAATGGAGGGGGAGAACAGGAAGGCAAAAGGAAAAGAGTCAACCTTACTCTCACTGAACTTGGCTTAGGGAAGGAATGACATAAACTCTAAACTGAGTATCTTGCCACACAGGAGAGTAGGGGGAATGGGGATGAGAGGTGGGATGATGGAGGGGAAGGCAGAGTGGGGGGGGAGGGTTGATGGAAGTACACACTTCTGTAAAGGGACAGGATAGAGAATAGAACAAGGGGG
>CM053580.1:546724404-546815192 GCA_028627135.1 Pseudochirops cupreus
CATAGGAGAGTATAGACTGGGGGAGGGGGGACACACTGGGATGGCTGTTTTGGGGCGGTGGGTAGGGGAAAGACGGGGAGAAAATATGTAACTCAAAATCTTGTGGAAATGAATGATGCAAACTAAAATAAAATTAAAAAAAAAAGTGACCTAGGCATTGAGATCGCTCTCCCAGAAATGGAGATGGTGCCAGGGAGGTATGACTTGTTTGTTTTTTGTTTCCACTATCTCTTCAAAGTAAATATTCCTTTAGTGAAACTACTTGGTGTTAACTGGTTAAATGAAACTGGGTCCTGCTCACAAACTCTTTACATTGGGGAAAACACAGCTGGTAGAAGCTTGACTTGGGTGTTAGAGAAAAGAATCTTGTCAATTTCTCAGAACCCCAAGGGGGAAATATAGCTAGCCAGGCTCTTGGAGAATGAATCAGAGTATACTCATGCAATAAGAAATTCATTAAAAATAAAGAGACATACAGAATGAAAACGAAGACCTAGAACAAAATTTAGTATGCTTTAGGTGATTCAGAACAACAACAACAAGCAGCAATTATCACAATCAGGTTCTCAGACAAAACATAAATAAAAATTCACAATGTTAAATCAGATAAAGGAAATGACTTTATACTTAGATGGATCCTAGCAATGAAATAATATCGTTATTAAATTTACATATGTCATATATATATATATATATATATATATATATATATATATGACAAGTTCATAAGGGAAAAGCTAACCAAATTTTAAGAAAATGAAAATAGTAACAATAATTGTAGGAGACATTAATGTTCCTTTATCAAAGCTGGATATATCTAACAGAAAGATAAACAAGTAAAATATAGAACTGAACAGACTATCATTATATTTGAAAGACTTGAGGGGTGTTCTGAATGAGTAAATTATGGAATGCACATGAATATATATTTCTTAGCATTATACAGTAAGTAAGTTTACAAAAATGTAAAAGGCAGAAATATTAAACTTCTCTTGTATTCTATAACCCAATGAAAACAGCAATTAAAAATGGGAATCCAATAAAAAAAATACAGATATAAAGGGAGACTAAGTAACAACATCCTGAATAATAAGTAGTCAAAGGACAAATCATAGAAACAATGTGAAACAATGTGAAAAATAAATGATAACAATGTAACCACATACCCACATATTGGGAATCCAGTTAAGTCAGCCCTCAGAAGAAAAACTGTATTTCTGGAAAAAAAATTAACAAGTAGAAAGAACAGAGTTAGTGAATTGTACATATATTTTTTTAAAAACTAGAAAATCGACAAAATGACAAATCCAAGATGAATATTAGAAAAATGTTTAAAATTAAATCAAATGGGAAACAACAATACTCTAGAAATGATAAAACTAGAATATTTAAAAGGATAAAAATATCAATGAGCTGTAAGTTAACTTGGTCCAAAAAGGGGAAGAAAACAAAACAACCATTTTTGAAAAACACACCAAAAATGCAAAAAGGTAAGTTTGCTATGAACAGAGAAGAAATAATAAGGAGAGTCAGAAATGACTATATAATTATATGCTTGCAAAACAAAATTTAAAAGAAATGGATGATTACTTCCAAATAACAAAACAAGAAATGGAAATTTAAGCAACCCGGTCACAGAAAGAAAAAAACTGAATAAGCTATATATGATCAAAATGAAAAAAAAATACCTTGGTCTATATAGATTATTAAATGAATTCTATCAAACATTTAAGGATTAATATTTGAGCTACAAAAATCATTCTGTAGTGTGTTAAACAAAGGAGTTTCCTTAGTGAATTCAACTTGGTGAGATTATTGGATGCTTTTGAAAGCATCTACTTATGAAGAATTGGGACATGCCTACTGATAGCTCACTGAGAATCCTTAACATAGTTTGTTACTTTTGAAAAAAGGAAGAATTAAGTAATTGTAGAGATGTTCATTGTTCCAGACTGGGTTGCAGCAATAGAACAAAATGACAGTGCTACCTAATTAATTTACAGATTTAAATGTCATATTATGGTAGAAGTCTGCCATGCAGGCTAGGCTAGTTTTTCCCTAATGAGGTGGTGAGATTGTCCTTGAATTAGCCCAGGGGAACAGGCTCTGGCTGTTGATGTAGCTTCCTGGTGGCCCAAAGGATAAAAACCAATTTTTGAAGAGCTTGGAGCTCTTCTCCCAGGTCTGATACTATCTCCTGATGGGCAGGTGAAGTATGGCCTACACTGAAACAGGAAAGCTATATTCAAGTTAATAAAAACTGTATTCTTGCTGAATATCCTTTCTAAGCCATAGCTAAGTAAACCTCTTTTTGTTCATCATCAAATAGTCTATAAAGATCAGATTTTGTTCCAATTCTGAACCCAAACCAGCAGGCTGGCCTGAGTCAAGCTTGTCCCACAACACACACCAATCAAACTTCAGAGAACTAGACAAAATATTTTTTTCAAATTTGTTTGGAGGAAGGAAAAGGTTAGTATCTCAAGGGAAATGACAAAAAAAAATAAGTGGTAATGAAAGTGGTCCAGTGCTTCCAGATCTCAAACTATAAAGCAGCTATCATCAAAACTTTAGCCAGTTTAAAGGAGAAAAAGTAGATCAATGAAACAGACTAAAACAAGAAAGGAATTTTGAAGATTAGAAATGTTAGTTCCTTGTCTGAGTAACTTAAGAACATAAACATGTAGGAACATTCTCCCTGTTTAATCAAGAACTGGAAAAAATGAAAAGCCCGTTGTCAGAAAACAGGTTTAGAGCAGCATCTTATACTATATACCACAGTAAGTTCAAAATGAACATTTGACCTAAAAAATAAAAGGTCACATCATTTTTAAAAAATAGAGAATGGGAAAAAAAATCATTTCTTAAAACTATGACTGAGGGTGTGGGGATTTTTAAAAAGTTAAGTGTTGATTGATATCTTATTTCTTACATCATCATAGTTTTTCCCAAGTTTCTCTTCCCTTTCCCCCTCCCAGAGATCCATCCCATGGATCAAATAGTAGGCTTTTGGGGGGCTTTTTTTTTGGAGGGGGGAAAGCAGGGCAATTGAGGTTAAGTGACTTGCCCAAGGTCACACAGCTAGTAAGTGTTAAGTATGTGAGGTGGGATTTGAACTCAGTTCTTCCTGACTCCAAGGCTGGTGCTCTATTCCTGCCCCCTCAAACAGTATTTTTAAAGAGGGGGGGAAAAATCAGCACAACTGATCAATATGTTGCAAAAGACTGAAAACATGAGTAATGTGTTCCATTTGTGGACTATACATATCTCTTCATTTGAGTCCTGCCTGATTTTTATCATTTTGTTACAGTCACTTTTGATTTTTTTTTGAAGGGCAACCTTTCTTTCCATTTAAATTATTGCAGTTATTTTGTATATTGTTTTCTTGACTTTGCTTATTTCATTCTAAATCAGTTCACATAGATCTTTCCATATTTTCTTGAATTCATCACACACACCATTTCTTACAGCATAGTAGTATATCATTCCATTTGTATACCACAATTTGTCTAGTCATTCCCCAAATGATGGGTATCTGCTTTGTTTCTAATTCTTTTTTTATCACAAAAAGAGCTGCTATAAACATTTTGGTTTTTGTAGAGACTTTCTTCTTACCTGTGGCTTCCTTGGGATAGAAGCCCAGTAATGGAGTCTCTGGTTCAATGAATATAATAAATATGTTAGTCACTTCATTTGCATATTTCCAAATTGCTTTCCAAAAGGGTTGTACCCTTCACAGCTCCACCAACAATGTATTAGTACACCAATTGCACCAAAAAGCCCTCCAAAAATTACCATTGCCATTTTCTGTCATTTTTTTACAATTTGCAGGCTTCAAAGGCAAAACATCAGGGTTGTTTTATGGAAAGAATTTTTAACAAAACAAGGGGTGGGTTGTGATGAGCATAAAAGAATGATTAGACTTTTTTCAGAGATATATTATGTTAAGATTTTTACCCAATTGTCTGTTTCCCTTCTTATCCTAGCTAGATTGATTTTGTTCATGCAAAAGCTTTTAAATTTTATTTGATATGATCAAATTACTCTTTTATGTTCATCACTGGCCATGGACATGAGCTGGGGGCCCAGAGTTGGAAGGAAGGAGGAGGGGGTTTGGATTGCTTTCAGGAAATTGTAAAGCATTTTGATGGATTCCAAGTTCCTCATCATGGCAAAAGCCTATGTTTTCAATAAAAGCATTTTATTGGTGTTATCCTCTGGCAGAGGGACTTGGAACCCCATGTCCCTGATGAACCGAAGATGAACAATGGAAAGAAGCATTGCGGGTGTGAGCCAGCTGCAGTATATAATTGATAAAAATCTCCAAAGATAAGAAAGACTAATGCACAACTTGTTCAAACTTTCTGATTTGCCCACGATCAACCAAATGTCCCCTGATTCCAAGTCCAGTGCTTTTCCCACAATGCCTTTAGGTTAGATAGCAGCAGTGGAAACTGGCTGGGAAGAAGTCAGAGTCTGAGACCTAGGGGCTCTCTGAAGCCAGCTGCTTGGACCTGGGACCTCTTCAATTCTAGGGCTCCCTATTTCTGAAAGAAAGCCTGGCCCCTGAAGCAGCCTGCTTCCCCCACAGTCTTGGAAGACTGCTTTGTCCTGAGGAGAAGCTGAAGACCCAAGGGACTATGGCTGGCCAATGACAGGAAGGATTGTTCCCTCAAGAAGGCACTTGTGCTCCCAGTATGACTTTGGATGGTAATATGAAAGCCTGACATTTATCAATATGGACTCACCTAGAAAGATGTTCAGGCACACTGGAAGAGGGAGAGTGAGAACAGATGGGAATGGGAAAGGAAATTCTGAAGCATGCTTTCTACTTCCAAGATCCATTTTATAGAAAGGACCAGCAAAGTCTTAGGAGGGCCAAGCAGAAGAAAATGGAGAGAGGGGTTATCTCGAGGAGATAACATCTGTGGGACTGGCATCCCAAGGCACCTAAAACACATACATATTTCCAGTATTGAGACAAAGGAGTAGAAACCCATTTTACAGAACAGACCATCAAGGTTTCCCTAGAGATGCCAGGGTAGGGGGAAAAGGAGCACTAGCACTTAGCAACCTTGTCCACCTGGCTGGGGCATAGACCCTGGGCTCACCTGTTACTGCCCTGGACCCAGCAACCAGAACGATGCACCTCACACGGAACCCAGGAAATGGCAGCAGCATTATGACCTGGTGCAGGTTCCAGCCAATCCCAAGTCCTGCCAACCTGCCCTCCCATCCCACTGTAACCAGAGAGGTTTGGGGAAGAGAAAGGAAGGCAGGGAATAAGCACCTAGTAGGTTCCAAGCATTGAGCTCTGCTCCTGACAAAGGGGCTCAGAAACAGTGGAAGAGGGAGGGAGACTTGGTAATAGGAAGGGGAGTTAAGATGTCTGATTGGGAGAAAATGGGGCTGGGGGTGGGAAAAGAGAGTTGAGGACTCCTGAGTGATGGAGAAAGTCAGAGCTAGTGAGCCCTGAGTAATGAGATGGTTACTGAGGACTGCTGAGTGACAGCAGAGGCAACAGACTCCCCACTCCCACCTCCAAGCAAGGGAAGAGATGACAGTTGGGAGCCCTGGGTTAAGAGGACAGCTGAGGGAGATTACTATTGGAATTCTGGTAGGACTGAAGCAGGGGTGGGGGTGGGGAGGAAGTGTCACAGATCCCCAGATCTCACAGTAGAACAGGACCTCAAAGGTCATCTAGCCCTCCCAGAACCTGAACAGGACTCTTTTCTGCAACATTGCTCAAAAGGAGTCATCTGGCCTCTGCCCAGAGACCTCCAAGGATGGGGAACTCACTACCTCCTTTAAAAAAAAATTATATTTTCCTACTTAACAAACATCAAGTAAAACAGGCATTTCCAAATACACGGTAGAGCAGAAAAAGGATTATATATAAAACTGCTGGTCTTTATTATCTATAGCTTTTCTTTTCTTTTCTTTTTAAGTATTTAAGTTCAACTTGGACTTTTCACAGCCATCTTCTCTTTGTTTCGTTCTGGTTCCTCATATTCTCTATATTAAAAAAAAAAGCCTCAATTACTCTCCTTTCTTCCTTCCTTTCTTTCTTTCCTCCCTCCTCCCCCCTCTCTCTTCTTCCCTCTCTCCCTCTTTCTCCCTACCTCTTTCCCCTCTCCCTCTCTATCACTGTCTCTGTTTTCTCTCCCTGTCTTAGTCTCTCTCTGCCTCTCTGTCTCTATCTCTCTCTCTTTCTGTCTCTGTTTCTCTCTCTGTCTCTATCTCTGCCTCTCTCTTTCTGTCTCTGTCTCTCTCTCCCCTTCCCCCACTCTTTCCATGCCCCCCCCCTTTCAATACCCCTGGAACCTGGGGCCTTGAGGCTTTCTAGATCCTTGGGTCCAGCCTTTTGCCTGAGTCCAAGTTTTACAGAACAAGCCCTCTAATTAAAAGGATTTGTTCTTTGAAGTTTGGACTCAGTCAAAGGGCCACACTTGAGGACTTAGAGGGCACATGTGGCCTCTAGGCCGAAGGTTCCCCACCCCTACACCCTATCTCCCTGCCAATCATAACCTTCCCACCAACCCCTTGGAGGAACAAAAAGGAAAAAAAAAAACAAGCCTTTGTACCAAATATACATAAACAAATTCCCCCATTGACTTTCTTTATTCCTTTTATTACTCTTACTTTTTGCTTTCTTATCTAGAGCTGGCAGCCTGCCTCACTATCAGTCCTCTGGAGTCATGGCTGGCTGTTTCACTGATCAGAGTTCTTGAGTCTTTCAAAGTTGTCTTTCTTTCTTATAAATTATCTTCCTGGTTCTTCTCACTTCACTCTGCATTAGGTCTTCCCAGGTTTCTCTGAAATCATCCATATTCTCATTTCCTACAGCACAATACTATTCCATTACTTTCATATGCCATCATTTGTTTAGGCATTCCCCAATAGATTGGCAGCCCTTCAGTGTATTGTTACTACAAAAAGAGCTGCTATAAATAGTCTTGTATATACAGTTCTTCTTCCTTGCTCTCCTTGGAGAATGGGCCTAGTTGTCACATTTCTGGGTCAAAATAGTATAGCTTGGTCACAGTTTACTAACTTTGGGTACATAGTTCCAAATCGCTTTCCCAGATGGCAGAACCAATTCACCTTTCCACTAACTGTGCCTTATCGTTCCTACATTTGATTTGTCATTACAATAATGATTAGCATTTATATAACACTTTAAGGTTTGCAAAGCACATTATATATTGTTATTTGACCCTCAAAAACCCCAAAGACAGAGAGAGGTTAAATCAGTGGTTCTCAACCTTCCTAATGCTGTGACCCTTTAATACAGTTCCTCATGTTGTGGTGACCCCTCAACCATAAAATTATTTTTGTTGCTACTTCATAACTGTAATTTTGCTACTGTTATGAATCGTAATGTAAATATCTGATATGCAGGACGTATTTTCATTGTTACAAATTGGACATAATCTACAGGTTGAGAACTGCTGGGTTAAATGATTCAACCAGATTCTCATTGCTAGCAAGTATGTGAGGCAAGATTTGAATTTCAGGTCTTCTTGATTCCAGGTCCAGCGATGTATCCACCACAACTTCTCTTATTTCATTTGATATTCACAACAACCCTAGGAGGTAGGTGCTAGGATTATCCCCATTTCACAGATGAGGAAACTGACTAGAAGAGTTGAATTGACTTGCCCAGAGTCACACAGCTAGTAACTGTGTAAAAGTGTTAACTGTATTGGTTTTGTTGTATTTTATTCTGGAGCACTAATATATAGCTATTGAGAACTCAGATTTCTTCCTTTGAAAACTGTTCACATTTTTTGATTACTGAAGCCCTGCAGAATAGTTCTAGTTCTTATAAAATTGAATCAATTAGTTACATATCTTTGATATGAGATATTTATCAGAAAAAAACTTACAACAAAGGTGTTCTCCAGTTAAATGTTTCCCTTCTGATTTTAACCACGTAGGTTTTGTATACATAAAACCTAAAGCAATTTAAAAATTTTAATTGTATTTTTGTCTATGAACAAAAATGTTTTTTCCTCTTCTTATTAAGAAAAAAAAAAGAAAAACAAAATCCTTGTAACAAACACGTGTAGTCAAACAAAACAAATTTCCTCATGGGAATTGTCCAAAAAAGGCATTCTGCAGTTAGGATTAATTGCTTCAGTTGTCAATTGTCAGAATGCTTCATCATCAGTTCTCCGGAGTTGTGGTTGGTTAATGCATTGACCTTTGTCCCAGTATCCAGGCCAAAGTTCTTAAGTCTTTCTAATTTGTCTGTGGTTACAATATTGCTTTATGGTACAAATTGTACTCCTGATTCTGCTCACTTCATTCTGCATTAGTTCATACAAGTCTTTCCAGATTTTTCTGAAACTGTCCCCTTTATCATTTCCTAGCACAATAACATCCTATTGCCACCCCAGTTTGATGGGCACCTCTTCAATTTCCAGTTCTTTATCACTACAAAGAGTTGCTATAAATATATTTATACACACGAGTTTGATTTTTTTCCTTTTCCTTTCACTTCTCTGGGACATAGGCCTAGCAGGAGTGGTATTTCTGGGTGAAAGTGTATGCACAGTTTAATGACTTTGGGGGAATAGTTCCAAATTGCTTCACAGATCCATCAACTGTACATTGGTGGGCCTTGCTGTTTGCCTGCAGCCCCTCCAATATTGGTCATTTTCCTTTTTCGGTTATTTTTGCTAATCTAATGGGTATGAGGTAGAACCTCAGAGTCACTTTAATGTGCATTTCTGTAAGTGTTAGTGATCTGGACTATTTTTTTCTTAATGACTATTGATAGTTTAAGTTTCTTCACTTGAAAACTACCCGTTCATAACCTTTGACTATTTATCAATCATAGAAGGCCTCTTTTTCTTATAAATTTAAATCAGTTCCTTACATATCTTGGAAATGAAATTCTTATAAGAGAAACTTGCCGAAATGATTTCCTCCTCCAAAAATCATTATCAATTTCTCTTCTAATTTTAGCTGCATTGATTTCGTTTGTGGAAAAAAATTATATAATCAAAATTTTCCTTTCTATCCTTTTTTGGATCACAAACTGCTCCTCTATCCATAGATCTGAAAGGTAATTTTTTTCTGTGCTCTTCTACTTTATTTCTTATGTATAAGTCATTTGGTAATTCTTTTAGCATATACTGTGAGATGTTCACTTATGTCTAATTTCCACCAGAATGCTTCCCAATTTCCTAGAAGTTTTTGTCAAATAGAGAGTTCTTGTCCCAATAGTTGGGATCTTTGGGTTTATAAAATGCTAAGCTAGTTCATTTGCTGCTGTATGCTGTGTAGCTAATCTGTTCCACTGATTGACCTCTCTATGTTTAAACCAATACAAGTGATTTGAATGATTGTTTCTTTGTAGCATAGTTTGAGACCTGTTACCAACAGGCCTCCTCATTTTCCATTTTTTTTCATTATTTCCCTGGAGATTCTTGACTTTTTGTTCCTCCAGATGAATTTCATTATCATTTTTTTCATGGCTCCATACAATAATCCTTTGGCATTTTTATTGGTATGGCCCTGAATCAATATATTAATTTAAGAGGTATTATAATTTTTACTACGATAAAATGGGCTAATTGGCATGGGCTACCCATTAGCGGTGAATGTTTCTCCAATTATTTAGGTCTGTCTTTATTTCTCTGTTATATTTGTATTCATATAATTCCTGTGAATGTCTTGGTAGATTGACTTCCAAGTATTTTATATATTCTGTAATTGTTTTGAACAGAATTTTTCTTTCTATTTCTTCCTGGCAAGTTGTGTTGATATATACAAATGTCGATGATTCATTTTATATCTTGCAACTTTGCTAATTTTATAAACGGTTTCAATTGATTTTAGTTGATTCTTCAGAGTTCCCTCAACAGACCATCAAAACAAAACAAAACAACACTCTTTGTTTATCTTCTTTGCCTATCTTTAATCTATTTCTTCTTCTTGTCTTACTGCTTTGGCTAGTATTTCTAGCACCATTGTTAAATACTTCCAGTAATAACAGGCACCTTTGGCTTACGTCTAACTGTCTTTGTAAGGCTTCCAAACTTTCTCTATTACATAAAATATTTGTTATTGGTTTTAGAAAGATACAGCTTATCATGTTAAGTAAAAGTCAGTTTATTCTTATGCTTTCTAATTTTTTTAAAACAGAAATGGGTGTTGGACTTTGTCAAAAACCCATGTCAGCAACTATTGATATAATCATGTGGTTTTTTTTGGTATTAATATGGTCTATTATGTTCATAGTTCTTCTTACATTGAGTCAAACCTGAATTACTGGTAGAGATACAAGCTAGTCATGGTGTATAATCTATTAAAATATTGTTGTAGCCTATTTGCAAATATTATATTATTACTTTTATTTTAATGTTCATTAGAGATATTGGTCTATAATTTTCTTTATTTGCTTTGTCTCTCGCTGGTTTAGGTATCAAGACAATATTTGTATCATTGAAAGAGTTTGGAAGGGTCTCCTGTTTTCCTATTTTTGCGAATAGTTTCTTTCTTTTTTCTTTATTTCTTTCCTTCCTTCCTTCTTTCCTTTTAATTTCTCCTGGAGTTGTTTGGGTTTTTGATTTGTTTGGCTTTTTGCTTATGATTACTCCATGACCTATCCCTCTTCCCTCTCCTTATACCCACCTATTTCTTTGTTACCCTTCATAACCTAGCTCCCTCCTACTTTTCAGGCTTCTTGCGCCTTATTTCTGATACCTACTCTTCAATTCAGTGACACTGGACTCATGGCTGTTCCACAAACAAGACACTCCATCTTTTGGCTCTGGGCATTTCCTCTGGCTGTCTTACATTCCTAGAATGTTCTCCCTCCTCATCTCCATCTCCTGTCTTCCTTCAAGTCCCAACGAAAATTCCATCTTCTATGGGAAGTTTTCCTCAACCCCTCTTAATTTCTCAATAACCCCTTCCTTCCATTAATTATCTCCTTTTTATCCTCTATGTAACTTGCTTCATATATATTTGTTTACATATTGTCTCCCCCATTAAACTGTAAGCTCCTTGAGGGCAGGGACTATTTTTGCCCCTTTTCGTATCCTCAGTGCTTAGCATAGGGCCTGGCACATAGTAGGTGTTTAATAAATATTTATCAATTGATTAGTAAAACACTCCTCATAACATTGTATGCTAGGAAAATGAAGGCTATACAGGCCAAGTGACTTGTAGAGTATCACACAGCATATGATTACTCATCTCTATAATGCTTTAAGGTATAGAAAGATCTTCTCTTATAGCAGCCTTCACTATGAGATACAAAACTGAGGGTCAGGGCTGCTGAATGATTGGTTAAAGGAACTGTCACTGTTGAGGCTTCAGAAGAGAAGACTTAGGGGAAACCTGATCACTACCTTCCACCTGATGAGGGATTAGTCTTGTTCTGTGTGGCCCCAGAGGCCAGAACCAGTATCACTTGATGGAAGTTACTGAAAGGTAGATTTAGGCTTGCTGTCAGGAAAAACTGCCTTGTACAAATGGAAATTGGACTACGTTGGGAGATAATGAGCACTACTCCCTAGAAGTCTTCAAATGAATGCTGGATTACCTTTCTGAATGCTTGTTGAGGTTATGATACAGAGGATTCTTGTTCAAGAAAGGGTCTGATGATCACCTGAGTTTCCCTCTAGTTCTGAAATTCTCTGCTTTTGTGAACTTGTCCCCGGTTATACAACCAGTGTATGTCAGAGACCTTAGGGCTGGGCTGAGCTGGGCTGGGTTCTCTATGAGTTCAGGCATCTGCAAGGGTGGAGAATTGGAGCTCTCTCTGCTTCGGCCTCTCTAGGCCTCTTCTGTCTCTCCCCCCGGCCCCCCTCCCCCTACACACATACACCAAGGTTGAGCCCAGGGACCAGTGGGAGCTGGGGTTGGGTGGAGATGGCAGAGATCCAGCTCTGAGTCACTTCCCTGGCCCTCAGCACCGATTACACTGGTCCTGGCACAGAAGCCACTCTCCACACCTCCCTCCCCCCACCTTCCAGTTTTCCTTGTGGCTTTGGACAAGTGAGAGGTAATGTCGTGCCAATTCCCACTGCGACTAGAGCAGGGGAGGGCCTGCCTGCTCTTCAGTACTGCCTAGGGCTTTAGTCTCTTCTACTTCAGGTGGGCCAAGGGCACTACTAGAGTCAGCTCAGGAATCAGAAAATCACAGGCAAGAGGTGCAACAGAACTTGGAGAATATTTGGTCCCAGCACTTCATTGGAAAAATTGAGGCTGGCCAAGGATAGGAAAGGATGTGGCTCGTGTCACAGAGTTAGTATTTGGAGATGACTTGAGTTCAGATGCAGGCTCTGCTGCTCATTTGCCCGTGTCATCCTGGGCAAGTTTCTTCTGTTCTTTGGGCCTCAGTTTCCCCACATGTAAAATGAGAGAGGGTTGGACTAGATCAGGATCAAATCCTTTTGGGGATTTGTTCTGTGAAGTTTGGATTCAGTCAAAAGGCCGCACGTGAGGAACTAAAAGGCCACATGTGACCTTGAGGCCTGGGATGGACTCTAAGGTCTATCCTAGGAACTCTGGAGCTGGGATGTCCTTTCTCCCTTACTTCCCAGGTCAGGTCTCCTTTCTACTCCTCCTCATGCCTCCTTTCCTCTGCCGGTAGGGGGAGCTCCAACGTTAATTCAAGTGCTAACTTGATGGAGGTGGAAATCACCTGTGAGATGGGCAAGTCACCTCACCTCTGAGCCTGTTTCCTGACCTGCAAAATGGGGATAATAATCCTCACACTATTTATCTCACAATGTTAGGAGTACTTTCTCTCTCGGCTCTGTTTCTGACTCATCAGATTCGCTATCTTCTAGCCAAGAGTCCCCTCTCACCCTGGAGATACTTCTGCTCCTGTGGACTCTTCCAATGACGGGCCCATTTCTGCCTAGGACCATCAGCAAGCTGTTTGGCTGCTGCCTCCAGCACACCCTTCCCCCCCCCCCCCCCCCCCCCCGCCATGATAGGGAGAGTCATGGAGACAGAGTGGGGATTGATTTGTACCACCAGCCCATGGGACATTGTCTCCTGGCTGGAGCCCAAGGTTCAGCTGTGGTTCTGCCATTGATCCCCTGTGTGACCTTGACTAAATCATTATCTCTACCTGGGCCTTAGTCTTCTGTCCTCTTAAATGAGTGAATTGGACCTCTAAGGTCCTTTCTAGTAAACAACACCCCATAAACCATCTAGTGTTTTACAAACTCTACTGAATTTTTGCAAGATCGTAGATTTATAGCTGGAAGGAACTGTAGAGACTGAGTCCAACTCCCTTATTTTACAGATGGGGAAACTAAGTCTTAGAGAGTTAAATGACTGCCCAGTGTCACAGTTAGTCAATGTTCATAATGGGATTAAAATGCACATCTTCTATCCACCACCCCAACTAGCAGCCTCAGCACCAGTAACTGACATTTGGGGATGAATTTGTAGCCTGATTCTGAATTTGGGAAAAGAGAGGTATGTTTGGAGCCAGCTTGAACCAGCTGAACCCATTGTTAGTGGGTTAGTGTTAGTATTTATACATCCAAAATGAGAAAGGACTATATACAAATCAAGGTTTGATTTATTCTTTTGTTGATTGTCTAGACATAAGAAACTGATGGGAGAAACGTGAATGATGCAGATTAAGCTTAATAGTGGCCCTGCAAACATCTCCTCCCTCTCTTTCCCCCCCCCCCCCAAGTCAACACATCACTGGAAAATCCCCAGATGACATTGCAGGACTTAGCCAGTAGAGAAGGGCCTTGGGGGTATAACCTTTAAATCATCCAATCAAGGATGATGATGAAGAAAGAATCATAGCTTACATTCTTTTCATACTCAGAGTCATTCAAGGTTTACAAAGCATTTCCCATGCATTATCTTCATTGGACCCTCATAACAAGCCTATGAAGTAGATGACATTATTATGCCCATGTTGCAGATGAGGAAGCTGAGGCAGGCTTAAGTAGTTTACCCAGGCTCATATACCTAGTAAATTTCTAGGGTCAGAATGGACTGACTATTCTTTCTGACTCCAAGTCCCAGTTTTCTATCCACTACCATGTTTCCTTCCCAGGATCTGTCTTCAGTGTCCCCTATGACAGCTTCAATCCTCCAGCTGGTATCTGCCCTGCTCAATCTCTTCCCAACAGAATGGACTAATCAGACTAGAGAAATTGAGGCAGTCTTGTGTAGTAGAAAAGATACAGGAATAAGAGTCAGCAGAATTGGGTTCCAGTCTTGGCTCCACTACTGTGAAACTCTCCCAGCTCCTAGCTATGTAACCCAAGGTAGTATCCTTCCAAATGGGACAGTCTTTCAACAGTATAACTAGGTTCTATACACAAGATCATTTCTGTCTTTGTATTACCAGAGCCAGGCACATAGTAGGAGCTTGATAAATGTTTGTTGACTGATTGAAATGGCATAGAAGAGAGTTCTGGACTCAGAGTCAGGAACCCCTGAATTCCAAGCCTGCCTCTGACATTTATTATATGACATTGGGCAATTCACTTAACCTCTCTTATCTTCTGGTCCCTCGTCAGAAAATTGGGATTAATAACAGCACCTACTTCACAGGGTTGAAATGATCAAATGAGGTAATGTCAAGGGTATTGCAGATATTAAAAAGCTATATAAATTCTAGCCAGTGTTATTGTCATTCTAGACTGTAAGGTAAACTAGGACAGGGATCAGATAGTACCCATTTTTTAATAGTCTTCTATGTGTTCCAGCACACAACAGATGTGAGCATTCAATGTTTATGAATGAATAGACAAACTCCTGGGTACTTCTGAATGAATACTTAATACTTTTAGGTAGTTAGAATTAGCATTAACCAAGACAGTCACTCCCTAGGGATCTGGGCCCCTGGATAGCACCAGTGAAGACTAGAAAGTGAGCAGTCCTGGCTTCTATTCCTGACTCCCACACTTAGTAGCTGTGTGACCACGGTCAGGTCCACTCAACCTCTCTGAAACATTTTCCTAATAAGATGAGGCTGATATTTCCACTGTCTATCCATCTCTCCTGACAGATGCACATGTCAGAGGAGTGCATTGAACACCTTTGCCCTGATGGCCCTCCTAGGCTGTAAATACTTTCCGTAAATAGTTTCCCCCTTCCCTTCTGCCTCTTGGAAGCTCTGATTTTTTTCAAGGGCCATCTTATCCATGGTCTTTCTCCCAGCTTTGAGTGCTCTCTGGCCCCAAAGCTAACTTGCATTCACTTTGTAAATATCCCACATAATCTTTATATGTATGCACATATATACGCATATGATGTATATGTTCTATATGCAGCAGTTATACAGTGTTTAGTATGTTCCTGGCACCGGGCAAGTGAAAACAACCTCACAATTCGATTGCACTGGTTAGTGTCCACAGAAGATTAACAGGTTAGAACATCTCTAAAACCCAGGGAAAAGTTTTCTTTGGAGGGCTAATGTGCAGAATAAAGTGTGGATGGATCCAGTCTGGAGGGTCTACCTATGCTGATGAGAACAAAATCACCCAAAGGATCGTCTGTACTTCATAACTTATAGGGTTGATGTGAAGGAAGCCTTCCATGTATTTACTTCAGTAAGTTGTTAGGTTAAGTCTCAACTCTGTGACCTTGGACAGATCCCTTTCTCTGGTCCTCAGTTTCCCCACATGTAAATGAGAGGTCTTAGCTAGACCATCTCTAAGATTTCTTCCAGCTCTAAATCCTTTGCTCTTTCCAAGGCTGTGAGGCCCTCTCACTTGAAGCCCAAGTGAGCTTACACATGTAAGCTATTATCACCTTGGGGCAGCTAGCTGGAGGGTGGGGGGGTGGAGAAGATCTCTAGTAGGTGACAGCATAGCACAACTTGATGATCAAGTAACAGTCACCACAGCTATGCGTTGGTGGAATTTCGCTTCCTTTGTAAAACCTCTGTTCAGGAACACGAGTCTACAGCCTTTGAGAAAGGAAGAAATCCGACTCTGCAGCCCATCCCCAACCCTGAGTTACAGGGCCCCCCCAGGAAACCCACACTCCAGAAGGGCTGGGCATCCTGGCCCCAAGTTTCCGGGTTCTTTAATTGCGTGCAGGGATCTGCCAATCAGAAAGCTGCCTACAAGGGGCCCCCGCAGGCCGGCCGGCATGCCTGGGCCTCTGTTCCCCACCCCACCCCCCCGCCTTAGGGGTTGGGGGTGGGGGTGGTCCACTAAGAGCTGCAGCCCCCAGCGCTTTTGTCAGTGGGGTATACTTTCTCCGCCCTGCCTGCAGCCAGAGGTCCCAACTCCAGGAGGTTGGTTCTCCCTCCCGAGGCTCTGTGAACAAATCCTGAACTCCAAGAATCCCAGGGCTCCGACTTGACGGAGAGATCCAGAGTTGGTCCAGTCTGACCCCTACGAGGCCCTGGGCCGGAGGAGGAAGGGGAAAAGGGTAGGGGCAGTGGCCCCCTGACCAGAGAGGAGGGGAGACGGTAGGGAGGGGCCTGGAGCCCCTCCCCCAAGAGAAGAAGCAGGCGGAGCCTGAGCTCGTGGTAACAATACTTTACTGAACAGAAGGTCAGAGTACAGTATTACATACTGGAATGTGGAGTAATAGCAAAAGGGGGGAGGGGGATGGATGGAGGTGGAGGTTTTTTCTTAAAAAAAAAAAACCCAACCCACCCACCACGTTGTTCCCAGTATAAACATAAATAGGGCAATTCGAACACTTCAAACAAAAAAAATAGCTTGAAATTCTGTAAGTGTCACATTTACACTTTGTACAAAGGGGGCGGGAGACTCGAGTTTGTGCAAACCGGACACACGATAGGGGTGGAAAGGGGGCGTAGAAAAAGGGACGGACGGACTAGACGGTAGCGGCCCAAGCAACTCACGGGGCTTGTAAACAGGGGGCAGGGAGCCCCCCAGCAGCGAGAGCCCGGGGACAGGGGGTCGGTCTTCAGCGCTCAGGCCTCCTGGGCTGGGAGCTTGTCTAGCCCTGGTGCACGCCACGGCCCTTCTCGGCTAAAGCCCCCAACCCTAAGTCCAGGCTCCCTAAGTTTGCCCCCCTCATCCCGTTTCTTTGCAAGGCCCAGTAGCACTGTCCGGAGTCCACTGCAGTCCGCCCGGAGGCCACTCTGGATCCGGCTAGAAGAGAGCTGAAGCGCTGGTGGTTGGAGCAGCTGGGCCCGGAGCTGTGCGCGCGCGCGGGCTGCTAGAAGAGTGGGGCCTCCAGTAAAGTGTGAGCTCTAAGGATTACTTCTTGCCCCGAGCCAGGCGCCCGGGGTCAGTCGAAGGGTCCTGGCCCCAGGAGGCCAGAGGATGGTCAAAAAAGAGGGGTCGACCGGGCCAGGCATGCGCCCTAAGTGGCAGTCCCCAGGGAAAAGCCGGAGTTCTGTCCGAGAGTCTGGGTCCCCGCCCCCGAGGGTTAGGGGGAAAAGAAGCAGCCGAGCATGCGCCCTGAGGGAGTAGCAGTCCCGAGCCGGGCTCTCAAACTCCGTCAGTCAATGAGTGGGTGACCCCGGGACCCCCGTCCCGGCCTCTGGGCCTCGGAGAAGCTTAGGCTCTCGGCTCCCCTCAGTACGCGGGCACCTGGTGCTGGGGCAGGAGCTGGCAGCCGCTATTGACGTGACTGAGCACCTTCTGCTTGAGCTGCGCCACCTGTTCACGGAGAAGGTTGGCCGTGGACGCCAGCTCCGTGTTCTGACTCTTGAGGCTCTTCACCTTCTCCTCGAGCCGCGAGATCCGCTCCAGCTTCCGCTTGCGGCACTTGGAGGCTGCGATGCGGTTCCGCAGCCGCTTGCGCTCCGCCTTGATGCGCTCCTGGGTGTCCATGTCGATGGGTGACAGCGGCGGGCTCTCGCCGAAGCTGGGCACATCGGGCACGATTTGCGGCTCGTCCTTGAGCGCCTGCAGCCGGGGGTGAGGCTGGGGAGGGCCGGGGCCGGGCCCGGGTCCCAGGCCGGCAGGGGGTGGCGGGTAAGGCACCGTCTCCGTGCTGTAGTTGACCGTGGTGCCGCCCAGCGCGCTCGCGGAACCCGTATAGCTGCTCAGGTTGGCGTAGACGGGAGGTTCGGGTTGCGCCAGGGACGCGGCGGCCGCGGGCCCCGCACTCAGCTCCACGCCCGCCCCGGCTGGCGTGGGCGCACAGCCGCCAGCTGCCCCCGTCGGCCCTCCGGCCCCGGCCGGCCCCGCACCGCCCCCGCCGCCGCTGGCGGCGCCGCTCAGCTGGTTCTGTTTGTGCAGGTCCTCCAGGGCCTTGACGAAGCCCTCGGCGAACTCCTGCTCCTCGCTGGCCGCCACCTTGGGGTACAGGAACTGGCTGCTGGTCGGGGTCGTGGTCACCAGCCCGTTGGACTGGATGATCAGGCGCTCCAGCTCCGGGGACGCCAGCTTCAGCAGGCCCAGGTCCGGAGACGTGAGTAGCCCCTCCGTGGCCGCCGAGGCTCCGGCCCCGCCGCCAGCTCCGCCGCCCGCTCCGCCGCTGCCGCCGCCGCCGTCCCCGCGCAGGTGGTGGGCGCCGTGGGGCGGCGGCGGCGGAGCGGCCTTCAGGGTGGCCACCACCTGATCGCTGAGGTTCAGTGTGAGGCCGTCCTTCTTCATCATGCTGCCGCCGCCGCCGCCGCCAGCGAAGGGAGACGCGGCTGGGGGGAAGAGGCGGCCGGAGGAGGCGAAGCCGCCGCCGCCGCCGCCGCCGCCGCCGCCGCCGCCGCCGCCGCCGCCGCCGCCGCTAGTGCTGGTGCTGCTGCCGCCGCTCAAGCTGCTTAACACATCATCATGGTAGAAGGGTGTTTCCATTCTCCACCTCCTCCCCCGCAGCGGCCCCGGGGAGGAGGGAGGGGGGAAGGGGCGGGCCGGGAGGGGAGGAGGAGAGGCCCCCGGGGGGAGGGACGGGGGCGGAGGAAGCAAGGAGGGAGGAGAGAGCGGGCGGGGAAGGGGGGCAGGCAGCTGCTTCCCCCCCCCGAGGGGGAGGGGGGCTGGGGGAGGAATCGCTCGAACAGCTCCCCCACCTCGGGACACGCTCCCTCGGAGCGATTGCGCTCTAGTCGAGGCAACCCCTCCCCGAAATTGGACTGGCTGCTCAGTAGGGGTAGCTTCGGACGACCCTCCCCACGGTACGCGCGCGTGCGCGCGCGTGGACCTTATCTTTATCCCTGTCTCCGCCTACGCCTACCCCCCCACCTTCTCGGGTGCCTGGGTTCGGGAGGCCGTTGCCCGCGCAGCCCCCAGCTCCAGCATCTTATATCCTCGGCCAGCCACGATGAGCTCACTTCGCCCGCTCCCCATTGGATGCAGATGACGTCTCCCCCAGGCCCCCCTCATTTACATAGGGGCAGGGCAGCTGGCCACCCCCACCCCGCCTCGCGGCCTCCCTATCCAACCTCTCCGACCCCCCCTCCCAATTCTCCCCCAAGCTCCGGTTGTCCCGGAGACGCTCTGTAAACTGCACAACAGCGCGCGGCCTTGTGGGTTGATGTCATGGGGGCGGGGCCCCCCGGGGAGGGAGGGAGGAAAAGAAGGGGGTACGGTCACGTGGTATTTTCTGGAGCGGAGCTGGCCTCGGCCCCAGAGCACGTCAGGCCCTATTTATAGGCACAAAGGGAGTTGCTCGGAGCTGGACCCCAGAGCCCCTCCTTGGGCTGACTCTAGGACCGCCCCCCACCACCACCCACAGAACGTCACCCTTGGGGCACCCCACCCGCAGTGGCGTGATGTCCCCTGGCAGCTCCCAAGTCTATCCTGGGCCAGCCACGTCTGGGCTCTCTTCCCCCCCCCCCCCCACGCACACATAATATACACACCTTCCTGGGCTCCCATCCAGCCTTCCCCGAGGCTGAGCCCCTTGGCCACAGCACCCGGAGCATTACACCCGCTCCCCATCACCTCTGGGGCAGGAGACTGTGGGGTGGTACCAACGGGGCCTCTATCCCTCATGCTTTAGCTTAGAGGTTCTTAACCTGGAGTCCAGACCCTAAAAGGGTCCTTGAACTTCGAAAGAATTAGATTTTTATTTTCATTAATCTCTGACTGAAATTTAGCATTTTCTTCCATTATTCAGAGAAGGAGTCTACAGAACAGACGAACTATCAAAGGGGCTTATCCCTGGCCTGTCTGGCCAGGCACCCCTTTCACAAGCTCCTTTTGGCGGGGAGGGGAGAACATCCTCAGAGTCCAGAGACAGGAGCTATTAGGACTGTCCCTAAACTCCCTGGGCTGACAGCTTGAAAGCAGTCAACTTCGTGGCAGCTGGCTATTATTATGCTGTTCTTATCATCATTATTGTGGTTGCTGCCAGTGGGAGGCTAGAGGAGCCACCCCAAGCCCGGAGGGGAAAAGGAGGGCGGTGGTTGGGGTACTGGGACAGTGTCTTTAACCTTTGTCCCAGGGGGCCTCCTCCCCTTAGCTTATACTAGACTGGGGAACTGAAACCATAGAAACCAGCCTTGTGGGAGGTTCAGAGAAAGCCATGCTCAGTGGGAGCTAAGAGGGGCCCTCAGGCCAGCCAGGTGGAGCCCAGGACCTGGCATGGAAAGCAGACACTGCCCAGCCCCCCACTACCACAGGACCGAAGAGCTGGTTGCTCTGGGTAAGTCAGGTCTCCCTGTTAGGGGCCCTAGGGCAGAGAGGTTGACTGATATCAATAAGAGGTGGGGCTGGAAGAAGCAGAGATGTCTCCATAGAGGGGCTGCTGGCTGCCTTGCCTGGCTCCATAGGGCCTCAGCCCCCACTCCACCCCCTGTCTTGGCCCCAGCCCCAGCCCTGAGGGCCAAGCCCATCTGGATCCTGGCAGCTGGCACCAGGCTGGGACACTGTGAACTCAAGGGGGTGGGGAACTGGTGTCCTTCTCTCCCCCCACTGCATGGGGCTTCAGTCTGCCAGGCCTCCCCACCCTCTGGTGGTGAAGGAGAAAGGTCTGGAAATTTCCCTGCTCTGGGAGTGGAGAGGGAGGCTTCCAGGGGGAAGTGGAGGTGGGGAGCCCTTTGGACTCTAAAGTGTTAACTTAAAGAGCAGAAATAAAATACTCTTGGGGAACTTGAAAAGCTCTTTCCTCTACAGTTTCAAAAGCACCACTCTAAACACACACTCCCACATCTACACTGTCACCCACACACTCAGACCGAATCAAATCCACACATATAGGCACGCCCATATGCAGGTTTATGAGTGGAGGAGGAGGAGGAGGAGCAGAGGGGCTTATGTAGGAGGGAACCCCATAGATGGGCAAAGATAGACAAGATAGGAACCCCTGGGCAGCAGAAGAAGTAATTTGGGGTGGTAGTCAGAGCAGTGAGTTTGAAGCCAGGAGACCTGGGTTTTAATCCTAGCTCAGGCACTCAGCCAGCCCTATAACCCTGGGCAAGTTATTCACCTTTCTGGGTCTCAGTTTCCAGATCTGTAAAGTGAGAAGGGCAGACAGGTTGATCCCTTCCAGCACTAAATCCTATGGCCCTATAAATGCGGCTGGGGTAGGGGGGCAGAAATAGATGGTCCAGGGGAGTGGGAGCTGAGGACAGAAGAGAGCAGGATGGGATGGAGAGGTCGGGATTTGACCTTTGGAGAGTAAGAGATTCTAGAGGTAAGGGTGGGGTGGGGGAAGTCTAGAAGCCTGGGCATCTGCAGTTCTGAGATTCAGGGTCCAGGAGGTCGGGGTGGTGCAAGGAATGACTGAGAAGGGACTTGTAGAGGTGAGGGCTGGGAGTGAAGAGTCTGCCAGATGGTGGGGCTGGGGTCTGACTGCTATTCTCCTTTCCCTCACGCCCCCTCAGCTCCACCTTCCCTTTCTGAGGGACCATTAGGAGGCCTCTGAGGACCTCAGTCCTGAGGGAGAATCTTGAAGCTTCCAGGTTAATTTCAGCAAAAAAAGAATTAAATATGACGATAGACATTGCCGAGGTTGGGGGTTCAGAAAACCTGGGTTTGCCTCCCATCTCAAATACTAACCATCAATGTGACCTTGGCTCAACTCTTTCCCCACTCTTGGCCTCAATTTTCACCTGTATGAAATGAGAGGTCTCAGGTCCCTCCCAGCTCTAAATCTGCCGATCACCAGTACTTGTAAGGCTTACAGCTCCAAAGTCCCAAAGGGCCAGCCTGAAGCCCTCAGAGCTAGACCAGGCAGTGGAGTCCAAACCCCACCCTTTCCCCTTCCTCTTCCTTCACCCACCCCTTCTCCCCTGCCAACTGGGGCCCAAATGATCAGACCAGACAGGGAGGGGTTAAGGCTTCACAATTAGAGGCTCAATTTAGAAATGAGGTTTAACTAGTTTGGGAATACATCTCAGTAGGGTGGGTGGTTTCCCCCCTCTTGACTGGTAGAAGCAGAGGGCCTCTGTGGGTGTTTTGGGTATGGTTAGGTATTGGCCCTGGCAGTGTTTGTGGTTGGATGCCTGTCTCTGTGAGTTTTTCTATCTATCTGAGTGCATCTCTGTGGATAACTATCATCTCTGGTTATGTCCATACGTTTTTGTGTAAAATTGTACATGTGAGTGTGTCTGTATATGCATGGCATGTCTCACAGTTTTAGAGTTAGAAGGGACCTTAGAAGTCATAGAGCCCAGTCCCCCCAATTTTACAGATGAGGAAACTGAGGCCCAGAGGTCAGGTGACTTAACCTAAAATCACGAAGGTAGAAAGTGATAGGGGCTTGCAGCTTGGAGTATTAGAAAGACTGTAGGAACTGGAATCAGAAAAGACCTGAGATCAAATCCTACGTCCTGCCTACATTTAACTTGCTGTGTGACTGTTGGTAAATCACATGCTCTCTGGTCCAGTCTCCTCATCTGTAAAATAAGCAATGTGTTGTTTTTTTCAGCCATGTCTGACTCTTTGTGACCCCATTTGGGGTTTTCTTGGTAAAGAAACTGAAGTGGTTTGCCATTTCCTTCTCCAGCTCATTTTACAGATTCGGAAACTAAGGCAAACAAGGTTAAGTGACTTGCCCAGGGTCACAGAGCTAATAAGTATCTGAAATCAGATTTGAACTCAGGTCCTCCTGACTGTAGGCTCTAGCCACTATGCCACTGACCTGGACAAAACAGCACTAGTGATAGCTAGAATACCCACCCACTCAACAGGGTCATTGTGTGAATCAAATGAGATAATGCAGAAAATGTTTTGTAAGTCTTAAAAGTGGTACCGTGGAAAGCATATGAAAACTGGAGTCAGAACTGGCTCTAATCCTGTGTGACCTAAGCAAGGCACTCCTCCTCAGTCTCTTCATCTGTAAAATGGGAAGGATTGGACTTTCAGTTCCAAGATTCTGATTTCGTATCCTCCACAAATGTCAGCCATTATTTTCATCATGGTTCTTATTGCCCATGTCATTGCCTCAGTTTATGGGTGGATGTGAGGTAGATGTCTGGTAGTGTGGGTGGCTTGTGTGTGTGTTTGATGATGTGTGTCTGGCTGGGGCTCTGTCTGTGTGTCTTTTCCCTACAGGAGAGGGACACATGAAGGGCCTGAGGAGAAGGATCATCATCAGCTCAGAGTTCATAAGAATTTCACCAGCCATGAAGCCAGGGAATCCTACAAGCTGGTTCCTGCCCAGACCAGTGATGTTTATGTTCTGAACTAACCTGCAGATCAACTCTTCCCCTGAGCTGTTGGCCCCAGGCCCAGAGCAGCCCAGAGAGTTCTGGGCCCAGAGCCAGAGCAAGGTTCCTTGTAGAGATACCCAGCCCCCAGTCTCCAGCCTTTCCCCTTCTTGCTCCTTTGCTTGTCCCCACACACAAGGGATGGAGAGTCAGAGACTGTAGGCTAGAAGGAGCCTTGTGCATTGTTCCCCTTCATGACCTTCATGCCCAGACAAATGGACCTTCTTCATGTTCTCCATCTCCCCCTGTGTACCATTGGAAGACTTCCAACTGTTTGGGACATATTTCTGTCTCTTTCTATAGTTTCCTTTATCATTCAAAAGCCATCTTATGCATGAAACCTTTTCTGATCCCCCCAGCAACTAGTGCTCCCCCCTAAAAAATTATCTTGCATTTATTTTGCATATGCAAATATAATGACAGGACTGGCCACTGAGTTCAAATGCAAAAGGATTTATACTCTCTTCCTTAGATCTTTTGCTGAGACCCGCCAGGGATAGGAGGGTTCAGCCACAAGTTGTGTGGTGTATGGTTATACAGGTGGTAGGTTAAGTTATATATGACCTTGCAAGCTCCAAAAGGTAGGAAGAACCATCGGAGGTTCCCTCAACCACCAGAAGCAGTAGCAGAAACTGCCCAGGACCAATACCTGAGTCCAAGAAGGGGCCAAGCCCTGACCCAGCCTGCTTGACCCTACCCAGCACTTGATTTACCTATCAGCTGAAATGCCACATTCTGAAAGGAATTAGCCCAGCTGAGCAAGGGAGTAGCCTTCCCCATCACTGATGCCTCACCTTGAATTGAACTTGCTGGGGACTCTGCCAAGGGAGAAAAGGCTTCCCAGCACCTCTATCTCTTCAGCAGGAGAACTAGGCTCCCCCAGTATCCAGCTCTCTAAGGGACAATTCATTTTGGGACTCTAGGCTAAAGGAGCCTCCCCAGCAGGGAGACAACGTGGGTGGGAAATTTTTTAAAAGTCCCCAGAATACAAATGTGAATCAGGTATAGAACAGGCAGTTTTATTCCCTTATGTAGGAAAGGGAGCAAAAATGTATATGGAATGATTATGGTCCATTGAGAAGTTACTATTCAAGCCTCTTTGGGACATTTGCAATGGAACTTCTCACTCTCTGTGTTAGACGTCATCTCTAACTCTCTCAGCATTGAACTGTCTCTTTCCAGTGACCTTCCTCTATCTTTGTCATTGGGAGGCTTGCCTTCTTGGCAGGTCCGCCATTGCTTCTCCTGTCATCGCCAATGTTGTCAATACGACTGATTCAATAATTGTTTGTACCTGGCTATTCCTCAAGGAGGGAGTGGGAGGTAGGGAGGGCACCAGCTGCCATTGACAATCTCACAAGACCCCATACCAAAAAAGACAAACAAAAGGCAACACTGTCCCAGACACAGGCTTGCCTGTGACCCCAGGAGCTCACGTTCTGTTGCTGGGGGAGGCAGGGAGGAGAGAAGGAAAAGAGCATCTCTTCCCCAGGCTCCAATGACATCCCTACACTCCCCCTCACTGAACATCCAGAGGATGTACTTATACCTGAAAGTCATGAAGAAAGAAGAGCCTTCAGGGAAGGTTTTAGTATTTCCATGGAGTACGAGCTTAGCCAATTAATTCATATCGTGCCTTCTCTGTGCCAGACCCTAACTAAGCACTTTTTTTTTTTACAAATATCATCTCATTAGATCTGCACAACAACCTTGGGAGGTAGATATTGTCACCCCCATGTCACAGGTGAGAAAAATGAGCCAAACAGAAGCTAAATTGCTTGCTTAGGCCATATACACCAAATAAGTGTCTGAGACTGAATTTGAACTCAGGTCTTCCTAATTCCAGACCCAGTGTTCTATCCACTGTGCCACCTACTTGTCTGAGTCATTATTCCCAGGTCATCAAGGTATCTGCACCTTCTCTGAAGGGAGGGGTTGGAGAGGAGGGCCCTTCTATCATGCATCCCCAAGGAGTACTACATGTAAAATGGAGGAGATAAAAATCAATGCTTGTTAAGGTCCTGCTATGTGACAGGCACTCTGCTAAGTTTTAGAGGAACAAAGACAAAAACGAAACCATGCCTGCCCTCAAGGAGCTTATATTCTGTAAGAGGAGAAGGCATGTGCAAAATCTATTAATATAGTACAAAATATATGGAAAATAAACACAAGGGGGGGTATTCTCAGCTTCATAGTTGTCATGGTGAAAGCCCTGAGTCTTATAGATAACTGTGTCATTAATATTTTCTCATCCAACCCACCCTTAATTTACAGATGGCAAAACAAGCCCCAAGAGGGACTTGCCCAAATGTCCCACATCAGGTGGGAGAGATGGAAAAAGAAGCTTTGCTCCCAGAGCTCTTTGTGTCTTTCCCTTGTATGCCTGATTCTCTACACTGAGCCAAGATACATTCTTTCCCTCAGGGAAAACAAAAAACTAGTCCTTTGAAGAACCAGGAAACTCCACCTCACCCCTCACCTCCAAACTCTAAGATCTGGCCTTCCAGACCAGACATTCTAGCTAGTATGTTCTCAGACCACCTGTCATCCATCCCTGGTGTCCTAGGTCTTGAGGTTTTCCGGTTCTGATATTATAAGATCAATGTTGTAGAGTCCATCATATCTCTGATATTCTGTTCTATACTCTCCAATCTCTTGCAGCTCTGACATATATTTTATGTCCCTTTGACCTGTCCACCTCTGATCTTCTCTGGCCTACATTCTCAGGGCCCTTGGAATTTGACATTCAATGTACTAGGTTCCATGCTTTTTAATTCAGTTTTTGTCTTAGTACAATTTTTGGCTTTCTATCCCCCAGCACCTGTCACAAAATAGACCCTTAACAAATATTTGTCTAATGATTAATTGATTTCCAGCCCTTAGAATCTATGCTTTGTGTTCTGTGTACTCAGAGCTCTCTCACTTCTGACCTGCCATGCCCTGAGATCCCCCTCACCTCTTCCATTCTGGTCTGAGGGTCCTCCCAGCTCTGACATCCTGTGTCCTAAAGCCCCCCCAGCTCTGACATCCTGTGTCCTAAAGGCCCTCCCAGCTCTGACATCCTGTGTCTTAGGGCCCTCCCAGCTCTGACATCTTGTGTTCTAAGGGCCCTCCCAGCTCTGACACTTAAGGCATTCTATTTCCCTCTGGGTCCGGGTAATTGCTGACCTGGGCAGAGTTTTTGCCCAGAGCATTCCTCAGGTTTGGTGGGAATGTCTTTCTTGCTTCCACTGATCCAGTCAGAATACCTGTTGCAAAGTATAAGGAGGGCAGAAGGGAGCTACGTGCATATTAAGGGGACGTTCACCCTTGAGAAAGGAAGGCTAGGAGCCCCCACACCTCCTCCAGACCTGTCCATGGAGCAGCCACCTCGGTGAAATTAACCTTCTCATTCAGTCCCGGTAACTGTGCAACCTGATCCTAGGCTCAGCTCAGGCCATCTGCTTCCCCCTCTTCTCAGTGGGGAGGCAGGAATGCCTCATCAGCCCATGTCCTGCTCTGTCCCTACAAGGCCAGATCCTGGAGGCAGGATATGCAGGGTCTCTCAATGGGGTCAAGCGTTCCTGACTAACCCCCCCCAAACATTTGAGGGCCCCATCTTTCCTCTTCCTAAGGTTGTTCTCTGGGGGGGGGGGAGAGTAGAGAGAAAGGAGGAGGGGGAGGTGGGGAGGTAGGGAGGGCTACTGTGACTGATGATTCTAGTATAAATAGTGGCTTCCTCTCAATGAGTCGGGAGAGGCTGGAAGAAGGGAGGGAATTTGGAGTTCAAAAATAATATGAAAATAATAAATGAAATGCCAAAAGAATAATAATAACAGCTCCCATTTCTATAGCACTATAACATTTACAGAGCCTTCCCCACAAAAACTTTCTGAAGTCAGCAGTATAGGGGTTGTCACCCCCATTTTACAGATGAGGAAACTGAGGCTCAGAGAGGAAGACGTTACAGCAGAGACAAGACTGCTGTCCGGGCCTTCGGACCATAAGACAAGAGCTTGAATACACCAAGGCTTCCCAGAGGACTTGTTACAAACCCTTCTAACACACATGTTATTGTGTGTTGTAATATTATATATTTCAGTCATCTGTGTTCATGTCTTTCCCCCAAGTAGACTGTTAGCTCCATAAAAGTAGGGATGTATCTAAATATCTCTCTCTGGTACCTGATCTGCATCAGGTAGGCACTTGATAAGTATTTATTAAGTTATTAAATATTATGAATAAGTACATATTGAATATGAGTTGAACTCAGGTCTTCTGACGTCTGATAATAATAATACTAAAAGCTAGCATTTATACAGTGCTCTATGGTTTGCTAAGTACTTTACAAATACTACTTTCACAGAAATCCTGGGAGGTAGGTGCTATTATTATCCCCATTTTACAGATGAGGGAACTGAGGCACAGAGAGGTTAAGTGACTTGCCCAGGGTCACATACCTAGAAAGTGTATGAGGTCAGATTTGAACTCAGATCTTCCTAATTCCAAATCCAGCTCTCTATCCATTGTGGTGCCTAGCTGCCAGAATTCTGACTCAAAATACTGCTCTATCACATCTTTCTGCCTGCTTATAATCACAATAATAATCATAATTATGCCTTCTGTTTCTTAACTGCCTCTTTTTCACTCTAAGTTTCCCTCATGACATGGCAGGATGATCAGTTAATGGAACACCACATTTTCCAAAGAATCACTACTTAGAGAAACCCAAAAGGGAATGGGAAGATTCCTTGCAGGCAGGAGAAAGTGTAAGTCCCTTAAATCTGCTCCCAACAGTGACTGACATGCACTGAGGATGGGTACCTCAACTTAGACTGACTCACTGATCCTACTCCTGAATTCATATTCCAAAGCAACCAATGACAAAGGGAAAAGCCCTATAGCTACAAAAATATTTTATTATTGTACTTTTTGTAATAGAAAAGAACAGGAAACAAAGAGAGGACCCTTTGATGCGAGGATGGCCAAACAAATAGAGACATGAGAAAATAATGGGGTACTGTCATCTATAAGAAATGGTGGTGAGGAATTCAGAGAAACTTTAGAGGATTAATCTGAACTGATACAAAGGATATTAAGCAAAAACCAGGCAATTAGGTTATGTAATGACCACAATCATGCAAGGAAAGCAGCATTGGAAGACAGCAGACTTTGAATCATTAGGGTGACCAGTTGGCACTCCCTGTGGTCCCTGAAGGTGTCCCTGAAGAATAATACCTGAAGGTGAAGAAGATCTCTGTTTTCTTAGTAGATAGATGGCATACCATGGCTATGAAATGAAGTCCATGTTGTTCAACACAGCCAAAATGTGCTGGCTTGCTTTACTTAGCTATACTTATCTGATACAAAGGAAGGTTCTTTCAGGATGGAAGGGATGGCAAGGAGGAGTCATTGGGAAGTGACAGTGACATGAAATGTGCCTTTTCTTTTTAAACAAGGTAAAGAGAGGGCAATATGATACGGACAAAAAGCACTGCATTTGGAGCCTCCCAAAATGGAGTTTAAATCTCAGCTCAAGCTACTTGCTTAGCAGGTAGGTGGAACATTTGATAGAGTGTTGGATTTGGAGTCAGGAAGTCCTGAGTTAAAATCTAGCCTCAAACACTTACTAGCTGTGTGATCCTGGATAAGGAACTTAATCTCTGCCTGCCTCAGTTTCCTCATCTGTAAAATGGGGATAATAGCACCTACCTCTAAGGGTTGTTGTGATGATCAAATGAGATAACATTTGTAAAGGGCTTAGCACAGTGCCTGGCACATAGTAGGCACCATATAAATGCTAGCCATTACTACTAATATTGTCACTACTACCACAATAGTTCTTCACTGGATAACTATTTCTGACTTCTGGTGATTGTAAGGGCACAAAGCATAGTGCCAGCAGGAATGAGGTCTTGGTAAGAAGATGATGATCTTTGGGATACTGCTGGTGTTTTACACATGATTACTTCCAAGAGTTTCAGCAGAAAAAGTCAGATTTGGATAGTGGATCAACTGGTTTAAAAAATAATGCCTAAAACAGGATTAGGGATTTCTGAGCCATCATTAAAAATATAAGAAGAAGAAGAACCTGGCTAGGTATGGGGTTTTTTACTATACTAGATCTAGTAACAACATATTTGTCCAGAGTTTTACAAATATAATCGAAAAGGTTTTAAACTAAAAAAGAAAGGAGAATATAGGTATAGCCTACGTGTCCCACCATATATGTGTGTGTGTGTGTGTGTGTGTACATACACAAAGAAACTGAAGCAAACAGGGTCAAATGACTTGCCCAGGGCCACACAGCTAGTAAGAGTTTGAGGCCAGATTTGAACTCAAGAAAGATGAGTCTTTTTCAGGCTAAACACTTTATACTGTGCCACTTGGATGGATAGATGAAAAGATAGATGAATATAGCTATAGTTATAGATGTGTGTGTATATATGTATATATATATACTATATATGGATTACACTAGCTGTGTTTGTATGTATGTATATACATACATGTTTATATGTATATATCTGTGTGTATAAATACATATATCACACTAGTTTTCATATATCATAACTATAACACAGGAAGAAGAATGGCAGTATAACTACGTGGAAATTCAGAGAATTCAAAAATCAGGAAAGGAAACTATGACAAAACCTTGACTTCAGTCATCTCTATAAATGCACAAAATGTGAAGTTGACTTGATTGGGACCATTGAGACTTGGTGGGATGAGATCCAGAAATGTGAATGGTAGTGGAAGGTGGAAGAGTATCATATATTAGGAAGATAAACTTTACAGAAAATCCAGGAACTGGGTAGCATGGTAGAGAAGATTTGGGTGAAGATAACTAGAGAAAGAAAGAGAAGCAACACTGTTGTCAGAATATATCACAGACCACAAGACAGAAGGAGGAAATAGATGAGGAGGACAATAATGAAATGAGCCCTGGATTTGGAGTTAGAGGATCTGGGTTCAAATCCAGCTGCAGCCCTCACTAACTGCAACCTTGGGCCAATCTTCAACTCTAAAATGAGAAACTTGGAGGGTCCTCCTAGGTTAAGGTCTAGGAACTTATATGGATCACCAACCTAGTAAAGAATGATGGGGGTCTTGAATTATGTAGATACCTGCTAGAGGTAGGTAGGTAGCACAGTAATTAGAGCAGTAACTACTGCTTAGGACTCAGGAAGACTGAATACAAATTCTACCTCACACACTTACTACTGTGTGACCCTGGGCAAGTCACTTACCCTCTATCTGTCTTAGTTTCCTTATCTGTAAAATGGAGATAATAGTAGCACCTACCTCGAAGGGTTATTGTGAGGATAAAATGAGATAATCTTTGTAAGGTGCTTTGTAAACCTTAAAATGCTATCTAAGGGCCAGTTATTATTATTATTATTATAAACATACAGGTCACACAAAGCTGGAAGAGATAACTTAGAGATAGTATGTCAGACTAAAGATTCAAAAATATATTGGTGTAGGGGGAGGGGGGAGATGGGGAGAAAATTTGGAACTCAAAATCTTGTGAAAATAAAACTAACAATTAATTAATTCATTAATTTTTAGAAAAGGAAAATGTAGGCAGCTAGGTGGTGCAGTGAATAGAGCACCGGCCCTGGAGTCAGAAGGACCTGAATTCAAATCCGGCCTCAGACAATTGACACACCCTACTAACTGTGTGACCTTGGGCAAGTCACTTAATGCCAATTGCCTTGCCTTCTCCCCTTCAAAAAAAATTTTTTTTAAAGAAAAAAAGAAAACATAATTGGGAAATGTTTAACAAAATAAACTGAAGTACAATACCAAAAAAAATTCATTGATGGACTTGAGAACTGGTAGATATTAATAGAGATAAATGCAAAATCTTTGAAGTTTTTTTTAAAATCAATTCATAAGCATACGCTAAGGAAGGCCTAATATTGGAACCAGGTCCCAAAAGTCATCAAACTGTATACCCTTTGACCCGTTGATAGCACTCCTAAGTCTATACCCCAAAGAGATCAAATGAAGAAGAAAAAGATTCATGTGGAAAAGCATTTCTAGCAGCTTTTTGCATAGTAGCCAAAAAAAAAACCCTGGAAACTACGGGGGTACCTACCTATAGGGGAATGACTAAACAAACCATGGTATATAAATATAATGGAATATAATTACTCCATAAGAAATGACAAAATGTTTTGGACCAGAGGAAGCTAGAGGAGGACATCTATAAATGGATGCAGGGGGAAGGAAGAGCTAGGAGAATGATCTGTACAAAGACAACAACATTATGGGGAAAAATAACTTTGGAGGATTTGAGAACTCTGATCAATGAAGTGATAAGCCAGGAGGCCAGAGAGCTAAAGGTAAGATATCCCACCTACCTCCTCCAGAGAGGAGGGATCTAAAGGCAGAATGAAGCATACATTTTTGGATATGGTCAATATGCACTTTTGTTTTGAGAGTTTTCTTATTGTTCACATGGTTGGGGGGCAATGGAAGGGAGAAATAATAAATGTTGCAAGTATAAAAAAATGTAAAAAAGATAAGAGAGGCACGATTAGATAGTCATTCATCTGAAAAAGATCTGGGGGTCTAAGTGGACTGCATGTATAGGCAATAGGAGACAATATCAGAAAAACTAATATGGGTTGTGTGGATTTGGGACCCACTCCTGTATTTTTGCTGCTGGGGAGGCTGAGGACTGTAGATCTCTTGAGTATGAGAGTTCTGAGTTACAGGGGTCAAAAGTCTAACCTGGAAGCCCAGCCCTAACAAGGTAAGCACTTAAGATCAAAGGAGAGGCAAACCATCCCAGGTTAGAAAAATCAAGCCTGTTAAACCTTAGATGCTGATCAGTATTGGGATCAAGCATTAGTGCCTACTACACTTTCAATATGGGTGACATACTCATCCAATCTCAAAGCCCTCCCCTTCCCCCCCCAAATGTGATCTTAGAATGGATTAAGAAAGGCAGTCCTAGGCCTAGAAAGGTGGTAGAACTGCTATATTTGGTCTTAGACCACATCTGGAGAATTGTGTTCATTTCTAGGCTTCACATCTTAAGAAGGTGTTGATATTCTGGAGAGAATCCAGCGGATGGTACCAGGATGGTAAAGGGACCTGAAATCAAGTTTCCAGAAGAGAAACCTTGTGGGGTTCGGAGAAGGAATAATGACCATTTTCAAGTATAGGATGGACTGTGGTATGGAAGAGAGACTCCTAGATGTTAGAGGGCAGAACTAAGAACCTTGGGCAGTGATCAAGGTGGCAGATTGATATTGGATGAAAGAGAGGCCATTCTAACCATGAGCATGATCCCAAAGTGGAATGACCTGCCCCAGGAAGTAGAAAGTTCCCTCTTTAAGCAAAGAATCATAAGATCCTCGAGTGAAGGCTAGCCATCTAGTCCAACCCCACCCCCCCCATTTTACAGATGAGGAAACTGAGATCCAAGCAATAGAAGTGACCGGCAGTGTCACATGGGGAACAAGGATCAGAAGCATGACTTGAACACAGGGCTCCCCACTCTTTTCACTGTGACACACAGATCCCTTCAGCTCTGAGATTCGTTGATTCTGACATCTGTGTCACCATGGACAAGTCATGTAGGTCATTTGACCTCAGCCTTGTCATTCTTAAAATGAAGGAGTTGGATTAGACCTGAGGTTCTTATAACCTAGGGTCCCAGGACTTAAAAATTATATATATATATATATATATATACATATATATAATATGTATATATATATACGTATATATATATTCTGATAACTTCATTTCAAATCTAATTGGTTTCCTTTGTAATATTCTGTGTTTTACTTTGTGCATTTAAAAACACAATTCTGAGAATGGGCCTATAGACTTCTCCAAGCTGATAGCCCAAAGAAGGTAAAGAAAACCTGGGCTAGGACCCTTCCACCTCTACCTTCTGTGATCCTTTGAAAAGGAAACTGGTTATGTAGCCGGGGTCAGGGGGCAGCCTCAGTGCTGCCCTATTGTCCAGGAAATAGGAAAAGAGAGAGAGGAAAGTCTCCAGTGCACTGGGCAGCTCTGCTATGGAGACTTACCAAAAGAAAAGGAGGAGATGTGGGCAATAACATGAGAAGGCCCTGGGGGAAATGTATGTGTGTAGGGCACAACCAGGGCCTACCAGGTGCCAGGTGCTGTGTTAGGCTAATAAATGAAGCATTTTATAAGTACTTGCTACACTCCAGGCACTGTGCTAAAAGCTGGAGATGGAAATAGAAATAAAAAAAAGACAGACCCTGCCCTCAGGGAGCTTACATTCTACTTAATTACAACACAGAAAAGGAGGTGAAAAGGCCAGTAAGTCAGAGGTGGAAACCTTCCTCCTCTGGGGAGTTGGGGGCTGAGCCAGGTTAGCTGAAGCATGGTTGGCCTGAGGACTTCCTCAGATGAAGGCAAGGACCTGACCAATAAGAAGAGGAGGAGGAGAAGGCTGATGGGCTAGAGGAGTTTCCATTATGAGAAGGCCACTGGGACAAAGGTAGAAAAGTAGTTTGGGGAGTTAGGAGCTGAGCTCTGGTCAGAAGTGTTAAAGAACTGGGGATACAAAGAAAAATGCAAACTAGTTCCAGCCCTCAAGGAAATGCCGTTCTAATGTGAAAACGCCCTCACTGAGGAGACCCGTGGACTGTCTGCCAAGATCACCCATCGCATCCCCGGCCATCTCCAGTCATCCTGACTTTTGTCCTGCCACTGGACTCCAGTGACTCTGGAACAGAGAGTGAGGCTGATGACTGGCCAGTTCTGCCTCATTTAAGTCCAATTCACTGGAAAGTCAAGACGTCACCTCATGATGTCATCAGTTCTCTTCAGAAATGAAAGCCTAAGGACAACACCTCTATAGTAGTCTACAATTTACCAAGTACTTTCTTGACTATTTCCTCCCACCCTGGATTGTCCATCCACCATGCTGGCCCCCTTCTCTTGTTGATGAATTCCTTCGAAATTTTCCATTTCGGGCCCTGGCCCAGGCTGGCCATGCTTCATTCCCCTCTTGGCTGTGCTTCTGACTCTCTTCATTACCAAATTCCCTGTGGGCACTCTATGCACTCCCTTCCCACCCCAGTCAGCTTCTTTGTACATGCTGTGTTCCCCCATTCGTTTCTTGAGGACACAGACTATCTTTCTGCCTATATTAACATCCCCAGCACTTACCACCATGCGTAATAAATGCTTGTGGCTTGCTTGCCTGCTTTCCTGCCCTTCCGTGTGCGGAAGGCACAACAGGGATTAATATTATCCCCAGGAGAATCCCAAGTCCCACAGAAAAGAAGGGATTTGTTCATAGTCATACAACTAGGAAAAGGTCTAGCTGGAACTAGAACCTAGTTCTCCCTGTTTATTCTCAGCCCATTGTGTTTTCTACTGTTGTAGTGAATTAGGTCAAACCCTTATGAGTTTCAAGGGCTGAAGAAAGCCTCTTCTCTGGTTTATGACAGGCAGTTGGATGGATGGCCTATAGAGCTCATCCATCAGTGTGTAATTCTTGGACCAGCACTCTAAGAGGACCCATGCCAGGACTCAAACAATAGGAAAGTGGAATGGATTGCTTTCAAATTTCAAAGACCTCTTAATGACCTTAAGTTTCTCTCTAAAACATAAGCCTATCGATTAATACCACTATTATGCTGGTAGTGGTGTTGTATAAGCATGAGACATGGGGTGCCAGTCTTCAAAGATGTAGAAAGAGTAACACCCAGGAGGCAATGTAAAGGCACAAGGAGGGTGTAAATAGGCTACAACACATTACAAAGAGGGAATAATAAAGGAAGAGTGGTGTGAAGAATTACATCAAAGACATGTATGATGGATAAAAAAAGAAATGGGTTGCTCATATATCAGAGCAAAAGAGAATCATTGGACAACCTGTGGATTTGATTAATATCTTCTCCATTGCAAGAGAAATTGAGAGAGGATCTAGTTCATGTGCAATGAACTAGACTTATGGGTTGAAAGAGGTTGTCATAGGATGGGCAGGTTTAGATGGATCTGAAGCTGCATTGTTGGAAGAAATAACCACTTGGATGAGATCAGAGACCCTCAATGAAACATTTAAGCAGGAGCTACTGGAGCTGAGAAAAGCTAGAAAGGCTAAGGCCTGAGCTCTGGGCAGTGAAAGAAGGAGCTTAGCTGGAGTCATGGGGAGTATATGAGTGAGCTGTGTGGGATGGGCTGACTGGGAGTGCTATGACCTGGCCTTGGACACATTCTTAAGAATCAGGTTACTCAAGAAAGGTCAGTTTTTCCTAGGCTGCCTCCCTCCAGACTTTCTTCCCCAACCAGGGGCGCTCCTTGAAGACCAGACTTCCTATCACTTCCCCTGGATACCCACTCCCATCTGGCCAGCAGGTGAGCCTTGAGACCCCTCTGTAAGCTCCCTGGGGGATGAAGAAGTGGAAGAATCCTTACCCCCTGTCCTCAGGGAGCTTACACTCCAGATATGGAGATGAGACAAAAATGAGTGATGAAACCTGGGTTTGTCATAAATTCAGAGAATTTAAAAATTGGAAGGTACCTAAAGGGTCCTAATCAAGGAATCTCTGTTTCAATACACCTGATAAATGGTCAGCCAGCTTCTTTGTGAAGGCCTCCAATGAGGCAGAACCTCATATCTTCTTAGACAGTCCATTACACTTTGGGACAGGGCTTTATGCTAGAAAATTGGTTTGGGGGGATGTGTGGGAGTGGGTGGGTTGACATTTTAAAAATTGCATTTGCTTCCTCCATCCACCCTTTATACTGTGTCTGCCCTCAGAGTTTAATATTATACCCACAGGATAGCCCTTTAAGTACTTAAAAATCACTTTAATAACAGCCCTTTAAGTACTTTAATGACTTTAATGTCAACCCTTAATCTTTCCTAGGCTAAACATCCCTAGTTCCTCCATCTGAACCACCTGGGACATGAATTCAAGGCCTTTGCACATTCTGGTCGCCTTCTTCCAGACACTTTCCAGTTTATTAAGGTTATTCCTAAAGTTTGGCTCCCATCACTAAACCCAGAATGCCAAAGAGGGTCTGACCAAGTCAGAGGATGCTTTCAGTGGGCCTCTCAATGAAGCACTGAGATCAAATTTGAGTTTTTGGCTGCCAAATCATGGTCTTGTTGATTTACATGGACTTGGTGGGTAGCTTAAAACACCTAGCTGTGCTTCTACAATTGGTTTCAGTGTGACCTTGGGCAAGTCACTTAAATTAGGAGGTAGCATGGGATGGGAGAAACAGCAGATAGCTGCCAGGTTCAGTGTATCCTACCTTCCTACCCACGCGCGCGCGCGCACACACACACACACACACACACACACACACGCACACACACACGCACATGCATGACCACAGCTACATCTATTGACAATAATAATGTCTCTGTGATGCTTTACAGTTTTGATATTCTACATTTCCCTCCCATCTCCCATCTCCACCATTCTCTGGTCTATGGATTTCTCCCAGCTCTGACCACAAATGAGATAATATTTGTAAGGCACTTTGTGCTATAGAGAGCAATATAGATGCTAACTATTATCATGATTTTGTTTTCTAATGCCCCTCCAAGCTCCTTCTCCTATCCCCCAGCTCTGATATTCTATGATTCTTTGACCTGGGCCTCAGTCTTATCATCTGAAAAATGGTGATACCTGATACCTGCATTCTCAGGGCTCAAATAACAGAAAAGATAGAAAACTGTCTTGTAAATTGTAAAGCACCATGCGTACATTTGTGATTATCATCATCTGTGGGTAGGCGTGTGTGTGTGTGTGTGTGTGTGTGTGTGTGTGTGTGTGTGTGTGTGTGAAGCATAAAAACCTGGCTGCTTTATGGCCCCAGTAAAGCCTCAATTTCCTCAGTTTCTGAAAAAGATCCTTAAAAATGAGAGCTTGGGGGTATAGGAAGGTGAATGGGTGGGATGGGTCGGAATCAGACTTAGTTGTGAGGGACTGAATTTTCTAACAGAGAAGAAGGATGTGTGGGGAAGGAAACAACACAGTTCTTAAGAGATATTGCCTTCCTGGGCAGGGGTTCTGGGCAGTCCTTGAGTAGGGGCTTACTGGGAGGATCGGCTTTTCCAGGGCCCTCCCCCCTCCAACCCCATCAACTGCAAAATGATCTGAAGCCTGTGTGCAGGAGGATACAAGAGAGAGTCCACAGAGGGCCCTAAGTTATGGAAGAGGGGAGGTACAGCAGCTCTGAGGTCCCACCTCCCATTCTCCCTTCTGCTTACTACCTTCCCTTTCCTTTCTCTTTCACACCTCCTCCCCCCACCTCCCTCCTTTTCCTATCTCCTCCTTTCCCCTCCTTCCCCTTCCTTCTCCTCCTCCTCCCCCTCCTCTTCCTCTTCCCCCCCTTCCCCCTTCCTCTACTCCCATCAGATCCAGGGGAGGGAAGGGGCCCACTGCTAGGGCTTGGTTTAACCCCTTCTAGGCTGAGGACTGACCCAGCAGGAGAGCTTTCAGGAAGCTAATGGGAAGGGCCTAAAGCCAGTGAATGGAGCTATACCCAGGATGTGTTTCCCTGAGCTCTGCTCCAGTCTGTGACATGAGGAAAGATACACTTGGATCTCATAATATCCCAGGCTAGCCCAGGTCAGACAGCCAGGTCCCATTTTCCCTCCCCTGACCAAAGAAAAGACACCCTTCAACTCCTGCATATGGGGCATCTCACTCAAATCAGAGTGGGGAGAAGAGAGAGCCTAGTAGTAATAGTAATGGTAACAGTAACAATAATATATAAAATGTTTCCATTTCTAAAGAGCTTTGAGGTTTGCAAAATGTTTCTTTTAAACTGCTCTGTGAGGTAGTTTATACTACTCTCATCAGTCTCTTTCACAAAGGCAAGACTGAGACTTTCTGGAGGAAAAATGAGGAAGCACTTCCCTCTTTTTCATAAGAGAGTTGGGGACCTATGTTTGTGGAATGTTGCCTACACTGTGTCTGTTGGTCCTGCCTGATTACTTTCCTGTGTTTAGGTGAGAAAGCATATCCAGAAATGGTTGTGATGCCAAAAACAAAAGACATCACGAAAATGTACTTAAAAGAGAAAAGGAAACTGAGGCTGAATGTGATGTTACTTGCCCCCTACCCTGGATCACAGAGTCAGAATTAGAACCTGCATCTATCTCCTCATTCGAGATGTCAAGGATTTTCCATTAGGAAGAAAATGGGGGCGGAGTTCAAGGGTGAGAACTGGAGGAAGGTGTCCAAAGTCCACAAAAGGACCCCATATTTTCAGCCCCCATCTTTTCTCCTTATTATCTATAGACTACTCTTCTTCCCTGCCTTCCTAAGATAGCCCAGAAAACTTGTCCCTGTCCTGGAATTTAAGAAGCCTAGCTCCATGTGCAGGTTCCCTCACTGGGGGACCTTAGGCTTCCCCTCCATGGGCCTCCTGGTCCTCAGCTGTAAAATAGGGGTGGGGCTTGGCCTCTGTCCCTGGGAGCTAGAAGATTAAGAAAGCTCAAACGTTGTATGAAGTTTATATGAATCAAATGAGTTTTCTCCTTTCTCCCTCCCCCCTTTCTCTTTCTCCTCCTTCTCTCCCTTTTTCTCACTCCTAAAAGAAGGAAGAGTTTAAGGACTAAGAGAGGAGGAAGAGAAGGAATGGGAACAGAGCCATGACCAGAAATTCTAGTAGACGGGATAATTTTTGGGGGGGGGGGGAAGAACCAGAGGCCCCCTGCTGGTGTGGGTTTGTACCCATCACCTCCTCAGATCTCAAGTGCCCTCCTGGCACAGGCCCCCAAACCTGGTAGCAAAATGTGAGCAGTCAGCCACAGTCAAGCCGGCCCTCCCTTGGATATGTGTGCCCTGGAACAACGCCCAGGTTGTCCCGTGTTAGCTCCTGCTTGGGGTAGGAAAATGAGAGGTAATTATGAAAGGGCATAGGTAGGAAGACAGGCCAATTAAGATGTGTACAGGAGTGCTGAGGAGGAGGGAAGAGAGGGCTGACAGGTAGCAGGCTTGTATCTGCCCTGCACTGCCCCAGGGGACCAGCTGGGTGGATGTATTCCTTTTCCAAAGGACTTTCTGAAGATTGCCAGGTTGCCAATGACAGGCTTTCGGGGAGGGGGTGTATCTCTCTCCCCTGGGATTGCACACTTTCTCCCGGGGCCAAAGATGAGGGTGTGGATGAGGCGCACCTTGGATCAAATGGGCGTAAGGTCTTTTGGAGGTTGGATAAAGCCAGGTGTGGGAGGGGCTATTCTCTGTTCCCCACCAAAGTGTCCCCTGCCCTTGTCTGTCTCTTTGTCTTTCCCGAGGGAGAGATAAGGGAGTTGAGGGGTGAGAAACACCTTTCACTGGGGTTCCTCAAGTCCTGGACAGCCCAAGGAGGGTAGTGGGACAAAGAGACTCTCATTTTCAGCCCCTTTCTGTCTGAGGCCTCCCTTCCCCCTTCCATCCGCCCACCGCAGGCGGGGGAGCAGCTCCAGGTACTCTAAACCCCGCAGGAGTTAAGCCGGGCTGGCTGCGGGCGGCTGAGGGGGCGGACCCGCGTCAGCCTCTGACGTCAAGTCCGTGCCGGAGCCTGTGCTCAGCTCGGTGGCTGTGGCGGTGGCGGCGGCGGGGCGGGCGGGGAAAGCAGGAAAGCCAGAGTTCAGATCGTTACAGATAGTAGCCCCAGGAGGGCCCTCGACGAGGAATAGACGGGGTGGGAGCGTTGGCTCCCGGAGGCCAGACGTGACTTGATGCATGACCACACGATCTGAGAACACAGAACACCAGCCCTGGCTAGGCTCTTAGAACCCACCCCTCCAGAACTGCAGAGCTTGTAACACAGACGAACGTAGAGGAACGTCACAGCTAGACGGGGCTTAAGCGCCTAACACGTCAAAGCTGGAAGAACACTTGGAACGCAGAACCCCCCATGCCAGAGCGTGGTGTAATGATATGAACTGGCTTTGGGTTTAGAGGACCTGGATTCAAATTCCAGCTCCCCCACTAACAGCCTTGTGTCACACGGGGCAAGTCCCTTAACCTGTCCTAGGCCTCAGTTTCCACACCTGGAAGATGAGGGCCTTTAAGGGTTTTTACTTCCAGTGAGAAGGGACCTCAGAGATGATCGAAACCCACTTTCTCATTTTACAGAGGAAGAAACTGAGGCAGCCAACCAACAGAGCGTGTATTAAGGCGACCACCGCGTGCCAGGCGCGGGGTGGGGAGGGGGCATGCAAATACAGAAAAGTGAAACCAGCAAAGCAAAGGGAATGGATCGCCCGGAGTTAGGGACCATTATTCTAAGCCAGGACTCCAGATTTCACTGTCTAGCCGGTTTTGCTTTACACGAGAAAGGCTCTAGGCCTCTGCTGTCCTCTCCACTCTCCGGGGCTAACTCTGGCCCTTCCCAGAAAGCCCCCAGGGTGTTGGGACGGGGGTCCCAGACTAAGCTCGGACCCAACAGCTTGGAGAAGGTCCCTCCCCTGGACTCCCCACTCCCCGCCCCTTCTCCGCCTAGGAGTAATCAGACCTAGGAGGCCCCAGTAGGGGGGAAAGGGGGGAGGCCGGGGCTGTCAAGAACGGGTCTCTTCAGGCCCAAGACTGGGTGTTTGGCCCTGCGAGGGCAAATGAGAGCGTGGACTTCTGCCCGGCCCGAGCCCCGCCCCGTCCCTCCTCCTTCTCCCCCCCCTCTCCCCGCCCCCGTTCCTTTCTGCGCAGGGCGCCCTAATCTGGGGCGGCGGTCAGGGACTTCTCTGCCTGGGGCTGGGCCCTGGGGCTGCCCTCCTGTGGGGAGGGGGTGCTGGGAGAGAGGAGGGGTGTCTGCGGGCGGCGCCTCTGGCTGCCGGGAGACTTTAGCTCAGATCCTTATCTGGGGCCCATTGGGGAGGAAGAGATGGAGGGAGGGTCCAAGAGGCCCTATCTTCTCTCCCTCCCCCCCCAGCAGAGCCGGCCATTAATCAGGGGGAACTGGGGCTAAGTGATAACAGGCCTGGGTCTGGAGCTAGGAGTGAAGGGGGGATGGGGTGGCGGAGCACCAGTGGGAGGAGGAGGATGTGCTTTGAGTACGTGTGTCCGTCTTTGGATGTCTGTACACTGTGTGTCTGTACCTCTGGCCAGCCCTGGGCACTCCCCTTCCTGTGGAGTCCTCTTCCTCTCTTCAGAGACCAGCCTTTCCTCACTGCTCCCTGGTGAGGAGGTAATACCCCCATTTTACAGATAGGGAAACTGAGAACCAGTGAGGGGAAGGGATTTAGGTAAGGGTATACCTCTATGGAAAAATGAGTATTCTCTATTCGAGTCTCTGTCTTGTCATTAACTGCTTTGGCTGACCTTGGGCCCATCACTACCCCCTCTCTTTAGCCTCAGTTTCCTCATCTGTAAAATGGGGGATTTGGATGAGAGAATCTCTAAAGTCTTGACATTTTATTGGAAGGGCCCTCATGCTTGTCATTCTCAGGTTGAAAGTTCCTTTTAGCTCTGACGTGGCATGTGCCAAAGGCCCTCAGGGGCCTAACATTCTGTGTTCCAAGGTCCCTCCTAGTTCTGACATTCTGTGATCTATATTCTAAGGTTCTGCACCAGCTCTGATATTTTCGTATTCTAAGGGTCCTCCCAGTTCTGATAATCTCTGATCTAAAGTCCTTCCTGGCTCTTACATTGGATGGTTTAATATTTGTCCTAGCTCTTGGGCCAGTCCAAGTTTTGAATACTATATTCTCAAGTCTTTTCTTTCCTTAAGATTCTGTGTTTATGAGCCTAAAGGACTAAATAGCTTTTTGCCTTTGGAGGAAGTATGGGGGAAGGGAGAGACAGAGCAGCTCCAGGGGCGCCCCTCTCCATGTTTGTGTTCCCTCTACTTGACCTGGTTTCCCTTCCCTGACTGAAACACCTAGGGACCCTTGATGGGCAAATGGGCTGGTCCCAGGCAGCCAGGGCTCCAGGGCTGCTTGTTGCTTCCCGTGGCCCTGACCTTAGCAAGAAAGCTGAGAAGGGCCTCAAAAGGAGCAGGCTTAAATCAGCGGGTTCCTGGCAGGCAGTTCTATGTCTTTAATTAAATGCAGGGGCCTGGGAGGGGGGAGGGAAAGAAGGCGGGTCTGGGCTTGGAGCCTGAGGAGCCTCAGTTGGCCCTGAGGCTTTTGGAAGAAGGTACAGCCCAGAGGCTTAACTGTTTAGGGAGACAGAGAATAGAGAGGTGCCCAGTCCACTGCGCAGATGCCAGGGTCCTCAGGAGGCTGTGGCCACATTGCTCAGCTGGGACTGAGGTTTTTGGGGTTATAGGAAGATGTCCCTTGGAAAGAGAAGTCATCCCCTAGGACCAGGGCCTTTTCAAGTGTGAGCCACACTTTTCCTAGGTCATTTGTTGCCAAAAGAGGCTGGATTGTGTTGGCCTCTCTCTAGGCCTCAGTTTCCTCATCTCTAAAAGAGTACCATATTTGGAGTCCCAGGATCTAGGAATCAAATCCCTAGCTCTAACACTTACTTACTTGAGGCCTGGCCCAGTCACAATTCTCTGAGGCTGTTTTCTTGTTGGTAAATTGGGAATTCTTGCATTTCCTCCCTCCTGGGATCTTTGAGTCAATCAGACAAAAAGTATTTACAAAAAGCTTCCAACGTGCATGACTCTGTGCTTTGTAAAAGCTGAAAGTACTCTAGGCTTTACTAATAAGTAGATAAGCCAGGGTAGGTGGCTTGCCCAGTTTGTCCCCCAAGTCCAGCTCAGTACAAATGGTAAAGTTGGACCAGGTTCCATGCATTCCCTCCTCCCACAACACGCACAGACCTCAGGCCTTCCTAGCTGTCAGTGCCTTCTGAACCCCAACCTCACTCACATCCTGAGCCTTGGCCACCTCTCCCATGGGATATGGCTCAGGTTGAGGCAGCCAAGGGATGATGGAGCTGGGGAGCAAAGATGCCAGCTTCCCCTCAGGACTTCTCCATCTACAAATCCCTTCCCCCACCCCCATGGTTTGAGAGGATAGTCCCACGGGGTGGGGCCCCAATCACGCAGGATGTGGTAGGGCCAGAAAGTTGCGACAGGAGGCATGGGGTTTTCTACTTTCTGGGAAAGGAGGCTGGACTCCCTCAACCACTCTTCCTTCCTCCCTCCCCCTGTCCCACAAGGGAGGAGGCCAGGGCTGCAGATGTGTGTGGTAGAGGGCTGGGAAGAGATCAGGAGAGAGCAAGGAGGAGGCCCATAGGTCTTCCCCCTTCCTCAAGCAGATCCCCCCTCCAGTTGTCCCTTCAGTCACATCCCTGCCCCCCACCTAGTTCCTCCCAAACTAGGTTTCCTGTTTTGAAATGTGCAGGCTGTGATGTTAGCGGGAGAAATAGCTACGACCTGGCCATCTGTCTATCAGGCATTCTGTCTCTTGCTCACTCCTTCCTACCCTACCCAGGGTGAAACCAATAGCTAGGACTCAGAGCTTCCTCCCCATTACCCAGGGCAGAGGAGATGAACCCTGGGTCATAGCCTGGGGTAGAGGAGCTGACTAATCTGCAGGGCCTTCACATTCAGTTCCTAAAGCCCTGGGGCCCACAGACCAGGTGGCCTTGGAGCCTGACTTGGGCATACCTCAGGCCAAGAGATCAAGCTCAGTCTTGGTTCTTTTGAGCATACCCATCTCCTCCTCTCTTGGCTCTGTTGGGCTACAGGTCTTCAGGCTCCTCCTCCCTACTCAAGGGGAGAGAAGGCAATGCTTCACTTTGGAAGCCCTTGGCCAAAGCTACTCTTCTGACCTGACCTTCTACTATCATCCCCCATGTTCTTCCCCCAAAGCTCTGAGTTGAAAATGTCAGGATGAGGAGAAAAGAGAGAATATAGCAGTTGTTTTATAATTTTTCAAAGTATGGATGGATGGGCCATTAGCAGGAGCACTGGATGGGAATCTGGCAAGTCAGGTTCAAATGCTGACCCAGAAACCAAGCAAATCACTTCTTTCTGGGTTTCATTTTCTCATCTAGAAAAGAAACAAGAACTACCATTTCTATAATTTGAGGCTTGCTATTTATTTTGCATATATGTAAGAGGTTTCCCCTCAACACACTTGACTCAGGTTTTCATGTGAATGGTAAGGTTTGGGGTGATGAAGTTTTCATGTGTTAACAAGGTATTAACACTTTTGGCCCCCATACAAAGTATGAAGTATTTCTCCAATTGAGTCAGAATTGGCAACACCATAGTCTGGGCTGAAAGTCCCATACCTCTGAGGACCTTTAAAAGACTGAGTTGTTGCTAGTTCTTCAGGCACTTCTAAGGCTGGAGCCAGCAATCCAGGAATAACCTGGCCCCTGAAAGGGAACTGCTCTGGTTGGGGGGAGGGGGATGAGGGGAGAAAAGAGGAGGGGGAGGGGGAAGGAGAGAGGGAGAAGAAAGGGGATTTTCTTCTCCGTAAAGAGAAAACATCCTCATCTTTGACTATGTCAGCTGAATTGGGGAACCCCCCTCCACATATATCTTGACATATACCTACTTCTGTACATATTGACTCCCTGATAGAATATAAGCTCTTTGAAGAGAGGAATTGTCTTTTTCTTTTTTCTGTCTTCCCTTTTTGTCTTTTCGTCCCTAGTGCCTGGTAAAGGACCTGGTGAATATGGAGGGTTGAATAAATGCTTACTGATGGGTTGATTTAATCCTCTCCCAATAGTCTTGTGAAGCTATAGATACCATGTGGTACCCTGTGAGTACCACAGGAATACATCACCATCACTTTACAGAAGAGGAAACTGAGACCCATGGGGGTTTAGTGGCATTATGGGATGGTACAAGGTGTGCTAGACTGGTAATCAAGGAAGCTCTGATTCTTGGTTTTCTCTTCTTTAAAATGAAGATGGTAGATGGTCCTTAAGTCCTTTGGGGATGTGCTGGAGCCAGCTCCTACAGGCTGGTGAGAGCTGATTGTGAAATTTTCCGTGTGAGCATTCACATCTCAGAAATGGGTAGATATGACATATCATAACTTGGTTTACTGTTTTGTTGGTTATCTAGACTTAAGAAAGTGATGGAGAACATTTGAATCATGCAGATTACATTTTAAAGGGTTTCATGGCTACTTTTTTCTGGAGAGTTTGTGTTAAACATTTAACAGTGTACCCTTGTGAATTTAAGCTAATTAAGTGTCAGTGGCATCATTTGAACCCAAGTTTCCCTGACTAGTCCAGTGTTTTCTCTCCTTAATCACTAAGTTTTCCATAAAGGCTCCTGTTTGCACAGCCAGTCAGTCAACATGCATTTATTGAGCATCTGCTGGGTGCCAGGCACTATTCTCAAAGTTGGAGATATGCCACAGAAAGGCAAATAACAGTTCCAGCCCTCCAGGATCTCCCATTCTGCTGGGGAGACAGCTTGCGAATAGGATACAGAGGCAATGTCTGAGGGAAGGCACTGGGGGGAGATGGGAGATGGGGACCAGGACAGGATTCCTGAAGAAGGCAGGATTTGAATGGAGTCTTGAAGGAAGCTAGAGAAGCTGAGGGGCTGAGGTGATAAGAGAGAGCATTCCAGGCCTGGGGCAACCTGTGCAAAGACATGGAGGTGGGAAGTAGGAAATGTTTCATATGAGGAACAGCAAGAGGGCCCGTGTAGCTGTGTCATAGAGAATTTAGAAGGAAGCGAAGTTTAAGAATGCTGGAGAGGGAGAAGGGCACAGGTTGTGGAGGGCTTTAAATACCAAATATCATATAGCGAAGGGGTCAAGAACACTGCTCCTGGGTGGCAGATAGCCCGCAGCACTCCAGAGTAACTAAACCAGACTAAAATTGAGAAATTTTTAACAAAATAAATAAGAATACAATAGAACAGAGAGAATATTAATATCTAGGGGCAGCTAGATAGTGGACAGATAGAGGGGCACAGTGGATAGATAGAGCACTGGGCTGGGAACCAAGAAGACTCATTTTGAGTTCAAATCTGGACCCAGAGACTTACTCAGCTGTGTGACATTGGGCAAGTCACTTAACCCTGTCTACCTCAGTTTTTTCATCTGTAAAAGGAGCTGGAGAAGGAAGTAGCCAACCACTCCAGTATCTTTGCCAAGAAAACTCCAAATGGGGTCATGAAGAGTCAGACGCAACTGAACAACAACAGTATAAATAGGTTTCTAAGTTAACATGTGGTCAGCAGGGATCCTTAGGCAGGGTTTAATGGCCCCCATTTCTATTTGTTTGACATTACTGCAATAGAGGATTCAGTCTTGATTCTGGAGATAATAGGGAGCCACTGAAGATCATAGGTTAAGTGGTGACATGGTCAACTCTATGCTTTAGGAAGATCATGTTGGCCCCTGAGTGGCGATGAACTGGAATGGGGAGAGACTTGAGACCAGAGACCAATTCAAGGCTTGGGAAGCCTTGCCCAGGAGAGTGATGAGGATGGCTTATACTAGGGTGACTGAGTAGACAGAAGGGGGCATATGCCACAGCCTGGTGAGCTTTTCAAAGCACTTTCCTCACAACAGACTGCATGAGACAGAGACGGTGCAAGCCTTAGGAGGTCCTGGATGCTTGGCCAGGAAATTGAGGTTCCAAGATACATTTAGTGTCTATCTCGGGGTCTATCAACTAGGAACTGTCTCCACTGATATTTAAACCCAGGTCTATTCTGACTCCACATGCAACTGTCATTAACTCTCTGCCAGGTTATGGAGTTAAGGAACCCAGAGATTCTGTGAGTCTTCCTTCCTTCTCCTGGGTCCATGGCCCCACGGGTCATGCAGGGAGACATTTTGGGGGACTCCTCCCAGGCCACAAAGCCAGGTAGATGGGCCCTTGCACTGACAGGCTTGAACACTGCTCTCCCTACTTGCTGTGTCCCTAGCCATCCCCATACCCCTAAGAGTGACCACCAGGCTATTTTTACCCATCCCTACAGCTATTTTCAGAGCCTAAGTAAGCCTGTCTCCTGTGACCCAACAATCCTCATAGGCTTGTCACCCCTGGCTGGGCAAATGGCTAGGGCTGAGCTCTGAATTGAAGCAGAAGGTTGGGAAGGATCCTTGAGTGTTCTCCTTAGATCCCAATGATCTATCCTGAGGGAGGTCCAGCTCTGCCCTCCCTTACTCAAAAGTTTCCATAGCTCTCTATTATCTTTAGGGAGTAAAAATACAAACTCTTCTGTTGGACTTTTAAAACCCTCCCTGGCCTGAGTCACACTTGCTTTTGCAGCCTTATTTTGGGTCACTCCCCTTTGTGCATTCAGCATTGTGACCAAACTGGTCTACTTGTTGTCTTCACCACCCCTTCCCCCCTTTACACAGTGCCTGGGACATAATAAGAGATTAATAAAATGCTTGTTGATCGACTGACTGATTACTTTGTACATAACACTCCATGAGCTGCCTCTGAAAACAGCCTTTGCTCCCCTCTCTTGGAATGCTCTCCCTCCTTACCTCTGCCTCTGGGAGTCTCTGCATTCCAATTTCAACTCAAAGGCCTTTTTTTTTGCCTTCTTAAAAATAATATTTTATTTTTCCCCAATTACATGTTAAAATAATTTTAACATTAAAAAAAAGTTTTGAGTTAAAATTCTATCCCTCTTTCCCTCCCCTGAGATGGTAAACAACCTGATATAGGTCATACATGTGCAATCATGTAAAACATTAAAATGCCTTTGAAAAGGCCCTTCTCTTAAGAATCTAGAATTTAAAGTTCTATAATCAAATGTTAAAAATATATATGTATGTATATACATATATATACAATTATTATTACTATTATTATTAACTACATCCAACTGGAACTTAAGATACACAGGCACTGTGGCAGGAAGATCCATCCTGCTCTACCCGAAAGTTAGAGAAGTGAGGGGGGAGGACATAGGAGAGATTAGATTGGGGGAGGAGTTATACAGTGGGATGGCTGTTTTGAAGGAGGGGTAGGAGAAAGAGGGGGAGAAAATCTGTAACTCAAAATCTCGTGGAAATGAATGATGTAAACTAAAATAAATAAAATATTAAAAAAAAAAGAAAAGGCCCTTCTCTTTACTCATGATTGTTAGCAAATCCTAGCCCCACTCCCCAATAATTACTCTGTATTTATTTCTCTGCTTATATGTTGCTTTCCCTGTCATAGAACGTTTAGAAGCAGATAGGTGGCACCATGGACAGAGCTCGACCTGAAGTCAGGAAGACCCGAGTTCAAATCCAGACTCTGATACTTAGAAACTATGACCCAAAGCAAGGCAACTTAACCTCTGCTTCAACTTCTCCATCTGTAAAGTGGTGACAATAACGGGATTGTCGTGGGGATCAAATGAGATGATACTCACAAAGTACTCTGCAAACTGTCATTCACATTATTCTTTTCATTCTTTCTCTTTGTGTCGTTGGTACTTGGCACATTGGGGTGTTGAATTTGTTTTCACTTAACCCTGCCACTGCTAACAGTAGAGTCCTGACTTGGAGACAGGAGGGAAGAGTGGGGAGGGGAGGGCGGATCTAAGTTCAAATTCTGAATGGTACTTCATCTCCACTCTCTGGGCCCTGATGAAATGAACAAATTGGGCTAAATGAGCTCTAAGGGACTGACCAGGTTCAAACCTCTGAAGGGGTGGCTAGGTGATTCAGTGAATAAAGCACCAGTCCTGGAGTCAGGAGGACCTGAGTTCAAATCTGTTCTCAGACACTTAACACTTACTAGCTGTGTGACCTTGGGCAAGTCACTTAACCCCAATTGCCCAGCCTTCCCCCCCTCCAAAAAGCAAAACAAAAACAAAACAAAACAAAACAAAAACCTCTGAGCCCACGCTCCACACCTCTCTCCCCCAAGGTCCTGGAGTCTGACTGGTCTCTTCCGGACATTCCTCCTGAAAAGATGTTGCTTCTCAGAGAGAGGAAGAAGAGTAGGTAAGTGAATTGGTGTCAGCTACAGGAAAGTCCTATTCCCTCAATTACCATGAGTTTGGAGGTGAGAATTTCCCCCATGTGGCCGATCTGGATCCGAATCTTACCTACAGTCTAATGGAATTTGCAAGGGACAGATAGAATGGAAGCTCCTTGAGGTCTTTTGCCCAGTACAGGTCCCATGGCACATGATAGGTGCCAAATAAATGCTTCTTGGTTGATTTTTGGATTGCTAAAATTGAGAACCAGGAAGTCTAGATCATAAATGCTGTCTCTGCCACGCTTTGGACAAGTCCCTTCTTTTTGTGCTCAGTTTCCCCTTCTGCAAAATGAGTGGGTTGGACTAGAATTGGGCGTAGCCTTTTTACTGAGTCCAAGTTCTTACAGAACAAATCCTTTTATTAAGGGGATTTGTTCTGTAAAGTTTAGATTCAGTCAAAGGGCCACACTTAAGGTCCTAGAGGGCCACATGTGACCTCGAGGCCAAAGGTTTCCCACTCCTGAATGAGATGAAGCCCCTTTCAGCTTTGATATTCTCTGTTCTAAGGGTCTTCCTGGTTCTAACACTCTGTGTTCAATCAATCAATAAACATTGATTACTAGGTGCTAGGCATTCTGCCAAATTCTTGGGGATATCATAAGAGGCAAAAGACAATCCTTGCCCTTGAGACACTTAAAATCTAATCAGAAATTCAACATGCAAATACATACACACAGAGCAAGGACATATCCATGGTAAACAGGAAATAGTTCCCAGAGGGAAGGCACTAGGATGAAGAAGGGTTGGGGAAGGCTTGCTGTGGAAAGTGGGGTTTTAGCTGGGACTTAAAGAAAGCCAGGCAGGTCAGGAGTCAGAGCAGAGGAGGAAGAGCATTCCAGGCACAGGGGACAGCCAGGAGAATGCCCAGAGTTCAGAGATATTTCTTGTTCATGGACCAGCCAGGAGGCCAGTGTCTTGTGTTCTAAGGTACCTCCCAGTGCTCACTTTCAGTGAATCTCTTACTCAGAGAGGTAAGGAAGAGTTCTGTCTCCAAAGGGCAGGAAGTAGGTGTTTTTGCTGTTAACTAGCTGGGGGACATTACACCCTTCTAAGGAGTCGCCTGTTGCCAATCGCCCACAACAGCTTGCTCCAGCCCCTCCTGTTTCTCCCTCCCAACAAGGCCCTCTCTAACCCTGAACTGAGATCTGAAAACCAAGGAGGTGGGGGTGGAGGCTCAGGAGAGGGCAGAGGAGGGTATAAATAGCATCCTCCCCTTCGTTCCCCCACACTCCTCCCCACGCTGTCCCTGTCCCCGGCAAACTGTCCTTGCCTACGTGGAGCCTGCATCAGCTCTGTGCAGGGCAGCTGGCTGCCATGGTAACACTGACATCATCAGGACAGAGGCAGGTACCAAGGCTGGACAGCAGCCCCAGGAGAGGGGAGCTGAGGTTAGGGGGAGCACAGCAGCAGCCTCACTTGTCCTCAGCTGGGTGCCCTACTGGGCTGGGGTAAGGGACTGCAAAGGGCTGGGGGGAAGACTCAGCTGGTGAGACCTGGGCTGGGGCCTCCTCCCAGCTTACCCAGGCACCCCTGGAAGACAAGTGCTCTGGGAAGGTTTTTATCCATCCTGGCCACTGAATGCCTCAGGGAGGCTGAATGTTCAGACAACCTGAATTCAAATCCTGTCCAGACACTTCCAAGTTTTGTGCCCCTGAGCAGGTCACTTAACCTTTGCCTGCCTCAGTTTCCTCTTTGATAAAGACGGGAATACTTCTAGCACCTACCTCCCGGTATTGCTGTGAGTAACAACTAGGCTAAGACCGCTAAAGTGCTTTGCAAGTCCTATCTAAACCCTGGCTGTCCTTATTACAGTGATTATTATTTGACCCTCACAACTGTGCTGCAGGGGGGGGTGCTATTACTCCCCCACTCACCAGAGGAAACTGAAATCCAGAAGGTTTCACGGGTGGGATTTGAACCCAGGGGACTTCGTGTCTAGGACACTGGCCCTGCCACAACATATGGTTCCTCACTGCCTAGGGACGAGTCACTTCTTGGCCTTCTTGGGCATGTCTTACAGGAGACAGCTGAACTAAGAGATCCAAGGTCTTACCCTGGTTGGGGAGTAGGGTGGAAAAGGAGAGTCCACTGGAGGAGCTTTAGGGTGGTGACAGGGACATAGGGGGACACAAGCCTACTTCTTGATTCAACTTCATAAGTATTTCTTTTTTTTTTTTGCCTTTTTTTGGGAGGGCAATTGGGGTGAAGTGACTTGCCCAAGGTCACATGGCTAGTTTTTGTGTTAAGTGTCTGAGGTCACATTTGAACTCAGGTCCTCCTGACTCCAGGGTCAGTGCTCTATTCACTGCACTACCCAACTACCCTAATAAGTATTTCTTAAGCACTTATTATGCCAGGTACTGTGCCAGATGTTAGGGAACCAAAGGAAAAAAAAACCAAAAGAGAAGACAAATACAACTTAAGAATTGATGGGTACAGAAATGGTCATACTCAGAGTCAAATCCTGTCCAGCCATCCCACCATGTACCAGCCCAGCTCCTCCCCATCTGTCTCCCCCCCATCTTGCATACACACATGCACACACAGAGTACACACACATACACACATGCACACACAGACACAGACACACACACACACAGAGTACACACATTACATAGAAGACCTGAGACCAGGACCTCCACATTGGCTCTTCCACCATCTAGATTTCCCCCCCAGTCCCAGGGGAAGTCGATCCATTCCCTTGTGGTGCCCTTCCCTAGGGCCTCCCCAGCTGACTTTTGACTGAGTGTGTGCAAACTTGCCAGGGTTGTGCTGGTTGGAACTGACTTGGGAAATTGTTTCAATTTTCAATCTGAGCATTTCCAACTCAGAAATCAGCTACAATCAGGGCTTGATTTATTGTCTTGATTGTCTAAACTCAAGAGAATTTTGGAGAAGACCTTGATAAATGCAGATTAAACTTTAAAGTTTGTCACTCTTTTTGGAGACCAAGTTGTTAACACATTAACCAGTCCGCTTTTGAAACTAGCCTGTACAGGTCACTACATCTGCTACTTGTCTCTAGACACAAATCCATGCTTCAACATCTCATCTGGCCATTTTTTCCAGGCCATCTCATCATCTGCCTGCCACAGCCAGTGCTCCAGCCCACCTCCACATCACAAAAGAACCTGCCCTTGCTACCATTCTTCTACTTGTATCTTCCTCTATTAGAATGAAAGCTCTCTGAGGGCAGGGAATCTCTGTCTGTCCGTCTCTCTCCTCTCTATGTCTCTCTCTCTTTCTCCTCCTCTCTCTCAAAAATATGTGTATCTCTACCTCTTAGCACAATGAATAGCACTTCATAACCATTTAATTAATGCCTGTTCATTTATTCCAATTTACTCCACTTTTTCCAACATAGTGTTAGGCGCTATGTTGGGTGTTAAGTCCCTACCCTCAGGGAGCCTCTATATTATTAAGTGTAAACAATCCACACATAGAAAATGAAATACAAAATATATAGAAAATCATTTCGGAGGGAAGGGCAACCAGGACAGACTTCCTGTAGGAGGTGGCTGGCTCTTGAACTGACCTCTGAAGGAAGCTTTGTTAACCTGGGAAGCTGAGGCTCTTGCACCTGGGCCTCATTGAGCTGAACCAAAGGAGATCGGGGATTCTAAGATGGGTAAGTGTGTAGGGGGTGCATTCTAAGCCTAAGAGACAGCTTGAGGAACAGTTCTGTGGTAGGAGAAGAAATGTCATGTAGGAGGGACATCAAGCAGGCCAGGGTGTGAACATGCACTGAGCCTGGGCAGGTCGCCAGAGCCCTATGGATGGTGGCTTTCAATGCCCAATGGATAAGTTTGTGTTTTATTCTAGAGGCCTACATGGAGCCCCTGAAGGAGCTGTGGCAGAGGGAAGTGGCAGAGGCAGAGCTGGGAGCTGGGAACATCAGTTTGTCAGCTTTGTTGGGGAGGGATTAGAGATGGGGAGAGGTCAGAGGCCCGGAGCCAATTTGGAGGTCATTGCAAAAACCACATCAGAGAAGCTGAGGGCTCAGCCTGGGGTGGGGGCCCAGGGGCATGGAGGAGAGGAGATGCTGCCACCATGACTGACTGCTCAGACTGCCATTGATCAGTTGTTGCACCTCCCTGTTTGGGGCTTTATACTTTGAAAAAAAAAAGTCACAAGCTACAAACGTGGCAGGACCCAGGATGACAGTGACTGCCTAGAAGAAGCAGCATCTAGATCCTTGGATCCCAAAGTGGGTGAGAATTTTTATCTGCAGAGACCTCTGCAGATAAATGATCCCACACCAGCCCTGCCTAGATATCCATGTAGCTGGGGGTTTTTGCATCAGAATTGAGGATCTAGCCCATGTCTTTCAGGCTATGCTGCAACGAATCTTCAAACACCCTCAAGTTTTCTTTTTTAATTGAATCTTATGTCATTTGCTAATAGGTATTTTAAAATAATAATTGCAGAGGATTTTTACTACAAAGTTTAAACTGAAGGTTAATACCACTGGGGAAAAATTTGAGAATCCCTGATCTAGTCAAACTCTCCCATTTTTTAGGTGGGTAAACTGAGACCTGGAGAAAGCCACGGTTACAGCTTCCTGGGGGCAGAGCTGGGATTTGAATAGGTCTTCTGACTCCAAATCTGTGTTCCCTGGAGACTTAAAAACATGCTGTCAGAGCCTGAAGGGACCTTAAAGACTGTCATCTAACTCTCCTTAATTTATCCATGAGGAAAGAGGGGCTCAGAAAGTCCCAGGTCCCAGAGCCAGCTAATGATAGAACCTAGGCCTTCTGCATTACAGTTAGTGTTCTTTATAGCATGTCTCCCTTGACATTTGACTCAGCCACTGGCAGCCTCCCAAGGGCTTTGCCCTTGCCCCAGCCAACAGTGGGCAGGAATAGAGGCTGACCTGGCACAGCTTGTCCCTAGGCTTCTCTTACACCAGTCTTGGATGGGGCAAGATGCTGGGCTCCTGGTATCAAGGTTGCTTGGGCTCTCTCGTGGTTCCCTGCTGCAGGGGCCTTGAATGATATAGGCAGATCACCCTCTTCAGGCTTTGTCAGCCCCACCTGATACTTTGATATTGTGGCTGGCAGAGCCACCCCTTATACCCTAGAGGTAGACACCAGAGAGAAGGCTACCAGGGTGCACAGGCATCCACATCCCTCAGCTCCCACATCCAATCATTTGCAAAATCTTTGCGAGGCTTACCAACCTCTGATCATCTGTCCTAATCTGTCCCCTTCTCTCCACACCCACAGCCACCACCCTAGTTCAAGGCCTCAGATCACCTCTCGCCTGGACTATTACAGCCACCCTCATTGGTCCTCTTCTCTCCAGGCTCTCTCTTCTATCCATCCTCCACACAGCTGCCCCATACGTGCTCAGAGGGCAGCAAATGCGTCATTCCCTTTCCCAAGGACTTTTCATTATTTCCATACTGTCTCTGGGATGAAATAGAAAAACTCAGCTTGTCATCTAGTCTGCTTCCAGTCTACATCTCAAAGTTTGTATCTCCCAGGCCCTCGCGAATTCCAGCTTCCAATCAAACTGGGCTGCTAGCTAGCTCCCCACCCAGAGGCCTCTTCACAGGCTGCTCCCCATGCCTGAAATGGGTTCCTCCTCAGAAATCCTGGCTTCCTTCAAGGCTCAACTCATGGGGAGCCTGCCTTTCTTGGTCTCCTCCTCATTAGCTCACTCTCCAATTTCCTCATCAACAAAATGCAGGGTAATAAGAACCCTACCTCCCAGAGTCCTTGTGAGGATCAAATGAATGAATATTTGTAAAGCACTCAGCATGGTGCCTGGTCTACAGTAGGTACCTGATAATATTTCCTTCCCTTCTTTGTCCTTTTATCAAATAATCTTGCCTATGCTTACCTCTGGGGCCCAGTTGTAATCTGCTGCCTGGAATTTAAACCTCTTCATAAACTGGTCTCATTATTCTGCCTTTCCAGGCTTCTTAGGCATTAATCATTCCCCTCCACTGTCTCTCCAATAAATCAATAGACATCTATTAAATACTGACTATGTTCTAGGTGTTGTGCTAAGCTCTGGAGATACAAAAGGAAGAAAAAGATAATTCCTGCCCTCAAGGAGCTTACAATCTAATGGTAAAGACCACCCGCAAATACATATATGCAAAGCAAGACACAGACGGGATAAGTGGGAAGTAACTAAAAGAGAGAAGGCGCCAGGATTGAGAGGAGTTAAAGAAGGGTTGTTGTAGAAGCTGGGATTTTAGTAGGGACTTCATGAAGCCGGGAAAGTAAGGAGTAGAGTGAAGGAGGGAGAGCGTTCCAGGCATGGAGGAGAGCCAGAGAAAACTCCAGGAGCCGAGAGATGGTGGGTCTTGTGGATGGAAAAGCCGGGAGGCCAGAGTCACTGCATGGAAGAGTATGTGTCAGGGAGTCAGGTGTAAGGTAATAGGGGACCAGGTTAGGAAGGGCCTTGAATGCCAAGCAGAGCATGTCATACTTGCTCCTATAGGTAAGAGGAAGCCCCTGGAGTTGAGAGAGAGAGAGAGAGAGAGAGAGAGAGAGAGAGAGAGAGAGAGAGAGAGAGTGTGTGTGTGTGTGTGTGTGTGTGTGTGTGTGTGTATGTGTGTGATGATCAGACATTCACTTTAGGAAAATCTCTAGTGGCTGAATAGGGGATGGATTGGAGTGGGGAGAGACTTGAGGCAGGCAGACCCTCTGGCAGCTGCTGTAATAATTGAGGTGTGAGATGATGGGGGACCACACCAAAGCAGTGGTTATACCAGAGGAAAGGAGGTATATTCAAGAGATGTTGCAATGGTAGAATCGACAGGCCTTGGCAACAACTTATTGCAGGGGGATGCCTGGAGAGTGAGAGATAATGAGGAGGCCAGGCTGACTCATAGGCTGGGAGCCTGGGGGACTGGGAAAATGATGTGGTTCTCTACAGCAATGAGGAAGGTAGGAGGTGGGAAGGGTTTGGGGGAAAGATAAAGAGTTCTGTTTGGGACATACATATACAGCCATATACGTCTTCATGACCCATGATACTCCATCTCCCACTTCTTGCCTTTCCATTGACTATCCCCTCCTGCCTAGAATGCTTTCCCTCCTCACCCCTTCCTCTTAGAATTCCTGCTTTCTGGGGCAGCTAGGTGGCGCAGTGAATGAGAGCACCCACCCTGGAGTCAGGAGGATCTGAGTTCAAATGTGACCTCAGACACTTAACACTTACTAAGTGATCTTGGACAAGTCACTAACCCCAATTGCCCTGCCTTCCCCCTTCCAAAAAGAAAAAAAAAATTCCTGCTTTCCTCAAGACCCGGGTCTCCTTCTGCAGGAGGCCTTTCCTGGTCTCCCTGGCTGCTGGTGCCTCCCCCTCCAAGATTCCCCCCACCTATTTTACTTGTGTTTTATACATAGTTCCTTGAAGGCAAGGATTACTTCTCATTTTTACTAATTACTAGAATTTATATGGGCAGCTAGGTGGTGCAGTGGATAGAGAGCACTGGGCTAGAAATCAGGAAGACTTCTCTTCCTTAGTTCAAATCTGACCTCAGACACTTACTAGCTGTGTGACCCTGGGCAAGTCACTTCACCCTGTTTGCCTCAGTTTCCTCATCTGTAAAATGAGCAGGAGAAGGAAATGGCAAACCACTCCAGTATCTCTGCCAAGGAAACTCTGAAATGGGTTCACAAAGAGTTGGACATGACTGAAAAAAAAAGACTGAACAACAACTGAGCATTTATATAGGTATTTTAAGGTTCATAAAGTATTTTACATATGTTAGCTCATTTGCTCCTCAGAACCCCTGGAAGTAGATGCTATGATCACCTCCATTTTACAGATGAGGAAACTGAGACTGACATGGGTAAAGTGACTTATCCAGGATGACACAGCCACTGAGTATCTGAGGCATGATTCTGATTCAGGTGTTTCCTACTCCATGTCCCAGCTTCTATCAACTCTACCCACTAGCTGCCTGGCCTTGCCTCCTCAGTGCCTAGCACAAAGCAGGGGCTCAATGAAGGCTGGATCTTGTTGAATGTTAGCTCCTCAAGGACAGGGACTATTTTTCCTCTTGTCTTTCTTTTCTCAGCCAGCACAGTGCATGGCAGTCAGTGAACAAGTGTTTATGAAGAAGCCACCAAGTACCAGGCACTGAGCTAAGCACTGAAGATAATAAGAAAGAAAAAAAGACAGCCCCTGCCCCCCAAAGGGCTCCCAATCTAATGGGTAAGACCACATACAAACAAGGCATAAATAGGACAAATTGGGCACAGTCGACAGAGAGAAGACACCCATAGTTATGGGGCATTGGAAAGGGTTATTGTAGAAAGTGGGATTTTTAGCTGGAACTTGAAGGAAGTTAGAAGGCAGAGATGAGGAAGGAAAGCATTCTGGGTATCAGGGTAGCCAGAGAAAAGACCCAGAGTCTGGAGATGGAAACAGCCAGGAGACACAGAACAAGCTATTGGATGAATGCTGCTGGTTCTGTTGGCCTGTTTGCTCATTGTATTCCATCGGTAGAATGGAAGCTCCTTGAGGGCAGAAGTGTTTCTCCTCCATCTTTCTTTTTCCACTCAGCCCAGTGCCTGACTGTTAGCTTCGTGTATGCTTTGGGCATTGGGCTGGATTAGAATGGACTGGGTGGTGAAGGAGAGACTGCTTTAGTTTTGCAGTATTTGACCCTGGCAGCCCCTGGAATGGGAGGCAGGTTCCCAGGTCCCTGAGCTCTCCCAAGCAGTCATTCAGGGCCTTATTTTGCCACCTGCTAGCAAGGCTATAGCATGGCTATATTTATCCTGTAGTCATCAAAAAGGAATTCTTAAACTCTGGTGGGCCATGGCAAGCACCACTCCCCGTGCCCTGTGACTTGGAAAATACAGTGGAAGACTTAGCACACTCTCTGTGTTTATTGTTATCAGACTCAGAGCTTCCCAGACCTGAAAGCAACTTGAGACTACCGACTCTAACTCCATCATTTTACAGAAATGGAAATTGAGGCCCAGAGAGAGGAAAAGACTTGCTAAAAATCACACAACAACAGAGTTGGCCCTGGGACCTCTAGCTAGATCTCTGAATACCCATTTACTTCAATTACATGTCACTCATTTCAATAAGCATTTAGTAAGTGTCTTTGAGGGCACTTAGGTGATACATGGATAGAGTGCCAGGCCTGAAGTCAGAAACTCATCTTTGGGAGTTCAAATCTGGCCTCAGACACTTACTAGCTATGAAATCCTGGGCAAGTCACTTCACTCTGTTTGCTTCAGTTTTCTCACCTATAAAACGAGTTAGAGAAGGACATGGAAAACCACTCCAGTATCTCTGCCAAGAAAACCCCAAATGGGATCACAAAAGTTGGACCCGACTGAAACAACTCAACAACAACAAAAATCTTCTAGGTGGTACCACAGATAGGTTGCTGTGCCTGTGGTCAAGAAAACCTAATTACAAATTTGACCTCAGAAGCTTAGAAACTGTGTGACCTTGGGCAAAAATCACTCAACCTCTCAGTCTCTGTTCTCCCATCTGTAAAGTGGGGATAATGATAGCCCCATTGTTCCAAGGTTGTTGTAAAGGATGAAATGAAATATCGTGGGTTTTTTGCAAACTCTAATACACTACATAAATGTTAGCTGTCATTTGCTACCAAGGGCTGAGTGCTAGGGATACCAACAGTCACTTTACTGGGGGAAAGTTCAGTTCCACACCCACACCCACACGTACGGCCTACCCTTGCCCTCTGATTTTACTACCTGTCTGACCTTGGACAAGTTGTCTCTTGCTCTGCAAAATGAGGCTTTGGGGTAGAAGGTCTCTGACACGACCCCTAGCTCCCAAACTGTGACCACCACTTGAGACAGACTAGGCTAGAGCCATTCCCAGGAAAAATATACTCACAGAACACAGTATGTCAGAGCTCAGAGAGATCTTAGGAGCTCAAAGGGACCTTTGGGGCCATCAGATCGAACCCCCCTCATGTTATATAAGAGGACAGAAAGGCTGCTTGGGGTTAAATGACTTGCCCAGAGTCAAACAGATGGAAATGTTAGAGGCAAGATTTGAAGCTGATACAGCATGCCAGCTGTTATGCTACCCTGCTTCTTGACTAAGGGATAGGACTTTATTATACAGACAGACAGAGAGGCAGACAGACATGTTGTTGTTCAGTCATCTCAGTTGGGTCTGACTCTTTGTGACCCCATTTGGGGTTTTCTTGGCATTCCTCTTATTTTACAGATGAGGAAACTGAGGCAAACAGGATTAAGTGACTTGCCCAGGGTCACATAGCTAGTGTCAGAGGCCAGATTTGAACTCAAGTCTTCTTGACTCCAAGTCCAGTGCTCTATCCACTATACCACCGTGAATGTGTATACACAATATGTATATGTGTCATATATGTATGTATACATACATATACATATGTGTGTATGACATATGGCAGAGCTGACACCAGGTTGAAGGGATCTTTCCCACATTCTGTCCTGGGGAAAAAGGAGGCAAAGGGAGAAGAACCTGTTAGTGGAAGGGGAGGAGGCACAGTGGCTGTCATGGGGAGGAGTCCACAAACATGTTTTCTCATTCTCGTTCTGCTGACCTTGGTCAAGTCCTTGTCCCTTCTCTGGGCTTTCTTTTTCTCACTTCTCAAACAGGGAGGTTGAACCAAATGAGGTTGAACCAAATGATCTCGAGGGCTCCCTCCAGACCTAACATTTTGTAATCAATTCTAAGGCAAGTTAGCTCAGAAAGAAAGGGATTCGGCCAGCTGGCCCATTCCCTGGGGTCAAGTTTGTGCTGCTTGTGGCTGGGGCAGGCCTCAGGCTTGTTCTCCATAGAAGGCAGAGAGCACTCATCTCCCTCATGGACAGTGGGGAGAGGTCTTGCACTTTGACCTCTGCTCCAGCCCAGGTCTCTCAGACAGTTTTATTGCCAGGAAAATTTGCTGTGATTGTCATGGAATGAATCTAGTGGGGAGGGGGTGGGGGACACTTAGACCCCTTTAATGGGGGTTTGGGAGATGGAAAACTGAAAGAGTATCTCCCCTCTTGCCCTAAGGCCAAGGTCCCCATATTCAATACAAGGGAACCCTAGGCCACAGGCCATAATGGGATGCCAACACAAGATGAGAATCAGAGACTGAGAGGGAGAGAGGTCCTAGAAATCTCTGGGGTGGAGTGGGCGAGCCCTGGCTCCACTAGAGCCCTGGGTCTGCCTCCACCCTGTTCAGTTGCTGACTTGACATGTGACTTGGTGCAAATTCATCCTGTAGAGAGAGGCAGCGATGGGCCAGCAGAGAAGAGCACTAGACTTGGAGTGAGAGGACGCTAGCATGAATCCTGCCCCTGTCATATACTAGCTGTGTGACCCTGGCCAAGTCATCTTACCACCCACCCAGGGCCTCCGCTTCCTCATTTGTCAAATGAAGGAGTTGGACTTGCTGGCCTCCAAGTTCCATTACAGCTCAAAATCTGTGATCCTTGAGCCTCAGCTTATTCATTTATGAAATGGAGATACTACTATTCATCCCAAATGAAGGAGGTGATATTTCTGTAGCATTCAGCTCTGGTTTCAATCATGTCTTTAGGCCTGAGTCCAGTTTTAGAACTATATTTTTAGGAAGGACTTTGAAAAGGGGGAGAGTTTGCCTCCTGAATGGGGTACCAGGATGGCAAGGAGCCTGGAAGTCATGTCACGTGTGGGATGGTTAGTAGAGCTGGGGATGTCACCAAGTGAGAAGGAAACAAGCATTTATTAAGTGCCTACTATGGGCCAGCCATGCACAAATGCTTTACAGGTATTATCTCATTTGATCTCCCAACCACCCTGGTAGGAGGATAGGGGCCATTATAATCTTCATTTTACAGTTGAGGAAACTGAGGCAGACAGCGCTTCAATAACTTGCCTGGGCTCACACAGCCAGTGTCTGAGGCCAGTTCTCTGTCCACTGAGCCACCCAGACACCCGGAGGGGATTTTTGTGGGGATGACAGTGTAAGTTGGACTAGGTGGCCTCTGAGATGCCTCCCAGCTGGGAAACACTACAATTCTGAGATTTGGGGGAAGCTGGGGGGCCAATGAAGGGGTTGGACTTTCATTCCTTCTAATATGTAAAGAGGCATCCTGAGGAATAGGAAGCAGATTTGTTCTATGTAGCCCCAGAGGACACAACTAGAAATTGTGAGGGAGGGGTGAGTTAGAAGGATGGAGAGCTCAGATTAATCAATATGAGCAGGAAGGTGTAACCAATCAGAGCTGTTCAACATTGGTATGGAAGCTGGCAAGGCGTGGGGGGAGGGCATTACAGAGAGAATAGGAGAAGTTGGTAGTGAGCTTGCCAGCACTGAAAGTATTCAAGCAGAGACTAAGAGACCACTTGTCCAGGACTCTGGGTGAGGACGGAAAACTCTTCTCTACCTTCTCCAACCCAAAAGTTCATGAAGATACCAGGTTTAATGCCTGCTTATTGCTGTGATCCCAGGGTCTCGCTGCCAGCCTAAGCAAATTAATTTTTTTAATGACGAAATGCAAAAAACATCCCTGAAAAAAAGAAAAAAGGAAAAAAAAATCCCACCATTCACTCTGTCGAGACCTTCCAGGGACAACGTCATTGGGCTTGAGTAAGTGCCTGCCCTCCCTCTCTCCCTTTCCCTCCCAACAGCCGAATCTTCTGTGGGATTTGTGGAAAAAAGACCCAGCCCACCAAAGAGCAGAATTCCTGATGAAAACACCCATCGTCGCCGTGGTGATGGGGAGAAGCACAGCTGCGAGGGAGCAGCCCAGCTCCCTCTCCACCCCAAACCCCAAAGATGCTGGGCCGACCAAAGGCCCCCAAACTCTATTTTCAGAGGGCAGGGGAAAGATTTTATATACGTGGCTGGGGCCCCCTCCCAAGAAGGAGGAGAGGAAGGGCAAGGGCTTGAGGTTTCTGGATAAAAGGTTTAAAGAGAAAAGGATGGGGGGGTGGGTGGGGAGGAGAGGTTAGGAAGATATGCTGTATATTTTTAGACACTGAACACAGGCCTGAGTTATTTCTACAGCCCCTCCCTCTGGCTTTCAGGACTGGCTGTGGAACTATTCCTGGGTTCCCTCCCAGCACAGAAGGTATGAGTCATTGCTGGTCCGAGTCAACAGAGCTGTGTACACTTTGCAAAATGAGTGCGCTTATAAAATGAGAGCTCATGTGGTCCCCAAGGTAAATACTTGCTTAAGCAAGTATACAAAGTTAGGCTCAAGAGGGCTGAGGGTCAGGCCATTCAAGGGTGAAGGACAAACAGGAGATGAAAAGAGAAGGCAAGCAGAACTGCCATCACTAGCCACGCTACTAGAACAAGAAGGATTTGAGTAATTTGTGTGGCACCATTACCCCATTTGACAGAATAGGAAAACTGACGGCGAGAGAAAGAAAGCAACTTACTTAGGCTCAGTCGGTTGGGAGAAGTCTGAGCTGGAATGAATGTAGATGGCCCAGATTGAACAAACTAAGCAGTCTGTGAAGCAGGTCACTCTTCTCACTAGAGGGTAGGAATCTGGGACTGCTGGAGATGGAAGGGGTGCATTTTATAGAGGAAGAAAGCAAAGAGGGTCAGAAAGATCACAAAAAGTCATGGTGAGGAGGGACCTGAGTTTTCTGACTGGAGTGTGGTATCTTGAATCCTCACATAGTACTGTGAAAGATCTGAGTTTTACAGTCAAACATGAACCTGGAATTGATATCATTTGATTCCATATCAGAGTAAAGTGGTACAGCGGGGAAAAGGCTGGATTTGGAGTCAGAGGAGCTGGGTTCTAAGTCACAGAACCTCTTGGAGCTTGAACTTGATCAGAGGAGCTTACCTTTCTTTTTGTGTGTCCTGACGCCCTCTGGCAGTCAGTCTGGTGAAGCCTATGAAGCCCTACTTAAAATATTTTTAAATGCATAAAATACAATACAAAGGAAATCAATTATGTTGAAATAGTTATCAAAATATCTTTTTTAGGAACCCAAATTAGGGCAACTAGGTGACACACTGGCCTGGGAGTCAGGAGAACCTGAGTTCAAATGTGACCTCATACACTTACTAGCTGTGTGACCTTGGGCAAGTCACTTAACCCTGATTGTCTCCCCCTGAAAAATACAAAAAAAAAAAAACACCCAAGTTCATACACCTCAGGCTAAAAACTCCAGGACTAGGTGGTCTCTGAGGTCCCATTCAGGATTAAGTTTCTGATCCTACTGTTCCTTGGCTCTCCATTTGCAAAAAAAAAAAAATCAGCGTTGGCTGATTTCATTCTCTGTGATTCTTCCTCTCAAGCAAGCTGACACTGACACAAGGCCTTATTACTCATGTTTCTGTCCTTGGGCCAAAAGCAAATAATATTCCCCATAATTGTTCAATTGTTCAATACTGGCACTTGGAAGTAACCCACATAAATCCAACAGCCTCTGTTTACAGATGATGAAAATGAGGCACACGGAAGGAAAAAAGGTCTGGTCCACGTTCTCAAAGCATGTCAGTGGCAGTCATGGCTAGCAGAACCTTCTCTTGTCCTACCAGTTGGACTTCCTAAATCCACTGGTCCAAGTTTATCATCCACTGTAACCAAAGACATGGAATATTAAATTTCAAAGCTGAGTTGAACCTTGGAACATGGAGCACAGAATGTTAGAGGTGGAAGGGGCCTGGGAACACTGGTGACTGAATGGCAGAGACGGTGGGAGGGTGGGCAATAAGAGGGTTAGGAGGGGTGCTGGATCTTAGAATGTAGAACATTGAATATCAGAGCTGAGAGGACCCTGAAAGGATGGAACATATTAGTTGAGAGGGCCTTTAGAACATAGGAATGTTCAAAAGATCCTCCCAGCTCTGATATTTTGCATTCTAAGGTCCCTGGAAGAGGTTTTAGAACAGAGTAGCAGAGTTAGGAAGGATCTTAGAACACAGAAAGTCAGAGTTGGAAATATTCTTAGAACCCTGAATGTCAAAACCAGGAAGGTTCTTAGAACATAGGATATCAGAGTAGGTAGGGACTTTATAACAAAATGTGAGAACTGTGGACCTCTTAGAAAATAAAATACCAGAGATAGGAAGGACCTTAGAACCCAGAATGTCAGAGTTAAGAGGGCCCTTAGAACCACTGAATTATCAGAACCAGAAAGGTGCTTAGAACAAAGGATATCAGAGTAGGGAGAGACTTTATAACCTAGAATGTGAGAGCCATGGACCTCCAAGAAAATAAAATACCAGAGATAGGATAGCCCTAAGAACACCCAATGTCAGAGCTGGAAGGGCCTTTAGAATATAGAATATGGAATGTCAGAACAGAAAGGGACCTTAGAATACAGAATATCTGAGCTGGAAAGGACCCTCAAACATAGATTGTCAGACATCAAAGGCCCAGTGAACAAAGAATATAGAATATAGATTGTTGGAGTTGGAAGGAACCTTAAAATACAGAATAAAGGATGTCAACACTGGAAGTCACCTTAGAACACACTGTTGGGTCTTTAGAACACAGAGTATCATAGCTGGGAAGAACCTTAGAACATAGGATAGGAAAGAACCTTAAAACATAGAGTGTCAGAGATGAGGAGCCTTTACAACATGAAATGACAGCACTAAGTGGGCCATGAGTACAAAGAATGTCAAGACTGGGGGGTCCCTTAGAACCTAGAATGTCAAAGCTAAGAAGACCCCGAGAACCCAGGATGTCAGAGCTGGGAAGGCCCTTAGAACAGAATGTCAGCCCTTAAGAGACCACCAATCCAGCTCTCTTATCTCTACTTCCCTCTGACATTCAGCCTTCTTCCTTATTATTTGGTTCCCCACAAGTTCTGCTCTGACTGATCAGAGGTATGGCCCTCCTGCCCTTTCAGTGTCTGTCACCAAATAGGGAGTCTGTCTAAAACACCCTTAAAATAACCTGGCACTGCATGAACTCTCACAGTGTATCCATGCCTGCTAACTGAATGCCAGGGGCAGCAGGGGGCACTCCCAGCTCCAGTGAGTCATGCTGTCATAGTAGCTTGGAGTGGTATTTACAATATTTTAACCTGCAGCAAAAGTCAAGAGTTAAAGGGGGCACTGGGGACTCTTCTGCCTCCACCTTCTTATCCTCCTTCCACCTGCCAGGACAGGTAACTCACCTGGGACTTGGGTCTATAATAGTCGGCACCATGATTAGGCTGAGCTAAGATACAACGTCTGGACTTGAAGCTTATTATCAACCAGATAATAACTGGTTAGGACTGCTCTCTCCTGAGCAGAAGGGAAGGGCCTCATAGCTCTAAGTAATCATTACATGGCGAGGGAGGCCCTGAAAGCCTGACATTAGGAACCGGTTCCTTTATGTTCAGTTTCCCTTCTTGTTCTGGGGAGCTGTGAGTGAAGTTTCTCAGAATCCTGGAGGGGAGACTTGGAGATGAGGTCCTTGGTATCTTACATGGGTGTGTCTGTGCTAGTGAAGATGACGGGTTCCAACTTGCTGCTTGGTTAGCTGCCAAGTATTGGGGCTCGCTTGAAAACCAGAAGTCTGGAGGCAAGGGGGAGAGGAGCACTCTAGGGGAGTTCCACTGACCATCCCCAATGAAGAAACCATTCCCTCAGTGCCCACATCAGGAACTCCACCACTGGACCTACTTTGATTGAACATTACAATCCAACCAACACTTATTAGGCACGTACAGCATGCAGAGCCCAATGCTCAGTTCTGGAGGGAGATAAAGGTTTAGATCAGATGCCAGGTACTGTTATTTGGCAAGAAGGATGAATACACAAAACAAATTGTCTGCCCTCGAGGAGTTCACAGTTAGTAAAAAAAAAAAAACCAAGAAAAAACAAACCTTATATGTATCAGAGAACTATGTATGAATAGCAAACACAGAGTAATTGGGAACTCACAACTGAGGGACTCATGAAAGGCCTCCTGTAGGAAGAGGTACTTAATCTATGCCTCAAAAGAAAGCCGGGATTCTAAGAGGCAGCAGTTAGGGTGTGCATCCCCGGCATGAAGAACGACCAGTGCAAAGGTATGGTAAGAAAAGATGGTTGGTTGCGTAGAGGGGCCAGCAAAGCCAGTTTTACTAGGTCAGGCATGTGAAGGACAGTAATACAATTAAGTCTGAGAGGAAGGCTGATCCTCCACCACTCAAGGTATCCCTCTTCATTCTCTGAACTGAATTGTTTGTACCTCTTCCATGATTTTCTCATGGTCTACCTGGCATTACGGTTATTTTGTGTACTTGCTTTATTCTCTTTACAAGCTCCTGTGGGGCAAGATTTGGGGTGAATCCTTCTTTAAGATCCGGTACAGTGCCTTGAATGGAGCAGGCATTTAGTAAATCTTCAGTGAGTGAATAAATTAAGCAATTTCCCAAAGAAAGGTCAGTTGGGAAGAATGTGAGACTCAAAGTTAGGATCTCTGCTCAACCAAGAAGCTATAAATGAGCTCAGGAATTCTTAGTGGGGTTATTGAGCTAAGAATGAGAAACAGAGGCATCTGGGACAATTAAAGGAAAATAGTGTGGCTAACTCAATGTTAGAGAGCACTAACAGAAGCATTAACAGTGTGCAGAACAAGGAAGGGCACTGTCCCACTATCCTGCCCTGCTTGGGCTACTTCTGGAGTGCTGGGTTCTGGGAGTCCAGATTATAGAACCTGAATGGTGATGGGCCTCATGTCTGTGCCACATAAAGATTGATTGAAAGAAATGGGAACCTTTAGCTTGGAGATGATATTTGAAGGTCTATGAGTTGGGAAAGTGAGGAATAGTCTTGAGATTTAGCTAGTTACAAAAGATGTCAAAAACTACCCTGTTTTCCCAAGGAAAGTGAGGTCCAGGGAGATTGTGACTTGACCAGGATCACACAAGGAATGCATCAGAAGTGGGATTTGAACTCAGGTCCTCTGACTCCAGATAGTGTTCTTCCCAACCTGTCTCAGACCAGAATAAATAAGGGAAGCTGCAGAGCTAGGATAGAAAGAAATTGATTCCAAAAGTGGAACAGACTGCCTACAGGTAGCGAGCCCTCCATCACTAGCACAAAGGCTTGGGGATATCAGAGAGAATTCCTTTGTTTTTCAGCCATGTCTGACTCTTCATGATCCCATTTAGGGTTTTCTTGGCAAAGATATTAGTGTGGTTTACCATTTCCTTCTCCAGCTCATTTTATACATGACAAAACTGAAGCAAATAGTTAAGTGACTTGACCAGGGTCACATGGCTAATAAGTGTCTGAGGCCAGATTTGAACTCAGGAAGAGGAGTCTTCCTGACTCCAGGCCTGGCACTTTTTCCACTGCTCTACCTAGCTTCCCTAGGGAAAATTCCTACCCAGGGTTAAGTTGAACGACGGTCTTTTCTCATTCTTGGATTTTGCAGAATGACTCTGGGCTAAATCTATTATTCAAAACTTAGGTTAACCAGGGAGAATTTCTGCAGGCAGAAAGAGCGACTCTTTCATCAGTACAACTAGGGTAGGCCACGTGTAAAGGACCTGCAGATTTTAGTAGCTGTAAACATGAGTCCATAGAATAACATGGTAGCTGAAAAAGATATTTTGATCTTAATATTTGTTAACAAGTAACAGACACACCATACTCTGCCCAATTGGCACTATGTCTAGTTCTGGTTACATTTTAACGATATGAGAGGGCAATGAGGGTAGGGAGGGACTGGAGGCTATGCGACAAGGGGATGTTTAGCTTGGTGAAGGTTTATACGATCAGCATCTTCCAATATCTGAAAGGCTGTCATAGGGAAGACGGATTTTGGCTCAAAAAACCACTCGTCAAGAATGCTACAGAAATTTCTGAACTGAGCTCTCTAGTTGTAACATCACACAAACTTAGACGATAACCACTTTTGGCAGCTTAATTACTTTTGCGGGGAGGACAAAGATTCAAAACAGTTCATTTTGAGGAATGGGTTGTAACTATTGAGTTGAGAGTGGACGAGACGGAGACCCCCTGCCAGGGATGCTGAAGAATTGTGGCAAGGGGTGGGAGGTTGGACTAGCCGACGTTGGAGGTCACTTTCGAATTCCTAGTAATGTGATTCCAAGATCTGGAACAAGCTCCTTATTCTGTCACGAAAAATGTTTCAAGTGCAAAGACACGGAGGATGACGTGGGCACAGCTTGGCGGAAGACAGAAGAAGCAAGTAATATTCTATAGGTCAACAGTGCATTTATTCCAATCACCAGTCAGGATGGATTCAACCAAATCATCATCGAGAAAATATGCATATATAAAACCTCGTTAACCCAGGCTTCCTCTTGCTTACAACACTGGATATGGTTTGTTTTTTTTTTAATCTTCATCTTTTAAAAAAGTGAGAGTTGTCTTTCCGATAAAACCTTCTTGCTACCTGTAACATCCCTCTCACTCTCACCCCCCCAAAAAACCTGGCTCTGTTTTTCAAGACGAATTATTGAGATAAAATATACAATCTCTTATTTCTAAAGGAGTGTGGAAAAACTCAATAAGGATTTTTTTCCAAGTATTTCTTGCAGCATCCCTATACAGCTTCAGTTTGAGGTTTTGCCAGGAAAGGAAACAGGGACTGTAAGAGACCCAGGATAGCAAATACTAACAGTACGTACTCCCCTCCCACACTACTCCCCTCCCACACGCTTTAAAAGGTACACCCAAAGGGCTAAAGTCTGCCCACACTCCAGACGTCTCCAAAGGTTCTCCACACACATTTCAGAGAATCGTTTCCAAGCAAAATCCTGGCTACAATCTCGATCAATGAAATGTCTCTGCACAAGTGAAAAGGAGGAGAAAGGAAGGTGAGGATTTGTCGCCCCTCACCACCCCCCCCCCCCGAAAACGAAATGAATGTGCAGGATGATGTTAGAGTTTCAAACCACTGAAATAGAAAGACATAAATCTTCTATTTCTACCCCTAGAATCTTGACATTTAAAAAGTTCTGTGAAGTAACAAGTGTTTCTGTATACTAGTTTAACTTCTCAAAGGGACACGTGTCAGAGAATCAGGAGACAGGAGGTTTGCCAGTGGGACAGCTCTGGTGCCACAAAGAAAGTATACAGTACAATACCCAAAGCCACCATCTTTCTAGGGAGTGGGGCTTCCTGAGCAGTGAGAGTGGAAATATGCTCCATGGCAGCCTGAGAATGAAGAAATTACATGCTCATCTGTTGAGCATATAGAGAGGAATTATTAATTTTCAGTTTATGGTTGTATTATTTTTATTTCAGTCACACAAACTAAAGTGGTTTCCCCAAAACAAACATTGGGAGAAGAAGGGAAAACAACTCTAATAATTATTCTCTGAAACAAGTTCCAACCTCTATTTTTAGTTAAAAAAAAAAAAAAGAAGAAGCAGCAAGGTTGGGGAACAGACTTAAAGGAAACACCTCCCTGACAGTTTCAGGGCTTGTAACTCTGAAGGAAAAAACCTGCCACATGTCAGAAATGTCCAAATCTTAAAGCAAACATCACAAGACAGACAGATGGCAGCACAAGAAAACCACTCTGGAAATGCCTGAAATACCCTTAAAACAGGAACAAAGACCACCATGTTTGGCTACACTTTAAAAAAGAGCTCAGAATCTTTCAAATAAAATGGCATTGAACTTTTCCTAGGAATCAAGTCCCCAGGAACCCAGGATGTCAAAAAACTGAAAAGCCCCTGCATGTTTTTCACTCTAGAATGGTGGCTAAAACAAGTGAGCCAACGACTACTCTAACTTTACCTAAAGAAAAGGATTTCTAAGGATTACAAAAGACATGATTCATGAGATTCTTCCCCAACACCTGCCCAGCCCCCAACTTTCTTTTTTTAAAAACAGATTCATTAACTGAAAGTTAGAAATAAGACATCAAATTTTGAGGCCAGTACAAGGCAGCAGCACAAGGGTCTTCTCAGCAAAGTCTCTGGAGAGGCCAGGCCAAGGCCATGGCCACGCCTTTACTGTTTCCCAGCCTGTCGACCTGGCTTTTTCTCCTGTTGTCCTCTTCCACTGCCAGGAATCCCTCCTCGGCCTCGACCTCCAAACACACCTGTGGGAGCACAAAGATCCTAAGAACCAAAAGCAGCTGGTACTTTCTGTAACTGGCTGGGTTTTCTCATAACGCAAGGCACCCTGTACCCCTGGGTGTGGAGCTATACTCCAGCCCACATGCAAAGGCTGCTGCCAAGGTGGCCGTACAGATTCAACCCACATTCCTGGTGAGAAGTCTTGACCTGTTCAGGCACATTCACCTTGGTCGGGCTATTTCAGCTGCCCTGTGAGAAACAGAGGAAGAAGATTCTGCTTGTTTAATCACAAAAGCAGTGAGAAGGGCTGGAGGAAGCAGCTCATAGACTGTCACAAATGGACCTCTATCTACTGACTGCTGTCTAGAAACTCAATGTGGTTCAAGTTTCATGGACTTCCTATTGCCCCCATACCCAGAGATCAGAAAAAGGAGGCTGACAAGACTCCAGCTACTCACAAAGTCATGTTCTCTGAAGGTGATGGGATACTGAACATGGGATATTATGCACAACGGACATTTACTATATAGCTGGTGAATGAATGACAACAACTGGATTTCTCTTTTACAAATCCTTGTAATGGAGCAATGTGCTCGGAGAGTTTATGGTCCATGATTACTGTCTGATGGGGAGTGCTTAAGCTTATTCTTCACTTCTGGGCAGACCCTCCTAGCTAAGAGAGTGGATAAGCAAGGCAAGGTGAAACTGTCTTAGCCTTTGTCCCAGGCATTTAGTTAGCTAAAAACTGGTAGATTCTTGAGATGTCTTCCTGACAGTACATAATACTGTCTAAGAGAATTCAATAACTGAATTAATTCATAGTATTAAAATAAGAGAAACAAATCCCTGGAGGGAGGGTGGAGAAGGAATGCAATAGAACTCTGGTAAAGAAGCTACAAATATTAGGCTAGGAGGTAGCCCATCCCAGGCCAAGCTCTACCCATCACGTGATCTCACCATGTCACAAAGAGGCAGATTTAAGCTTAATCTCAGGAAGAATGTCCTAACAATGAGAGCTGTCAGAAAATGGAATGAGCTGATACATGAGCTAATGAGTTCCTCAATACTGGAGAAGCAGAGCCTGGACCCTTATTGGGGCACTGTAAGAGAGGAGCAGTGCCTCTCATCTGGCTTTCTGTATCTGAAAGTCCCTCCCAGCTCTAACGTTCTAGGTTCTAAATCCCCTCCCAGCTCTGATACTCTATATTCTAATTATTTTAAATCTCTTCCCCCTCTCACATTCTATGTTCTAAGGTCCCTCCCAGTTTTAATATTCTGTGTTTTTTATTCTAGCCAACCAGCAGCCTGGGCTTCAGTGAATAACTATTGTTGTCAGTTTATTAAGAAGTAAATCCTGACAGGGCTTTTTGGAGGAGCAAAGTTCCCCCTAAACTCCCCACAGCCAGAGCTTCCTGGACTGGGCAGGAAATCAGATCCCTTCAGAAACAGGCAGAATGTGGGTTATACTGACTGAAATGACAGTGTCAGCGAAGGATGTCAATGCACTTAGAAGGCGGAGCCACTCCCTTCACTGCTACCACTCTCTTTTCTAAAGGCCCCTCTAAAGAAGCCTTTTCAAAGAGCTCAAAAAGAAGAGCCCAACTTTACAGTACAATGTGAAATCAAGGGTCAATGCTGGCTACCCTGCCCAGCCAGTCCAGGCCCAGCTGGGGATCTCACCTCGGCCAGCTCCGCCTGCACCACGCCCCTTCTGCTGCTTCTGCTGCTGCACGCCACCTCGGCCCCTGCCCTTGGACACCACCTCTTCTTTTACCATGTCAATAATCTCATCAGGAATCCGCAAGTATTTAATGGTGCTGCCTCGAATATAACACTCAGGCATTCGCCAGAATTTGTCGCCATCCTGGGGAGGAAATACCAATGTTTTCAGGCTAGAAGGCAGCAAGAGCTGGGGACCTCACTGTCTACCACAGAGCAGCTGCTCCCTCCTTCCATCCCTCTTCCTCCCCAGGCTGGGGGGGGGGTCTCCGGTTATCTGGGAATTGGGGGTGGTGGTTTTGTTCATGTCAAAAACAACATGGAGAAGTCTGGAGAGTAGATCCCATGGGGAGCAGAGCTCCCTCTGGGGCCTATGATCATTTCTAGCTCAGAGTCTAAGCCATTGTTTTTTTTCTCTTTTACCTCTTGAAAAGCCCTTTCCTTTCTACTTGGCCGCCCCAAAGCCCCTTCAGGAGACATTTCCCAAACGCTGCAGCCCACAATCATCTCTTCTGTCAGGAAACAGCAATGTCAGCAGGGCCAGAGATTATCTTCTCATTTTACAGGTAGAGAAACTGAGGCCCAAAGAAGGTAAGGGCTTTTATTTTTCTCATCTGCAATATGAGAAGCCTAGACCCAATGATCTCCAAGCTGCCCTCACCTTCCAACCCGAAGCTCATTTCGTTCCCTTGTCATTTTACATGGCCTGTTTCCTCCCCCTCCTCCCCCAAGACTGAGAGCCCCCTGAAGGCAGTGCTTACATCTAACCTTTCTTTCCTCTCCTTGCAGTGCTCAGGACAGTGCTGGTCATATAACTAACAACTCAATAAACACAAGACAAAGGAAATTAAGTACACACAAGATAGAACAGCAACGTGAGACTGGGAATCAGGGTTCTGACTCCAGCCCTGGTCCTCTATTCTGACCTAACTCAGGGAGGGGTCTTGGACATCACGCCTTTGGCGCCTGAAATCTTTGTTCTATGGTTAAGTTTTTCCAACTCTGCCATTATGAGTTTTAATAACAGTTCTAAACTGCTCTAAGATTTGCTAGGCATTTCATATATATTATCTCATTTGATCCTCCCAACTATGAAACCAGCACTAAAGGAATCATTATTTGGTTGGAGACTAAGAGGAGAAGCATCTTTGGGTCACGCGGCCGGCCACTAAGTATCAGAGCCAGAATTCGGACCATGGTCTCTTGTTCCTCTAAGCAGAAAATTTTTTTCACTAGTGAGTTTATTTAAACAGGTCAAAGAATTTTAACCTCTGCTTTCTTCTGCCTTTTAAAGAGGCAGCTGGGTGGTGCAGTGGACAGAGCTCCGGAATCAGTTAGGAAGACATGAGTTTAAATCTAGTCTCAGACACTGAACTAGCAGTGGGACCCTGGGAAAGTCACTTCACTTCTTGTAGCCTTGGTTTCTTCAACTGCAAAACTGAAAATAATAATAGCACCTACCTCAAAGAGCTGTTCTGATATTTGTAAAACTGCTCTGCAAACCTTGAAGCACTGTATAAATGCCATCTGTTAGCATTACTACCATTACCTGCACTCTGTCCCTTTCCCTTTCTAATCTGAAATTCAATTAATCAGAAATGTATCATGGACCTTCCACATTCTCAGGGCCTCCCCAGCTCGGATACTGCACATTCTGTGGTCCTTTCAGCTCTCTATCTCTCAATTATTTGACTGTAGCTTGGACAAAGGGAACTGGCCCAGTTCAGTACAATGAGCGGTGCTGGCTCTAATCTGGCTTCAGTTACTCACTTGCCGTATGGCAAAGGGAGTCATCTCCCTTCCTGGGCTTCCATTTCCCCATCTGTAAAGTGATGAGATTGGGACCAGATGATTCCTAAGCTTTAAAGCTCTGTTCATTAAGTGTGGAAGATACTTCAATGAACTCCAAAACAAATCTCAGAGAGAATCTGAGCACTGCAGAAGAAACTTCTACCGTCTTCATGAACCTAGGTTAGGCAGACAGAACAAAAGTCTACTCTTTGGTGTTGCCATTAGGAGTGAGCTTCTCATTTTCTAGGATAGGGAGAAATCTTGGTAAACTGAAGACAACTTTCCCAAAGGGGTATTTGGTCTCGGACTATCCCGGGTGGCATTTAGCTTAGTGGACAAGGAAGGTTGTCTAGTCTCTTTACTTCCTTCTTTCGGTTCTCTGCTGAGGAATAAACAAACTAATCTCTCCAGTGCCAGCAAATCCTGTTCGACTTCCAAAGCTGTTCTCTGCACCATCTAGTGGCCATTACCAGGCTCTGTTACCCCTCCCTCATCTCCAGCTGGTATTTTCCACCTCCATTAAAAAACAAACAGCATTAGAACTGATAGGAGCTTTGGAGATGACCTAGCCCAGAGTTTCTTAACCCAGAGTCTGTGAACTATAAAAATCTTTTGGATAACTGTACTTCACTATCCTTGGTTTCCTTTGTAATCCTATATATTTTTATATACATAAGAGCATTATTCTGAGAAGGGATCCACAAGCTTCCGTAGACTGTCAAAGGGGTACATGACACAAAAAACATCCAACCCTGACCTAGGCCAAGAGCTTCCTTTTACAGATAAGGAAACACATCAGGAAAGTGATCTGCCCAAGGTCACACAGGAAGTCTAGCAGAGCTACTAGGATTTAGGTCTTTTGAGAGACTTTGGGTTACAAAAATCAAAAGTTAAACAAATAAACAACTAATTTAAAACTCCAACCAGCTGGTGCCAGCACTGCAGCGTCCAAAAAGATAAAAGGTGGGGCCTGGAGTCAGGAAGACGTGAGTTCAAATCCAGTCTCAGACATATCTTAGCTCTGTGACCCTGGCCAAGTCATTTCACCTCTGCCAGCCTGTTTGCTCAACTGTAAAACAGAGGTAATAAGAGTTCCTACATCTAAGAGTTGTTGTGAGGATCAAATGAGCTATGTGTACAATGCTTAGCACAGTGCCTGGCACCTAGCAGGTACCATATAAATGCTTATTCCCTTCCCTTTCCTTTTCAATTCTACTATGCCATGATCTTTCCAAAGTTAAACTCTTCTGCACTGAAACTAACATCAGCAAGTCGAAATGTGGCAGGTCCCTTAGAGGCAGTCCTGATGAGTGAAGGAGAAAGAACATTACATTAACAAGTCACAATATGGGGATGGCAGCAGGGAAGAAAGACGGAAAGTCCTTTAAAGTCAACAGTCTCCTCTGTGTATGGTAAAAAGGACCCCAGTTTTGAAGGTGAAAGCCCAGTGCTCACAGCAGGGCCCTGCCACCCTCAAGCTACATGAGCCTGGCCAACTTCTGTCACTTTCCTAAACCTCAGTTTCCTCCTTTGTAAAATCAAGATAGCAATCCACTATCAAATTCATAGGAGCTTAGGAAGTCAGTGCTTTAAAAACCATAAAACATTTTAGAAATCCTAGTTTTCATTATTAATAATAGTAGCAGCAGCAACAAGAGCAAGTGATTCTGCTGAGTGCCCCAGTGTGTGCACATATGGATGAACAAAATGTATTTGTCAACTAATGCTTCCTAGGGAAAAAGCCAAAGGAAGAAGTCCAAGTGAAAAAATGTTCCAAATCACTAACAATAAGAGAAATCCAAATTAAAGCAACTCTGAGGTTCCACTTCACACCCATTAGACTGGCAAAGATGGCCAAAAAAAGGAAAATGCTAAATGTTGAAGGGGTTGCAAGAAAGGTACTGTACACTAATGCACTGTTGGCCGAGCTGGGAACTGGCCCAATCATTCTGCAAAGCAATTTGGAACTATTTCCCCCAAATCATTAAACTGTGCCTACCCTCTGACCCAGTGACACAATGACTAGGCCTGCCCCAAAAAGATCAAAGAAAGAGGAAAAGGACCCACATGTACAAACATATTTGTAGCGGCAAAGAACTAAAATGAAGAAAGTACCCACAAACTGAGGAATAGCTTAACAAATTATGGTATATGAATACAAGAGAATACTACTGTGTTTTAAGAAATGACCAATGGCACCAATGATGAACCCTACTAGCAATTCCTGACAGAAGTACTGAAATTCAAGATGCAGAATAAGACATACATTTTATAATATGGCCAATGAGGAAATTGTGAATTTTTGTTAAAAGGGTTTCATTTTTCTCAATCCCATTTCTCAAGGGGATGGGGTAGGATAGATAGGAGAAAATAAATTTTTGTTAGTTCTGTTTGTCCAGTCAAAGAAAGTATGGTCCAACAGGAATAGCACTAGCCTTGCAGAGGGAGGACCTGGGCTTGAATCCCATCCAGGCATTCTATTTCAAGAGCACAAGCTCCTTGAGGGCAGGGCCTGCTTTACTTCTGTCTTTGCATCCCACTTCCTAGCACAGTTCCTTACACATTTAGGGTACTTATTAAATGACTGTTCTCTCTGTGACTTTCCCTTTCTGTTTCTTAGTTTCTAGATCTGTCAAGTATGGAGGCTGGCCTAGACGATCTCTACCTTGAAATCCAGTGAGCTCCCATGAAGTTGGCTGGGGCACAGGCCACCAGGCAACATGTTCTGCAAAGGCACACTTACCCTGGATGTACAGATGACCTCTCTCAAATTGATGTTCATCCAGTTATCACAGCTTACAAGGTGCCCATTGTAGGTTTCACCATTTTTTAGTTCTACCAACTAGAAAAACAATAAAATTCAAGTCATACATTAGCTAATCAACTATTTACTTTATGTCTATCATATGCTATTTACTTTTTGACTGTCACATGTTAAGAACATGATTTCTGCCTTCAAGAAATTGAATTGAGCATCTATGTAGAAAAACTATAAACTAGTATATAATTAAGCACTAATGGTTCTAAGTTCTGTTTAATAGAAGGGGAAGGAGGAGGGATCAATGAGAACTATAATACTCATGAAAGAGGCAGACTTAAACCTGGGCCATTTTTTTTAAGAAAATGGCTCTAAACCCAAGTAAATCATCAGCATTCCTATATATAACCAACAAAAATCTCCATGAAGAGATAGTAAGAGATACCCCATTTAAAATAACTCTGAACAGTAAAAAATAACTGGGAATACACCTGCCAAAACAAACACAGGAATTATATGAACAAAATCATAAAAACCTTTTTATACAAATAAAATTAGATTTAAATAACTGGAGGAATATGATTTGTTTGTGAGTAGGTATGGCAGATATAATAAAAAAGATAATTTAACCTAAGTTAATCTATATATTCAATGCCATCTCACTTAAATCATCAAAAAATTATTTTAACCAACTTAGAAAATATCACAAAACTAATCTGGAAGAACAAAAGGTCATGAATATCAAATGAACGAATGAAAAAATGTAAAGGAAGGACGTTTAGCAGCACCAGACCTTAAACTATATTTTAAGGCAGTAATTATCAAAACCATCTGGTAATGGTTAAGAAATAAAAAGGTAAACGAGTGGAATAAGGTGGATGTACAACCTACAGCAGCAAGAGACTGGAGTAATAACGTGTCTGACAGGGTAAAGACTTAAGTTTTAGGGATAAAAAGTCACCATATGGTAAAAAATTATTGGGAAAGCTGAAAAGGAGTCTGGCAGCAATTGGACTTAGACTAATATCCTATAGCATTTACCAAGATAAGGTCAAAATGGATACATGATCAAATATGAAGGGAAATGTAACAAGAAAATCTGAAGAACACGGAACATGTTACTTATAAGAGTTATGGACAGGCAAACAGCTTATGAATAAACAAAAGATAGAGAGCATTGTGAGGTATAAAATGGAAAATTTCAATTACATTAAATTACAATGGGTTTGTATGAGTAAAACCAATGTAGCCAAGATCAGAAGGAAAGCAGAAAATTTGGAAAAAAATTTTAGAGATAGTTTCTCAGATAAAGTTCTCATATATCAAATATATAAAAAGCTTTATCAAATCTATATGAAGATGAAGTCATTCCCCAATTGATAAATGGTCAAAGGATATGAACAGGTAATTTTCTGATGAAGAAATAAAAACAATTCAGAGTCATATGAAAAAATGCTCTAAATCACTATTGATCAGAGAAATGCAAATTAAAGCAATCTTGAGATAGCATTTTACACCTATTAGACTGGCTAAAATGATAGAAGGGAAAAGCAACAAATGTTGGAGGGGATGTGGAAAAACTGGAACACTAATTCACTACTGATGGAACTGTGGACTGGCCAACCATTTTGGAGTAATTTAGAAACATGCCCAAAGTTATAAAACTGCCTATTCCCTTTGACCCAGCAATATCACAATTAGGTCTGTTTCCCAAGATGATTAAGGAAATCAACCTATATGTTTGAAAATATTTATAGAAGCTCTTTTTGTGGTGGCAAAGAACTGGAAATTGTGAGCATGCCCATCAACTGGGGAATGGCTAAACAAGTTGTGGTATATGACCGTGATGGAATACTACTGTACTATGAGAAATGATGAACTAAATGATTTTAGAAAAATAGGGAAAGATTTGCATGAAATAGTGAAGAGCAAAATGAGCAGAACCAAGAGAACGTTGTATACAGTAACAGCAATATAGTTTTAAAAACAACTTTCAGCAACCAAGTCATTTTGACTATATAATCAAAATAACTACAAAGGACCTATGAAGGAAGATGCTTTCTGCATCCAGAAAAAAAAATGACAAAGTATATATAGTATGGATTTATACATATATGCATATTCTTTCTAATGGTAGCCATCTCTAGGGCTGGGGAGTGGAAGGTGGGGGAGAGTTACAATATAACTTTGTTATATATTTAAAAGGAAAAGCAAGTTGTACATAATAGATCTGCTGTTTCATGTACAATCCTCTTTTTTCCTATTCTACTTTGTTATGGAGATGCTTGTTTTATTTCTTGAAAATAAAAGTACAAAAAAATACAAAAAAAAAGAAAACGGCTCAGATTTTAACAGGAAGGAATGGGATGAAGGATAGCTCATCTAAGGGCACTCAATATTAATGAAGCACAGGGGTGGGAATGAATAGATCTAATTCCTGGGGCAGTGAAAAAACTGACCTAACCGGGTAAAAGGTATGATTTGGTCATCAGCCAAATAAGGTCAGAAGGAGGTAGGGTGAGGCTCCTTTCTGAAGGGCCTCAGAAGCCAGGCGGCTTTGCTTTAATTGAGCAGGATACAAGGAACCACTAAAGATTCTGGGATATATGGTTGGAAGACTGACACTGGTGTGCAGAAGGAAGAAAGGAAAAGGGAGACATTGGTGGCAGGAAGGCTCCTTGGTATCCAGCAGAGAAGCCACTACAGCATCCTAGAGAGAACAGCCCATTTATAGTCTGAGGAAATCTATTCAAATCCTGGCTCTGTGTCTTACTACCTGTGTGACCTAAGCCAAGTCAACTCCACAACCATTTATGATTCTCCTACTATGTATGTGCTAGGAGAGGGGAAGGAGTAGAACTGGATGTGAAAGTGATGTCAAAGCAAAAGATCTCAAGATAAACATTTTTAGGAAAAGAAAACATGGGTATTCTCCTTGCCAACCAAAGATTAAGAATAAAAACAGAGACTTCCCACATGGAGGGTTTGAGATCCCTCTTACTCCTCATGTTCTTCTCTTGGTATCTGAGATTCAAGGTTATCAAGTGGCTACCACATTGCCTACTCACCATGGGGTGATTCTGGGCTGTCTTCAATAAGGATAAGGGCAGCTAAGAAAGCAAACAAAAGACAATTGAGAATTCCATCAGCTAAAGCATAAGCCTGTCTTTCTTCCAACAGAGATCACAGTTTCCAAAAGGTTAGACCCTTGGACCCTTAAAAGTCACCAAGTCCCTCCCCCTCATTTTCCAGGTGAGACAAGATTTTTAAATTAGTGGAGATACAAGCAGTGATTCTGAATTCAAACAATGAGGTTTTATCTGGACATTAACCTGCCCACTTTCACAATGCTACATTTGTGTTCAAAACAGAAGAAAATACCAATAAAGCCTCCTTATAGCTGTAGTTCAAGTTATGAATTTAAATGTGCTTTGCTTTCCTTTCCTCAGACACCACAAAACTTGGAAACTTTTTCCTCTTCCTAAAAGCCCCAGGATGCTTGCCCAAAGCAGCCAATCCCTTCATGAGTCTTGTCATCAATGGAGTATTACTTTTTCCTACATTCAAAAATTTATCTTTTTTGCACTATAGATTTTAATTTTCACATATATCATGGAGGAGTGTAAACAGCCCTGGAATGGCAGCCATCAGTCCTGGTCTGGCAGCTTGTTTGATATGTAGTCCTGGGCACCCAATTTCTGTTTCTTCCTCTGCAAGATTAAAAGGCTAGAGAAGATGTTTTCTAAAGCTTTTCCAGTTCTAACAATCTCTGGTCCAAGGTTACCCTTGGGGATGTCTGAGAAGGAAGCCCATGAACTTTCTAATTTTAGTATGTTACTAGAACAAGCATCTGAGGGTTTTCTAAAGAAAAGGAAAAAGAGCTCTGGGGAACCCCCTCCGAAGGATCACCCATTGGTGAGTGTGGGCCACTACTCCACAGGAAAATGGACCAAAGTCCACTTCCCTAGTTGGTTTTCTGTAGGAGTTCCATGACAGCCAAATGCGCATGTTTGTTGTTATATAACTCAAGGGAGGCCCAGCACAGGAAGAAGAGGGAAAGAAGGAGAGATGGAGCTTATAGAAGTCCAAACAGGAAGAAGTAAAGAAGCCCTACCTTTTTTTTTTAATCAAAGAACTGCTTGATTATGCAAGTTCCCAAATCCTATCTTCCTCTCCCAACCCAAGGTGGAAGGAGGAAGAGACTGGGGTGGGTAAGAGAGGGAAGTAAAACTGCTGAGGAGAGATGAAAAGACAGGGAAAGAGAAGAGATAAAAGTGGTGGTAAGAAAGACACAAAGTAGTAGTGGGAGGGGAGAGGAAAGGGACAAGTTGGAGAGGAGAATAAGGTGAATAGGAAATGAAGGGAAGAAGAAATAATGAGTAGAAATTAAGAAGGAATGAAGACAAAATGAGGAGGGAAGATGAGGAAATGAAAAAGAAAATGAAGGTATGAAAATGAAAGGTAAGAGGATAGAGGAAGTAGGAGGCATAGGAAGAACAGTTGAAGAAGAGCAAGAAAGATTATAGGATCTAAGAAATATCAGAGGCAATCTAACTAACCCATCATTTTATAGATACGGAAACTGGGACTCAGGTGGTTAAGTGACTTACCCAGGTCATATAAGTAGTTCATGAAGGGATGAGGAAAATGGGTCAAGAGGAACAATAAAGAAGAGAGATGCTGAGATTATGAGTAGGGGTAAAATTTAGACAGAGAAGGAGAAAGGGCAGATAATAGGGCAGGGGAGATGAGGATATGAGGTGAAGAGGTAAAGAGAAGATGAGGAAGGGAAAAGAGAGAATGATGAAGAGGAGGTATGACAGAGCATGAGAGAAAATAAAGGCGAGGAAGCAAGATAAGGGGAAGATGAAAGGGAAGAAGAGAATGAAAAGGGGGAGGAGGGAGGCATGAAGAAGAGGAAAGAAGACGGGGATCAGTCGGTCAAGAAACATTTACCAAGTGTCCACTACCTGCCAGGCACTGTACTAAATGCCGGGGAGATAAAAACAGGCAAAAGACAGCCCATGACCTCAAGGAGCTCACAGTCTAACGGGGAGACAATGGATAAACAAATGTGTACAAACATACCCTATACAAGATAAATAGGAAATAATTAACAGAAAGGAGGTACTAAAGAGGGGAAGTTGGGAAAGGCTTCCTGTAGAAGACAAGATTTTAGCTGGGAATTAAAGGGGGTCAGTAGACAGAGATGAAAAGGGAGAGCTTTCTAGGCACGGGAGACATGGGAGAAAATGCTGGGACCTAAAAGATGGAGTGTCTTGTGCCAAGAACAGCAAGGAGGCCAGTGCCTCTGGAATGAAGAATACATGGTATCAAGTACGGCATGAGAAGACTGGAAAGAGGGACGGGGGCTAGGTTCTGAAAGGCTTTGAATACCAGGCAGAGAATTGGGATGGTGACAAGAAGCCACCAGAGTTTATTGAGTATGAAAAGGAGGAGAGGGATAAGGAGGAAAAGGAGGGGGATAAGGAAGAGGAGAATAAGAAGATCAATGAAGGAAGGGATGAGGAGGTGGGATATGAGGAGGGGGATATAAGGAGGGGGGGGATATGAGGAGATAAGGTTAAGGAGATGAAGGAAGGGAGGAAGGGGATGATAAGGAATGGGGTGAGAGAGTGAGACGAGGAAAGGGGGATGAAAGCGAGCAGGAAGAGGAATGAAGGAAGGGATTAGGAGGGAGATGAGAAGGAAGGGGAATGAAGTAAAGAAAGTAAAAAAAGGGGATAAGGAAGAGGGATAGGAGGAAGGAATAGAAATGAGAAAGAGGGGGATAAAGAGAGAGATGAAGAAAGGGATAATGACGGACAAGATGAGGAGAGGAAGGAGGGGATGATGAAGAAAAGGAAGAGCAGGCCGGGGAGTGTCGCCGCGCCCCGGCCCACTCACGTGAGATCCCCTCCACCCCCATTGATTGACCCGAGGCTCACAGAGGACCAGCCCCCTCCTGGGCCCTTCCCGTGCCAGCGCCCGGGCCTGAGTCCCAGAACGGTTCCCGCCGCCTAATGCCGCCTCCCTCAGTCTCCCCTCACCATTGTGCCGGCCGCGCCGGGGCGGGGACAGGGCCGGGGCTGCTCCGGTCACTTCCGCCGCCGCCGCCGCCACGTCGTACCTCAGAGGACTCAGAATTCCCTCCAGGCCGCCCCTCACTGAACAAGGCGGGACAACGTTTCCGCCAGCCAGTCACTACCCGACTCTTCGGCACGTTGACCAATCCCGAGGGGAGGAGGGGGCGGGGAAAAGAGGCCGAGGGCTCCGAGAGGGGGAGAGTGACCTCGCGCCGCGGGCACGCAACTGCCGTAAAGCCAGTCCTCTGTCAGGTGCTGAAAAGAAGCGCGCGGCCCCACGGCATTGTGGGTAACGGTGGTGCCTGTGCGCTTGGCGGCTTCGCGAGGGGAAGCCGGCTTGTGAGGCGCCCTCATTGTCTCTGGGCTGAGGGCTTAGGCTGCCCAGCCGGTCTTAGGAGGGCCCAGAGAGGAGAAGACAAACCCTCCATCCTACATCTTCTTAGGGGGCAGCTCAGCCTGCTCTCTGACCAGAACACCTCCACCCTCAAGTCACTTACCCAAACTGGACCTCAGTTTCCCCATCTATAGAATGCAATCCATACGCCTCCCACCCCGACCCCCCAGAGGGAAGTGCTTGATAAAAGCCTCAGAGGTAATGGGATCTGGGGGTTCCAGATGAACCCCAAACCCTAGGCTAGGTGGCAGAGGTAGGCGATGAGCCCACCTGCTTCTACCTGGTCACGCCACACCTGGAAGGCTGGGTTTAGTTGGGGGGGAGGGGCATATTCTAGGAAGGGCACTTGGACCAGCTGGAGGGTGACCTGGACGGCAAGAGCACTGGACCCCCGGGACTAAAGAATTGGGGGTTGGTGTCGGCCAGGAGCAGAGATGGTCTGGTAGCATTTCCAGGGCTGTCATGTGAATCTGACTTGTCCTGCTTGTCGCCTGGGGGCAGACCTAGAAGCACAGGGTGGAAGTGGCCGAGGGTCCTATTGGGGCTCAGCCTGAAGGAGTTCCCAGTAATCGTTGCAGCCCTTAACAGCCTGGAAGGTTAGGGAGAGAGATGCCTGTCCCTGGAAGCCTTCATGCAGAGATGCTCGAGAGGGAATTCCTGCTTCAGAGAGGGGTTGAACGACATGGAGAGACACTACCTGAGCATCCTTCCAGGTCTGAGAGTCTAGGATTTCTGGAGTTAATTTGAGTGAGGTTCAAACCAGAGTATTTTGTGAAGTGCTTTGCAAACCTTAAAACTAGTAATTGTCAGGATTTTTTTTTTACATTGGTATCCCACCTTTTTCTTTTGTAGAGAGTACTGTGTTGGACCCTGAGGGGAGAGTCTTGTTTTTGAAGCTGGAAGGGATCTTATAGATTCTTTTTCAGATGAGGGAACTGAGGCCCAGAGAGGCTAAGTGATTTGCTAGTAATTAAGACGTGATCCCGGAGGAGGAAAGAGCACCAGATTTAGAATCAGTACCTCATTTTGGATCTTCTCCGTGATAGCTGTGGAGCAGGTCACTTAGAGTTTTTGTGTGCCTCATTTTCTTTATCTGTTAAATGAGCAAATGTGACCAGATAATTTCTTTTCCAATGCTCAGTTCTTTATCCAGTGCCCAAATAACTATAACTCTATGATAAGTGCATGAGAAAAGTCCATAATGCTGTGTGTGGTAGCTGAGGGGGAAGTTTAACTACTGAAGAGATTATGGATAATTTGGTGGAGGATACAATTTGGATTGAGTTTTAAAGATGGGTTGGAATGTTGAGCAATGGGGAGGAGGGTATTTCAGATATAAGGAACAGAATAAAATGAGCACACAGATGGAAAAATGCTGAGCAAATGATCGGGGGTCGAGGGAGGAGTAGATGAGGAGTCCTTCAGTTTGGCAGAAATACAGGATAGTGTGAGCCAAGGCTAAAAAGGCAGGTGGCTACCAAATTGTGAAGGGCTTCAAAATAGTTTGAACTATATTTGTCTCATAAACTTAAGACAAGAAGGTCTTGAGTCAACTTGCAGATAACTCTTCTTTGGGAAAATGTATTATTAGAACTCCACGGTATTCTAAGAATGACTTCTCACTTCCATGAATACAAAACAGCATACACCCTTAAATGAGCAACCATTAAGGTCCACGATATATATTAAATCCCCAGAATCATTTACTCATAGAACCACTGTAGCCCACCCCAAGTTCTGCACTCATCTGTTCTTCTGATGGTTGAAAGGAGAACTGAAAGGCGGTCTTGTACATAAATTTTCTCAGGCAGGATGGGAACAATCTGGTTCTGTGTTCCTACAGTGCCATCTCCCGTATACAAAATGACAAAACTGCTAATGTTCTTTCAGAGGCTTCTATTGCCCTCTCTACAACTCTTTTTCTATCTAGGTCCATCAGTTAGCCATACTAAACAGTGATCAAACACAATAGTCATCCAAGTAATGGAAAGAAAGGGGGAAAGACCTCAGTATCCACTAGATAGGATGACATTAAAGGATATTAAGCCCAGGAGTGACCATATGTGAAAGATTAATCTGATATTAGGGAAAGGAGGGATTGAACTGAGAGTTTTGTTTTGTTTTTTTAATTTCAAAGATCAGGAAAAAGTAAAACAAAACAGTAAAACAACCAAAGAAAACAAGATGTTTTAAAGAGTAGATTTTAACACTGGCATACAGAAATAAATTCCTAGTGATCCTGTGCTGTCTCCCTTACTGTGCTTTCACCACCTAATCACAGTGTGTGTCTTTCTTTCCCCCTCTTCTCTTGGGCCCCATTTTCTTCCACTATTTGTAGGACCTCAGTCTTCAGATGCCTTGGTTGTCTTTCTTGTTTTCAGTATTAGGGATAAAGTTCCCCACAAAAGATACTCTACAGTTAACATTTCTGAAACTGTCCTACAGAGAACTTGTACATAGTTCACAAACAAGCAACATGTGCCCTCTAGTGTCCAGTTTTTAAAAAAGCTTTTGAATTTCCTTACTGAATGGTTCGATATGTAATATAGGTATACTTTTCCTCCAAGAAGTTCAAGGTAGAGTAAATTTTGGTCTTAGAGATTTTCCAACTTTACTTTCATCTCATATTCTCTCAAGGTTGTCTTTTTTCCAAAGGAAAACCCATCTCCATTCTGTTCCTTTTGCCTAAAATATATCTCCATCTCTGTTGAAATCCTACATGCTTTAAAGTCCAGCTCAGATGCTACCTCCATGCATCTTCCATGATCCTTGCTTTTGATTGTGCTCCCTTATATCTGGCATTACATTTGATTTGCATCTCATGCATCTTATGTATCATGTTATATTATGGTTTTTTGCATGTATGCTGGACTATACTGTAAACATCACAAGGCAGGAACATGTCTTACTAATGGGTACTTTATGTTTGTTGAAGTGAAGCCTTTTAACATGTATGCAAAATTTCTATCTCTTCATTGTTTGGATGGAGAAAAATGACAAATTAATTCATTGAACAAACTACTGTGTGCAAAGCTAAGTAATCTTTATTTAAATATGAACAGCATCCAGTCTCTCTTCAGGGAGTTTACAGTCAACTTGAAAAGATATCATTTATATACCTAAAGATAGAACTAACAAAATGTAAAATAGTACTGATCTGCCAATATGCTGATTTTCTTCAAGATTCAACTTTCAAGAACCGTTTTCTACAGCTTTTCCAGGTCCCCACAACTGCTAGAGCCCTTCTTCCCAAACCACCTTGTATGTATTTTGTGTGTGCTGTATATACATGTTGTCTTACGCATCTGAATGTAAATTCCTTGAGGGCTGTAATGATTTCACTTTTGTGCCATGCCTAGCACATACCAAAGGCTTAATAAATGACTGTTGGTTTTTGCAAATAATAGTGTTATAAGAGTTTATAGGAGGAAGAAACCTATCTGGAGTAGCCCAATAATATCTTACATTTATATAGCAGCTATTATTTATTTATATTCTTTCATTTGAACTTTTATCCTTTCCCCAGCCCTCCTCTTTGGCCTTTCTGCTACTTTGGACACTTCCATTGTACAGCCTCTTCTCTCTTGGCTTCCCTCACACTGCCCTCATCTGGTCCTAAATTATCTCACTGTTCCTTTTTATTCTTTACTGGATCATCATCCACCTTTCATCTCTTATGCATACGTGTCCCACAAGGTTCTGTCTTAAGTTCCTTCTCTTTGCATTCTCTATTATATATTATCCCCATTATCTCCTATGGATTCAGTTATCGCTGTGTAGATGATCCTGGATCCCTAATGTTTCTCCTTAACTCTGTTCCCATATCACCAACTGCCTTTTAGACATCACCACTTAGATGCTATTTTAGTATCTCAAATTCAACATATCTAAGACAGAAATGATTATCGCCTACTATAAACTTGCCCCACATGCAGGCTTTACAGTTTGGGTCAAGAGTACCACCATCCTTAACTCAATTCATAACTTCAGAGTCATTCTTGACTCTTCTTTCTCCCTTATCCATCACAGCTAATCAGTTGCCAAGTTTTGTTGCTTCTATTTCCACAACACCTCTTGCATCCATCCCTTTATCTCTACTCATCTGGACACCAACATAGGCTTCAGAGTGCCATACTTGGAAGGGACATAGAATAAATAGACCCTGAGAGAGGAGGAAACAGACTCTTCACCCCACTTCTTTTGGGCAGCTCAACTTGCTCTCCAGCCTGAATACCCCCTTTTACAGAATTCTGGGTTAGAAGCCTGGTGTCCAGCCTTGACTCTCCACCTTCAAGTCACTTACCTAATCTGGATCTCAGTTTCTCCATCTGTAGAATACAATCCATATACCTCCCACATCAACCCCCAAGGTTTTTGTGGGGGAAGTGTTTGATAAAAGCCTTAGAGGCACTATAGAAATGGGATCTGCAGGTTCCAAATGAGCCCCAAATCCTGGGCTAAGTGGAGAGAGGTATAGTGTGTACCAAGCAAGGCAGGTGATGATCCTGTTGCCTTCTCCCTTGATCAGGGAGGATTGTGTTTAGTTTGGAGGGCCCATATTCTAGAAAGGACATGGATAAGCTGGAGGGTAACCAGGATGGTGAGAGCACTGGAGACCCCAGGATGAGCTGAAAGAGTTGGAGATGGTTTTAGCCTGGAGAAGAAAAGATTTGGCAGGGTTGAGGGAACAGCTGTCTTGTAGCATTTCAAGAGTTATCACGTAAATTAGACTTGTCCTGTTTGTCCCTTGGGGGCAGAACTAAAAGCACTGAGTGGAAGTTACAGAGAATCTGATTGGGTCTCAACATGAAGGAGTTCCCAATAATCATAGTAGTCCTTATAACCTGTAAGGTTAGGGAAATGCATATCACTGGAGGTCTTCATGCAGAGATGCTGGAGAGGGAATTCCTGCTTTAGGTAGAATTTGAACTAGAATCTTAGGTTCCTAAAGTGGGTGATACCACCCCCTGGAGGTAGCTGGAACAATGGGGAGGGGGGTAGTAGCCTCAGGTGCAATTGGGAGGCATTGAATAAAAAGGGAGTGGTAGAAGCATAAGGAAAGGAAAGATAAGAAAATTTTGAAAAATCATTCATACATGTTTCATCTGTTGTGTAGCAGAGTTAAAACATTATTTTTCAAATAAACACACAAACTGCAAGTTATGACTACTGATCAGTGGTCAAGTCCACCAACAGGTCTTAACAAGCAAGTGTTGGCAGGTGAGTATGTCACACATTGTTGGGAAGTCTGGCATGCATTGGCAGGAATGTGCGCATGTAATAACTTGTTTACAGTATAATACTTTACAGTTACATGACACAATATTGTGTCATCAAAATTTCAATGAAGGAAAACATTTATAATAAATTATTAAATTTAAGATGCATAATTTTAATTTTATTTTGAAATGTTGAAATTTTTTAAAAAACATTAAAACCTCTCCCTGGAGGAGAGGCTTGTTTTTGAAGTTGGAAGGGATCTTATAGATCCCTTTTCAGGTGAGGAAGCAGGCCCAGAGAGGCTAAATGACTTGCTGGTAAAAGATATGATCCCTTGGTCTAACACAAATGTTCTGAAGGGGAGAGCACAAAATTTAGAATCAGTACCTGCTATGGATAGAATGCTGGTGTCAGGAAGACTTATCTTCCTGAGTTCAAATCTGACCTCGGATCTATCTGTGTGGCCCTGGACAAGTCATTTAACTCTGCCTTAGTTTCCTCATCTGTAAAATAAGCTGGAGAAAGAAATGGCAAACTATTCCAGGGTCTTTGCCAAGAAAGCTCCAAATGGGATCATGAAGAGTCAGAAAATCACTGAAAATGCCTAAACAAACTTAAGTCTTAATCCCAGCTCTGCTCTCTAATAGCTGTGAAGCAGGTCACTTGAGTTTTGTGTGCCTTGTTTTCTTATCTATAAAATGAGTATTTGTGACTAGATGATTTCCTTTCCAGTGCTCGATTCTTTTGTCCAATGTCCAAATAACTATAAGATACCATATAAATGGGGATAAGATTGAAGAATAAGGCAAAGTTCTATATGTAACATAGAAGGAAAAATAATGTTCAAAATGGTGGAAAATACCTTTTGTTTAGTAGCTGTAGGGACTCTGTCTTTTCCTTGCAGGCATGTAAGACATTATTATTGTTGGAGATGATACTCTCAGAGAAATATGGTGGGAGAGGCTTCCCAGTCTCATTGAGGCCCTCTATTCCTCCTCCCAGTATACCCGCTGAGGAATCCAGCTAGAGGAGGGCATGGGATATGTACCTGAGCACATTTTTTTGTCTTCAGTGCTGAATGCCAACAAAAGTACTACCAAATGTCCCCTCTGATGTGTGTATAGCCGAGACAGTGTTTGCTCAGCCCATGGAGGGTGGCTCTGCCGAAGCCATTTGTGCAAAGGGCAACTACTAATACAAAATGAAAGCAGAAATTCCAGTAAATGAAATTCAAAATAATAGATCAAGAAAAAGGAGATAAGATAATAATTTACAAAGTACTTTCCTTACCACAAATCTTCTAAGAGGCCGGCATAGTATAGGTTATTAACTCCATTTTATAGTTTAAAAAAACCTCAGTGAAGTGACTCAGGGTCAGAGAAGCAGTGAGTGGCAGCACCAGAGTTCTTTTGGTTCTCAGTCAAGTACTTTCTACAATAAAACGCCACTGCTGAGCCAAAATGGCAGAGAAAGGCAGGGATTCTCCCCCAAACCCTTTCAAATACCTTTAAATAATGCCTCAAAACAAATTCTAGAGTGTCAGAACCTACCAAAGGACAGGATGAAACAATTTCAAGCCCAGGACGATAGAAAATCAAGAAAGGTCTGTTGTACTAGGGTCAGAGTGCAGCATAGTCCAGTGCTGGCAGACTGGGTCCTAGCAAACCAGGAGTAGGCCTTGGGGGTGACTGAATCAGTGGCAGAAATCGTGGTTTCCAGACTTCTCAGCTTACACATGGAATCAGAAAGCTGGACAAGAGAGATTACAAGGGTCCCTTTGCTGGCACCAGGGGCAGTACTCTGTTGTACTGCCCATACTTGGATCTGGGTCACAGTCCAGGGTCTCAGTCCCAGGGCAAGGAGAAGCAATAATATACCATAGCTTGCCAGCCACAGGAGAGCAGAGACCCTGGTTACAGTTCCAGGGTAGAAAAGAAGAGAGTAGTAAACACACCTCTCCTTAGATTACACCACCTTGGAAGAACTGAAAATTTAAAGGTCCCCAGAATTACTTCTGAAAACAGCTGCACCCCACCACTCCAGAAACAGAGCCCCACTTTAGCATAGAATTAAAAGTCAAGAAATAGGCTGGAAAATTAGCAAACAGCAGAAAAACATCCTGTCTATAGAAAGTTATTATGGTGACAGGGAAGATCAAAACAAATTCAGAATACAACAAAATCAAACTCCTATATTCAGAGCCTCGAAGAGAAATATAAATTGTCTACAGGCCATGGAAGAGCTCAAAAAAGGATTTTATTTTATTTATTTATTTTATCTTTATTTTTTTAAATTAATTTTAGTTTACATCATCCATTTCCACAAGATTTTGAGTTACAAAATTTCTCCCCATCTTTCCCCTACCCACCACCCCAAAACAGCCATCCCATTGTATAACCCCTCCCCCAGTCTATTCTCTCGTATGTCCTCCCCCATCACCCCTCTGACTTTCCAGTAGGGCAGGTTGGATCTCCCTACCACAATGCCTGTGTATCTTAAGTCCCAGTTGGATGTAGTTAATAATGATGATAATAATAATTGTATACATATATATATATATATA
>CM053580.1:546815692-546858203 GCA_028627135.1 Pseudochirops cupreus
CTCAGTCCCCCTGCTGCCTGCAGGCTGCAGGTGGGAAGCTGCAACCCCGAGGCGGGTGCAAAACCTCTGCCTTTTTGCTTTTCCGCTCTGGAGGCCTTCTGGCCGGACTGCTTATCTCCCCCTTTCACAATTCCCACTCGCAGCTGCTGCTAATCCGCTCACCTGAGAGGCTCCTCAGCTCCTCCTGTCCAGCCGCCCCCGGGGCACAGCCCCGTCTTCAGGCCAGGCTGGTTTCGGTTCGCAGTGCTGATATGGTTCCTCGTAGCCGAGCTGACTTTAGTGGGAAGTATCTGTGTGTTCGTTTTGGAGTTCCAGAATTGGTTTAGAGTCCTATTTTATGGGTATTTTGGGGTGGCTATGTGAGAGCTGCAATATGTTGCTGCTGCTACGCCGCCATCTTGGCTCCGCCCCCCTATGATCAGTGATTTTTAATGTTATTATTGTAATTGTTTTGGAGCATCCTGAACCATGCTCATATAAGATGGTGAGCTTAATGGATAAATGTGTGTGTTCTGACTGCTCCACTGACCTGCCATTCCCCATTTCTCTCCCTCTCCTCTGGCCTCCCTATTACTTGAGACATGGCAATATTGAAGAATATTATGTAAACTTAGTTGACAAAGAAGTGGCAGGGTTTGAAAGTATTGACTCCAATTTAGAAAGAAGTTCTACTGTGGGTAAAATGCTATCAAATAGCATTGCCTGTTGCAGAGAAATCTTTCAGGAAAGGAAGAGTCAATTGATGTGGCAAACTTTATTTCTGTCTAATTTTAAGAAACTGCCACAGCCACACCATCCTTCAGCAACCACCATCCTGCTCAACTAACAGCCATCAACATTGAGGCAAGAACCTCCACTAACAAAAAGTTGATGGTTAGAATTTTTTTTAGCAATAAAGTAATTGTACATTGATCTTTTTTTTATTCCTTATAGTATTGCATGCTCAATACACTACAGTATAGTGTAAACCTAACTTTTATATGCATTGGGAAACCAAAACATTTGTGACTTGCTTTATTGTGATATTTGTTTTATTGAGGTTATCTGGAACTGAACCCACAATTATATCTGAGGTATGCCTGTATACAAAAGGAAGCTGAAAGGGGGGAGGCATCTCAGAGGGTACCTGACCCAGGGATGTGATGAAGATGATGGTGGAATAGAAACCAAGCAGAGCAGCTGGTGGCATATAAAAAGAAAGCCAGTATTCTGAGGGAGGATACAGGAAGAGTTTTTTCATCTATTCTCCAGCCCTCTAAACAGAGATGCAGAAGCAACTGAGGATACTGATAAGGTGTGGGTAACAAAACTGAAGCAACTTCCATGATGATAAGTTTCCTGGTAATGAGATTATCTGGTGACAAATTTATCCTGGTTTGGCAGGATGAAGATGATGCAAGCAGAGGGGATGGTGACAAATGAATTAATTTAATTGGGGAGTTTAATCCATTGACTTTTAAGGTTTTCTTATTGTTAGTCAAATTTTATCTATTAAGTGTATGTCTAGGCACAGTACTAAACTCTAAAGATATAAAGAAAGGTAAAAAAAAAAAACCCAACCCAAAATAAAAAATCACTTCCTTATTTAAAGGAGTGAACATTCTAATGGAGACCACAAGGGAATAACAATGTATGTATGTTAATAGTATAAATGGAAGGCATTCTCATAATAAAAGGATGAGAGTAGGGGAGGGTAAGGTGTTAGGAACGGCCTCCTGCAGGACATGGAATTTGAACTGAGTCTTGAAAGAAGCCAGGGAAGTTGGGGGACAGAGGTGAGGAGGGAGAGAGCTCCAGGAACCAGGGACAACCAGTACAAACATAGGGAGCTGGGAGGTGAAGTATTGTGTATGTGGTATATTGTGTAGACCAGTATGGCTTCATTGTAGAGTACACAGATGTGAAAAATACCTGAGAAGATTTGACAGGTAGACTAGGACTAGGTTTTGAAGGGTTTTAAATGCCAAACAAAGGAATTTATGTGTCATTCTAGAAGTAATTGGGGCATTCTGATATTTACTGAGTGGGGAGAGGAGGACGCAGTATAGTTAAGCCTATGCCTTAGGAAAGACATCTTGGTGCCCATGTAGAGAATGGATTAGAGAGTGGGAACAAACGAGGTAGGGAGATCAATTAGGCAGTGATTATAATCGTCCAGGCAAGAGCGATGAGGAACTGAACTGAGTGACTTCAGAGGAGATGGTAAAACTTGCTTCTTGCCTCTTGGCAGAGAGCTGTCACACTGTAGGTACAAGAATGAGGGCTACATTTCAGTGTGACCAATGTGATGATTTATTTTTTGTGATTATATTTATTTATTTATTACAAGGAAAGTTTCTACTGGAAATGATGGTGAATTGTTGAAAAGTGACATTGTTGTATATTTAAAAAAAAAAGACATCATAAAAATACTTAAAGGAGGGAGCAGGTGAAAGAAAATGGAGACCATCCATCATGAGCTCCATTTTCTTGCCTCTTCTAAACTTTAAACTCCTGACTCTGCTACTTACTGTTTGTATGGCTGCAGGCAGGTGACTTCATCTTTCCAAGACTCAGTTTCTTCATTTGTAAGATGAAGGGATTGGATTAGATGAACTCCAAGATCTCTTCCAGTTCTGTCGATGGTGTATTGTTCTCAAATCCTCTTCATCATTCCCTGTTTTTCTCCTTTTCTCTAATCTGATGAAAAGATGGATCTTTTTGTCAAGGCTAATGTCTCCACTCACTGTCTTAATCATATCCTCTGCTCTTTCCTCTGGAAGCTTTCCCCTCAATCATTCATTTTCAGTCTCACTTTATCCACTAACTCTTTCTCCATCCCCTACAAACATGTCTAGGTCTTCCTGACCCTTAAAAAAACAATCTTTATTTGGGGCGTCTAAGTGGTGCTGTGAATAGAGCACCAGACCTCCACTCAGGAGGACATGAGTTCAATTCCGACCTCAGACACTTAACATTTACTAGCTGTGTGACCTTGAGCAAGTCACTTGGTCCTGATTGCCCTGCTTTCCCCCCTCCAAAAAGAAAAAGGCAAAAAATAATTTTAAAAAATCTTTATTTGATTCTGTCGTGTATCATGCTCTTTCTCCCTTTTATATACAAACTCTAGAAAAGGGCGAGTTAAACTCCTTGCCTCTATTTCCTCACCTCCCATTACTAACTTCTTGTAATCCCCTTGCAAGCTGGCTTCTGAATCTGCCACTCAATAGAAACAACTGTTTTCAAGACTACCAGTGATCTTTTACCTGCTAATCTAATGGTCTCTTCTCAGTGCTTATCCTTCTTGACTTCTCTGTGGCTTTTGCCTGACAGTAGCTCCCTCCTACTGAGTCCTCCCACTTCCTTTGCTTCCATGGCACTGATGTGCTTTCACAGGTGTGGAATCAGCTCAAATTTGCTCAAGGAAGCTGATTTTTAAATTTCAGGGTGAGCATTTACGCCCAGAAATTGGCAAATGCATCAAATTAGAGCTTACCTATTGATTCTACTGACTGACTAGATTTAAATGGTGGAGAAAATGTTAATAAAATAACATGTATTAAATTTAAAAGCATGTTGTACATACTTCCACCCACACACACTCCCCAAAAGCCAGTTGCTAACTTCTATCAGTCTTGGTTCTTCTACTTGCAGGATCACAGCTTCTTAGTCATCCTTTTTCCTTCACTTGTGGGTACCCCAAGACCCTGTTGTGAGGTCTCTTCTCTTCTCTCAACATTCCCTTCCTTAGTGACCTTACCAGATTCCATATGTCCAGTCTTTATTCAGATGACTACCAGATCTATGTATCTAGCCCTAATCTCTCTTAAACTCCAGCTTCCTGTCATCAAATCCCCATTGGACACTTACTTATACCTGGATGTCCTGTAGACAAATTCAGCATGTTCCAAACAGAACTTTTTCCCCAAAAGATATCCCTCTTCTAAACTTCTCATTTCTGTTGATGGCACCAGCATCCCTCCAGTCACCCCAGGTGTGCAAACTTGAAATAATACTTGACCTTTGCCTTTCCATTATTACCTCATTCCTGTTGTATCCAATTAGATGCCATTCTTCCAATTCTACCTGCACCATATCTCTCATATCCATCTCATTCTCTTCACTCACAAAACCTTTAATGCAGAGCAGGTCCTTATCACGTCTCACCTGGATTATTGTAATTTCTTCCTAATTGGTCTCTCTGCCTCCCATTTCTCCCCTCACTAATCTATTCTCCATACAGCTGTCAAATTGATATTCCTAAAGCATAGTTGTGACCATGACACTCTCTACTCAAAAATATCTAACAACTCTCATTTTCTCTAGAAAAAAGTATAGAAATCTTAACAATTTTATGATCTCGTTCCCTCATCTTCCTTCCTGGGCTTATTACATACTATTTTCTTCCATATGTTCTGCATCCCTAATGAAGGTTAAATCTTCTAGAAGACAAAGCTGAGTTCTCTTCTCTATTCCATTCCCAAGTTAATTCATTTGTAGATTTCATCCCATCTTTCCTTCTCTCCAGCTTTCTGTTTCTCTATTTGATTTGGTTGTTTGTTTTTTTTTGAGGTCTTATTTTTTTTATTTTTGCGATTTACCATTTCTTTTTTTTGTACAAAACAGTGAATGATTTTACCCTGCCTAAGAAAAATGATAGGTTAGGGTTTAAACATGATCTTCTGTCCTGAAACATCTTTTCTGAAGGTTTGGGATTAGCAACCTTAGTCCCATGAGCCTTTGTACTGGCAACTTTGGGTTTGGAAGCCTCGGGGTCAGTAGGATTATCAGCCTTGGAATCGCTTGGTTTGGTATCCTTTGAATTAGACATGATAACCTTGGCTTTGGACTTGGTGACTATAGGGTCAGTAGTAAACTTTAATTCAGTAGACTTGGGTCAGTGGGCTTGGTAACTTTAGAATCAGTAGTTCTGACAACCTTAGAGTCAAGTTTGGTGGTCTTAGGGCCTGGATATTTGGTGGGAATTTGGGAGCTGGTGTATCTGGTGGTGGCCTTTGGGCCTCTGGGCTTGGTGATATTGGGCCTAAGGAGCTTGGATACAAAGACTTTGGTGCTAAGGGCCTAGATGGCCCCCTCGTAGGCATTGGTGACTTTGGATTTGTTGCCCTGCATGTTTTTCAGCCCCTTCTTTTTATGAATTTTAGCAAAGTGAATGTTTCTTATTTTAATCCCATTTGTGTGCCTGGGTGTAGATGATATGGTTCTTAGATTTGTTCATCTGTCCACTAGAAGAGACTGAAAGTAATAGAGGAAAGTCTAGGACCCTCTGCTGTCCCTCATTCCTAGAAATATACATTCATGAAGAAGACATTAGGGTAAGAGCAGGGTCATTGCATCTGGAGCCATGTGGCTCAGCACAGGACTTATCACCACTCTCTTCTTCAAAGTTTTCAGTTTATCAGGATTCTTTACTGATACCCCCCCCGCTTCCACCCTGGATGCTGGCCACACCTGGGCCCATTCTTCTCCAGGGATGGGGTGCAATCCTAGGAAGCATGACCCTTTCTTGGAGAAGACGTCTCCTAATATGCCAATCTCCCTCCCCCAGGAAAGGTGTTATAAGGTCTTTGTTTCCCACCCCTCCAAACATGTTTCAATGGTACCCAATCATTTCCCCTCCTAGGGCAATTTCCAGTTAGCTGCATCTGAGGCTCTCCTCTCCACTACTCTTAGCCTCCTCCACAGTACCCCCTTGCTGATCAAAAGAATGAAAATATTATTATGACTTCTCTGCTTACATCATGTTGGGTGGAAGGGCATCTGTCTTTACTCTTTCTCTTGTATACACTCTCTCCACTTAGGCAATTCCTCTGTGTTGTTGCCCCAATGACAACAAAATGATTCAGTGAAAGGAGAATGTGGGTTTTTGTTTTCAGAATATCAATTCAATTCTTTAATTTCCTTCTAATTCTTAAAGGTCTTTTTAAATCCTTAAAAATAATAGTTAGCATTTATATAGCACTTTAATGCTTTCAAAATGCTTCCCAAATGTTGTTTCATTTGATCCTTGGAGATAGGTGTATTATTTTTCCATTTTACAAATGAGGAAACTGAGGCAGACTGAGGTTAAGTTACTTGCCCAGTACTACATACTTGTAGTAAGTGTCTGAGGCTGGATTTGAACTCAGGTCTTCCTAACTCCAGATCCAGTGTACTATGCACCTTGCCACCTCTTTAACTCTGCCATACAATATTGTTAATATATAGGCAAGCACCAGAAGGGGAAATTGGGGAAAGAGCAGTTTTTTGGGGAGAACTTTCCTCAGTCCTTGAATAGATGAGTATAATTGATTGTACCAACCAAAGTCTATTTAATAAAAAAAAATCTTTTATTTTTCCAACTATATGTAAAAACAATTTTAACATTTGGTTTTTTTTAATTTTGAGTTCCAAACTCCCTCCCCCCACCACTGAAAAGGCAAGCAATTTGATACAGGTTTTATGTGTGCAATCATGTAAAATATGTTTTCATTTTAGTCATGTTGCAAAAGAAGGCACAGACCAAAAAAAAAAAAAAACCCCAAGAAAAAGAAAGAAAGTTTAAAAAGTATGCTTTGATCTGCATTCAGACTCCATCAGTTCTTTCCCTGTAGATGGATAGCATTTTTCATAGATCCTTTGGAATTGTCTTGGATCATTGTATTGCTGAGAAGCACTAAGTTAATCACAGTTGATCACAGTGCCACATGGCTATTACTGTGTACAATGTTCTGGTTCTGTTCACTTCACTTTGCATCAGTTTATGTAAATCTTTCCAGATTTTTCTGAGAGCATCCTGTTTGTCATTTCTTATAGTACAATAATAATCCATCACACTCATATACCACACCTTGCTCAACCATTCCTAATTGGTGGATATTCCCTCAATTTCCAATTCTTTGCCACCACAAAAAGAACTGCTATAAATATTTTTATACAAAGAGGATCTTCTTGTTTTTTTTTTAAATCTCTTTGGGATATGGACCTAGTAGTGGTACTGCTGGATAAAAGAGTATACATAATTTTATAGTCCTTTGGGCATAGTTCCAAGTTGCTCTCCAGAATGGTTAGATCATCAGTTCACAACTCCACCAACAATGCATTAGTGTCCCATTTCCCCTACATCCCCTCCAACATTTGTCATTTTCCTTTTCTGTCATATTAGTCAATCTGACAGTTATGAGGTATTACCTCAAATTTGTTTTAATTGTATTTTTCTAATCAATAGCGATTTAGAGGGATAGCTAAGTGGTGCACCAAACCAAACCTGCAGTCAGGAGGACCTGAGTTCAAATCTGACCTCAGATACTTGACACTTATCAACTATGTGACCCTGGGCAAGTCACTTAACCCCAATTGTCTCACCCCTCCCCACCAAAATATAGTGAGTTAGAGCATTTTTTCCATATGACTATAAATAACTGATTTTTTCTTCTGAAAACTGTTTGTTCATAACCTTTGACCATTTATATGCATTCTTATATTCTTATAAATTTGATTCAGTTCTCTATATCTTTGAGAAATGAGGCCTTTATTAGAGAAGCTTGCTATTGAAATTTTTTCACAGCTATATATTTCCCTCCATCCTATTTTCTCCCTGTTTATCCTTCTCTTTCTCTCAAAAGTGTTTAGCTTGTGAGTACCACTTCCCCCAATCCATTCTCTCTTCTCTTCTTGCAGCCCCCTCCCTTCTCTTGTCCTCTTCCTTTCCTACTTCACTTTAGGCTAAGATAGATTTCTATACACAACTGAGTGTGTATGCTATTCCCTGTTTGAGCCAATTCTGATGAGAATAAGGTTCAAGCATTGTCCACACCCCTACACCACAACACCCATTTCCCCTTCTACTGTAAAAGCTCTTTCATGCCTCTTTTATGTGAGATAATTTATCCCATTCTCTCTCTCCCTTTCCCCTTGTCCAGTGAATTCCTCTTTCTCACCCCTTAATTTTACTTTTTTGGATATCATACGATCATAGTCAACACACACCTATGCCCTCTGTCTACGTATACTCCTTCTAACTACCCCAATAATGATAAAGTTCTTAGGAATTACAAGTATCAGTTTCCCATGTAGGAATGTAAACAATTTAAATTTATTGGATCCCTTATGATTTCTCTTTCCTGATTACCTTTTTATGCTTCTCTTGAGTCTTGTATTTGAAAGTCACATTTTCTATTTACTTCTGGTCTTTTCATCAGAAATGCTTAAAGGTGGAATCTCCCTGCCAAAACAAACCCAAGACCTATATGAACACAACTACAAAACACTTCACACAAATAAAATCAGTTCTAACTAATTGGAAAAACATCAATTGCTCGTGGCTGGGTTGAGCTAATATAATAAAAATGACAATTTTACCTCAATTAAATTACATATTTAGTGCCATACCAATCAATCTACCAAAAAATTACTTTATAGAGCTAGAAAAAATAGTGACAAAGTTCATTTGGAAGAACAAAAGGTCCAGAATATCAAGGCAATTAATGAAAAGAAATGCTAGGGACGGTGGCCTAGTCGTACCAGATTTTAATCTGTATTATAAAGCAGCAGTCATCAGAACTACTTGGTACTGGCTGAGGAATAGAATAGTGAGTCAATGGAATAGACTGGGTACAAAAGACTCAGTAGTCGAAGATTATAGTAATATACTGTTTGATAAACCCAAAGACCCCAGTTTTTGAGATAAGAACTCACTATTTGACAAAAACTGCTGGGAAAATTGGAATACAGTATGGCAGAAACTGGGCATAGACTATCATCTAATGCCATACACCAAAATCAAATCTAAATGGGTACACAATCTAGGTATAAAGGCTGATACTGTAAGCAATCTGGGGAAGCAAGTAATAGTTTACCTGTCAGATTTATGAACAGAAGACTTTATTACCAAACAAGAGTTAGGGAGCATTATAAAATGTAAAATGGATACTCTTGATTACATTAAATTGAAAAGTCTCTGTACAAACAAAGCCAATGTAACCAAGATTAAGAGGGAAGTGGGAAATTGGGAAAGAATTTTTATAACAGGTATCTCTGATAAAGGCCTCATTTCTAAAATATACAGGGAATTGAGTCAAATCTATAAGAATACAAGTCATTCCTCCCTGCCCTCTCTACTGCCGCCTACACCGACCTAGTATCATACACCTTCTATCAGTCATTTTGTGTCAGTAAGTGGAAAACAGTGGCAACTGAATAGCAAAGACACTATGGCCTTGAAACAGATTTCCAGCAACAAGTGCTTTGAGGGGTTCCATAAAGTTTACAAGCATGGAACTAAAATGCAAAGTGAAATTTGGAATCTACTTAACCACCAAAGGCAGAAACTGGGAAATGTACTGTACTTTACTGGCTGTCTGGTTTAACTTGCACAGAACAAAATTTTATCACAAAAGCTGGCTATCACCAAGCTGCAGCAGAACATGGCCTTATTGTCATTGCACCAGATACCAGTCCACGTGGCTGTAATATTAAAAGAGAAGATGACAACTGGGACTTTGGTACCGATGCCGGTTTTTACATGAATGCCACTGAAGAACTTTGGAAAACTAACTATAGGATGTCTCTTATGTAACAGATGAGCCGCCCAAATTGATAAATGCCAATTTTCCAGCTGACCCAGAGAAGATATCTATTTTTGGCCATTCTATGGGAGGCCACGGAGCTCTGATTTGTGCTCTGAAGAATCCTGGAAAATACAAATCTGTGTCAGCATTCGTTCCAATCTGCAATCCAGTGCTCTGTCCTTGGGGGAAAAAGGCGTTCAGTGGATATTTAGGATCAGATCAAAGTAAATGGGAGGCATATGATGCTACTCATGTTGTGAAATCTTATCCAGATTCTCAGTTGGACATATTAATTGATCAAGGCAAAGATGACCATTTCCTTAAAGATGGGCAATTACTTCCTGACCACTTTATAGCTGCCTGTGCAGAATGGAAAATTCCGGTTGTTTTTCGATTGCAAGAAGGACATGATCATAACTACTACTTCACTGCAACTTTTATTAATGATCACATCATATATCATGCAAAATACTTGAACACATAAAGCTCCATATACAAGTAATCTCACAATTATGAAAGTTACCGTGTAGAATACACTTTTGAAAAGATAGAATTATACATGAAAAATTACTGCCTGTGAACATTCATTTCTAATTTTTATCAAAGGCTTGTAGCACCTTTTGAGTAAGTCTATAAAATTAAGCAATCAGATTCCTTTTTGTTATGTCATAACCTACGGGCAGTTTGAAATCCTTGTAAAATTAAGTTTAAAAGATCACAGAATATGTAAATGATCACAGTTGACTGTAAAGAATACAATGATTCAGATGTATTTGGGGACATAACAATAAGTTGTTGGTCATTGGGTGTATCAATTAGATAATCAATTAGAGAACTAAATTATGGAACCGTATCAAAGTAACTGAATAAAGAGACTTAATGCATTGAAAAAAAGAATATAAGTCATTCCCCAATTGATAAATGGTCCAAGTATATGAACAGGCAATTTTCAGAGGCAGAAAGTAAAGATATCTATAAGCATATGAAAAAATGTTCTAAATCACTATTGATTTGAGAAATGCAAATCAAACCAACTTTGAGGTACCACATCTCACCAGTCATATTAGCTAAGAGACAAAACAGGACAACGACAAATGCTGGAGAGGATGTGGAAAAATTGGAACACTAATGCATTGTTGGTGGAGTTGTGAACTGATTCAACCATTCTGGAGAACAATCTGGAACTATCCCCAAAGGGCTATAAATAATTGCATACCCTTTGACCCAGTAATACCACTTCTGGGGTTGTATCTCAAAGAGATCATAGAAGTGTGAGGAAGACCCATATGTACAAAAATATTTATTGCAGCTGTCTTTGCGGTGGCAAAAAACTGGAAATTAAGGGGATGCCCATCAATTGGTGAATGGCTAAATAAGTTGTGGTATATTAATGAAATGGAATACTATTGTGTTATAAGAAATGGGGAGGAGATGGACTTCATATTTACCTGGAGAGGCTTATACAAACTGATGCTAAGTGAGAAGAGCAGAACCAGGAGAAACTTGTACACAATCACAGACACATCATATGTGTGACGACCCACTTTGATAAACTGGACTCTTCTCAACAACTCACAGTTACAAGACAACTCTACACGTCTCAGGATGGAAGGAGATGTCTACATTCAGAGAAAGATCTAGAAAGAACAGAGTTTAAATGGAGACTGAAGCAATCTACATGCTCTTGTTCTTTTCCATGTTTGGTTTTGTTTCTTCTTTCCCATTGTTCACTTGATTGGTTATAACCCTTCTACACAACCAGACCAATGTCTAATGTGAAAGTATTTGCAGATCCTGTACTTGATTGCGTGCTGCCATGGGGGGAGGGGGGGAAATTTGGAACTCAAGGGATTGTGGAACTGAATCTTGTAAACTAAAAGTAAATAAACAAATCAATTTTTAAGAAAAGAAATGCTTAAAAGTTCTCTATTTTATTAAATATTCATTTTTTTCCCTGTAGGACTATACTCAGTTTTTCTAGACAGGTGATTCTTGGTCATGTTTTACCTCCTTTGCCTTCCAAAATATATTCCAAATCCTCCGATCCAATAATGCAGAAGTTGCTAAATCTTGTGTTATTCTTGGCTGTGGTGGAACAATATTTGAATTGCTTCCTTCTCCCTATTGAATTTTTTCCTTGACCTCAGAGCTCTGGAATTTAGCTATAATATTCCTGGGAGTTTCCATTTTGGTATCTCTTTTAGGAGGTGATCAGTAGATTCTTTCAGTTTCTACTATACCCTCTGGTATAGCAGGGCAATTTTCCTTGATAATTTCTTGATGTCCAGATATTTTTTTTTGACCATGGCTTTCAAGTAGCCTAATAATTCTTAATTATCTCTCCTCAATTAATTATCCATATCAGTTGTTTTTCCTATGAGATATTTCACATTTTCTTCTATTTTTTTCCTTCTTTTGATTTCATTTTATTATTTCTTGATGTCTTATGGAGTCATTAATTTCCACTTGCCCAATTCCAATTTTTAATGAATTATTTTATTCACTGAGCTTTTGTATCTCTTTTACCATTTGGTAAAATTATTATTATTTATTATTAAAATTATTATTATTCTAAAATTATTCTATTTTGTAAGGTATTATTTAGTTCAGCATTTTTTTTGTGCCTCCTTTACCAAGCTGAATACTTTTTTCATGATGGGAAGGGCAGCTAGGTGGCACAATGGATAGAGCACTAGCCCTGGAGTCAAGAGGATCTGAGTTCAAATATGGCCTCAGACACTTATTAGACATGTGATCCTGGGCAAGTCACTTAACCTCGATTGTCCCAAAAAATAAAATCAGTTTTTGCTCTGTCTCAAGCTTTAAGTTTTTGTGTTGCTGTTTTCAGAGCTAGTTCTCGGGGTCTGTAAGTTTTTATTCTTCCAAAGTGGCATAATGTAAGGAGAAGTGTGGTCACTGCTCTCTTGGTCTGTACTATGATTTGTGAGTTACCATAAGCACTGTTTTCTGCCCTGGAACTATGACCAGTATCACTTCCCCTCTGTGGCCAGCAAACTCTAGTGTACTAGTGCTCCTTCTAGCACTGGGATTGTGACCTGGAGCTAACAATGCAATAGAGTCCTGTGCCCAGTGCCACCAAATGGTCCCGGTAATCTCTTTTTGACCAGCTGTCCAACCCCCTTACCATATGTGGCTTAAGAGCTCTGGAAGCTACTGCCTATTCAGTCTTCCCCAAGGCCTCCTGGTGTCTTGCTTGGGCATGGCCTTTGCTGGACTGCACTCCACTCTCACCCTAGCAAAACAGACCTTTCCTGACAACCTCCTAAGTTTTCTTGGAAAATTGTTTCTCCCCATCCTTTTGCTGGTTCTGTCACTCCAGAATTCATTTTGAGGCATTATTTAAAAGCTGTTTGGAGGGGAGTTTGGGAGAGACCAGGTGAGTCCCTCCCTTTACTCCACCATCTTCCGGCCCAAGTCTTCCACTTCTAGGTGCCTCTAGGGCCAATGGCCCTTCTCACCATCTCTCTCTTTTGCAACATCTCAGTCCTGTCTTTTCTTTCTCCTTTCACTGGCTACTCTAGGCTGTTGGCTTTTTTCCAGCTCAGTTCTGTATGACTCTCCTCCTTCTATGAATCTACACCCTTATGATCTCTCCTGTGAAAATGTAGAGGACCCAATATTTATCCCAGAATGTTGCCCCATATGTAGCCTAGATAAACTTTGAGGATTATTATCTCACACTCATTTTGAGGCCTGGAGCAAAGCTGAATCTCCCCCTCACAGTTGTAGGGGTACTCTGAGGAGTTGAGGGCAATTCTCTAGTATCATCAATCCAAGCCCCCATCTGTGTTCTTTCCCTCAAGATTACTAGTTGAGAATAATTTTAGTTGGCCAGACATAAGTAGCTTTTAGAAAGGGGTATTTACCAAGGCAGAAGAACAGTTGGTACCAAATACCACCCCCAGCCCAATTATGTAATACTTTTTCAGTTGTTTCAGTCATGTCTGCCTCTTCATGACCCCATTTGGGGTGTTCTTGGCAAAGATATTAGACTGGTTTGCTATTTCTTTCTCCAGCTCATTTTTCAGATGAGGAAACTGAGGCAAACAGGATTAAATGACTTTCTCAGGATCATCCAGAAAGTGAACATCTGATCCAGACTTGAACTCAGGTTTCCTGACTCCAGATCCAGCACTCTACTCACTGTGCCACCTAGCTATCCTTCCTATATAGCTAAAGCCTTGGTTGCTTACAACATTTGTTGCTTGGCATTGAAATTCTAAAATTAATGATCACATGCCCTGGAGTTTTAAGCTTGAGATATCTGCATGTGAGCAATCTATGGATCTAATTGAGCAGTACTTTGTTGTCTATCTTCAAAATTTCTAGAAAATTTTCTTGAATTATTTCCTGCAGAGTCATAGTGAGGTTTCTAGATTAGTCCTTTTTTTTTTCCTGGGGGAGATTATTTCTGTCCATTCTGTATTGAAGTTGCTTAAACTTGTATAGAATTCATGTATTCTTTGAAAGTTGTATTTTGCTTCTGTTCTGCCAATTTTTCCTTTACTTCTGTATTTCTGAGTTCCAAATCAGTCATTTTTTTCAAAGCCTCTACTGTTTTTCCAAGACAAGTGTTCTTGTATGTTCTAAGTTGTCTACTCTTTGCCTTTTTTCTTGTTTTCTTTTAAAATTATTTTTATATATTTTGTTAAATATTTCCCAATTACATGTAAAAAATTCAACAATCATTTTTAAAATTTTTGAGTTCCATATTCTTTCCCTCCCTTCTGCCCTTCCCCCTTCCTTCAGATGGCAAGTAATTTGCTATCAGTTATATATATGAAGTCATGTAAAACATATTTTAATGTTAGCCATGTTATGAAAGAAAACACAAACAAAATAAAACAATAAAAATAAAGTAAAAAAAATATGCCTTGCTGCATTCAGAGTTTATCAATTCTCTCTCTGGAGGAGAATAGCATTTTTCATCATAAGCCCTTAAGAATTCTCTTGGATCATTGCATTTCTGAGAATAGCTAAATCATTCACAGTTGATCATCATACAATGTTGCTGTTACTGTGCACAATGTTCTCCTGGTTCTACTCACTTCACTTTACACCAGTTTATGTAAATCTTCCTAGGTATTTCTGAAGTTATCCTGTTAGTCATTTCTTATAGTATAATAGTATTCCAACACAATCCTAGACCACAACTTGTTCAGTCACATCCCAATTGATGGGCATCCCATCAATTTCTAATTATTTGCCACCTCAAAAAGAGCTGCTATAAATATTTTTGTACAAAGAAGTCCTTTTCCCTTTTCTTTGATCTCTTTGGGATATAGAACTAGTAGTATTACTAGGTCAGAAGGTATGCACAATTTTATAGCCCTTTGGGCACAGTTTCAAATTGTTCTCCAGAATGGTTGTATCAGTTCACAACTCCACTAACAGTGCATTAGTGTCCCAATTTTCCCATATCCCCTCCAACATTTGTCATTTTCCTATTCTGTCACATTAGCCAACATGATAGGTATGAAGTAGCATCTTAGAGTTGTTTTAATTTGCATTTCTATAGTGTTTCAGAGCATTTTTTTTCATGTGACTATAGATAGCTTTGATTTCTTCTTCTGAGAATTGCCTCTTCTTTGACCATTTATCAACTGGGGAATGGCTCTTATTTTTGTAAATTTTGCCTTATTTATCTTTAAGAGTTCTCATTTCTGACCCAATTTCTGTCCTAATGTTGAGTTTTAAGAGTTTTATTTCACCTTTGAACAATTGCAGAGTATGTTTTTGTTGTCTCATTATTTCTGGGGAATTTAGAAAAATTCATCATCTTGATCTCTTTTGAAATCTTTCTTTAAAGAATAATACTTATTCACAGTAGTGTGGCCTTTTATAGGATGCTTGCTCATTTTTCCTTCTTTCTTTATGAGTCACACTGTTGGTTTATCTATTTGGGAGCTGGGCTCATTCCCAGCCTTTCTGTCTTGGCTATTTTGTTTTTCAGCCTTTTTTCTTCTATACTTGGCAGTTTGCATCAGGCTTCCCTCTGTGCTGTTTTGCTTTCCACTTCAGTGACATACTCATTTTATCCTCTCATGACCCCTCTGACTGAGAGGCCTCAGCCTCAAATTAGGAGATGTTAGGGTTTGTCCGAGTCTGTATCATGTATAAAGTTTATGGGGAGATATCCAGATTTATAGCCCCATTTCCCTCAAAAATGAAATCTCCATCCCTTCTTGATGGTTTTATTCCTCCAGGTCTTCCCCATCATTGTTGAGTACCCTTGTGGCTGGGTAGGATCTATGTTTTCTGTCTGTTTAGGAATGTGGGCATCCAGATGGAGTCACTGATAAGGGGAGAAAGAGTAAGAGTCACTTCATCTGGAACTATAGACATAAGCCTATATGATTGTTCGTACTTCACACAGGCCAGCATGTGGGTGGTTAGCATTAGTGGGACTCCGGGTAGTTTGGACATCCCCTGGAATTTCAGAAAGATTTACACTGTGTATAAACATCCCCATCTTTTCTTCTTCCTAGAAGAAGTTTTAGTTTCTATAGATTTGGTACATTTCTTGTTATTTGAAGATTTTGGGATGAGGGAGTACACCATCTTATTGATAATGTATATGTTCCCCCCATGCATTTTTTTTACATGAGCTCTTGTCTAGCCACACCTTCCTCATCCTTTATTTGTGCATTTGATTCTTTATATCCAACGGCAGCTAGGTGGCTCAGTGGAGAGAACACTGGATTTGGAATCAGGAATATTCATCTTCCTGAGTTCAAATCTGACCTCAGGAACTTATTAACTGTGTGACCCTGGGCAAGTCACTTAACTGTGTTGGTCTCCGTTTCTTCATCTGTAAAAAATAAGCTGGAGATGGAAATGGCAGATCACTCCAGTATCTTTGCCAAGAAAACTCCAACTGGGGTCACAGAGAGTCGCTCACAAAGAGCAAGTGACACAACTGACCAGCAACAACATCCATGTAGAAGACTTTATGTTTATCCCTATTAAATATCACCTTATTAGACTGGTCCCAATATTCTGACCTATGGAGGTATTTTGGGTCTTGACGCCATCGTCCAACATATTAGCTATCTCAGCTTTGTTTTTTTTTTAAATCCTGTCAGTGATATTTTCACTTAAGTCATGCAAAAAAGTATTGAATAGCTCAAGATCAAGTACATTCCATTAGAGTCCTCTGTCTGAGTTGACGTAGACTGAGCTAGGTGGGTTCAGTGGATAGAGTTCTGGGCCTGAAAGTCAGGAAGACTTGAGTTCAAATACAGCCTTAGACACTTACTAGCTGTGTGGCCCTGGGTAAATCACTTAACTTCTGCTTGCCTTAATCCACCAGAAAAGGAAATGGCAAACCACTCCAGTATCCTTGCCAAGAAAACACTGTGGACAATATTGGTGTGCTACAGTCCACAGGGTCATGAAAAGTCAAACACCATTAAACAATAACAAGATGGAGTTGACATTAATGGTTGTTATTTAGATCTAATCATTCAACCAATTCCCAAGTCACTTCCCTACTCTCCTTTGGCCCACATTTTTCCTTCTTGCTCACAAGGATAGCAGGAGGGTCTTTGTTAAACTTGTATGGATGGATGCAAAGCAGTTAGAAGAACCAGGAAAAACAGAGCTATCACCTACAACGTAAAGAGAAGGAATGGTAACAGCAAAAATGAAACTGCACTTTGCTCTTATGACAAATCTTGGCCCCAGAAAGAAACCAGAAAATACACCGATCTCCCTTCTTTGCACAGGTAGAAGACCTCTTCCAAGCGTATATAATATTATCTGCGACTGTTTGTCCTTGGTTCTCAAAGAAGATCATGACATCAAGAAGGTGATGTCATGACATGCAAGCGAATGGGATTTAAGTGAGGCAGGGCTGGGCAAAGTCACCAGCCTCACTTTCTTCTCTGGAGTAATCTAGGTTCAGTGGCCAGATATAGATTAGGATGACTGGAGATGGGCCAGGATTCATTAAGGAACCTAAGCCTTTTCAAGCTAAGGTCTTTAACAGGTCTCGGTTTGTCTTAGGTAAAGTCTATCTGTGCTATCACACATGGATGGATCATGTTGGTTGGCTGGCTGGAAGATCCTTCAGATTATCCTGTTTGTGAATGACATTATGTCAGTTGCATCAAGCATTGAGGAGCCTCTTGGAAGAGACCTGTAATCACTCACCTGAATCACTTAGTGGCCAAACCACCAAGGTAGGGAAAACTAAACGGACAAAGAATTGTCTATTGTCCAGATTATGGTAGACAGTTAAACAGACAGCCTAGAGAGCCTGTCCATCAGTCTATATCTCTGGGGACAGACAATACAAATGAACAACTAGTCAGGCAGGCCCAGAATCAAACAAAGGAAGGAAGAGCCAGTTGGATTACCTTGAGAAAATTACAAAACTCTTTTAATGACTCCAGGCTTCTCTGAAAAACAAAGGCTATTAAAAAAAAACAACACCCATAGCCTACCTGTGTTGTCAGATAGATGCATGTCATGGAACACTACTGCCCCCAAGGAACTAGGAATGAGTTTTACCCAAAGGGCAATAAAGAGGCACTTGGGAGGTATGGGTTGACTGCCACATGTAACAAGTAGGAAATTCTGAAGAAGAGTTGGAGGGGGTGAAATATAGGGATGAAAAATAAGATAGGTCACTACAAAGTCAAGAACTGTGAATGAGGGAATGAGCCTTGCTTGGCAAACGTAGGTATCTATTTCAGGGAAGTGTATAGGACTACTTCTGTCCAAGATGGCCTCACTATGTAGGAACAGCCTTTCCTGATACTCTGAGTTGCTGGCATCCTCCCTCCCAAAATGGTCCTGTATTCATTTGTATGACATATATACATATACATGTATGTTTATAACATACTACATGTATACATGCATATATACACACTTAAGTATATCTATGTATATAACACACAAATGTATTTTACATACATATATTTATGTATATAATATAAATATATCTGTATATATTTATACATAATATACATATATCTATATATAATATACATATATCTATACATAATATATACATATCTATGTCTATATCTATAGAATACATATAAATTTATATATGTGTATGTATATAAATATATCAGTATATATGCATATATTTTAAGATTTATAAATATATATATATAGTTATATAAGTCAACAAGAAGAAAAAACTGATAGAAAATATTACCATTAATTTTGCAAGACACAGATTTATTTAATATAACATTACTCTATATCCAAGTTGTTTCTAGTCTGAAGAGGGAGATGTGCAAACTGGCACAATCCCCCATGCCTCATGACATGACTCTCTGCCCCAAGACAACTTCAGGTAAAATTTATAGAAGTCTTGAACAAAGAATAGATATTTTCAAATATAGCCTGGGTTAACATTCAGGAACTGAGCAACCCTATCTCTACCCCCTTCCCTCTGGAATTAATGTGGTTCCTCCCAAAGGTCTAAATTGAGAGTCCAAATTCGGTAGGAGGCAGATAAAGTACCTCTTGTTGAACGAAAGACGGCCTTTCATGCGGTGGATTCTAGTCTGATTTGGGGGGGGGCGATGTAGAGGAAGGTGACTATCCCTGGATGTGTCAATATCCTGGTCAGGTTCAGATCTAGAGAAAGGTGTTGTTCTTATTTAGACTGAAAGGTAGTTTTTGCTGAGTTTTTGTTTGTCACTTTTATTCTGTTCCCCTAATGCACGATTCTTTTTTCTTTGGTCTTGACTTATCTCATCTAGCCTTCTAAGGACCTCTTCCCCTCTTCCCCTCACTTCTGGGAAGAGCTTCAGAGAAAAATAATATTTCTCAAGAAACAAAAAAGGAGATTTTAAAATATGTTTCCACAAAGTCAAGTCAACAGACATTTATTAAGTGCTTACTATGTATGTGAGTGGGCAGCCAAGTGGTGAAGTGGATAAACTACAGGGCCTGAAGTCAGGAAGACTCATCTTCCTGAGTTCAGATCCAACCTCAGACACTTCCTAGCTGCATGACCCTGGGCAAGTCACTTCAGCCTGTCTGCCTCAGTTTCCTTGTCTGTAAGATAATCTGGAGAAGGAAATGGTGAACAGCTCCAGTATCTCTGCCAAGAAAACCCCAAATGGGGGTCACAAAGAGTCAGACACAACTGAAACAATACTCTGTTTAAAGTAAATGATAAGATGACCAATCCATCCCTTTAATCATAACCTTAGACAAAATGTTAAAAATCCTTTGAACTGGAAGAATCCTCTTAGGAAACAATCCTGATTCAGGCATTGAAAACCCCCTGTAATCTGACTCCAACTTATATTTGTAGACTTATTTCAGAAATTCTCACTTTCATACACTCTACCCCTTGAGGACAATAATTTTCCTACCCCATCTTTCTGTCCCCAGTGTCCACCTTTTGAACTCTTTCACATCTGGTAAGGCCCAGATTAGGTGTCAAACTTTCTTGAAGCCTTCCCAGATCCCCTAAGGTTATAAATGATTTTTCTTATGCCTCCCTATCTGAATTTCTGCTATGTCATTTTCTGCTTTCTGCTTGCTGAGCTCTTTTCAGGGCTGCTCTTTCACCTTTGTTCATTCATCCACCTGGCACTCAATTCTCACCTGTGGCTCCAAGAAGCATGTGCAGTGGCCACACCCCAATGAACAGTCTTGACAGATTGGCTAAACCAGGTTGAGGGTAACTGATGGGTCTCAGACCTGTTGGTAAGTTGGAGGGGTGGTGTCTACCCCAAGCATGTAAAGATTTCCCCTGGTGGAATGGGCAGATGAAAACAATTTGTTCCAATGTCCATGAAGGTGGGTGAAATTTGGTCAGACATTGAAGACACCAAGGTCATCTACTGCATCCTGGGCCATTGACAGTTGTCCTTACTTTTGTTTTGACACTGGACTTTGATGACTCTGGAAGAGAGAGCAAGGCTGACGACTTTGTGCAACTCTGCCTCACTTAAATCTAATTCACACGGGGGTCGAGACATGACCCCATGATGTCACTGGCCTAAAACAAAGGAAAACAATATGCTTATTATTTCCAAACTTGTATTGTAGCTATTTTGTCTACTTATCTCACCTTCCCTTCTAGACTGTGTTAGTGTCATGTGCTTAAAACATCACTAAGCTGATAGAGAATTTGAGGTCTTATCTCAACTTTGTTACTAGCTAAGTGATCCTGTTTAGCTGAGAGAAGACTTAGAGGGATACAATTGCTGCCTTTGAGTATTTGAAAGACTGTCATGTAGAAAATGGATTAGATAGTGTTTGATAAATCCAAGTATAGTAATACTGGGGTAAAGATGCCCTAATTCAGCAAAAACTCCTGGGAAAACTGGAAGGCAACCTAGAAGAAATCAGGTGTAGAAGAATATATTATACAGTATACCATAATAATCTCCAAAACTACATTGCCTAAATGGTCACAACATACAAAAATAGAAATGAAGAGATAGCTTTCATAACAATGGCTAGAAGAGATGATTGTAGAAAATAAAGTGAGCAAATTTTGATTACAGAAAGTTAAAAGGCTATTGCTTAAGTAAAATCAGTGCAGCTAGAATAAGAAGAGAAGCAGGTAACCAGAAAAATCATTATTGCAAATATCTCTTGTAAAGGTCTAATATTGAAGATATATAGGGATACAAACATATAAGAACAAGAAAATGATTCTTGTTAATAGTTAAATGGTAAAAGGATATGAAGAAATTTTCAAAAGAAGAAATGCAGAGCTTCAACCACCATAAGAAAGATGGCTCAAAATCACTAATAATAACAGAATTACAAAATACAACAATTCTAATGTTTCATTTCCACACAACCTCCACATTAGCAAAGATGACAAAAGATGAACATGGTTAATTTTGGAAGGTCAGTGAGAGGACAGGCACATGAATGCAATAGCGGTGGAACTGTCAAATGGTCCAACCATTCTGGAATTTAAAAACATATTAAAGTAGAAGAAAGAGAAGAATAATGAACTCAAGGTGGAGCCAAGATGGTAGAGTAAAAGCAGGAACTTGCTTGAGCTCCCACTCCAACCACATCCAATACCAGTAAAAAATACCTCTAACTAAATTTTAGAGCTACAGAACCCACAAAGTGACAGAGAGAAACAAATCTTCCACTGAAAGTAGCCTGGTAGGCTGACGGGAAGGGTCTATCATACTGGACTGGGAGTAGAGCACCATCCTATGTGGGCCACACCAGCCCAGACCCGCAGTACAGACAAACCAGAGCAGACTTCAGGAGAGTGAATCACCAGCAGCTGTGGTGGTTTCCAGACTTCTCAACCCATAAATGCTAAAGAGAAGTTAAAAGGTCAGTAGGGAGCTCGGTTGGAACCGGGTGAGAGAAGAGCACAGTTTGGCCCCTGTCCCCAGGGGCAAGGGGTGGCAGTGGCATGGCAGCTGCAGCTGCTATTGCTGCATGGCTGCCTCTGGAGCTCCCAGCCTGCAGATTGTAGGTGAAGCAAGTGATCATTCAGAGGGTAATCGCTCTTGCTTTGACCTGCTTGGTTCTGGGTTGCAGTCTTGGGTGGTGGTCCTGCGGTAAGGCATGCTAGTGTACCAGAGCTTATGGTGGCTGTAGAGAGGGTACCCTCCTCATAGCTCTGACAACAACTGTGAAAACCCCAGCAATTTGGGACACAGCTTTCTCCACTCTGGAAGCAGAGTTCTACCATGGCTAAGAGCTCAAAAGTCAAGTAATTGGCTGGCAAGATGAGCAAGCAGAGGAAACACAATCAGACCATAGAATATTTTGGGAGGACAAAAAGGATCAAAATATGGAACCAGAAGATGACAACAAAGTCAAAACTTCTGCATCAAAAGCTTCCAAGAAAAATATGAATTGGTTGCAGGCCATGGAGGAGCTCAAGAAGGATTTTTTTTTTTTTTGCTTTTTGGAGGGGGAAGATAGGGCAGTTGGGGCTAAGTGATTTGCCCAAGGTCACATGGCTAGTTTTTTGTGTGTGTGTTAAGTGTCTGAGGCTGGATTTGAACTCAGGTCCTCCTGACTCCAGGACCAATGCTCTATTCACCACTCTACCTAGCCACCCCCCAAGAAGGATTTTGAAAATCAAGTAAGAGAAGTGGAGGAAAAATTGGGAAGAGAAATGAGAATGATGCAAGAAAATAATGAAAAGTGAGTCAATAACCTGACTGAAGAAAATAACACTTTAAAAAATAGACTAACTCAAATGGCAAAAGAGGTCCAAAAAGCCAATGAGGAGAAGAACGGCTAAAAAAGCCAAATTGCCCAGATGGAAAAGGAATTTCAAAAACTCACTGAAGAGAATAATTCCTTCAAAATTAGATTGGAGCAAATGGAAGCTAATGACTTTATGAGAAATCAAGATATTCTAAAACAGATCCAAACAAATGAAAAAATAGAAGGCAATGTGAGACATCTCATTGGAAAATCCACTGGCCTGGAAAATAGATCCAAGAGAGATCATTTAAAAATTATTGGGCTACCTGAAAGCCGTGATAAAAAAAAAAGAGCCTAGACATTATCTTTCAAGAAATTATCAAGCAAAATTACCCTGACATTCTAGAAGCAGAGGGCAAAATAGAAATTGAAAGAATTCACCAACTGCCTCTTGAAAAAGATCCCCCCCCCAAAAACTCCTAGGAATATTATAGCCAAATTCCAGAGTTCCCAGGTCAAGGAGAAAATATTACAAGCAGTCAAGAAGAAACAATTTGAATACTGTGGAAACACAATCAGGATAACACAAGCCTAGCAACTTCTACATTAAGAGATTGAAGGGCTTGGAATATGATATTCTGGAGGTCAAAAGAGCTAGGATTAAAACCAAGAATCACCTACCCAGCAAAACTGAGTATAATGCTTCAGGGGAAAATGTGGTGATTCAATGAAATAGAAGACTTTCAAGCATTCTTGATGAAAAAACCAGAAAATTTGACTTCTAATACAAGAAGCAAGAGAAGCATGAGTAGGTAAACAGGGAAAAGAAATCATAAGGAACTTATTAAAGTTGAACTATTTACATTCCTACATGGAAAAATGAATTGTAACTCATGAGACTTTTCTCAGTATGAGGATAGTTGAAGGGAATATATATATGTATATATTTGTGTACATACATATATATGTATGTATAGGAGGGTATATGTGTATATAAATACGTATATGAGTGTGTTTATGTGTGTATATGTATATATACATAGACAGAGGAGACAGGATCAGTTGAATATGAAGAGATGATATCTAAAAAATAAAATTAGGAAGTGATAGAGGAATATATTGGGAGAAGGAGAAAGAGAGAGATGGAATAGGGTGAAAAGAGGCAAGAGAAAACTGTTACAATAGAGGGGAAAAGCAGGAAGGTGAAAGGAAATGGGTCAACTTTACTCTCATTGAATTTGGCTTAAGGAGGGAATAACATACTCACTCAATTGGGTATCTTACCCTACAGGAAAGGAGGGGGGAAGGGAATAAAAGGGGGGATGATAGAAAGGAGGGCAGACTGGAGAAGAGGGTAGTTAGAAGCACACATTTTGAAAACAGAATAAGTGGGGGGCGGGATAGGATGGAGGGAAATATAGTTAGTCTTTCACAATATAACTACTATGGAAATGTTTTGTGTAACTACACATGTACAACCTATATTGAATTTCATGCCCTTCCAGTGGGGATAGGTGAGGAGGGAAGAAGGGAAGGAATCTAGGAATAAAAGTTTTAAAAACAAATGTTAAAAAATTGTTTTTTACATGCAACTGGGAAATAAGCTATACAGGCACTGGAGTATAGAAATCCATCTTGCCCTACTAGAAAGTCAGAGGGGAAATAGGAGAGGATATGAGAGAACAGACTGGGGGAAGGGGTATTCAGTATGCTTGCTATCTTGTGGTGCGGGGGTAGGGGAAAGACAGGGAGAAAATTTGTAACTCAAAATCTTGTGGAAATAAATGTTGATAAATAAATAAATTGAAAAAAGAATAATGAACTCATTATGTATTTTTTTTAAGTTAGAAAGCCAACAAATAAAAAAAAATTGAGCACAAAGGAGAAAATTTTGAAAATTAGAAGAAAAATAGATGCATTGGAAACAAAACAAACAAACTAAACTAAAAATAAAATTGATTAGCCTTTAACCAATGAGGTTGGCAGATCAAGTTAACAAAAAAATAGGCAAGATGACATCACAATAAACCTATTAGAATTAAAAAGAATTTTCATAGCCTCCCATACACAAATATATGCTAACAGAACTTAGGATGCAAAAGAGACAAATGACCTGCAAAAGCACAAAATACCCAAATTATTAGAACACCAAACAGAGATGTTAAATAATCCAATGAAGGAAAAAGAAATTGAACTAATTGAAAGAAAAAAAAACCAATAACTCCTTGCCCAGATATAGAATTCTATTAAACTTTAAAAGAACAGTTGATACTTATACTGAACAAACTATTCTCAGAAGTTGAGAACTCAAGGTACCATTCTTCTTTTATAAAACAAATACAGCCCAAATATTTAAATCAGGGAGAGATAAAGCAAAGAATGAAATTAATACTATTGATGGATACTGTTTCAAAATTAATAGATAAAATATGACCATTCTGGCAAACAATTTGGAACTATGCTTACAAAAAGGACTAATCTATATACATGCTTTTCCTGGCCACGTATACGCTGTTACCTGCTTTTACCTCTGTCTGGAACTGACTGTCCCATCCCTGTGACCCTAAGCTCTGATTGGTTAGCTTGCCATAATGTCCTCATCCCTCTTCCCTGATATCCAGCACTTCCTTATCAGAACAGTACTGAAATCAACATTTCTGGAAAGGATATCTCAATCAATGACCCTATTATTCCAGTTATTCTTGTAAGCGACTTCCAGTAGCCTTCTCACCTTGAGATGCCTTTGCCCTGGGGTTTGCACCTGATGGGTGACTCCAAACGAGGATTCCCACTGCAGCTGTGCTCACTTTCTTCCCAGTTCAATGGACTCTCCTGACTGCTCTATCTTCTCACCAGCTTCATCCCTACTTTCATAGTTGCAGCCATATAGTAAAGGCTTAATAAATTCTCGCTCCCTCCCTCCTTCCTCTCCTTCCTCCCTCCTCCTCTGTCTCTGTCTCTGTCTCTTTCTCAAGTCATTTGGTCAGTTGATAAGAATTTATTAAGCACCTACTCCCTGCTAAGGGATATAGGGGGTGTCCAGGAAGACTAGCACCTCTGGTTGTGAGGGCTTGACAAGCCTTTTCAGGGCTGCTGAAAAAGCTTTGGTGTCCACCTGTTATTCAACTCTCACCTGTGGCTCCAAGAAGCTGTAGCATCTGCCTCAGCTACACCCTGGTAAGCCATCTCAGCAGACGAGCTAAATCAGGTTGAGGGTAGCAGACATAATTCAAAACTTTTGGTGAATTAGGGTTATGTCTACCCCGGTCTAGTAAAGGCTTCCCCTGGCAGAATGGGTGGATGAGAACAATTTGTTCCAATGGTCATGAAGGAGACTGAAGCAGGCATTGTGGATGGATTAGAGCTTGTTCAGACATTGAAGATGCCAAGGTCATCCAATGGATTCCAGGCCATTGCCAATCATCCTGACTTTTGTCTTGCCACTGGTCTTTGATGACTCTGGAAGAGAGAGTGAAGTTGATGACTGTGTGCAACTCTGCTCGCTTAAATCCAATTCATGCACAAGTCAAAATTTCACCCCTGACGTCATTGGTCTTTTTCAAAACAAAGGAAGAACAACAAAGAGACAGGGAAAAGGACCCATATATACACAAATAATTTTAGCAGACGTCTAAATTTAAAGTAAAGAACTAGAAGGAAAATGAGTGTCCATCAATCGTGAAATGACTGAATTGTGGTATACAAATGTTATGGAGTATTATTGTGCCATAAGAAATGATGAATATGAAGAATGCAGAGAATCTTGAGAAGTCCTAAATGAACTGATGTAGAGTGAGGTGAGCTATTCAATCGACAAGCATTTCTCAAAGTGCTGGGCACTGAGCTAAGCGCTGGGGATCCAAAAAAAGAGGACAAAACCGTAGTCTTTGTCTTCAATGACTTCTCATTCTAATGAGTGGACAGCATGTAAATAATTATTTGCCTGGAAGATATACACAGTGTGAATGGATAGTAATCTCAGGGGGAGGGAGTTAGCAGTGAGGAACGACTAGGAAAGACTTTCTATAGAAGGTGGGATTTGAAGGAGACTAGGGAAGCCAGAAGGTGGAGGTGAGGAGGAAAAACATTCCAAGAGCTGTAGAAACAAGGCAATGAGAAGGTTTGGATGGAGTTTTGTGGTCAAGGAACAAAGAGGTCAATGTAGCTGCATCATAAAGTACATGTGGGGAGGGGTAGTGGTGTGTAAGAAGACTAGAAATATAGGATGGGGCCAGGTTATGAAGGGCTTTAAATGGCAAAGAGAGTATCTTATATTGAGGGAGTTGCCGGAGTTTACTGAGTAAGGGAATCACATGGTCGGATCAATGCCATTAGGAAGATCACTCTGGCAGCTGAGGGGAGGATGGGCTGGAGGTTTGAAGCAGAGAGACCAACCAGAAGGTTATTGCAATACTCTAGGAGTGAGGTAGTGAGGACCTGTAGTGGTAGCTGAATGAGCGAAGACAAAGAAAGAAATACAGATTGGATGGGGGTGGGGTAGATGAATGAGAGAATGACAAGTAGGTGTTGAGCCTGGGTGACTTGGGGGGGTGGGGTGGTACCCTCAATTATAATAGGGAAATTGGAAAGAAGGGAGGGTTTCAGGGAAAGGTAATGAGTTCTGTTTTGAACATTCTGAGCTTGAGATGTCAGAAGAATGGAACAATTTACAAAGTGAGCATAATGATACAAAGGAAATAAAAACCAATAAATGGCGTGATCAAGCATGACTTCTGAACACTGAGGAGGAAGTATTCCTCCTCTCTTGGCAGAGAGGTGTTGAAATAGAGGTATGGAATGACACATACATTTTTAGACATGTCCAATGTGTTGAATTGTTCTGCTTGACTAGATTTTGTTTTTGTAAGCAGAGGTATGATGCTAATTTAAAAACTGGCTCTGCAGAGGGAAAAATGGAGGTATAACACACATTTATGTTTAATCTGTGTTTTAACATTTCTTCCTTTGCTTTCTGAAGTTTAGATAATCAATAAAGCAATGAATCAAGCCTTGATTTATAGTATTTGCCACTTTTCAACATATAAATGCTCACCTTGAATATTTAATAACCATTCTCCAGAGTCAGTTCAAGAGACTCCAGTGTATCTCTGGTTATAAAGGAAAACTTCTATTAGCTGTGTGTGTATATGTGGGGCGGGGAAAGGAGGGGAGGAAATGGTGGTGGTGGCTGTAGAAATGTATTAGTGGGGAAGTGATGTGTGTGTGTTTAAGAAAGAGAATAAGTAAAACAAAAAATATACAGTACACAAAAGAAGTGCAGAAAGGGATGTGAACAAGGTAATTTTATTACTACTTTGGTAAATTTAACATGAACGTTTAAAAAACAAACTATATAACAAAAGTTGATGATCTTATATAGAATCCTAATTTGTTCTTCTTTGTATATTGTAATGTTTCTTTGCAGTTATTATTAGGTTCATACCAAAAGAGGAAAAAAAGAATATTTTAAAACAAAAATGCAGCAGATTTGTTTTCCTGGGTTCCAGAAGGCAGAATTAGGGGGAATGAATGGAGGGAGAATTTGAAGAGGAAGATTTGGTTTTGATGTTTAAAAACACAAATCTTCCTAAAAATGAGAGCTACCAAAATGCAGGTTCTCCATTACCAGAGGTCTTCAAACAAAAGCTAGATGACCACTTGTTGAGAATGGTATAGAGATTTCTGCTTAGAAGACGGTAGGATTTGGTGCTCCTTGGAGTGTGTTCTGATTCTCATAAGGCCCTTCCTTTAGCTGGGCCTCCATAAAATGAGGTTAGAGTCCAACCTTTAGTCTATTAGACTAAATGGTTTCGAAGGTCCCTCTCAGCTCTGACATTCCTTGTTCTAAGGACCCTTCCAGCTTTGATATTCCTGTTCTAAAGGTTCTCCCAACTCTGACTCTTTCTACTCTAAGGGGTCCATATAATCACAGATGGTGGAAGGTATTGGAACAAGGTATTAATCCCCAGTGATCCCTTTACAAAGTATGACCAATTCTCTCAGAGTTTAAAAGGTTAACATATTGACTGGTCTGAAAATTGTCCCTTACCTTCAGAGCTTCAAATAGTTAAGCCCTGAAGATGGTGTAGTCTGAAATTTTATGGCACAACTTACTCCATGGAGGTGGAAACTCAACAGGTGTTAAACATTATACATATTCATGTATTTTTCCAATGTATTTATCAGTTTTTAAATACCCTAAGTTCAGAACTCTGGGTTCTGAACTCTGGTAAGTTTTAGGGTATTTTAATTTTCCAATGTATTTATCAGTTTTACTGATATTTTCCCTCTTTAAAAAATACTATTATATGGAATAACTCTGTGGGAGGGGGAGGGTAAAGGATACTGGGGATGGCTATGATAATGGAAGCAACAGAAGACATGAATAAAAAATTATTTAAGAAAAAAGTTTGGGGCAGTTAAGGGGGAGAGCAAGTAGTCAGGCAAGAACTCAGTTCTTCATCTTTTGGGGGAGGAGGAAGAGATTTTTTTTCTCCTCTAACCTCATTGAGCATAGCTTCTTGCAGCAGAACTACTTGCCCAGGTGGAGACATCCCATCCAACAACTAGAGAGAAATATTCTCCAGTCAGAAAAGGATACAGAAAAAAACAATTACTGGAATCCAGAAACACCTTCAAAGAGTGGGACTCCTGGCAGTAAAGAAGAGAGTCAACTGTGGAATCAAGAAGAAGCTAGCCCTACCAATTTACAATCATGTCACAGAGAAGAGCAGACCTTGGAAACCAGATAATGAATAATCTATGCAGCAGAGATATTGAACTCAGGAGACACCTTTGTGAGTATTCCACAGCAGAGAAAAGATTCTGATGCCCAGAAGTTCTGGAGTTGTGATTTGCTTTGGCCACGTGTGTCCTACTACCATTGTACTTTAAATTTATGCTCACTCTTTCCATGGATGCTACATGTATTAGTGGGAAATTGCATTCCAGCTTGATGGCATCTTAGTAAACACCTTTCCTAAAAGGGATATGAATCTATTGGCTGACTGTTAATAGGAAGCACACCAGTGGGGTCTTATGACCTAGTTTTAGAAATAGCCACTAACAGTAGAACCCAAGGCAGCAGTCACCTTCTAGGGGACCCAAACTATGAATGAGAAGGTGGGTCAGGGGAAGCAATTCTAAACTATACTGCGGAAGCTTCATCTGGATTTGAACCATAGACTTCTGGATAAATTTTATTTTTTTTCTCCTGTAAATAGGCAGTTTTAAAAAGTGTTTCCTATACATGTCAGGCCAGTTTCTTTGAGCTAGATCTTGCAGGGCTGACTGTTTATGTCCTAATATCAAGAGTATCTCTCTGCACATTATGACTATTAGCAGAAAGACTCACATTCTTAAAGTACTACTGTCTCACAATTCCCAAGTGGCTATGGTTGGTGCTATATCTTTGTAAGCCACCAGGTGGTGATCTAAGTTCAAGCTTCATCAATTTATTTCCATTGCATATGGGCAAGAAGGATGAAATTTCCTTATCGCTCCAGCATTTTCCTTTTATTTTTCCCCCTAGTTTCCACATTTAAAGTCTAGGAACAGGTACAGGGTGACCCAGAAGTCTTAGTATAGTCTTAAGCTTTCATAACTTAAAACTGCACTAAGCCTTTGGGGACACCCTATATATTTTCATAATTTATATAAGGATGTGCTCCATTTGGGACAGCTAGGTGGTAAAGTGGACAGAGTGCTAGGCCTGGAGTCAAGAAGACTCATCTTTGTGAGTTCAAATCTGGCCTCAGATACTTACTAACTATGTAGTCCTGGGCAAGTCACTGTTTGTCTCAGTTCCTCAAAAGTAAAGTGAGCTGGAGGAAATGGCAAACCACTCCAATATCTCCGCCAAAAAAAAATTCAAAAGGGATCACAAAGAGTTGGATGTGACTGAAAACAACTAAACAATAAAAGTGTCCCATTTAGACTGCAGCAAATTTGGAGGTCATAAAGAGTAAGAACAGAGAATTTGAGATATGAGGACCTTTCAGGTATGACTGAGTCATACTCTGCCTGATAAAGGTTATGAGCTCTTGAGTAGAAGACTTGCACATTTACGTCATTTGCAAAGACAATGAACTATCTCCCAGAACACAGTTGCCTCTATCTTTTGTCCAGTCACTCACTAGTATAGATCATCAGTAGAAACTTGGAGTTAAAAAAAACAACTATGGAACCCTGAACCCCAGAACTCTTTCATGATTGCTGGGCAAACAGCCATTGCCTAGTGATGGCCTAGCCAACAGAGGCAAAGATTTAGGAAATATACTGGTAGATCACCATAAGTTTAGGATAAGGTCCTCACTGAGGGGACCTAACCCTAAACTGAAAGTTACTGAGAGGAAAGCTTGAACCTTTGCTCTTTCTCTACTAGTTATCACTCTAATAGTTCTGCTTTCTGTGTCTTTTTGGTGCCCAAAGACATAGAGATACAAGAAGAAAACCATAGCCACAGGTTCAAATATCTTCAGATGGGAGTTTTACTCAGGAGTCAGTGAGAAGCCTCTGAAAATCTTTGAGTATGGAAATGACATGGTCAGATCTATGCATTCAGAGGATCACTTTCCCAGTTGTGTGAAAGGTGGATTGGAGAGAGGTTGCTGAAGCATAGGATTTACAGTTTGAAGGGAGCTTAGTCTACCTCCCTCATTTTACGGTTGAGGAAACTGAAGCCCAAAGTGACTGGATGAAGATCACACAGGTAGCAAATGACAGATCAGACTGAAGGCAGGAGAGATCAGTTAGGAGGCTACTATTAAACAAGATGGCAGACTAACATTTTATCCAATCTCTACTACCTCTTAAAATTTTCCAAAACAGAAATGATGCATGAAAGATAAAGCAACTTCAGCTATTTCCATTGCCTCTGGGATACCAAGAATCCAAAAGAAGGCAAAAAAAAACCCAGACCCAATAACTGATGTTCACTGACCCTGAGCTTACTCAGTACCCTTCCTTCATCTCTCATGCAGTGAGGCTGTACTGGAAGGCCCAAGAACATGACACAGGTTTACATCAATAATTCCTCCTTCATTCTGGTCCCCTCTGGAGTCCTAATTCCAGGTTGGAAGTTTCTTTGGGTCTCAGCAGCCAGCTTGACTATAGCCCTTCAAGAGCAAAAGTCTGCTAGGGGCTGAAATCTGGAAGCAACAACATTGGTGCCAGGGAAAAACAGACTCTGCCAAAAGCAGTCTCTGCTGGTTCCAGGAAAGGCAGACTCTGAATTGTAGGTCCTGAGCCAGAGAACTTAGGAACAGAGGGAGTGGCATAGGTCACCAGGACAGGACCCCGTGCATGTGAGGACCTGCACAGCACTCTACCAAGCCTGAGGGAAGAGCACAGTACCCAGCAGGGATCATTTCTGACCACCCAAAAGTCACTTGGGGCAGAGACCATGAAGTGCACAGTGTGGAAGGAGACTGAGAGACTTTGAGATCTAACCCCCACAGAAATCACAATCAAAGGAGAAGGATTCAAAAGTGAATAATAAGGAAAATAAGGGAGGAAAGGTACCAGAGATTCCAAGAAGAACTTTCAAAGACCTTGAACATAATAAACAGATAAATCAGTAGGAAAAATAGTAACAACAGAAGGAAATATGGCCTCTAGATCTGGTAAATGAGTGCAGGCATTTATGAATAAATCCTGCAAAATGAGGGGGAAATGATCCAATACTTGAGAAAGAGAACCCAGTGGAATTTGAGGAGAACAGGGAGCTACAACACATTGCTCCTGAGTGGCTTAAACTAGAAATGAGAATTGTGAGAACAGCATTTATGTCCTGCACAGCAAAAATAATAAACAGAATACAAAAACTTAAATCTGCAATGGCAAGGCTTACCAATAAATTGGGAATGCAAAGACATAGAAGTGAAGGCCAATCTAGAAGAAGAGAAGCAAAAGAAAAGAAAGAACATTAAAAGGAAATATAATTATCCTTTCTGTTTTATTTTATTTTGCTTTTTTTCTTTCTCATGGCTTCTCCCATTCATTATAATTCTTCTATGAAACATGACTAACGTGAAAATGTATTTAACAGGAATGTATGTGTAGAGTCCATATCAGACTGCATGCCATCTTGGGGAAGGAAGGGGAGAAAATTTAAAATTTATAGAAGCGAATGTTGAAAACTAAAAATAAATAAATTGAAAAAATATGATTATAATGTGAGCAAAACATACAGATCTCAAAAACAGAATGCACAGAGACAACTTAAGCATTCTAGGTGTTCCAGAAGAACATAACAGGACAAAAAAACCTTAACACCATAATAAAAGAAAACTTCCCAGAACTTCTCAACATAGAAAATGAAATGCCAATTAAAAGGATTCATAGAATATCTCCAGGGGGGAAAAAAAACAAACAAAGGCTGTAAATTCCTAGACAATAATAATTCAATTCAGAAACAATCAGCTGTATCAGCCATCTGGAGAAATACCTTTAAATAAAAAAGAAAGGGCATTTGAATGATGCTCCTGGATGAAGATTCCCAGTTCACCATTATATCTCTTCCATGTGAGTGCAGACTAAGAACTGTCAGAGTGTTGGGTAGCAATGTGTTGTTCCCAAATGCACCCATTTAACACCAAAATGCTTTGTTGTCAGAAGTGAGACAGATCCTGGAGAGCTGTGCTAACTGAGCTGGAGTCCCTGGGGCAAAAACAGGACCACGGCTTTAGGGTATTAAGACAGACCAGTGTGCCATGAACCAGAGGCAAAGATTGAATAGGAATGGACATGTCAGCTTCCATGAAAGGAAATTCTGTTTGTGAATCTCAGCATTAAATCTTCTCTCTCTCTCTCTCTTTCTCTCTCTCTCTCTCTCTCTCTCTCTCTCTCTCTCTCTCTCTCTCCCTCTCTTTGCTTTTTGGAGGAGGGAAGACAGGGCAAATGGGGTTAAGTGACTTGCCCAAGGTCACATGGCTAGCAAGTGTTAAGTGTCTAAGGCCGGATTTGAACTTAGGTCCTCCTCACTCCAGGGCTGATGCTCTATTCACTGTGCCACCTAGCTGCTCCTAAATATTTTCTTATCCATTAAAAGACAACCCCTAGCCCCAATGTGCCTCCCCACCATTTTTTCCAATTGTTTGTGGTCAATCTCGGTGAGTTCCAAACAGACCATTCTTTTCCTCATTCTTTCCTATAATCCTGACTGAGAAGAAGCTTGGGAGAAATGGTTCCTTTACATTTTAATTTTTTTTGCTGTGTTTTAATAATAATAATTTATACTATTATATAGAATATAATAATTTATAATATTAATAATTTAATAATAAACCCTGTGGCTACTTGAAAAGGCAATTGTGCGAGTCTTAGGAATGTAGGTTGATCCTACTAGGTCTATACCCCAAAGATCTAAAAAAAAAAAAGAGGAAAAGAATCCATATATATGAAAATATTTATAGTGGCTCTTCTTGAAGTGGCAAAGAATTGGAAATTGATAGGATGCCCATGAGTTGGGGAATGGCAGAACAAATTATGGTATGTAGATTTAAAGGAATATTATTGTTCTATAAGAAATGAAGAAAGTTTTAAGAAAAACCTGGGAAGACTTGTAAGAACTGATACAGAGTAAAGTGAGAAGAACAGGAGAACAATTTATATAATAACACCTGCAGCCATTGTAAAGACAACTTTGGAAGACTTAAGAACTCTGATCAGCACAATTACTAAGCATGATTCCACAAGATGGGTGAGGAAGCATGCTATCCATCTCCTGACAAAGAGGTGATGAACTCAAAATTCAGAATAAAACATACATATTCAGACTCAAGCAATGTGGGAATTTGTTTTGTTTGACTATACATATTTCTTATAAGGCTTGTTCTTTTTTAATGAAAATGAATGACAAGGAGAGAAGAGAGAGAAGAAGAGAGAGAGGAGAGAGGAGAGAAGAGAAAGAGAGACAGAGACAGAGACAGAGAGAGAACAAAAAGAAAAGAAAGAAAAGTGAGTGAGTGACATCTTTTTACAAAATGCACAGAAGAGTACAGAGGAAGGCCACAAAGAAGCACAGACAAGCGGGACAACTTTGAAATCTACACACTGAATTTATTTTTATATTTAAAAAGAAAAGCCAGATGTCCATGATAGAGATCCACAATTTCTAGTTCTATCATTTCTTTCTCTTCTACTCTGTATGTGCAAATGCCCATTCTCTTGGGTGTTTAAATTCAGAATTTTAAAAAACTAGAGTTAAAGGCAAAAAGAAGAATAACATTATGGTTGGTCAACAGATAGAAGGAAATACCTAGACAAGTGGGAATGGGGGCTGGAACTATATCATAATTTCCATAATTTTGTTATTTCAGAGGAATATATTCTTTTCTTTTTCTATACCCCTAGACTAACAATAATAATAACAATAGGTAACATTTATATAACACTTTTAGATTTACAAAATGTTTTATGTTTGTTAACTCATTTCATTAGAGGTTCTTAACCTGGAATCTCTGAACTTTTTTTGTTTGAAAAAAAATTTTTTTTTGAAAACTGTATTTCAATAGATTGGCACAGGAAACACCAGGCTCATTTTAAAAAAATTAGCTTTTCCCTTCATTCCCTTCAAAATCTGACTCTCCTCAACTTAATCTATAATTCCTGGTTCTACACTTTGATGTTAAATGCATGAGAAACAGTTGGTATAAAGGAATAGAACTGGGAAATGGAACATTGCGCTTGCGGATCAGAAAGATCAGTGTTGCTGTATCATAGAATGTATTGAGGGGAGTAAGAGATAAAAAAAAAATGTAAAAAGGGGTCAATCCGTGAAGGGTTTTAAAATCCAAGAAGAAGATTATATTTTTTATCCATTTTAGCTTACTAAGAAGAGGAATGACTTAGTCAATCTCCAGAATTAAGTCACAAGATGGAGTCAGTATGGTTCACTAAGTTTCCACAATTAAACACTTGCTGTCCTAATCCCCTTAATTCTCTCCATTTTCGACCTTTTGATTTATGGGGGAGTGGGAAATCCACTCCTTCCTCTATGGATCTCTTATCTATAAGCCAAATCTGTAAAGTTTTTCTTATATCTATAATCAGAATTACATATCAGGTTACATATCAAACTACTTAAAGGGCTCACAACGGACTAATTTTGAGAAGAGAAAAGTTATGTCACCAAGGTAACCAAGAAAACTTAAATATAAACATTAACACTGTGAAACAAAAGGGCCTTTATTCTTTTTTAAAATTAAATTGGTTTATTTACTTTTAGTTTACAACATTCAGTTCCACAGTCCCTTGAGTTTCAGATTTTCTCCCCTGCCCTCTCCTCCCCCCCCCCCCATCATGGCGGCATGCATTCCGATACAGGATCTACAAATATCTTCCCAGTAATCTTTAGTCGGGTTGTAAAGAAGGATTGTAACTGATGGAATGATCAGTGTCACTACTTCTGAAAACCCAAAAACTTTTCCAATTCCTGGGACAACTTACAAGACTTAAAGTAAAAAAAAAAATTAAAATACCCTAAAACTGACCAGAGTTCAGAAGAAAATGAGTTCAAGAACAGTAGTCCAATCCCCAAAGGTAGCCATTCTAGAGCTCTCTAGGGAGCTTTTCTGGAAGGCTGTGAGTCGAGTACTGACTCAACCTAGCATGGCTCACCAAAAACTGTTGGGGGTGAAAGATGAATTAACTGAGGAAACAAAGGTTCAATCTTCCAAGCATATTGATTTATTAAGCAATGCATATTAATTGGCCAACAAATCAGGATCAGTCCCATTCCTCAGTTTAGGGCTGGACCCCAAATACAGGGGAAAACAGACTTTCATACATTAAAAAACAATTAATAAAATAAGGTCAATTAACTAAAAGGAAACAATACAATATTATCTGATTTCTAATTGGATAAAAGATTAGGGACTTTCCAGGTTGGGAGGCAGACAGGTACAATTCCCTGAATTCAGAAAAAAGAGATATCCCACGAATCAAAGAAAACATGGAAGCAATAACTGATTGATCAGTTCACATAGGTTTTCAGATAAGACACGTGAGTTCCTTGAGATATACAATTATGAGAAAACTCTTTGCAACAACTTTTGGGTCTGACCAGATTTCTAGTCAGCATAACCTAGGTTCTTAGTTAAGGATCTCTAAGCAGTAGGTATAGGTAGTCTAGCTTTCCAGCCACACAGGACTAGGTTCAAACAATGCAATAAAGTTTTCTCCCAATTACAACAACCGAATAAAGTTTGTTCACAAGACAGAAGTTGGACCAGACCCATAATTGAGTAGAAATGGAGCTGAGCTAGCTCTAGAGTTGAGTCACAAGAGGGAGTCAGTGTGGTTCACTCCTAATCCCCTCAAGTCCCTCAATTTTCTTTCTCAGTGTATAGAATTTACAAGGCATATGACCAAGACATACCATCTCTAGAGGATGTTGCTATACCTGATGGTTTCATGAGATGACTGGTGGATGATGCTCTCCTGGACAATGTGGTCATGACTACTTCTTTCCAGACACAGCTTCAGTGGTCACCAAGTTGTCAAGCATCCCTCTACATCCTGCTTCTGCCTTTAACTGTCATCCTTAATTGTGGTAGTACCTCTTCTCCTGTAGAGGAAGAATGGCCTTCAACACATCTGTCTTAGCTTTTAGCCTAAAGGAGTAAGCCAGAGATCTTTAACATAAGCAAGATCCTCTCCGACCCAGTAATCAGAATAAGGATAAGCCCGTATCTGGGTTTTTTTTCTTTACTTAGAAGAGATTCTGTTGATTTCCAGAACCTTGTCTATGAAAGACTTGTCCTCTTCAAAAAGAGAGTCTTTATTCCAAGACTCAAGTCCTTTGGAACACAGAATAGCTACCCAGCTAAATATGAAGCCAGCTTCATACCTCCAGGTATGAAGTCTAATGTTTTAATTGAGACTATCTGATTTAGAATCAGAAAGTCCTTGTAATGCCCTTTTTGATGTCCAATTATCAAAATGTACTCATTAAAGATCATTTGAGGTGTTAGTGCCCCAACAACTTGTTAAGGGCTGGCTAGGCCTAGTGCTCCCTAGTTTTCTCAACCTGAAGATTATTTTTGCTTCTCATACAAGAGAAAGGGAGGAAGAAGGCACAGGAACAAAATCCTGTAGGTAGAAGAACCGTTTTAAGATACCGTGATCCATCTTCTTTGTTTCAAATTCTTGTCTGTTATATATAAGTGGCTGGCTTAAACCTCTTTAAGTTTTAAACTGCCCCCTACAATGATTTTTTTAAGAGATTATTTTTTTTTTAAATCTCTGCGGTCCTTTCCACGTCTGGCATCCTGTTTCTCAAGAGCCTTTCTAACTCTGACATTTTCTGTCCTAAGGGCCTTACTGGCAGTGACATTGTGTTCTAAGATCCCTCCCAGCTTTGAAATTCTGTGTTCTAAGGGACCCCCCTAACTCTGACATCCTGTGTTCTAAGGGCCCTCCTGGCTCTGACATCTTGTGTTCTAAGGTCCCTCCCAGTTCTGACATTCTGTGTCCTAAGGGACTCTGCAACTCTGATATCCTGTGTTCTCAGGCCGCCCCACCCCAATTCTGACATTCCATGTTCTAAGGCCCCTCCTAGCTCTGATACTCTGTGTTCCAAAGACCTTTCTATGCCTTTCAGTGTTCTGAGGTTTAACCTATAGAACACTTTCTGTCCTGTAATTCTATGATCTTTTGAGAAATAAGAAGCCATTATAGACTTTGGTGTAGTTTAGCTAACATGACAAAAGCTGCAATAAAACATGTTAATATTGGGATCTTGAGCAGTAGCACAGTATATAGAAGGGATTTGCCTGAGAGAACCAGGAATATGAAATACTGGATGTCTAGACAGGTAGAAGGTCATCAATCAGGTAATATGGTCTGATTACAGGCAGATGCAGAAACTAGGAGAAACACAAGAACCAGAGCAAATCACGGCTGAACAGTGTGAGGCACCAGTTCTCGGGAAATCTTTGTACTGACTTAGCTAGGAGGCAGTATCTATAGGGAATTTGAGGTTTTCTATTGGCCAAAATGTATCACCAAAGCTGGAGGGTGGGGTTTGGAGTTTGGGGTTTTTTTTTTCCAACAGATACATAATAATTGCAAGAATACTGGGATCCAGTGGGTAGAAAACAACGACCTTACCTTTTTCATACACCTTTTGTTCAGAGGATAGCTTTGGGAATTTCTGATCTTAAGTCAGATAGCTGTCTGGGATAAGTGCAATTCAATTTGAAGAGTGTTTATTAAGTACCTATGACAGGGATGGGGAACATGCAGCTTTAAGGCCACATGTAGCCCTCTAGGTCCTCAAGTGTGGCCCTTTGACTGAATCTAAACTTCGCAGAACAAATCCCCTTAAAGAAAAGATTTGGGCGGCTAGGTGGCACAGTGAATAGAGCACCAGCTCTGGAGTCAGGAGGACCTGAGTTCAAATCCGGCCTCAGACACTTAACACTTACCAGCCATGTGACCTTGGGCAAGTCACTTAATCCCAATTGCCCTTCCCTCCAAAAAAAAGCAAAAAAAAAAAAAAAAGAAAGGATTTGTTCTGTAAAACTTGGATTTGGTCAAAAGGCCACATCCAAGGACCTAAAAAACCACATGTGACCTCAAGGCTGAAGGTTCCCCAACCCGACCTATGATGTGACAAAGGGCTATGAGCTTAGTGTCAGACAAAGAGGTTAAAAGAAAAAACTTAATCTTAGCCAGGGGAACTTTGCCTTTTGTTAGCTTGGTGTGGTGGCTTATATCCTCTAATTATGGTTAAAGAGCTATCAGCCTGCTTTTATCAGAAAGACACTTTTGAGTTAGTACACTTGGAGTACACTGGAATAGATGGCTGAAGGAGACGAGGCCCTGAAGGCAATAATAGGGAATCATATCAATCGGTGACCTCAAAACCAACCTAGAAGTGAGTAGAAAGGTCCAGGATAGTAAGAGAGATGGAGAACATTGGTGTTGTGATATCTAGGGAAGTGCAGCAAAGAGCTAATGCCCAGTTATATATAAATGCTCAAGAGTGAGCAGCATTCATAGGGCAGTAGACCTGGAGAGAAAGAAGTGACATGAAATCATCCAAAAAACGAGTTGTTCCAACATATTCCCTGTGTGTATTTGTGTGTGTATGTGTGTGTGTGTGTGTGTGTGTGTGTGTGTGTGCAACCCTCCACATGTATGCTCTAGGTATTTATACTCTTCCCACTGATGATGTATATTCCCTGTGTGTATTTGTGTGTGTGTGTGTGTGTGTGTGTGTGTGTGTGTGTATCCCTCCACGTGTATGCTCTAGGTATTTATACTCTTCCCACTGATGATGTATGCATTTTGGGGAGAAGGTATGCCAAGTTTAAGGAAGAAATCTTCTATTGCCACTTTTCTTTCTATGCTAGTTCATGATGTGACTTGACTTTGAACCCATTGGGTCCTTTGTCTGACTAGTAAAAGAAAACACACTGGTGGTGCCTTATGAGCTATGATTTTGAGTAGATGCAGACCTATGCAGAGGACCTCAAACCTGGGGTAGTTTTCTGGGGGCCCCCTCTTGTAAAAGTGGAGTGCCCCAGGTACTACATGTTATGTGCCCCCTCCCCAAGTCACATATATATGTATATATACATACATACATGTGTGTATGTGTATGTATATATCCACATATTTAAGATCACTCAAATGTGTTGTTATTATATAAAATCATATATTATGTACATATATGGTATATATTAGATAAAATTATATTTATGAGAGATATTAGCATTGAGGGTGTCGATAGATATGACTGAGGGAGCATATAAGATATGTACATATGTGTATATATGTATGTATATCTACATATGTGATGTATGTGTATCGATATATATATGCACATGTTATGTATGCACATACCTAAAAATCCAGTGCTAATATCTCTCAAATCACCTTTAAAATATCTCAAACTAGATGCCCCATGGGTACCTTAAACTCAACATATCCAAAACTGAATTCATTTCCTTCTTCTCTAGGGCACCCCCACCCTCCCAGTCACCCAGGCTCAAAACCTCACTGTAATTCTAAAATCCTCAGACACACACCACATGCCTGATCTGGGGCCAATTCATCATTTCTACCTTCATAACACTTTTTGATATATGCCCTTCTCTCCTCTTGACCTGCTACCACTCTGATGCAGACCCTCATCCCTTCTAGCTGGGTGGTCTCCATACTTCAGGTCTCTCCCCACTCAGATCCACCCTCTACTCAACTGCCAAAGTGATCTTCCTAAAGTCAAAGTCTAACTGCGCCACTCCCCTACTCATTGAACTCCGATGGTTCCCTGTTACTTCTAGGATCAAAGATAAACTCTTCTGTTTGAGAAGAGTGATCACTAGTGTCAAAGGTTGCAGAGAGATAGAGGAAAATGAAGGTTGAGAAAATAATGCAGTGGAGAGAGTCTTGGATCTGGAGTTAGGAGAGACATAGATTCAAATCTCATCTTTGGCATTTAATAGCTGTGTGAGAATAGGTAATTTATTCACTTAGTTTCAGCCTCAGTCTGCTCATCCACAAAATGGATGCAATTCCTGTAGAACTAGCCTCATGAGATTGTCAGGATGAAATGAGATGATGCATATAAATTGTTCTGTGAGCCTAAGGAATGATATAAATGTCTGATGTTAATATGATTATTACTACACATCCTTCTAGGCAAGACTGACTTCCCAATTTACCAAGAATATAAAGGAACCAAGACGATCCAAGGGTCAAAAGCTAAGCTGCTCTCAAGACTCTTGCCCTTCTCAGCCCCCATTGAACCAAATGGCTCAAGCTCAAGTCCAAGTTCAGCCAAAGAATGATAATATTTTCCATCAGATACCCACCTACTATCTCCAGCCCTGTCTCCTCAAATGTAACTCCAAAAACCACCCTTTTAGTAATGTGTTGGTAGATGAGATGGATATGACATTGACCAAAGCGGCCACGGTCATCCAGTCAGCCTGGCGGGGCCACCAACTTCGAAAGAAGATGTCCGTGGAGTCAGAGACAAGCATGACAACTGAGCCTGTTCAGAGTGCCTGGCATCGGTTTGGCGTCCACCAGAGTCTGCAGTCTGCTCGGGAGCTGGGGCGCATGGCACAGAAGAGGATCTGTGTCTTCAGAGGGACTTCTCATTCACAGAATATAACCACTTCTGAGGCAGTCACTGAGACTAGTAAGGACCAGAAGCAGCCCTGGAGACCACTGGTACATTACCATCAGCAGAAATTAGAGATCTCTACCTCTGGGCTCCATTCCGCCAAAAGTACGGTAGACAGACAGACACAAGTCTCCCAGGAGCAACAGGACATTCTAACCACTGAGAAACCTTCACAGTCATATCTAGAGGCCAAAGCATTCTGGATACAGTCCCAGGATCAGCTAGGGGCTACATCTGAGACCTCTAAATCTCATAGACATTTCAATGACAGAGAGATCAAGGTCCCACCCCAAACACATCTTACAGATACAGTGGTCAAGACCTCTTCTCAGATATATCCTACACCTGGAGAGGCCAAGGCCCTGTTCCAGACACAACCCACAGCTAGATTGCCCAAGAGCCTTCTGCAGGAACACATAGCTGGAGTGACCAAGGTGCCATCTCAGGCAAATCTAGTAACCAAAGTAGACAAGACCTCATCTCAGACACAGTTCCCAACTAGTGTGAACAAGGTCCTATCCCATGCAAATCTGGCAGCTAAAGGAACCAAAGCCGCACCCCAGGCACACCCTACAGCTGGAGGGACCAAGTTCTCATCAAAAGAACATCTGGCAGCTAAAGGGACCAAGACCCCACCCCGAGCACAGTCCACAGCTGGAGTGACCAAGGTCTTAACCCA
>CM053580.1:546858703-546877332 GCA_028627135.1 Pseudochirops cupreus
CCCCACCCCAAGCACAGTGCACAGCTGGAGTGACCAAGGTCTTAACCCATGCAAATCTGGCACCTAAAGGGACCAAGGCCCCACCCCAAGCACAGTCCACAGCTGTATCAACCAAAGTCTCATCCAAGAAATGTCCAGCAGCTGGAACAGCCAAGGCCTCATCCCAGTCACATCTGACAGCTGTAGTGAACAAGATCCTACACCAGGCACAACCCACAGCTAGAGCAATCAAAGTTTCATACAAGAAAAACCTGGCAAGAGGAGTGACCAAGGCCCCAACCCAAGAATACCCCATAGTTAGAGCAAACAAAACCTTGTCCCAATTACATCTGGCACCTGGAAGGAACAAGGTCCCACCCCAGGCACAACCCATAGTTGGAGCAGTCAAAGTCTCAGGTGAAGAACATCTGTCACCTGAAGCAATTAAGGCCCCATTCCAGTCCCATCTGACAGCTGAGGTAACCAAGGCTCCTTCTCAGGTATATCTCACATCTATGGTGAGTAAATCCTCTTCCCAGATACATTCCACAGCTGGAGTGATCAAGATATCATCTCAGGCACATCTGGAGGTCAAGGCAACCCAGGTCCCATCCCATGAATACTTGGAGGCTAAGGCAACTCAAGTTCCATCTCAGAATGATTTGAAGATCAGGACAATCCAGAGTCCGCCTCAGTCATGTTTGGAGACTCAAATCCCATCCCAAGTTCAATTAGGGACCACAGGGACAGAGACGCCATTGCAGGCGCAGACAGGGCCACTCATATCCAACTCTGTATCCTGGAGAGACATGGATATGACCAGAGATCAGACCCTCCAAGACCAGGAAGGGATAACGGCAGCTCCAGAGATGGCAAATGAAGAGAATAAGGGGGGAGGGTCCCAGGTGGCAAAGACTAAGTTCTCTCAGGAACAGCTGGGCACTGTGCTGTCCAAGGCTCTCTGTCAGGGAGAGGTGAGAGCAGCTTTAACCAATGCCTTGTCCCAAGAAGTGTTGGGCCCAAGCATGGCCAAGACTTTGCCTCAAGGGATGCTGGGACCAGTGTTGATTAAGGCTCTGTCTCATGGGGCTCTAGGGACAAGTGTTTCAAGAGCCCTGTCTCGAGGGGAGCTGCGGGCAGAGGTAGCCAAAGCCATGTCCCAAGGGAAGCTTGGGGAAGCTCTAGACAAGGCTTTGACCAAAGATGAGAGGGCTGCCCTCAACCAGGCCCTCTCACAGGGGGAACTGAGAACTGTCCTCAGCCAGATTTTATCCCAGGGTGTGTTGGCAGCTATGGCAAGACCTTTTGATGTGGGAGCTGCTTCAAGCCCACCCCTAAGGGAAGTGGTAGATGGGGTCACACAAGCCACAAGTCAGGTAGATGTGGGAGAGGCAAAGAGTAGCATCTTAGTAAACCTGAGCCCATTAAAAGTTGCCATCCCAAGGGAGAGCACTTGGCAGAAAAGCTCACACGAAGAGACATTGCTAACTGTGCAGACCAACGTGATTGGGGGGGTGGCCCCCAACCTTAATCGGGACTCTGGGGTCAATGCAGGAGCTGGACCAAGTCTCCACCAAGTATTCATGCCCAATGGATTGGATTCAATTCTTCCCTGGGGGTCCATGACCAGTGGAATGGCCTCAAATCTGCCTCGGGGAACTGTGGCCAGTGGGCTTGTCAGAAGTCTGTTGCAGGGCCCTCTGGGATATGAGGTGGTCTCTACTCTGGACAAGCCACCTGTGGCCAGTGGGGAGATATCAAATTTGTCCCAGGAAAATGGGACCAGTGGAGTCAAGGCAGGAGTACACCAGACATCTGTGGTCAATGAGATGACCCCAAGATTACAACAACTATCCACGACCAGCGGGGTAACACCAGGTCTACAACAGGGTCCCACGGCCAGTGGGGTAATTCTAAGTTTGCATCAGCCACCTATGGTCAGTGAGGTGACTCCAAGTTTGCACCAGTCATCTGCAGTCAAAGGAGTGGCTCAAAGCTTATGTCCAGTCTCAGGAGCCAGTGAGGCAGTACCAAGTCTATTTCAGGAACCTAGAGACAGTAAGACAAACCCGAGTTTGTACCAGGCATCTGTGGCCAGTGAGATAGCTCTGCATCAAGGGCCTGAGGCTGATGGGTTGGTGCAGAGTATCTCCCAGAGATCTATGGAAAACAGGGCAATTCCAAGTCTAAACCAGGCCTTGGTAGCTAGTAGAGTTACCCCAAATCTCTCCAAGGTATCTATAATCACTGGGGTACCCTCAGGTCTCTATAACAGATCTATGACCACCACTGCTATATCTCCAAATATGTACCAGATGTCTGAGGCCAGTGAGGTGGCCCCAAGTCTAGCCCAGGAGTCTTTGGTCAGTGGCATAGTGCCAAGACTACACCAGACCTCTGTGGCTCATGGGGTAACCCCAACTCTGCAGCAAGGATCTGTGGTTAGTGAACTGATTGCAGGTCTACAACCAGCCTCAGTAATCAATGACATGTCCCCAGACCTACACCAGAGATTCATGATCAGTGATGTGGCCTCGAACCTATACCAGGCATCTGTAGCCAATACTTTAGGCCAGAGTGCATCCCAGACACCCATGGGAATTGGGCTTCTGAGTTCACAACAAAACTTAACTTCTGATATGTTAACCAAAAGTCTGTCCTGGAGCTCCACAACCAGTGAGGTACATTCAAAGCTGGCCAACGGGGCAGTCCTAAGTCTCTCCCAGGCACCTATTCCTAGGATACCAGCCCCAGACTTCCAACAGGTGTCCCAAACCACTGGTTCAATGCTGCAACACACTTTAAGACCCAATGCTCTGTCCCTAAGCATGCACTGGGAGCCACACAGTTTGACAAAGGCAAACCTAAGTGAACAGTTGAGGAGCAGTACAGACACCAAGAGCCTACAGCAAGGACCCATGTCTCTGAGTCTTGGAATGGTTCCAAATCTACACCAGATGACTATGACCAGTGGGGTAAATCAGAGACTACCTGAGACATCTATGCCCAGTGGTGTAGGTTTGGATCTATATGAGACATCTGTGGCCAATGAGGTGACCCCATGTCTACAGCAAGTGTCTGAGGCCAGTAGAATGGAGCAAGATCTACACCTCATGTCTATGACCAGTAAGTTGCACCCTAGTTTATTCCAGGGGTCCATGGATAGTGGATTAACCTCGAGTATACAACAGGTGTTTAAGGATAAGTCAGAGCTTAATACACACCAAGTGTCTCCTGCTAGGGGCATGATTCAGAGTCTCCACCAGGAGGCTGTAGTCAGTGCAGAGGCCCCAATTCTATATCAGCATTCTTTGGCCAATGGAATAAGTCTACACCAAGATCCTACGGCTACTAAGGTTATCCCCAGGATACACCAGGAGCCTCTGCTCATTGGGGTACCCCACAATCTATATCAAGGATCCATGAATTCCAGAGAGGATTCAGGAATACCCCAGGATTCTGTGGTCATCAAGGTACCCCCAAATATGTATCAGAAGTCTATGACTACTGAGAGTACCCCAAGTAATTCCAGGGAGCCTCTAACCAATCTACCTAAGGAATCCATGGCTGGAGGTGTGACACTAAGCCTACCTGTGGGCTCTTCAATCTTCGGTGAGGGGCAAAATGATACCCAGGAAGTTAGAGCTGGTCAGGAAGATCCAAGTTTGCACCAGAGCTCCTTGCCCACAAAGGTAGAACCTTATGCAGCCCAGAAGTCTATGAGCTACAGGGTGGGCCCAAATATGTCCCAGAAGGTAATTCCAAGTTCACATAGAACACCAGTGGGGAGGGAGGGGACTTCAAGTCAGGGATCTGGGGTCAGTGCGCTAACTCAAAGTGTTCACTGGCAATCTGAAGTCGATAAGATGGTATCCAAGGTACACTTGGGATCTGGTATCAGTGAGCTAGCCCCAAATGGGTATGGGGCAGCTAGAGCCACTGAAATAGCCTCAAATATGCACCAGGGACCCAAGTTCAATGAGGCAACCTTAAATGTGCCCTGGGGATCTGTGGTCAGTGAGGTAGCCACTAGAATTCAACAAGGGTCTATAGTCAGTGAGGAGATCCCAAGTGTGCCTCAGGTAACTGTGGTCAATGGAGTGATCCCAACTGCGCATAAAGAATCTGTGGTCAGCAGGGTGCTTCAGGTATCTAGGGTCAGTGGGGTAGCTCCAAGTTTTCCCCAGGGATCTGTGGTCAGTGAAGCTATTCCAAATGTGAGTCAAGAATATGTAACTGGTGGAGTGGACCCAGCTGTGTGTCAAAGACCTATCCCCGAACCAGTGTCCACACAAGTGCATTGGAGATTCATAGCCAGACAGTTGGTTCCAAGTCTGTTCCAGAAATTTGTTCCCAATGGAGAGGACCCTGGAATGAATCAGGGATCTGTGGCGAGTGGAGTGACTCCAAGTATGAAACAAGGTTTTCTGTTTGATGAGATGACCCTAAATGTAAATCAGGGACCTGTATCCAAACCAGAGTACCCAGAAGTGCATCAGAGATTAGCAGCCAGCCAGTTGGTACCAAGCCTATTCTACAAATTTACGCCTGGCAGAGAGGACCCCAATGTGGTCCAGGAGTCTGAGGCCACAGGGATAACTTCCCATGTAAATCAGGGTGTGGCCTCAAGCATACATCAATCAGCCATGGGCAATGGAGTGGTTCCAAATGCACACTGGACATCTGTATCCAGTAGGGCAACACAGAATAAGAATGGGAAATCTGTTGCCAGTGGAGAACCTCCTAATGTATACCAGGGACCTATGGTCAGTGGGGCAGTCCCAAGTATGGCCAGTGGTGTGGCCCCAAATGTACATAAAGGTTCCAAAGTTAGTGGAGTGGTCCCAAGTGTCCATCAAGAATCTGGGACCACTAGAGTGATTTCAAATGTACCTCAAGAATCCAAAGCCAATGCTGCATCTCAGAATGTAAGTTGGGGTTCTGTGTCCATTGGAGGAGCCCCAAGTATAAATCAGGGATCCATGGGCAATGGAGTGGCCCCTAAATCAAATCTGAGGTCTGTGACCCATAAGGTAGCCCCAAATGTACGTCAAGGATCCATGCCAAGTGGGCCAGTCCAAACTATGAGTTGGGGTTCTGTGACCAATGGGGTAGTTCCAAGTCTAAGTTCAGGACCTATGACCAGTAAGTTAACCCCAAGTGTAGGTCAACAATCTGTGACCAGTGAAGACATTTTAAGTAGATATCAGGGATCTATGACCAGTGCAATGGCCCCAAATGAAAGTTGGGGCTCAGAGGACAGTAAGATAACCTCAAGTGTATCTCAAGAACCCATGGTCAGTGAGGCAGTTCCAAATGCACATCAGGAATCCTTGAGCACTGGGCTAGCCCCAGTTACAACAAGTTGGAGATGTGTGACCAGGGACATAGTCCCTAGTATACATCAGGAATCTGCAGGTGGTGGAGTAGCCCCACTCATGCATCATGGACCCATGGCCAGTAAAGTGGTCCCAAATGTGATTCAGAGATACATAACCAATACAGGAATTCCGAGGCTGCATCAAGGATCCATAGCCAGTGGCCTGGCCCCAAGTGTGAATCAGGGATCTATGACCAGCAGAGTGCCAAGAGTAGCCCCAATTCAAGAATCTGTGGCCAGTGGAGTAACACCAAGTATCTATCAGGGGTTCCCAGAAAGTGCAGTGCCCCAGGGATCCATGGCTAGCAGAATGCCCCCAAGTGTGTGTCAGGGATCTCCTGCCAGTAGAATGGCCCTACTCCATGGGAGCTCCATCAGTGAAGTGACCCCACACCTGACTTCGCAATACATAGCTAGGCTGCCAAGCATGCAACAAGCATTTATGGCCAGTGGAGTGGTGCCAATTGTTAATCAGAGATCTGATGCCAGTAGGGTTGTCCCAAATGGGCTTTGGGGACTCATGACCCAAAAGGCAAATGCATGTGCTGCGCAACAGGGGTCTGGGCTTAGCGAAACTAAAACGAGTTCAGGTCCGGAGAAAGAAGGCCCTAGTCCGAAAGGTCGTGGCTGGCAACCAGAAATATCAGAGGCAGCGCGACAACATGCCGCCTCTGTGATCCAAGCCGCCTTCAGGGGCTACAAAGCCCGTAGCAATCTGAAAGTACAGCATGAAGCAGCCACCCTCATCCAGGCCAGGTGGAGGGGCTTATGGAATCGCAAGTCTCTGGTCAGCCACATAAAAGCAGCTACCAAGATCCAAGCCATCTGGAGAAGCTTCCGCACGCGTCGAAAGCTAATGAATCAGGGGTTCCCAGTGGACCCACTGCCAGAGCTGGGAAGCCTGGACAAGCAGATCCCACCCCACCGCTGCTTCCAGTCCTGCCAGCCAGGGTCCTGTGTCCTCTGTCAGAGGAAAGTCAAGAATGATCCCCCCTGCCTGGCATTGCTCATGCAGCCCAACACTAGGACCTGCCATATCTGCCAGCACACATTCCAAACAAGGCTGCTCTTTGGCCTGGGCCAGGGCAATGTGGCCACCCAGAAGTCTCGCCAGCCACTCAGTCTACAGAAAGCAGTCATGCTGATCCAGGCTCTCTGGAGGGGCCACCAGGCTCGGCAAGCCCTGAACAAGCAATGCGAAGCAGCCACGCGATTGCAGGCTTTCTGGAGGGGCTACATCACCCGCAAAAATCTCACTGAGAAGGTCATGCTCCTGGGCCCTACCTTAGCCCCAGGCTAGAGAGTTCAGCCACCAGAACCCTGCAGGGTGGGGGTGGGCTGGGGGTAAAGATGACCTAATAAAACCTTCCAGTGCCTTGATCCTAGTCAGTCTGTACTACCAGGGTTGGGCTAGGTGGGAGGAAATGAAGGTGATCACTGGAAGGTTGGGGGTGAGGGGCGATGCTAGCTAGCAATGGGGCCTCTACATAATGCCTGCTCAGGCAGGCCCAGGCCTCCTTGGCAAACCTCTGTAGTTCCACCCAGGTGGTGCCAGCTGGCTCCTAGAAATGCAAAGGGGTGGGTGCTAAAAGCTGCAAACATTAAGAGGATAAGGCAAAATGTCATGAATGGTCCCTCCGGGAGTGGGCATTTTAAAACAGGAGATGGTCCTGCTTTGGGGAACCACAGGAGACCAGGTCAGCTGAGTAGTCCAGGAGGTATCCCACCCACCCCAGAGAGGTACACAATGGATCAGCTGCATAAGGGGGATGGGGGTGAGGGGAATGTCACCCCATCTGTGACCAGGTGCCTGTATCAGGAATCAAAGCAAAGATTCCAGGGCTGAATGGTGAGCCACTACGCCTGGGAGAAGACAGAGACAGCTGCCCAATCTTGACTCCTGTGACGAAGTATTCACTGAGCCACACTGGAAGTGTTTGGTGGTTGATGAAAGAGGCTTCCTTTGCTAGGGAAATACCCTTCCCTTGGAGAATGCAGCAAGGGAAGGAAGTAGATTGTTCTCTCTTCTTCCCTCTCAATACCCTCTTTGAGCAAGAGCACTTAAGATAGCTCTAGGAGCAGGGCTTACCAGAGCCAACTCTTTACACCCCAGAAATCTTACAAACTGGGGCTAGATTCATTGTTTTGCTGATTGTCCAGACCAGAGGAGGGAGGCTAGCGCCCTGGGTCTGGAGTTCAGAAAGATCTGAATTCAAATCCAACCTCAGACACTAACTGTGTGATCCTGGGCAAGTCACTTCACCTTGCTTGCCTCAGTTTCCTCATCTGTACAATAATCTGAACAAGGAAATGGCAAATCACTCTGGTATCTCTGCCAAGAATACATTTTAAAACTAAGTCAGTGGCCTGCGGCAAGAATCCTCACGTTCCTATTTGAGTTTGATTCTGCTGCTCTAGACCAGGGCTTCTTAAACTCTTTCCTCTCATGATCCCTTTTTGCATTCTGGCACCATTTGTTGATGCTATGGGGCATCAGGGAATGCACAATGCAATGTGCACATGCTTTGGGTTCAGAACCAAAGTTGCAGTGAAGTAGCCCCAGGCAACACGGACAAGCAGCCAGAAACACCTCAGATTCATTACACGTTTGATTTTGATTTAATTTTTAGTCGTTTTGTGGTAAGAAACCTTTTACTATTGCCAAATTTCTCTCAATCTGACCCATAGCTTAAGAACACTGGTCTAGACCACATACCATTCTTTAAAACCATGCTTAGTTGCAGGTGGTCAGCTGGTTTGGCCCCCTGGCCATAGTTTGCTGACCCCTGGTTTAGAGAAAATGGAAATAATACAAATTAAGCTTAATAGTGTGCTGTGCTTACATTTGCCCCTTGAGGAGCTGGTTGTTAGCCATTTCCCATTGCAGAGGAGGCACTTTGCCCAGAAGAGAGCTGTTGCCTTGAGAGGAGCCATAGAAAAAATAAACCTGGGGAAACTGGTGGAGAGATTTGCCCAACACAAACGCTGCATCTCGGGGGGAGCAGCATGAGGACTTTAGGATCCTTTAGGATCAGAGGTAGGAACTGCCTTGGCCACATGTATTACCTATGTCTGTGCCTCTCTACCAGAAAATATTTTGGGGAGAAGTTTCTGAGAGCACTGTTTTTTTGTTTTTTGTTTTTGCTACTGTTCTCAGTTTGCCATTTCGGTAAACTATTTTGCTTTGGGTTAATTGTGTTTATTCTCTGACTGTTGGAGGCAGTAAACTCACCAGCCCCAGAATTTTAGCGTTGCAGAGACACAGAGGACTTTGCACCTGGGTAATTGTGACCTAAGGGACCCAACCCGAAAGTGTGAGTCAGGAATTGGGCGTGGAGTCATCCAGAGAGGGCTCTAACTGGCTTTCCACTTTAAACCTAGGCCAAGTCGAATAGGACCCAAGCAGGTAATGGGAGGAGGAAGAGAATGTTTCCCACTATGTGCACATATGTACAAACTGGAAACCTAAATTTATACATGTAGGGGTGAGAGGCCTAGGATTGGTAGCCTGAGCTCAGAGTGCCCCCTGGTGACCTACATTCAGATTGCACCAAGTCATTCTTTGCCTCTTTGGGAAGCACATGGGAAATGAAGGAGGCTCATCCACTTGTCTTTTCTCCTCCATTGCCCATGTAAGAGACAGGTGCAACATCAAATAGCAAAACTGGCTGTAGCAATATCATCCGTTCCTTACCTGTGGGTGGTGCCTGCCCTCTATACCAGAAAGACAGGTTCAATGACAGAGCTCTGGTCTCAAGTCCCAGTGCACCATTCAAGGATCAACGAGCTGTTACTTGTCCTCCAAGGTAGGATGATGTGTCTCCAGAATCGCTATAATGTGAGAGATCCCCAGGAAAAGTCAAAGAAATATGGTATGGGGACCAGGAATCCTATGTAATTGTGGAACCCCTTATTTATCCCTACGGTCAGTGTGGCTCTTTTGGATGACCAACTATACAATTCTCAGTTCAAGCCCCTATCTACCACCCTCCATTGCCAGACCTTGTAAGGCACATATAAATCTAATAGTAAGAAAGCATTTCATTAAGACACAAAGCAACATAAAGAACATGTAAAGACAATTTTTTTAACATTAATTTTTTTAATTTTTAGTTCCAAATTTTCTCCCTCCCTCAACTGCCCCCCCGATAAGACAGTAAGCAATTTGGTATAGGTTATATATGTGCAATCATGTAAAACATATTTCCATATTAGTCATGTCTCCAAACTTTTTTGACATCCTATCAGAAAAAAGTTTTTGAGTATATGCACCTAATATGTCCATTTTTATTTAAAAGATATATAGACACACCTCTTGCTGTTGTTCAGTCTTGTCTGAGTCTTTGTGACCCCGCTGGGCATTTTCTTGGCGAAGATACTGGAGTGGTTTGTTATTTCCTTCTCCGGTTCATTTTTCAGATGAGGAAACTGAGGCAAATAGGGTTAAGTGATTTGCCTTGGGTCACATGGCCTCATTTGAACTCAGGTCCTCCTAACTCCAAGGCCAGTGCTCTATTTCCTTTGCCACCTAGCTACCCAATCTATAGATGCACTACTGTATAATAATTATGTACATTGTATACAAAAATGGAAAATTAAAAGGACGAGGTAAAAGATCAAATTGTATTTGATCATAGAGGTAATAGGGAGCCACCAGAGTTTATTGAGTGTGTGAGTGACATGGCCAGACCCATACTTTAGGAGAATCATTTTGGCTGCTGTGTGGAGAATGGATTAGGGTGAGGAGAAATGGGTCAGGAGGTCCGACTAAGAGTCTATTGCAATAATCCAGATTAGAGATTCACACTACACCAAGGTGATGGCTGTGTGAGTAGAACAGACCTCATTTTATTGTGCTTTGCAAATATTACTTTAAAAAAAAAAAGAAATTGGGGTGGTGAGGTGGCACAGTGAGTAGAGCACTGGCCCTGGAGTCAGGAGGACCTGAGTTCAAAATCTGGCCTCAGACACTTAACACACACACACACACACACACACACACACACACACACACACACACACACAAAAACTAGCCGTGTGACCTTGGGCAAGTCACTTAAGCCCAATTGCCCTCCAAAAAGCAAAAAAAAACACAAAAGAACAAATTGAAGGTTTGAGGTAACCCTGTGTTAAGTCTATCAGTGCCATTCTTCCAACAGCATTTGCTCATTTTTTTATCTCTGGGTCACATTTTGGTAATTCTCATACTATTTCAAACTTTTTCATTATTATTACATCTGTCATGATGCTCTGTGATCAATGATCTTCAATGTTACTTTGAAATTATTTTGGGGGGCCCCTATAAAACCATGAACTTAACCAATAAACGTGTGTGTTCTGACTGCTCCACCAACCTGCCGTTCCCTACTTCTCTCCCTCTCCTCAGGTTTCCCTATTCCCTGAGATAACAATATTAAAGAAGAGTACACAAATTATTAATAATTATATTACAATTAACAATTATATATTGATAATATAATAATATTATAACAGCTAATTTTGTTATTATATTGATAAATATATTACTTTATTATATATAATAATTATGTATTATACATATATTATATATAATTAATAATTATATATAATACCTATTACGTTAAAAATTACAAAGCAGCAACAGGGTTTGAGATGATTGACTCCAATTTTGAAAGAAGTGTTACTCTGGGTAAAATGTTACCAAACAGCATCACCTGCTACAGAAAAATCTTTCAGGAAAGGAAGAGTCAGTGGAAAGTGGCAAACCTCATTTTCGTCCTATTTTAAGAAATTGCCACCCCAGCCTTCAGTAACCACCACTCTGCTCAGCCAGCAGCCAGCAGCATTGAGGCAAGACCCTCTCCCACCAAAAAGTTTATAACTTGCTGAAGGGTCAGATGGTGGTTAGCATTTTTTAGCAATAAAGTATTTTTAATTAAAGTATGTACATTGGTCTTTTTTTTAGACATAATACTATTGCACACTTAATAGACTACATACGGCATAAACAAAACTTTTATATGTACTGGGAAACCAAAAAATTTGTGACTATTGGGATATTTGCTTAATTTCGGTGGTCTGGAACCAAACTCACAATATTTCTGAGGTCTGCCTGTATAGAGAAGGTAACAGATAAAAGAAGGGCTTTGTAGGTAAAAATGACAAGTTTTGATAATTGATTGGCTTTGGGTTGAGAGAGAATGATCAAGGATGGCATGAGGTTGTGTGAACCTGGCTGACTGAAGGGATAGTGGTGCCCTTGACTGGGTCAGACAAGGGGTAGGTTTGGGGGGAAAGTTTAATGGAATGACTTCTGCAATGCAAATCACCCACTGAGGGATGCCTACCGCAGCCCCATTTTGATATGGGAGGCAGGGGCGGGGGTGGGAGAGTTGATTCACAATGGGCAAAGAAGGATAGTAGAGTTATGTGGGAGACAAGCCTATTATTGGATATTCTGGGGAGTGTAGGATACTACAACCCATTGTTCCACTTTGTAATTGATTGATTTGTGGTCATGGTGTCATGGGTGCCTTGGAATCCTGTCCTGGATCCCATTTTAGAGCCAAATGATGTCAATGATTTCTAAGGTCCTTTCCAGTCCTGTCAAACCATGTTCCCATAATAGATTGGGTAAGTATTTTCAGATCAGGCCTTTGGTTTCCTTCAAAACCCTGTGAGGAGACTCCCTTTACCAGGGCAAAACAACACCTGCCCTGCAACCCGGAGACTTGCCAAGTATTATCATTCCCATTTAAAATGAGGGAAAATTGAGGCTGAGGGAGTCAAGTCTCTTGGCTTGACTGTGTTCATACAGCTGCCAACTACTAAAGCTTCCATTAGAACTTGGGTCACTCCTGACTTTATTTAGGTCTAGCACTTTCTGTTTTACCTTGATGTCCCACGTTCTAAGGGCTCCCCTAGCTCTGACTTCTTTATTCTGTATGTCAGGGGTCTGCCCAGTTTTGAGATCCGATGCTCTAAGATCCCTTCTGACTCTGACAAATGAATCCCTGTCTAATGATAGATGTGGGTGGGTGGCAGAGCAAGGATTCTTCCATTATCAGTCCCTCCTTTCTTTATTTGTGGCCATTCCTTTCAAGAACCTCCCTACAGAGATGAAGGGCCTGGCCTATCTTTAGGGAGGGTATGGTGCTTTGGATACCCTAGGGAGCCCAACGCGTTCTCAGGGGCTTAGGGTGTCTCTGGGGAGTGTAATGGGCCTGATGTAGCTATATGAGGTAAGAGACACTGAGGTTGTCTTTAGTGAGTGGGAGGGGTCTGCACCATTCTTCTAGGTGGAAGGGACCCACAGCTACATCTAGAGGACACGGGCAATCTGAATCATTGCAAAGGAGAAATGAGAAATCCAGGGCTGATCCTTGATATGTGTGAGGGTTCTAGGGTATCCCTAAGGAACATGAGGGACCAGCATCATCCTTAGGGACTAGTATGTCCTTAAAGCAGCTTGAGGGCACAGAACTTTCCAGAGGGGTTTTAGTTAAGCCCAGACCCACAGCAGAAGGTGGGAAGTGCCCAGATTTTCCCAAGGAGGTTTGGAGGGCAAAGGACATCCCTAGCAGGTTCCTACAGGCCCTGAAGAATGGAAGTGGCATGGGCCGTCCCTAAGGAACAGCAAAGGGCCTTGGCATCCCTTGGAGTTCTGAGGGGCCTTGAGTGGTAAGAGGAGAATTCTAATAATAATAATAATAAAAATAATAGCTAGCATTTATAGTGAGTTCAAGCTTTACAAAACACTTTATGTATGTGATCTCATTGATCCTCACAACCACCTTAGGTTGTTTTTATGTACATGGAAGTGCTATTATGCACATTTCACAGATAAGGAAACTGAAGTGGAGAGAAGTTAGGTAACTTTACTAGTGTCACACAGTGTGTGCAGCAAGATTTGAACTCAGCTCTTCTTGACTTTGAGGTCCTCAAGTTCAGCCCTTTCACTGAATCCAGCCTTCACAGAAGAAATCCCAGGCCGCGGATTCCCCACCCCCATCGCCTAAACCCTTTTTACAAATATTTTCTCATTTGATCTTCATAACAATCCTGAGAGGTAGATGCTATTAATATTCCCATTTTACAGTTGAGAAAACTGAGACAGAACCAAGTTAGGTGACATGCTCAGAGTCATACAGCTAGTATCTAAGACCAGATTTGAACTTGCCTTCCTGATTCCAGATCCTTCCCTCTGTCCACTTGGGAGCAGCTGCCCCTTTGAAGAGGCCTGAGGGTCCTCCCGAGGATGTCCTTGGAGAGGAAAGAGGTGTGATTGGTGAAAGCGTGCATAAGTCTTCCCTAGTGGACAATGAGGCTCTCAGAGCTGGCTCTAGGAGTGGAAGGGCATTCCCAGGGCATCACTAGGGAAGAGCGAGTTAGAGGAACTGAGGCAGGAAGGGGGAGACACTGTGGTTGTAACTAATGGACTCAGTGGATATGATGGAAAAAATTACTGTCACTGGAGCCTAGAGGCCATGGGTTCATATTCCCACTCTGCCATTAACTTCCCTTGTAACCTTGGGCAAGGCATTTCCCCTCGGTAACATGAGTAGGGCAGCTAAGAGTGCCCTGCCTGGAATCTTCTGGAGTTCAAATCTGACCTCAGACACTTACTGGCTGTGTGACCCTGGGAAAGTTACTTAGCCCTATTTGCCTCGGTTTCCTCAGCTGTCAAATGAGCTGGGGAAAGAGACAGCAAATCACTCCAGTATCTTTGACAAGAAAATCCCAAATGGGGTCTCGAAAAGTGGGGCGCGACTGAACAAGATGAGTTGAGCTGAGGTGCCTTTCAATCCAAAGTTTCTGATCCCAGGCCATTCCTGAAAGATGTGATACCTAAAAATCACCAGTAGAGGTGGGACTGAAGGGTCTGCACCTAGCACTTCCAGAGGACTTAGTAGGATGTGGGGGACCTTGTGGGGGACCTTTCGGACCCCTTAAAGCCCTATGTGAGCTGCTATGAGTGCTTGGGCTGTGCTGGTCTCGCCCTTCCTTCTCTTGGGGTTAGGCTTAGTTCCCATGCACCTCCGAGGGAGGGTGGAGTAGGTCTGTAATGCCGGCTCCGCCCTTTCTTCAGGTAGGCCTTTCCCCAAGGCCCCCCTACTTCCCCTCCCTCTGGACAACCCCACGTCCACCACCACCTCTGCCGGGTCGCATCCCACGCCAATTCCCGCGGTGTCCCGGCGCCGCAGGGCAGCACCTGCCCGCAGGTGTGCAGGCGCGGAGGTGGAACGGCGCAGTGGCCCGCCTGCCCGAGCCCCGGGCTAAGTGGCTCACCTTGGTGAAACTTGCCCCAGGCGCGCAGGCAGCCCGAAACTGGGAGCTCAGAGCCCTTCCCCAGCTGGGGCCCCCGGCGGAATCCTTCTAGTCATGACCCGCCAGCCTCTTCTCTTCGCCCTGTTGCTGCTGCCCTGGAAGTTGGATGCAGTTGGAGGTAGGGGTTGGGAATCGGGGGTGCCCTGTCTTAGTTAGACCCTTGGACAGTTTGGAAGGGTTGGGAGTTGGGGGAGAGGAGGGATCTGGCCTGGCCTGCCACAGATGCCCCCTCCCCACTCCTCCCGTCGTGCCACACACCCCACAAATTGTAGATGCTGTAGAATCATTCCGGCTTCATCTCGTCCTTCCGTTCCCCAGGCAGACTTTCTTAAAACGTTTGCAGCTTCCCTGGCTCCTGAACCCCCTCCAGGAAGTGTGTTGCTTGGTGTCAAACAACTGGCTGTTTAGATTTAAATCGTTTTTCTGTCTCATCCTAAATGGCTCCGAACAGGTGGTCACCCCAAGGCTTGGTCAACTGCGATTCACAAACTGATAGAGCTAGGCACCTAAACCTACCCCTCTCACCGCATCCTCCCTCCCATCTACCCCTTTCCTAGTGGGTCAGATTTTCTGGCTTTTATTTCTGCTTACTATGAAGTCCTGGACCTTACCCTGGGTCTAGCCTTAACTTTGAATTCTCCAGAAAGGGTTAGGTGAGCAGGTTAGGTTGGTGACCGGTTTTTTTCCTTCCAGTTCAGCAAAAATATCTTTTCTGTTTCTGTTTTCATTGATTTTTTAAATATCACCTTCCTTTCTGAATATTAGAGGCAACCAGGTATCACAATGAATAGAACCTTGGACTTGGACTTGGATTTGGATTTGACTGAACCTGAATTCAAATCCAACCTCAAACACTACCTGTGTGACCCTGAGCAAGTCACTTAACGTCTGTTTGCTTCAGTTTCCTTATCTGTAAAATGGAGATTATATAGCATCTACCTTCCAAGGTTGTTGTGAGGGTCAAATGAAATATTTATGTAGCACTTTGCAAATTGTAAACCTTAAATGCTAAGTGTTATTATTAGCTTTGTTGTAAGGAATGGCTTGATAGGATAGTGGGCGATATCATCATCATCACCACCATCACCACCACCACCACCATCACCACCACCACCACCATCACCACCGCCAGCACCACCACCACTACCACCACCACCACCACCATCACCATCATCATTAATATCATTATCAACCTTGTCATCTTCATCATCATCACCATCATCAGTTCCCATTGCCCAACCAGCCACCTCTTGTAACAAATAATTAAAAAGGGGAAAAAAATCAGGTCAGGAAAACTAACCAACATCTTGACCAATTTTGATTGTACATAGAGTATTCCACATCCATACCCTTCCCATACCTTTATACATACACACACCTCAAATGTGGAAGATCTCCTCTTTTCTCTAGGGCAAAGTTTGGTCAATATACTTACCCACTGGTTAGTTCCTCATCAAATATAACTCAAGTGCCTTCTTTGTGCATGGTCCTAGGCTGAACTCTGGTTACAAAAGTGTCCTTAAATAACCTGATATGTGCAGGAAGGACAAAGGAGGGAGCTGGAAACTGTGCTCTAGGAATGGGGTGAAAGGAAGAACTCCTTTGGTTGGAGGCTGGAGGTTGCAGTGGAGTGTCTAGGGAGAGGGGTCAGGGATGACTTTGTAGTGGAGTGGAATCACCTGATCTGGTGGGGATAGACTTCAACAGGTGAAGAGGAAGCTTGTATTCTAGGTTGGGGGCTGTCTGTATGAAAGCAGGGTCCCAAATCACTGGGATGTAGACTTTTTGAAGGGAAGTAGCATGAGATTAAACCAGGACAGATAGGCAGGTTCCAGGCCATAGAGAGCTTTAAATGCCAGGCTAAGGAATTTCTGTTTTGGTCTGTGGGTAATAAGGAACCCCAGAAAGTTTCAGGGCAGAGCACAGTGCCTTCAATGGTTTCTTGAAAGGTCCTTCGATGTCTCCTCCCAATGTCCATTGGTGGTTTCTCCACCAGGAGGCAGCATGGTCAGGTGGAAAGAGCACTAACCATGGAGTCAGAACTGGGTATAAGTCTCATCTCTGATGCTTACTGCCTGTGTGAGCTTGGGCAAGTCACTTAATCTCTGTCAGCCTCAGTTTCCTCACCTGTATAATAGGGATAATAATAGCACCTACCTCCCAGGATTGTGAGGATCAAGGAATAACTTTTGTAAAAAATATTTAGTACAGTACTTGACACATAGTAGGTACTATATATAGGTTATATTATTATTAAATGTCAATAGTCATTAAAAAACCAATTTAGATTTTCACAGATTACAGATATTGTCCTCATCACTTAGGAGAGTTAGGGGAAACTGGAGATGATGCCATGTGGTCCAATGGAGAGAGCTCTGAATTTGGAGGGTCAGGAGGCCTGGGTTCTAGTCCCAGCTCAGCTATTTGCTCAAATAGTTCATTGTGTAACCTTGTAAAAGTCACTTACCCTCTTTGGCTTCAGTTTCCCCTTTCTAAAATAAATTTGTGCTTGAGGAGTTGCAGTTGTTCCTGACAGAGCCATGTGAATTCAGAGGTCTGCTTCCTCCCTGCCTGGCAAGGGGAAGTAGAATAATTGGTGGGTGCAGGGAAAAAGAGAAGACTGATGGGAAGGAGATGCAAGAGAACCATGGCAGTGTCTCAGGCAGATCCTTGAGCCTTAGCCAGCTAGGTGTTGCAATGAATACAGTACTGGGCCTGGATTCTGGAAGACTTGAGTTTAAATCCTATCTGAAGACACTTTGTATATGTGTGACCCTAGGCAAATCAATTTTATCTCTGCTGGCTTCACTTTTCACTTAAATGGCAAAATAATAGCACCGACCTCCTTGGGTTGTTGTAGGCTTCAGATGAGATAATATTTTTGATAAGTGCTTTGTAAGCCTTTGTAAACTTTGATAAGTGCCGTATAGAGACTAGCTCATTTATTAGCCCTTAGAAGATGCACATGGCCAGGCTGGGCACCTAAAGATCTGGGAGCAAAGTGGTATCTGGGGAACCATGCCAGGGCTGGAGAGAGGAAATAGCTGGATTTAATTAGGTAAGGAAATATTTACTCACCCACACCCTGGGGCAGGTCCACCTGTGGAGTTCCCTTGCTGGGTGGGGTGGGGATGGAAGGAGAGAAGACCAGCCAATCACAAAATAGTAAAGTTGGCCAAGATTGCTGTCCCTTCACTCCTGACTGTTTAGGGCTTCCGTTTGTAGTAGGGTAGGAAAAGCCCTACCCTGTGACTTTTTCCATCATTGATGCTGCTCTAAGGGCCCTCCCAGCTCTGACATCCTGGGTTCTAAGGGCCCTCCCAGGTCTGAATATCCTAGGTTCTAAGGGTTCTCCCAGATTGGAACATCCTGGGTTCTAAGGGCCCTTCCAGCTCTGAACATGCTGGCTTCTAAAGGCTTTCCCAGCTCTGATATTCTGGCTTCTAAGGTCCCTCTCAGCTATGATATTCTATGGTCTTATGATTCCTGGGACCACAGGACTTGTTAGGCCACCTGACAGGCCAGAGGTCATGGACCTTGAGATTGAGGGTTCGAAGGAAGCATTCTACTGTTCTTCAAATTATACAACCAACTTTGCCCTCGATAGGGTAATTCTTGACCAGGGGTCCAAAAGGCTAGGCTATCTCTTAGGACAGGAACTCCTCCCTCTATTTTAAAGGGTTAATAGATAGGAAGAAGGAGCCTAGAACTTTACATTTCCTTGTGGGGGCCAGAGAGAGGGAAGGGATATTTCTAACCCAGATCTTCATTCTTTCTTTAGTGACCACCACCAGTGCTGCCATGAACACCTTCTCTACCAGCTTCCCCACCACCTCCCATAGTGGCTCCCTCTCCAGTACCACCTCTCATAGTGAATCCTCCTCCTCTTTCACCTCCCACAGTAGCTCCCCCTCCCAAACTTCCCAAGCCAGTTCCCCCACCACTTCTCACAGTGACTCTTCCT
>CM053580.1:546877432-546928252 GCA_028627135.1 Pseudochirops cupreus
GGGCCAGAGAGAGGGAAGGGATATTTCTAACCCAGATCTTCATTCTTTCTTTAGTGACCACCACCAGTGCTGCCATGAACACCTTCTCTACCAGCTTCCCCACCACCTCCCATAGTGGCTCCCTCTCCAGTACCACCTCTCATAGTGAATCCTCCTCCTCTTTCACCTCCCACAGTAGCTCCCCCTCCCAAACTTCCCAGGCCAGTTCCCCTACCACCTCTCACAGTGACTCCTCCTCCAGTACCACCTCCCACAGTAGCTTCCCCTCTACTACCACCTCCCACAGTGGCTCTACCTCCCACAGTGGCTCTACCTCCCACACCAGCTGGCCCTTCTCCCTGACTACCCTTGAGGGCTCCTCTCCAAACTCTAACACCTTCTCTGGAGCTCCATCAGCTGCTCCGGGCATGACAACCCCAGAGGAGGGGCCCACCAAGCTGGGGATCAGTGCCAGTTCAGGTGAGGGCCCAACCCTGCTGGGTTAACCCCCGGGTCAGACTAAGATCTAGGAAGCTGGTCATCATCTGGAAGGGCACCAGGCGGCACTGCTGCTTCATGGGAACTCACACAGGTGTCAAGGTAGCCAGGGTAGAAGTGAGCTCTGCTGGGAAGGTTGTAGATCAAAGGAAAGAGAGGTGAAGGTGTGGGTTAGTCTCCAGAGTGTCCTGCTCCTCTTGGGCATCCTTCCCTCCATTCCCTACCCCTTTACCTTACCCAAGGTGCCCTGCAGGGGCAGCAGCAGTGGGAGAAGGGGGACAGATTACATTGATTTGAGAGGGGAAGATCCTGACTGGGAATCTCCCTCCCCACGCCCTCAGGGGGGACCCAGCGCAACCCTGCTGTGGTGATTGTGGTCTGCCTGTTCGTGTCCATTCTGGTCCTGGGCTCTGCATTGGTGGCTGTGAAATGCTGCCGGAAAAATACAAGAGGCTTTGAGAAGATGGATGAGATGCCCATGGTGTGTGCCTCTGAGGAAAGATCACCGTGATTCTTCTCTGATGAGCCATCCCTTCCTTCCCTCCCTTTCTCTCCCTCCCCCTTTTTCTCCTTCCCCTTTCTCTCCCTCCCCCATTCTCTCCCTCTTCTATCTTCCTACCACTTTCTTTGCCCCCTTCCTTTCTCTCCCCTCTTTCCCCTCCCATTCTCTCTCCTCCCTCTCCTCTTCTTTCTCTCCTTTTCCCCTTTTATTCCTGCCCCCACATTTTGCCCTACCCCACTGTTACCAGCTCCCCCTGGGAGAATTGCCAAAGGAGTAGGTTGAGACTGGCTGGCCCAAGGCATTGGTGGCTCTGAGGAACCCCAAAACCTGGTCCTCCCTGCCTTCTCCTCACCCCAGGGAGGCAGCTCCCACCTGAATGCCTCCTACTTTGTTTTATTTTTTCAGGAAACTGTTCGAGAGGAGTTGCCCTTTGCAAGACTTCCCCCTCAGTGACCACGGATGGCAGTGGAGGGGTGGCTTCTGAGGGGCTGTTGGGACAGCTCCTGCTTACCCATGTCCTCTCTTCCCTCCCATAAGGATACTAGTGTCTGTCACTGAATAAAATGAAGACCAAAATGAGACTGAGGCTCACCCAGGATCCTTTAACTGGTATCACACACACACACACACACACACACACACACACACACACACACACACACACACACCCTTCCACTGCTAAAGTTGGGACCCCCACCTTTGACTTTTGATTAAATGATTTAACAATCAGTGCTTTGTAAACCTTAAAGCACTATATAAATGCTATTCTTCTTATTTTACATGAGCGCCCCCATCCCAAGGAAGGGGGCCAGTCCATACTGAGTTGACCCTAGAGAGTGAGGGGGAACTTAGTGTATTGGAAGGGGGGAGATGGAGGCACCAGATTTGCAATCAGGAAAGTCTGGATTTGAATTTTTGCTCTGTCCCTGACTAGCTCTGTCTGCACAGCCACCAGTCTGCAGATGCCTGGGGAAGGCCCTTCCATTCTTTGCACTAATAATCACAAGGATAACGATCATTATGGCTAGTATTTAACACATTCAGCTGTGCAAAGCACATTACATCTGTTATCTCACTGAATTCTCACAATGACTTTCTGACGCAGATACTATCATTCCCATTTTACAGTTTTACTCAACTATAAAACCACTTCCCAGGAAATTCAGTTTTCAGTCTAAGTCCCCATCCTTTAGGCTCCATTTTCAAGATTGACTGGCTCCCTTCCCCTTCATTTAATCAGTTGGGAAATAGTAGGAAATGACTTACCCAAAGTCACACAGCTAGTCACAGGGCAGAGTCAGGATTCAGATCCTTAAACTTATTCCCACAGGGAAGGGTACTCAGTTCTGGAGCCTAGACTCAGATCCCTATACTGACACTCAAGGTACTGGCAAAGAGTCTAAGAAGTGAGAAGAGAACAGCTGTTCTTGCTTCTGAATCTGACCTGCATCTGGCTAAGAACTCTTGTTCTTGGGGCCCTCATAGCCCCATGAGCCCAGCAAGGATGTGGAGGGGGCATGGATTGATTTTAGATCTCAGTGGAAAAAGGGCCTGAGAGCTTTGGGGAGGAAGGTGATGTCCCCATCGATTCATTCCTCTTCCCCCCCATTTTATCCATTCCTCAGACCTTTGAGTGACACCAACAGTGTTCAGAGACTGAGGTTAGGGCCAGCTGGGGTTACCCTCGGTCACCAGGTGGGTGGGGGGAAGGGGCAGCCAGCTTGGAAGGAGCCTGGAGGGACTGATCCAGGTAAAATATTAACCAACAGCATCGGGAAAGGCAGGGGCCAGAAAGGCCTGAGAACCTCCCCCTCCACCCTGTCCCTTTCTCCTTGGCATTGGGTCAGGTGCCTCCCTTACCACCTCCTCTGTCAAAAGAGTTGACCGACCCCAGACGAGCCCTGGGGATCAGGTAGGATTCTTTGTCTCCCCTCCATCCCCAGTCTCCATACCAGGGAGAAATCAGACTTCCTGAAGATGCTTCCCTTGCCCTTCCTCTCAGGGATGGAGGCCAGTGACATTCCCTTTGAGAATAGCCTGTTTCCCCCTCTCTCCCTCCAACTGCCTTAAAGGGTCAGAGTCCAGGCAGGCAAGCAGAGCCTGACTCCTGTAATTCAGGGCACTCCATCAGTTCTCCCCATAAGCTCTGGGCACTGAGCTGAATGAGGTCTTGCCTTCCAGGATAGAGAGAAAACCAAAGGACAGAGGCAGGTGCAGTGGATTTGGAATTGGTCTCAAAGGATTTGCCTCCATTTCCTCAACTCTACGGTAAGGTTGGAATATAGACAATTGCTTCTGGCTTGAAAATTGCCATTGGAGGGTGAGGGAAAGGGAGGAGAATAAATATTTATATAGAGCCTACTAGGTACCAAGCCGTGTGCTAATAATTACTTTTACAAAGATTGTCTTCTTTGATCCTTACAACACAAGGTAGGTGCTATAAATTAACCCCATTCTACAGTTGAGGCAACTGCAAACAGCATCAGGATCACACAGCTAGTAACTGTCTGAGGTCAAATTTGAACACGGGTCTCCCTGATTCCAGGTCCAGCATCCTATCCAGGGTACCACTTAGTTGGCATATGCAGGGAGCCATGTTGGCAGCAACTGACCCACAAACGTCAAATGCTTGTTTGTTGACTTGACACAAAAGATGATGTAGGTTAGCAGAAAGAGTACTTACTTGAAATTGGAAGACCTGGTTTTAAACATCCTGCCATTGGCCAGGTAACTTAATATTTCTGGACCCCAGTTTTGTCCTCTGTAAAAGGAGTTCTAGATTGCCTCTGAAAGTCCTTCCAGTTCTAAATCCAGACTCCTATAAACAATCTGTCATCACTTCCTTCTTGTATACCTAAAGTCCTAGTCCCCTACTCCGGAAAGTCACATTTTTTCTCCCTTGCCCCCCCATTCCCATTCTCCTTCCCTTGTTGGGGCACACACACACACACACACACACACAGTCACGCTCTGGGTCTCTGGTCTCTGCCAGCTCACTGGTCCAAATCATCCAGAGTACCCAGAGGAAGGTGGAGGTGGAGGCAGAGGCCTAAGCTCTCGGCCAGGTCACAGGGCCAGAGCACACAGCAGGTTAAGGGGCAGTGTTGGGGGTGGGGGCTAGGGGGATCCTGGCTAGCCAGAGCTCATTCTTCCTGACTGCCTCCTCTCAGAGGATTCCTGCCTGAGTCTGATGCCTACAGCACAGCTCTTGGTCTTAACCTACCCCAGAGCCACCATTTCCTACTTCACCACACCTGAGTCAGGAGACAGAAGGTAGGGGACCCCTTGAGGGGGAGTGCCTCCCATCTGGAGGACCCAAGGCAGCTCCAGCAGAGCTAGATCTTAGTTGCATAAGGTCTGGGGAGTTGGGAGTGGGGGAGGGAGAGAGAAAGTAATTGCCAAGAACTAAGCTCCCTTGATCCCACCGTGAGGACCGGGACTGGGCTTTGGCCCCTTGCTGAGCTCCTCCTGGCCAGTGCCTTACATTCTCTTCAATTCGTGTTTAACTCCCAATCTAAACTTGGCCCCTGGTTATATATACAAAGAAGATTCCTGGCCCTGGACCGGAGCAGGGCACAGAAGAACAAGGTCCCCTAACTGCCTGCCTCTGGGGAAGAAAGGAGAAGCTTGAAGGGCATCTGTTTAAACAGGTAAGAGTTCCATCCATCTCTACTGGACCTACGTGGACCCTAGCTCTCCTGGGGACGGCTTCATCCATCCAGGATCCTGCTGGGCTGACCCCGGTCTTTGGAGACAGGACTGGAGAGAGCAGACACGAGTGATGCTGCCCATGGTGAGAGGCCAGGCCCTATCACTCACATTTATTTCTGGCCCTTTACACTCTAATGAGCCCCTCCCTGTGGGAAGGGAAGGGGCTCTGGCCTCTCTAGGGGGGCTCCCTAGCTCAGCTCTTCTGGTGGCAGCTGTTATGGGGGGTTAGGGTAGGGAGAGAGTTGTGTTTCCTGTTTCATGAGGTTGGTTGGGGGCTACAGTAGAAGGAGTGTGTGTGTGTGTGTGTGTGTGTGTGTATGTGTGTGTATGTATGCTCCAGATTTATGGGAAGCTCTCCAAATGTCCCACCTGTTTCTGTATTTTGTGGGGTATGTTATGTGTGTCTATGACTCATGCTGTGTGATTCGGGTTCATATTGTGTAGAACTGCGGTGTGTTGTGTGTCCATGGGTGCACCTACTTCATCTATTACAGGTGTTAGGTATATTAAGGACTCACACAGTTCATAATGTGTGTGCTGGGGCTGGGGCAGTTCAGAATTCCCATAGTGTTTGTGGGTGGGACACACTGTATGTCTATAAGATGTATTTGTTTTTGGCGCTCACAGTATGTTTATAAGGTCCAAGCTATAAAATATACCTAGGAAGATAAAGCTTGTATTTGGTGCCCCTGGATGCCAGGTACTGTGCTAATGGGTCCCTAAATTGCGGGCTCGTGTGTGTGTGTATGCTGGCCCCTGTGGCTAGCCCCTCAGCCCACATCGGTGATGATGGGAGGGTCTCACCCGCCCCTTCTTTCCCTAGGCCAGGCCCAGAGGCCCCGAGTCCCAGCCATGAGGCGGAGCCGGACGGCTACGTCCTTCGCGCCTAACGAGGTGAGAGAGTCCGAATTCTTGGTGGGACACGGCCCCCAGCGAGGGCCCCGAGGCGCTACGCCCCAGCCCGGTCCTAGGGGTGGAGCTGGGGGGGGGGGGGGGGCGACCATTTGTGGACAGCAACAGGTTTGCAGCCAGCACCCTGGCGGCTGCTGTGGCGGGGTCAGTGACTGGACAGCGGAGGGGGCGGGGTGAGGGGCAGTGCCTCGGCTGGGCGTGAAGCTAAACAAGGGCTGGGCTGCCAGAGGAGGAAGCGAAGGGGGGCCAAGCCCAACAACTGGCCCTCCTCCCCTCTCATCTTCTCCTACTTCTCCTCCCTCCTTCTCCCAGGCCCCCCTCCCTTCCCTGTCTTCCCTTCCTCTCTCTGTCCTTCCCCCTTCTTTGTCTTTCTCCCCTTCTCTCTGTCCTCTCCCTTCTTCCTATCCTCTCAATTCATTTTTTTCCCTCCTATCTTCCCTTCTCACCCTTCTCTTTTTATTTTCTCTCTCTCCGTTCTCTCTCTTCTTTTTATTCTTTTAACTCCTCTTTCTCCTTTCTCCCCCTCCCCTCTCCCTCCCTCCCCTTCTCCTTTCCCTCCTACCTTCTTTCCTCCTTTCTTGACCTCTCTTTCCCTCCCTTCTCTTCCCCTTCTCTTCCCCTCCCTTCCCTTACTTTCCTTCCTTTCCCTCTCCTTCCTCCCTCTCCCTTCCCACTCCTGCCTGCCTGTCTGTCTGTCTGTCTGTCTCTCTCCTTCCCCTCCTTCTCTTCTCCTTCCTTCTCCTCCTTCCCCATCTCTCCCTCCCCACTCTTCCCCTCCTTCCATCACCCTCCTTCCTTTCCCTCCCTTCTCCCTCCTTCTCCTCTCTCTCTCCTCTTTTCTCTCATTCCTCTCTCTCGTTCCCTTCCCTCCTTCACTTTCCTTCTCCTTTCTTCTCTCCATTCCCCTTCTTCCTCCCTCCTTCCCCTCTCTCCTTCCCTCTCCCCCTCTCCCCTCCTTGTCTCACCTTCCCTTCTCTCCCCCTCCCCTCTTCCATACTCCCTGCCTCCTCCCTCTCTCCTTTACTTCCCTCTTCTCTCTTCTTTCCCTTTCTCTTTGTCCCCCTTCCACCCTCTTCCCTCTCTCCCTCTTCCCGCTCTCTCCCTCCGTCACCTCTCCCTCTTCCCTCCTTCTCTCTCTGTCACTCCTTCTACTACCTGCTGATGGGGAGAAGTGTGAAGGAGAAGATGCAAAAGTCTGGAAAGGATGAAGCAGGGAGCGTAAAGCCAAAACAAATCCAGAGTAGGGGCCTTTAATGAACATTTACATTGTACCTACTGTGTGCCAGGCACTGTGCTAAGCATGAAGTATATACTGTTATTATCTTCATTTTACAATTGAGGAGATGGAGATTAGGCAATTTGCCCAGGGGCACACAGCTAATACGTGTCTGAAAACGAGATTTGAATTCAGGTCTTCTTGAATACAACACCAGTGCTTTATCCCTGGCACTACCTGGTGCCTTTGGCTACTGGTCCAGGAAGGGCAGGGAAAAGAGCCATCCTTGGAGTTCAGAATTTCTGTGTGGAAAGCCCTTGAGACCCTAGGCAGAACTTCTGCTTGGAAGATGGAATTCAGAAGCTCTGATCTTTTCCAAGACTGGTAGGTGGCCCTGTCAAGGGCCCATGGGGTGATAAGAATTCTCTTAACAGTCCATCACTGCAGACTTGGCATCTGGAAAGAGAGGGAGGCAGCACGTTAGTTTAAGGAAAGGACCCAGAGAGCCTTCTTGTAGAGAATGGGCATGGAACATTCCATAATAAATGAACTCCCCCTTCCCTTTCCTCTCTGCCTCCTGCCCACTTTCCTATCATCCTCCAGTACCTTCCAAACTGACCTATCTGGGGCTGAGGTGAGAAAGGTCTCCCATGAATACTTCTCCTGGGTTTTCTACCACGTTGAAAAATTGGCTTCTTCTACCTGGGTCTCAGTTTCTTCCATGTAAAATGAAGAGGTTGAAAATCCCTTCTGGCTCTGGCATTCTTTATTCTCTAAAGGCTTTCCCAGCTTTGACATTTTATGCTCTAAAGGCCCTCCCAGCTCTAATACTCTCTTTTATTAAGGGTGTCCCCAGATCTAACATTCTCTGTTCTAAGGACTCTCCCAACTCTGACAGGCTATGTTCTAAGGGTCCATCCAGATTTGCCATTCTATATTTTAATTACCTTTCCAGCTCTGAGTATCTATGCTGTTTTCAAAGGACTGGAAAGCCATGGGCTCTGTGGAGGAGGAGGCAGATTTCATTTATCTCAGTGAGTTGTGAGTGGGACTCAGAGGGGTCCAGGTTGTCTTGCCAGATGGTAGGACTCTCCATTTGCTCTCTTTTTCTACCTTGGGGCTTTTCACCTCTTCCTTAGCAGTAGTAAGTGGATTGAACAGGTTTGAAGAGACCCAGTAGGGCAAAAGAGGTTATGGGGTTCAGTATCTGAAGATATATATAGGTGTGGCCAACATTTGTCCATGCATGATAGAATGAAATCTCATAGGGTGAGCATAAGGTTATACACCTGAGGCACAGAAATCAATTTCTAAAGTACAAGATGGGAGAGGCATGACTAAATAATTTGTCCAGAAAAAAGAGGTTTTGGGTGGACAGAAAGCTTAATATGGGTCAACAAAGTGATGTGGCTGCAGGCTGAGTTCTTGTGCTACATTCAGAGAAACATAATGTCCAGAAGGAGGCAAGTACTTGTCCTTCTCTGCCCTGCCCTGGTCAACTCACACCCCAAGTATTGTCTCTTATTCTGGGTACCATGTTTTAAATACATTGCTAAGCTGAAGCACAGCCATAAGAAAATTATGGGAATGATAGCAACTTTCAAGATCAGCTGAAAGAACTGGGCATATTAATGGAATCTTGGCCCTGGGTTGTGGACACTCCTTTGGTGGGGGTAGGGACTGAGGGAGGGAGACCAAGACAGTGCCTGTTACACCCAGCCTCAGGAATGGGAGAAGAGCTAAGTCCTTCCCTAACCCCAGGGTCAGGAACTGAATAAAGCATCCTAGATGTTAGATGACAGAGATGAAAGAGAGTTTAAAACAAAGAACAAAGAATTTTAGAGTAGGGATCTTTAGAACGAATGATGTCAGAACTGGAAAGGACTTTAGAGAATATCTAATCCAAATCTCCAATTTTAAAGTTAAAATCAAGGATAGAGAGGGGGAAGGCATTTATTCAGAACTGGAAAAGATCCCATAGAGCCTAAAACCTCATAGCTGGGAGGACATTTAGAGTATAGAACACAGATGGGTATGACCTTGGAATATATACATACATACATATATAAAGAGTAATGAAGATAACCTTTCATTGATAGTTCATTATATTGATAAAAAAAAGACTACTCCCCCCCAAGTCTGTCTCCTGACCCCTCTTCTCTGTATATACTGTATCAGTTAATGATTTCATCAGCTCCCATGGGTTCAATTATCTTTATACAGATGACTCTCAAAGCAATATATCCAGCCTTAATTTCTTTCATGAGATCCCAACCCAGATCATCATCTACCTGTTAAATATTCCTTAGGCATCCTATCAGCATTTACAGCAACACTTGGATAGCCCATAGGCACACCAAACTCAACTTGTCCTCCATCAAATTATGGTGGCTGTATTATATCAAGCCCCAAGTCATTCTCCCTCTTTTCTCAAGGAGTTCAGCACTTGGTTAACCATATTCTGCTCCTCCCCAAAACTTGCCCTTATACTAGGGGATCTTAATAGTCACATAGATAATAGTAAATAATAAAACACCTATGTAGTGTTTTAAGGCTTGCAAATAACTTTACATATACGATCTCACTTGATCCTCACAACTATATGGGATAGGTGTAATTATTATATGCCCATTTTATATGTAAGGACACTGGGGCCAAGAGAGGTTAGGTGTCTGGGGTCAGACAACTAATAAGTGTCTGAGAAGGGATTTTAATTCTAATCTTCCTTACTCAAAGTCAGGAAGTGACCACCTAGCTGCTCCAAATTCTCCCTTAGACTTCTTAGCTTCCAATTCCTCATACTCCTTATGTCCCATGATCTATGCCTTTATTCCATTCCACTACAAATAAGGGCAGTCACATCCTACATCTCATCATTACCCACAAGTGTTTATCACTTCCCTAATTAGAAACCCTGATGCTCCACCTAGCCATAATCTCCTATTATTCTATATCTCCCTATGCCTCAGCCTTCCTAAACCCATCCTGAGCCTACTTCAAAGCCTCCAATGCTTCCACCCCTCTGTGCTTTCTGAAGTCATTACCTCTTCTCTGTCTTCATTTCCCTCCCTTTCTAATCTCAACCCAGTAGTTCTGTATGCTGTTCTCAAATTCCTTGCCCCTTATCCTATCAACCCTCATCTCTTGTGAAATCTTAGCCTCGGGTTTCTGCCACAATCCATCTTCTCCATTCCTACTCATGAACCCCTGAATGCAACTGGATGAAGTCTCACAACCATTCTGATACATTGATGGATGATATGACATGCTGGATACATTGCAAATTCATGTTCTCCAACCTTAACTGGGACATTACTATGGCAAAGCAGTCCTTTCATTCCTCCCAATTCCCTATCGTATTCCTCACAGAAACTATTCCAAACCTTCCCTTCCCTTCTCAAGCTGCTCACACCATCTCTGGTCCTTTTTCTTAGCTGAGGACCTTGTCTCTTACTTGACTGAGAAAACGGAGGCCATTCAATGTAAGAACTCCTTCTTTTCCCATTCTTTTTTTTTATCTCAAAACCACTTTCCATAATCTTCCACTCACCTTTTCTTTCCCCCAGTCTCTAAAAGAGAAGTGGCACTTCACCTTGCCAAGCCATATGCACTTGATCACATCACCTCCTATCTTCTTCAGAAAATTGTATCCCCAAGCATTTGTTCTCTATCTCTGTCTGTCTCTGTCTCTCTCTGACTTTCTCTCTTTCAATGTGTGTGTATATACATACACATATATGTATATGCATATGCATATGTATATGTATATGTATATGTATATATACACCTTTCCAGCCTCTCTTTATCCACTGGTTCCTATTTATTGCCTTCAAACATGCTTGAGGTTTACCCACTTAAAAAAAAACCTTCACTACATTCCAATAATTACAACAACAACAATAATAATGGCTAGCATTCATATAGTGCTTTTAAGATTGCAAAGCATTTCACAAGTTGTATCTCATTTTATTCTCATAGCAATCCTGGAAAGAAGGCCCTGCTATTATACCCATTTTACAGAACAGGAAATTGAGACGAGTGGAGGCTAAGTGACTTAAGGTCATATAATTAGTAAAGTGTCTTGGACTGAATTTGAACTCAGATCTTCCTGACTACAGGTTAAATTCTATCCACTGCAACACCTAGCTGCTTGCACTCAAACATCTTCTCATGCTACTATCTTACATATCTCCTCCCTTTTTCAGCCAAATTCCTTGAAAAAGTTGTGTATACTCATTGCCTCCACTTCTCTTCTCATTTAGTCCTCAATCCTTTACTATCTGGCTTCTGACCTCATCACTCAAGTGAAACTGCCACTCCACAGTTATCAGTGATCACCTAATTATCAAATCCAATTGTCTTTTCTCAGTCCTCATCATTCTCAATCTATCTGCTGGATTTGACATCGATGACCATTACCTCTTCCTTGATACTCTTCTCTCTTGGTTTTTGTGACATTAATCTCTTCTGGGTCTCCTCCAATATGTCTGCCTGCTTTACTGGTTCATCATCCACATCATCACCCCTAATTTTGGGTGTTCTCTCCACATTTAGAAGACATTAAAGGAATATATGTGTCCTAGGTCTTCCTATCTTCTCCTTCTATACTCTCTTGGTAACATTGTCAGCTTCCATACATTTAACTATCATATCTATGCAGATGACTCACGGATATAAAGCCAACCCCAGTCTTTCCTCTGAACTTCAGGTCCAAATCACCAGTTGCCTATTGGACATTTCAAATTGGATATCCTGGAGCAGAAGTATCAGACTTGAGAACCACGGATCCATGCCTGAAAAACTCACAAATGTAGCCCAAACCCTTAAAATGTAGTTGGGAAATGTTTAACCAAATAAATAAAAATACAATAAATATAGATAATGTTCATGTGTGCTTTTCTAAGTCAACATGCTGACTGCAAGGATTTGTTTCTATTTGAGTTTGACACCTTAGACTCAAGTTAAACGTACATTTAATGCCTTAGAGAGTTGATCCAAGTCAATTAGCACTTACCTATATGCCAAGCATTGTGCTAAGTTCTAGGGATAGAAAGAAATATGGTCCCTTCCTTCAAGGAGTTCAAGCAACTCCATTGGCTTCCTATTATTGCCTCTAGGCTCAGATCTTCCTGAGTATGAACTCTTCCCTGTAGCTTTTAAAGCCTTTCCCAACCTAGTCCAAATTTGTCTTTCCAGACTCATTGGACATTATTCCCCCTCTTGAATTCTTCAATCCAACCAAACTGGCATTCTCTCTGTTTCTTCCATGACATTCCACCTCCCATCTCCATGGCTTTGTGTAACTGCCTTGCATGCTTGGAATGCCCTCCCTTCTTACCTCATAGTCTTTCTCTTCCTTTAAGATGCAGCTCACATACCACTTTTTACATGAATCTTTTCATGATCCCCAACTTCTAGTGTCCTCCCTCCCAAACTACCATGTACTTAGCTACTTTGTATATATTGATATTATATATTGGCTTCTATTTACACCCCAAATAGATGCTTAAATTTGTGCTTGTTGTCTCAACCATTTATATCTTAGTTTCTTACTAGTACAGATCATTTCAGTCTTTTTACTTATATCCCCAGAGCTTAGAAGAGTGTCTGATACATGGTAGATGCTTAATAAATTCTTACTGAGTAATATCCAAAACATAACCCTTATTTTCCCCAAGTCTGTCCTTCCTCCAAATTTCCCTAGTTTTGTTACTAGTACCACCATCCTTCCAGGCACTCAAATCTCTTATCTTACTGTCATTTTTAATTCTTCCCTTTCCATGATCCCCTATACCCACAATCTGGCTCATATCTACCTTTCCGTCTGATTTTGTATTACTCCCTCCTCTGCTTTCTCTTTTCCAGCCAAACTAGCCTATTGGTTGTTAACCACATAGCTGTATCCATACTTTTTTTTAAGTGGAGTCCCATATGTAGAATATTTCCCTTCTACCTGTATCTCTTCCTCCTCAAATCCTTAGTTTTCCTTCAAAGTACAGCTCACATGCATCTCCTAGGAGATCCTTTCCTGATACCCCAAGTTATGGGCACTCTATGTATCTTGAAATTACTTTGTTTTTATTTACTTGCATACATGTTGTAACTTTAGTAGATTGCAAGCTTCCTGAGGGCAGGAACTGCTTCCTTTTTTTCTTTGTTATCACCAGTACCTTGCACATAATAGATATGTAATAAATATTTGATGAAATGAATTAGATTTCACATAACATTTTAGGCTTTGGAAAGGGTTTTATAATCATCTCACTTGTCAGGGATAGAAGGGAATTTAGACAATGATAACATAGAATATCAGAAGTAGAAGGGGCCTTAGAACATAGAATGTTAAAGCTAAGAGGGAGATCGTCTATTCCCACTTTATTTTACAGCTTGGGAAAGTGATGGGTAAAAAGTGGAAGAGAAGAGTGTAAGATCCCAGGTGGAAGTTATTACCCTCAAGTCTGGGGAAAGTGAGTCAGAGAGAGCCTGTGATGTGCTCAGTCCCTCAAACCAACTCTCTACTCTCCCTTCATTGCTTTTAACACAGATTTCAACCTCAAGATCTTCTTCTTTTCCCCTTCTCTTTTTCTATACTTCCCACTCTCCTTTCTCAGCCTTACCCATTTTTACTTTTTCTTTGCTTCCCCTTGGAAGAACCATTTTTGCTCCCTTCCCCATGCAGTGAATATGACTTGGGACAGGTAGAAGTTTTTTGTCTTTGTATAGAGGTAGGGGAAATGTGTTGGAAGGAGGGTCCCAATCTTCCTTCTTGCAGACCCAAGGGTCCCCTTTCTCCCTTCCCTTCCCTGAAACTGCTTCAGTGTCCACCTCTACCACGTATTTCCACTTCAGCCTTCACAACTTGAAATGCAATTTATTTCAAGAGTCGAGTTAATTAGCATCAGTACTGAATAGCTTCAGGAAATGGAGGTTCCTCCTACTGGCTGGCAGACAGATTGGGCAGAAGTGCTCTAGAGATGAGACTTCCTCTCCAGATGATGGGGGTGTGAGGTTCCCCCCCAGCACAGGTCAAGCAGACTTCAACCTATGTGACCTGAATTCATGTATGCCTTGAAAGGATCAGACTAGTCTTACTTGGCTGTAGGAAGTAAACCTAGAAACAAATGGTTATGGGTTGGGGTGTTGTTGGCGGTAATGGTAGTGGTGAAGGAGTTGAAGAGAGAAAGATTTCAACTTATAAAGAAAAAATTCCTGAGAATTAGACCTGTCTCAAAGTGGACAGCTGCTTCAGAAGATGCTAGGAAGCACTCCCTCACTAAGGGCTGTCATTGGAGTCTGGGCACGTGGGATTTGGATAGCCACTTGGAATGCTGTAGAGTGATTCCTCTTCAGGTACCACTTTCACTAGATGCCCTATGAGGTCTTAAACAGCCCTGCTCCATATGTCTTTACTTCAAGACGTTGTATAATCCTTATAGGGCAAGACATCCCTTCCCTCTGCCAATCCTCCCCTATTAATTCGTGAAGGGTAAGCTATTGGTATCAGACTTAGATCTGCAAAGCATCTTAGAGATCGCTGAATATGAAATAGCCTTGTTTTGCTAAGGGAGAAAACTGAGACACAGAGTTGAAAAGGGAGGTGGGAACTGGAGATCAGTTAGCTAGAGGCAGTATTAGAGCATAGGCCTCAAGAGCCTTTTGTTTTGTTTTTCTAATTTGGTGTTGTGAAAAGAGTCCTAGATTTAAAGTCACCTTGACCCGGGTTCAAATCCTAATCCTACCATTTACTCAGTGTGTAATCTTGGGCGAGTTATCTTACTCCTCTGAACCTCAGTTTCCCACTTGTAAAATAAGGTAGACTATATCCTCTGTCCCTCTCTCCCTCCTACCCTTCCTCCCTCTCCCGCCCTCCCCCTGTAGAAGGTGAAGGGGCACCCAGGAAAACAAATTTCCCACTCCCGCTCGACCTCCAGACTAGCTTTTTTACAAGGGGCAGTCTTGAGAATTTTCGGTGTGTCTGGAGGAAAGGGCCGGAGGCTTCAGCACTACGGACAGCTTCCAGGGAGCTGGACCTAGGGAAGCTATTGCTGCTCTCGGAGTGGGGAGGAGGAGGGCGGTGGGGAGGAAGACTAAGCTTACTAAGGGACAGAAAAGGGGGGCACAGAGAGTGCACCACTTTAAACCTGCAGCCCCTTTACTATTCTGAATCACAGCCTAGACACCAAGGAGGAGTGGAGGCAAAAAGCATCCTTCCACCGAGCCCTGACCCGGGCCGTACTAGCCTCCTCTTTTCTTCACAGCGAGCCCGAGAGGCAACAGAATTGAGCCCTACAGGCGTTGGCCCCCCAGGCAGCAGCGCAGTCCGCAGGCGCTTCTCTGGGACCCCGCAGCTGCCGCCGCTCACGTGGCGCCACGGCCCAGTGGGAGAGGCCGCCCGGGCCCTAGAGCCCGAAGCCAGTGCCCGGGTCGTGTTCAGCATTGAGGAACGAGTGCCCGAGCGTGGCAACCCCCCGACTGGCGGCAGGTAAGGAAAGAAAAAGGGAATTTCAATACGGAAGCGAAGGTCGGAGAAGAGAAATAAAAATTGGGGGCTGAGGGAGGAGGAAGGAGTCTCAGGACAGGGCTGGGGTCGGGGGTGGGGTGGAGGGGCAAAAAATCCCCGATCTCAACGCAGGCCGTGAAAAGCATCGGGGAAGGGTGGAGTTTCAGGGTGCAGCTGAGAATAGAGCCGATTGGGAAAGAGGAAACTCGTCTGTTGTGCCTAATCCTCTGTGTTCAATGTTAACCCAATTCTATGTAGAACACACAAATTCCTCCCGCCGGCCCCTCACCCCTACCTCTCCTACCACTGGGAAAGGATCTGTGTCACCTGGTCAGATTTGTAAAGAGAGTCTTTTGGTTCCCTAAACACAAGGATCAGAGCTCTGTAAACTCTCCTGTAAAGGCAAACGTGGCGGGGGGGGGGGGGGGGGAGTGCCTCGGAGAATGGAAGTTATGCTAGTGAAATCTGCTTTACTCTCTCCAAGCCGGGACCTCTCCAAAGCCTCTCTACATCGCGGCCTCCGACTGGGGTCACCCTGAGTCCGGATGGACCCTTTGCCTTCTCTTCCCGCATAGGTTGAAGCTATGTGCCCCGACCCTCTACCCTAGTCACTCAATCTTCAGTTCCCTCTGAGGGTCCAGATCAGATGATCGAGGCCTGGCTCTCTACTCCGGACACCTGCTCTTTTTCACAATAGGAAAACTATCTTAGTTCTTCCCTCCCAGAGAGGGATGTGGAAGCAGATCATGGGAACTTTGACGCCTGGTCTGTTTTCCTTCACTGCTGTGGGGGTAGGAAAGCTTATTTGAGGTGCCTAAAACTTGCCACGGGGACTGAAGAGGGACATGTTCAGTCCCCCTACTAGGGGCCGTGGAGCGGTGCTGGCGTAGCCAATGAAATTCATTCTCCTAAGCAGCCTTGGGAGAGTGCTATAAAAGTGGCGATTGGCCCTTCAGCAGGGACTGGACTCAGGACTGGCGCTTTCCCCATTTGGGACGGGGCCACCTCCTGGAATTCAGTTCTGCTAGGTCTCCTGCCTGCCCTCTCTGGTCTCTCTACTTCTGGCCCTGCAGCCACCTAGCGAAAAGCCATCCTGCTTCCTTTGGAAAAAAGAGATCCCCTTTTCTCCTCCCTCTGTAGAGCCCTGAGGGAGAAAGCTCAACCGGGGTGGGTTCACTCCCCCCACCCCCACCCCACTTCCGGGGCTCTGGACCGCCCAGCTTGTGTTTGTGTGGTGGTCGGGCTGTCTAGGAGAGGCCGCCCCGAAGCTTTGGCCCACTTCATACGTAGCCAGATCCAGCGGCGCCTGGAACCCGGAACTGAGCCCTTTGCCCACCGCACCCCGGACCCGGACACCGAACGAGGTTGGGGAGGGAGAAAAAGAGAGGAGGGGCGGGATTCTGCATCTTCAAGGAGGACAGCTTCCTAGCTTGGAGTAGGAGCCTTCTTGAAGAGACAGCCCCATGGCTTCAGCACCTCAAGAGCAGACAGCTCCCCGGAGCCCAATCTGCTGAGGGGAGCCGACCCGGTACCAGGAGCGCTTTAGCATCTATGAGGAGGATAGTTCTCGGGTTTACAGCTTTCTGTTTACCCCCAGAGGCTCTTGAGTTGAATACTGAGCCTACCTGTCTAGAAGAGCCCCTCTCCACAGTACTGAGAATTCAGCACCGGCTCGGGGGACAACTCCCTGGAGCGTGAGCTGCTGGAGGAACTAGCTTTGAGGGTGAGTCGGTTGCAACAGAACATCCAGCGCCAACAGCTTCCAAGCACAGAAGCCGGAGCGGGTACCTAAGCTGCTGTGAACAGGAGGATTTGGCATGGAGAGCCCAGGAGGCGGCGGCAGCGGCGAGGAGGAGGCGGCTGCGGAGGTGGCAGAGGCAATCAGGCTGTGCCCGGCTCTTAGCCGAGAGGGCGCCGGCTCTGCTAAGCCCCCCAAGCACCTGTGGCGGCAACCGAGGACTCACATACGCATCCAGCAGCGCTTCCACTCGGACACAGACAGGTACCTTTCGAGTCGTAGCTCTCGACCCGGCCTCAGGAAGTCCCGACGCTCATGGCCCTCCTCATTCCACAAGCGGTAGGTGAACCGACTAGGGGAGGCCTGGACCAGCGCAGACAAAGCTCACCACCCCCATCCCCACCCCACCCGTCACTAGCGCAGGACCAGGACTCCAGGCTATCTCCCCAGATGGAGGAAAGAGGAGGAATCAACTGGGTTGGGAAAGAGAGAGATCAATGTGAGCCTTCATCCTTGGTTCTCCAGGGTCTGGGGTCTGCTGTCTCCTGGGCCAGCAATAGCATAGTATTCAAGTGAATGGATTTGGTGAAGCATTGGGATTGTATGTGTCCTTGTGTGACCTTGTGTAATGGGGGTGGGGGTGGTTATCTATGGGTGTGTGTGAATGAGAGATAGAAAAAAAAGAGAGACTATGGGTATTTAGTATCCTGTACTTGGGTAGAGGGGCTTGTGTGCCTGCATCTACACATGTGTCTCTGCATATATCGATAGGTGTATATGAATGTACAAGACCTGGCTGCTTCAAAGTCTGGGAAAGAAAAAGGAAAGGGCAAAGTTGTTATGTATTTTGTTCGTGTGTCAATGGGGGGGAGAGGAAGGGAGAGAGGGGAGAATACTGAGATACACACACACATACACACACACACACAAAAGAGGAGAGATAAGAGAAAGCAAAAAGGGATATTGAAAGAGAAAAAACATACTGAGAGAGAGAAGAGACACACAAAGAAATGAGATAATACTAGCTATCATTTATATAGAGCTAGAGATTTTGCAGTCCATTTTCCATATACTGAGAGAAGCAGTTGTGGTGTAATGTAAAGAAAGCTGGGCTCAGAGCCAGGAAGATCCAAGTGCAAGCTCTGCCTCTGACACATGCTGGCTATGTGACTCTGAACAAGTCATCTGACCTCTTGGTGCTCTAGGCACCTGTCAAAGACTAAAGTTGCAGAGAAGGTACTGATCTACATTGTTAGAGGAAGCTGTGTTTTTTTAATCTGAGAACTACCTATACCAAAGAAACCACACACCCAGCGCTAATCCTTATACTTTACATACATTATTTCATTTGAGATTCACAACAGCCATGTGAAGTAGATACTACAGAGATTACTATCCCAATTTTATAAATTAGGAAACTGAGGCACCCAAAAAGCTTAAGTATCTTGCCTGTGGTCACATACACCTAGTAAGTGTCAGATGTGGGATTTGAACCAGATCTCTCCTTCCTTCAAGTCCAGAAACCATTAATTACACCACACTGCCTACAGAGACAGATGAGAGAGAAATAGAGAGAATTTTAAAAGTCCCCCTCCCCTGCCCCCAAGGCCAGAGCTGATACTGCTTTGTCATCCCTCTGCCGCCCCCACACCTCCCTTCAGCCCAGTTTGGGATTAGAGCAGGTAAAGCCCATCCCCTGGAGGTTGCTAGGCTAATGGAGCATTGTCTGTTTGTTCAGATGCATAGTACTCCATGTACCTACAAGAGAGGGTACTGAGTGAAGAGCCTGTTCTCCATTCAGGGACCCTATGAAGACCCAGAGAAGCCAAGCCTGGGAGAGGAGATGTACACATCCAGAACAGACATTGAGATACACAGAGAGAATGGGGACATAAGCAAAGGGAAAAAAACCACTGAAACACAGAGAGAGAGGCATAGATTGAGCAGCAAGATACTGATATACATGCCCAAAAGAGAGGGTCATAGAAATACACAAAGAGGGAAAAGACCCAGACATGTATAAAGAGGAAAAGAGAGACAGAGAGAGGAGACAGAGAGAGGGGCAAGGGAGTAAGGCTCCTCTTCAAAAAGGGAGAGAGGCCAGAGAAAGAAAGAAAGAAAGAAAGAAAGAAAGAAAGAAAGAAAGAAAGAAAGAAAAGAAAGAAGGAAAGGAGGGAAGAAGGAAGGAAAATAAAGAGGAAGAAAGAAGAAAGATAAAGGAGAAATGATGGAGGGATGCCAAAACATAGAGAGGAGAGAGAAAAGAGAGGCTGAGATAGAAACATAGAAAGAAGAAAAAGAGGGACAGAGATAAGCAAAGGCAAACACAGAGGTACAGAGTGGTGAAGGGATATGAATATGTTCATCAGTACCTTACACTTGCTTCTACATTTATTAGCAGCTACCAATATGGTGTAATAGAGCATAGAATTTGGAGCCAAGAGACCTGAATTTTCATCCTATACCTACCACTCAGTGGCATGATTTTGAGCAAAGCCCTTCCTCTTTCTGCATCTCAGTTTCCTTCATTGTAAAATTAGAAGATTGGACCCAAAGATTTCTCTGAACCAGAACTAATCCTACCTTCCAACTCTTCATCAAAATTCCAGTTTAGTGAACTGAATACCTTGGGGGGGATGACTCCACTCATCCAATTCCTCAGTTCTAGAGGTGAAGAGGGGAGCTAGCCTCTATATGCCTCTCACCCACTGCTTAGAATCATAAGAGATCTTGGAACCCAGAGCCTGAAGTATCAAAGAGTAGATACCACCAACTCTATTCAACCACCAGATTTCACAAATGAAAAAATGGAGGTTGAGAAAGACACTTGTCTAGCATCCTTGTTGTTCATTTCAGTTGTGTCTGACTCTTTGTGACCCCATTTGAGGTTTTCTTGGTAAAGATACTGGAGTGGTTTTCCATTTCCTTTTCCAACTCATCTTACAGATGAGGAAACTGAGACAAGGTGGGTTAGGTCACTTACCCAGGATTACAAACCTGGTGTCTGAGGCCAGATTTGAACTTAAGTTTTCCTAACTCCAGCCACAGTATTCTATGCACTTTGACAGCCATCTGCCCCACCTAGCTTCATACAGCTTATTAAGTTCTGTTTAATGAAGGGAAAGAGGAGTCTTCTCTATTCTTAGACACTGTCATTGAGGGAAGAAAGGTCTAGCATGGGGCACTGGATTCTTAGCTGTCATGGGGTGGGAGGAGTAGACAAAGGCTTAGGAAGGCTAGCAGGAGAACCCACACAGAAAACCTTATTCATTCTGGGCTGGTTAGCTCCTATCTCCTTCATCTTTTCTCTATGTTCTAGGCCTCCACCCCTTGTCCTCACCTGCCTTTCTTTTCTCCGTTGACTAATGCTTTTTCCCCTCATGTTCATTTAAGCAACAAGGAGGATCATTATAACCAAGCCTGCTGGGTATACCCTCCTCACCCGTTGTGGTTGTATATGTCTTGTTCTCCTTAAGCAACCTTGGGAGTGCTGTGTGTCCGTGTGTGGATACTGGCTGCTTGAGTGTGTGTATCAGTTGGCATTCATTTGTGACTGTAGCATGTGGTTGTGCACTTGTGAATATGTGTATGGTCTAGGTTTGTGTATTAAGGCTGTGAATGTGACTGAGTGTGTGTACACTAGCCCAAGCTTCTTTGAAGCCATTATAGAACCTTGGGGTGGGGTGGGAATGACAATGGAGCCTTCCCTCAAAGCATCCATCCATGCTGAAGAAGTTCTGTGTTTCTGCCACCGACTGACTAGCATTGGGGAAAGGCAAGGCTGGAAATGATGACCTGCCCTTCCACAATAATTTCTCCTGGCTTCTATGCCAGCATGGGGGGCCATTATTACCTCCTCCCCATCTCAGGAAAACTCAGCCCCAGGCTCTTCCCTCTCAGCTCTGTTGGGCCCCCCTGCAGCTAACTCAATGCCCCTCCCTCCATTATGGTTCTCACTGTGCCTCTCCTGAATTTGTTTTAATCAGTGCCCATTAGTGTGTCTGGCAGCAGCCTTAGATGATGTCCCTAATGAAAAAATATCTGCTCACTCTTCAGGCAAGTGCTTAAGGGAAATCAGTATGTGTGCTGATAATGGGAGGCAGAGTGGGGAGAAGGGTAGAGAGGGCACAAGTGTGTACATCTAAATGTAGAAGGCCAGCAGGAAGGATCTTAGAATCCTGAACAGCTCTTCCATTTCATAACGTAAAAGCTGCAAGGGATCACAGAACATAGAACAGAGGAACTAAAAATATAGACCAAGCAATCAACAAGGATTTATTCAGCACCTATTATGTGCCAAGCACTGAGCTAAACACTGAGCTATGAAGTATTCTTAGGATTTGAAGAGGCCAAGGTGGGAAGGAAGTATATTTCAGGCTTGAGGGATGGCCTAAGCAAAGACACAGGTGGGAGATGGGAAATCATTTAAGACTGGAAATTATTAATAAGATTTAAAAGGGTAGTTGGAAACAGGCTCATCTCCATCTCAGGAAAACTCAGCCTGTCTAAAATAAACAAGAATCTGTATGTGATCCCAGAGGTAATAGGGAGCCACTGGAGTTCATTGAGTAAGATGGTCAAACCTGTGCCTTGAGAATATCACTCTGGCAGATGGATTGCAAAGGGGAGAGACCTGAGGCTAGGAAACCGGTTAGGATCCTAGTGCAATAGTCTTGGCAGGAAATAAAGAGCAAGGGCCTGAACTATGGTGGAGTCATGTGAGCAAAAAGAAGGGAATCCATGTCAAAGGTCATAGAATCCTAAATCACAGAGTGCCAGAGTTATCAGAATCTTTAAGGATGATCTAATCCAACATCTTCATTGGAGGGAGGAGGAGGAAGCTGAAACCCAGAGAAGGGAAGAGATTTGTCCAAGAACACAGAAGGCCAGGGACTCAAAGCTCCAGTGCCCCAAGTGCCATCCTAGGGTTCTTTCTAGTACATTACACTGGGAGTTCTCAGCTCAGCCTTTATTGATGGTGTTGGTGTGATTGTGTCTGTGCCTGCTCATATCTATGTCCATTCAATTCAATCAAATGCACATCTATTAAATACTATGTGTTGGGTACTGTATTAGAGAGTAGACTTCCATGACCAAGAACTCTGAAATTTCTCTATCTCCTGTCCTTCCATCTCTTCCCAAGCTTTATTTCTCTTCCATCCTCATCAGAGCCTCGAGCCCCTTACTCCCTCAGACCATCATCCCTACATTGGGGTGCTTCCTCTGGTCTTCTACATTTAGATGTACACACTTGTGCCCTCTCTACCCTTCTCCCAACTCTGCCTCCCTTTACCAGCATCCCTTTTCCTTGCTTCCCAATCTTAACCTTGTAGCTAACCAACTCAAATATATGCTGCAGTCTACTCTCGGTTCCCTTACTACTCACATATAGCTGAAGGGAGCTAGAAGTCATAGAACTTCATTGATCAGTACCTAACACAGTGCCTAATCTTAATGGACTTTCATTGGAAACTCTTCCCAAATTGATTATCTCATAACACATAGGTTACTCCAAACCTCTTTTCTCTTAAGGTCTTCTTTCCACACTATCCCCTCCCAAATCCCTCTCAGCAGAGGGCTTCCTGTTACACTTGACTGAGAAAACAATGAACATTCTCCAGCAAGCTGCTCTTCTCCCCTAATTCACATCTCAAAACTCCTTGACATTATCTCCTATTCTCTCCTCTTTTGCTCCAGCTGATGAAGAGGCAATCCTTCTCATTGCCAAGGTCAATTCCTCTTCTTATGCCATTAATCCCATCTTCTCCTTTCTCCTCTGGCAGATCAGTCATCTCCTCTGTCTCTCTTTCCATCTCTATATCTGTGTCTGTCTGTCTGTGTCTGTGTATCTCTGTCTCTGTGTCTCTATCTATCTATCTATCTACCTAATGACCCAACCATCCATCATCTATCTATCTATCTATCTATCTATCTATCTGTCTCTCTGTCTCTCTGTCTGTCTATCTCTCTCCCTCCCTTCCTCCTGCTTCCATCTCTGCTCCATCCATAAAAAAAACCCTTCCCTTGGCACCACCATTTCCTAAAGCTATCATCCTATACCTCTCCTCCCTTTCACAGCCAAATTCCTAGAAAAAGCTACCCATCCCCATCTCCACTCCTTCTCACACTTTCCTCAACCTCTTGCAAATATGGCTTTGAACCTCATCATTGAACTGAAACTGTTCTCTCCAAGGTTACTAATGATCTTTTGATTGCCAAATCTAATCACCTGTTCTCAGTCTGTACCCTTCTTGACATCTTAGCAGCATTTGACAGTAATTAATATCCCGTTCTCCTGGATACTCTCCCTTCCTTAGATTTTCCTGACATCCTTATCCCTACCTGCCTGGCTGCTCCTTCTCTATCTCCTTTGAAATGGCCTTGACACACCCTCTTATTGAGGCCGTTCTCCCCGTCTCCATGTCCTCAGCTCTATTGTCTGCTACAGCTAGGTGGTGAAGGAAATTGAGTCAGGGAGACCAGAGTTCAATGTGACCTTGAACGTAGACTAGCTATGTGACTCTGGGCAAGTCAGGGTCCCAGCCTGAGCACTCTCAGGCTCAGTTTCCTCATCTGAAAAATGGAGGTGATAAAAGAGCTATTGGGAAGATCAAATGAAATAATATGTTCCAGCTTTGCAAACCTTAAAATGCTATCTAGTGCTAACTATTATTGTTCTTTTTTTAATACCCCTCCTTGATTATGTCTTCAGTTTTCTTGGGTTCAGTTAACTCAATGAAGATCACTCTTAGATCTCTGCATTTACCTCTGTCTCTTTCCTGAACTCAGATCTTATTAGACATTTCTACTTGGATAGCCCATGAGCATCTTTACTTTAACGTGTCCAAAAGAGAACTTATTTTCTTCCCCCTAACCCGCTCCTCTCATAACTGCCTTATTTCTGTTGGCAGCCCAACCATCATTTCACCCAGCTATGGTCACAGCTTTAGAGCCATCACCGAAACTTCCTTTTCCCTGAAGTCTCATATCCAATCAACTGCCAAGTCTTGTCAATTCTTCCTCCAGGACATCTCTTGCATCTGCTCCCTCCTCTCAGATCACACTGCCCCAACCCTATTTCAGGTCTTCACCTCTTGCCTAGACTTTTGCAGCAACCCCCTGATTCCTCTCCGTGCTTTCATTTTCTCTTCCCTTCAATCCATCCCCCACGCAGCTGTCAAGCTGAGATTGTTAACGCACAAATCTAACCCTCTTGCTCCTCTGCTCAAGAAATTCCTGTTGCCTCTAGGGCCTGAAACAGACTCCCTAGCTTTGCATTTAAAACCTCAAATAATCTTGTTCTGTCATACCTTTCCAGGCTTATTACACATCACTCCCTTTCATGCATTCTACCTGCTAGTCAAACTGGTCTACTACTCTCTGTACATGCAAATCTATCTCCCACCTCTGAACCTTTGCACACAGTGTCCCCCATACCCAAAATGTACTTCCTGTTGTCTGCCTCTGAGAATTCCTAGCTTCCTTCAAGGCTCAAATGCCACCATCTACAGGAGGCCTTTCAGAATCTTCTCTGTTGATGGGATCCTTCCCCCTAAATTACATTATCTTTACCTTATATCTACTTTGTATGTACTTCTTAGTCAATAAGTGTTTATTAAGTGCCTGCTGCATACCAGGAACTGAGCTGCTCTGTGAACCTCTTGTATTCAGGAGAATATAAGTTCTTTGAGAACTGGAACTATCTTGTTTTTGTCTAGCAAATAGTAGGAGCTTAATAAATGCTTATTGAATGAATGCAAAGATAAAAATTAAGCAGCTCTTGCTGTCAAGGAGCTTACATTCTGCTGGGAGTAGAGCAGAACATATATGAAGACAAGGGAATAAAAGCAACGTACAAATAAATGCCCATATTAATAAAGAGTCCTAACAAGAAGGGGAGTCAGAAAAACCTCAAGTGGCACTTGAGCTGAATCTTGAAGGGAGTTAGGGATTCCTAGAGGCAAAAGAGTGAGGAGGAAAGGCAATCCAGGCATGGGGAACAGACTGAGCAAAGGCAAGGGGGTAGGAAATGGACTATCAGTTGTGAGCAAGTAGACCAGTTTGACAAAATGCATGAGCAGGGGTTGTGTGGGATAAGCCTGGAAAGACAGGCTGGTGTCAGATGGAGAAATGCCAGGTGGAGGAGTTTGTATTTTATCTTAGGATCTATATGGAGGTCCTAAAGTTTCTAAGAATGTATCTGTTTATCTGGTTTCTCTTCCCCCTCCCCTAAGGAGACCCAGTAGTCACAAGAGAAGAGACTTAGACTTTGAACTAAGGAATATTCCTTTGTTTCTTGTACCTCATCTCTAAAATGGAGATGTTTCAGATCTGGATCTAGATCTAGAATCTAGAATTGGATCTAGAATTGAATCTGGTGAGAACAAAAGGTTCTTTCGGTTTCTTTTTTTTAAAACAAATTTTTATTGCTATCTTTTGTTTTATATTACTTACATTATCCATTATCTTTCCTCTATCTCTCCCAGAGAGCCATCCCTTACAAGAAAGAATAAAAAAGGTGGGGGCGAATAATTTGGTACCATTAGGAAGGAAGAAAACAAACATTTATTAAGCACCTACTATATGCCAGGCACTGGGCTAAGCCCTTTACAAATATCTCATTTTATCTTCATATCAACCCTGTGAGTTAGGAGTTATTATTATCCCTGTTTTACAGTTGAAGAAACTGAGGTAGACAGAGGTTAAGTGACTTGCCCAAGGTCACATAGTAAGTATCTGAGGATGAATTTGAACTCAGGGTTTCCTGACTCCAGGTTCAGTGCTCTATCCACTGAGCTACCTCAAAGTAGATCGAGAAGTCTGGCATTTTCAGTAGTATCCATATACAAATTAGGGAAGGAGGTTTTTTTTCATTTTTCATCTTTAGGGCCAGCCATGGCCCTTATATTTTCACAACATTCAGTTTTTATTGTTTCGTGGTGCTTCTTTTAATTTACATTGTTGTAGTCATAGTGTATATTGTTTTCCTGGTTCTGCTTACCTCAGTTTGCATCAGTTCATATAAATCTTCCCATGCTTCTCTGTAGTCATATTCATCATTGCTTAAAACACAGTAATATCGACCATCATATTCATGTGCCAGAACTTGGTTAGTTATTCCCCAAAGGATGTTGTAGTTTGCTTTGTTTCTAGTATATTGCTAGTACAAAATTGATGTTATAAATATGTAAGGGAGAAGGGAAAATTGATTCCTACATATATGCCTCTCAGTGTTATATCCTCTCTAGGCTACCTTCCCAGAGAGCAGCTACTACTTCTATGAATTTTGGGTTACTTTGTGGGTATGGGCTCCTTCCACTAGAACTCAAAAGTCTCCACAGGTGTCCCTCTAATTAACAATCAGCCAGTAGGCACAGTTTGCTGTTAGTAGAGGTATTTACTCAACATCTGTGGGAAGAGTGGGTACAAACCCACTAGAATAGAATACAATATAGAATGTAGAATAGAATAGTATAGAACAGAATAGAATAGAATAGAATAGAATAGAAGTGAGGCACCTAAATAAGGAAACCATGGGGCCAAGGCTGTTCACAGCTGTGGAACTACAGGGACCCAACATTCTTTCTCTCTAGCAGAGTCCTCATAAAACTCCTCTGGAGAACAACCTGCTCCTCTCCAAAGCTCAAATATAAATTGCCAGGGGTAGCTCTCTCGAGTCCACCACTAACTTTTTTCTTTGCTGCCAGATGTTCTGTTCCTTGAAGTTACTTCTAGCCCTGGCCTTAGCTGTCACTTTGGATCTGAATCTGTCTAGACTGTGTGTCATTGCTCCCTCAAATTTTCTGAAACCGATTCTCTGGTTGTGAGGTATCTTCTCTTGAGTCAATAATTTCTCAACTAGAAGACAGAGGAAAAAAGAGAGGGAGTGAAGGAAATCCTCTCCTGCTCTCCCATCATCCTGCCTACTCCACCAAGGAGATGAAGAGATGGGTTCTTTTGAAACTCCTAAACTCCAGGGCTTAGCTTATGAGACAGTTAGATAGCTCAAAGGATAGAGCACTGGACCTAAAGTTAGCAAGATCTGAATTCAAATTCAACTTAGAATATTTGCTATGTGACCCTGGGGCAAGTCACTTAACCTTGGTCTACCTTAGTTTCTTAAGCTGTGAAATGGGGATAATAATAGCTCTTAACTCCCAGGATTGATATGAGGATCAAGTGAAATAATATTTATAAAGTACCTAGCACATAGTAGGTGCTTATATAAATGTTTATTCCCTCCCTTTTACTCCCCCTTATCCCTGCAAGAGTACTACCAATTTTTGCTAATCTAATGATTCTTCTCTCTTTGGACTCAATCAGAGGAGTTCCTACTCTATAAAGATATAATAGAAGGTAACAGCTTGTGAACATATTAAAACCTTATCACCTGTGATTATATCTGGTGGCTACAGCAGTTAGTAGAGAGGAGAACCAGGTTCCCCTCCTTTGGTGTAACCAGTTTTATTTCTTCTTATTGACCTTGCCATATATGGCCAACACCGCAATCTCTAGGTCAAAGGCTATGGACATTTTAATCACTTTCTTCAAATCACTCAAGATTGCTTTCCAGAGTGATTGGACCAGTTCACAGCTCCACCAAGAGCACATTTGTGTGTCCATCTTTCTACAATCCCTCCAACGTTAACTGTTTTGTCTTTCATGTTCTTTGCCAGTTTGCTGTGTTAGGTTATATGATTCTCTGCCTCATCTAATTGTCATCAACCTTAAAAGTAAAAGTCTGTCCTGGGGATCTTGCTCCCCCTTCTTTTGTCCCTGTAAACCTCTTATTCCAATTCAGAGAAGGAGACAGCTGGGGTCACCAGTAACCCCCTGGAGTTCCCCATCACATCCCACTGGTTCCCTTTCTTCTCTGCCGCCATCAAGAAGGACTCCTAAGAGGAATGCTTCCATCTCTCCCCCTCTGGTACTTAGTTCCCTTCTCTGCTTCCTGTATGGTAGAAAGAAACAGGAGCTGGGAGGCCCAAGCCTTGAGCTCCAGTCCTACCTAGCTCTGCCTGTGGGACACTGAGTAAATCCCTCCCTCTCTGGACTTCTTCAGGAAAATGAGGGAGATAAAATCTTCCCCCACATTCTTTCCAGCTCGGATATTCTCTGGCCTACAGTAGAAGGGGCCTCCTGGTTCTGACATTCTGTGTTCTAAGGGCCGCCTCAGATCTTTGTGTTCCAAGGGCCCTCCTAGCTCTAGAGTCCTCTCTTCTAAGGTAACTTCCTTATCTAACATTCAGTGCTCTAAGCTATAAGGATTCTCCCAGCTTTGACTGTGAGATTGTAAATCTATGGGGAAGAGATCTCCACTCTTTCCACAGAACAAAAGGGTTTGCTTCGGGGTTGGAGGGTCTCTGTAGGAGGCAGCTGCCATTTCTTCCATGCTCAGCTAATTAATAGTCATTTGTCTTTAAGAACATTCATTAAGATGTTAATAACAATAATAATCCATCACTTTAAGAACTCCTAAGTGCTTATCTTGTTTGCTTAGCACATCACTATGACAAGCAATACAGAGATTTTCATGCCCACTTTACAGATGAGGAAGCTGAAGGTCAGAGAGGTTATGCCCAGGGTCACTCAGCTAATTCAAGTCAGAGCTCCAGAAGGCAGGAATCCAAGTGGGAATCTCTTCTAAGTGTTGGGTTCTGTCCCACCACTGGATAGCAAATTCTATTTCCATACTGTCTTAACGTTTGCAAAGCGCATTCCTCAGACTACCGGGGGGAAGAGAGGGGCGGTAGGTATCGCACCCGGAACCTGGCCCTAAAGCCCTCGCTCGGTGTTACCGAGACTGGCTATGGAGCCTTTGGTGAAGACTGAGCCGTCTCGGGAGTTGGTAGAGCCCTGCCCCGCTCCGCCCCACCCTAACACCCCTCCCTCTCCCGTCCTCCCCCACCGGGCGCAGCTCACCTTCTCCACCTAGCGGCCTCAGTGCGAAAGTGTCAGCCTCTGCCTGCCGGCCTTGGGCTAGCCCACCAGCCTCTGCCCAAACTAGGGAGAAAGGCATGGGCTGGTGCCTTTAATGCCATCCTTTCCCTCCTTTGCCTTATTAAGTGAGCTCATTTGGGCTGCTGACTAGCAGTCTGATCATCTAAAGTCACATTGTAGGAATATGAGCTGAGAGAGACCTAAGAGATCATCTGTCAGTCAACAAGCATTTATTAATTGCCTGCTGTGTGCAAGGCACTGTGCTAAGCACCGAGGACACAGTCCAGCCCAACCCCCTCTTTTTATAGATGAAAAAACTGCCCAGAGAGAAGGAAGTGGCTTAGGATGATAAATTTGGAGCTAGAAGGGAGCCTGGAAGCTAAGTCAACCCCCTCATTTCAGATGAGACAACTGGGGCCCAGAGGAATCAAGTGACTTGACCTAGGTCACACAGCTAGTAAATATCAAAAGTGCAAACCCAGGTCTTCCTCACTCCAGGTCCAGCAAATATCCACTAATGCTGCCTCTGATGCTTGTCCAGTGTTACACAAGGAGTCAGTGGGAGACAGAGGGAGGGAGGGAGGGAAACAGACAGAGACAGAGAGAGACACACACAAAGGGAGAGAGACACAGAGAGAGAAGAGAGACAGACAGACAAGAGGAGAGAGAGAGGGAGGGAGGGAGGGAGAGGAGAGAGAGAAGGAGAGAGAGGTGAGATAGAGGAGAGAGAAGAAGAAAGAGAGAGAGAGAGAGAGGGAGAGAGGGAGAGAGAGACAGAGAGAGAGAGAGAGAGAGAGAGGTACAGAGGCCAAGAGAAAATAGAAGTCCTGTTTGTCAGTTGTCAGTTTTAAGGAATCCCATGGGCATAAATAAAAGAACCCTAGAATAGAAGTCAGGAGGTCTACCCTGTAGTCCCAGCTCAGTCACAAAGAAGCCAACTTTAGCCAAATCACTTCCCCTTTCAAGTCTTCAGCTTCCTCATCTGTAAAATGGGTAATTTGGACTACATAGGGCCCCTGGACCCTCAGGGACCCTGCTGAAGGTAAATTTCAGAAACAAAAGCTACAGGCAGGAATGGAAATTGATGTTGTACTTTCCCCCAAGTGAAAAAGGATGTGAAGCGCCAGTCCCCTACTGACCTGGGATCTGAGATGACTCCAGAAATGGGAGGAGCCAGTCATGGGAGAAGCCCACCTGGGATGCAAAAAGCCTGCTCTCTGGGAAAAGTGAGACTTCCACTAGGTCTGGCATCCTGTGTTTCTTGGCACAGTGGGAAAAGTTCTTAATGCTAGTGCCTTCTTTCTTGTTGTCGTTACCCCTAGTTTATCCTGTTGGTTATTTACATGTTGTCTCCCCCATTAGACTGCACACTCCTTGATGGCAGACACTGTCTCTTATCTTTCTTTTCATCCTCAGCACTTAGCAGCATAGCTGGTACAGGGAAGGTGCTTAATGAATGCTTATTAACTAGCTGGTTTGAAAGTAGAGGCCCTGATCTTCAGTCCTGGCCTAGCCTTACTTTCCCAACCTCGGGCAAATCACTTTCCCTCAGTTTCTCTGTCTGTAATGAAGCAGTTGAATTGGATAGCCTCTGAGGGCCCTTCTAGCATCACATGCATGATCCAAGGATTCTTCATTCTCCATTCCTAACAGCCCCCAGGCTGTCTGGATCCCTACTTGGATCTTTCCACCCTTAATCTCCTCCTCCCCCTGGCCCCTTCCCTCCTCAAGTTCCTTCTACCTCTCATTCAGCCTTGAATCTGACAAGCATAGCCAGAGGTGGAAGGCTGGAAATGAAGAATGGCAGGGAGTTTCAGTGCTTTAGCATGGCAGGGACGGTGATCCAGGATGCTGTGGAAGCCTTCAGATGGGCCAAAGCACCTCCTCCCCACTCCACAAACACACAGACATGCTCCAAAGAGCAGGGCTCAGAGCTCTGCCATCTCCCAGGGGAAGGGTAGGAGCTAAAATTAGGCCAGGGCCAGCTATGAGATTATTTTTACCCACTCAGAGCCAGCAGGGCACTTTCCCACCAGGTGTTTGGTTGCAGAGATAGGGGAGTAAGGGGGGGAGAGGGGACTAAGGCTATCCTGGTAACCTCTAGGAGGCTCCTTGGTATGGAGCCCCAGAGGCTAGACTTAACTAGGCTCCCTGGCCCAGGTGATACTTTCTGAAAATGGAAATTAGTTGCTGGGGAAAATGAGAATGTGGACATTCAAACCCAGACCTACACACACCCATAGAAACATGGAGACCAACCCCCCCCCCCATATACACAAACCATAGAAACACCAAAACATTGACTTCCAGACAGAGACACACAGAAACAGACATGTCCCCATTACAAAAATCTCATAATCAACAAGACATACTTCCAAACCTAGATACACATGTAGAGACCCACAGAAAACCCAGACCTCAAAAATACAACTCTCAGAAACAGTGAGACAGCCACAGCCAGACCCAGAACTATACACTAATTCAATGAAATCATCACACATTGAAATATACAGACCCACAGAAGTACCCAGATACCCACAGCCAGACCCAGAAACACACCCTATTCCAGTGAAACCAACACACGTTGAAACATACAGAAACAAGAGATACCCACAGTCAAACCAAGAGACACACACTAATCCAGTGAAATCAACACACGCTGAAACATAAACCTAGACGCCTACAGAGCAACTCAGAAACACACTAACCAACAAACACTGAAAACATACAGGTCTAGAGAAACACTAGGATTACTATACTTTGATCCAGAAATATACCTTCAACTCCTAGACCTGCTGAAATACCAAGACAAACATTTCTAGACACTTCACACCTTCTTATCCAGACTCAGAAAGCCACACAAACCCAGACACATGAGACCCAAATGAATATCAAAATATATTTCTGGGTCTGGACCCAGTCCCTTCTGGCCACACAAACTGAAACACTGACACCTCCAGCACCATCCTCAGACTTAGAAAAACCCACCCTGGTCTAGGCAGGCAAACATACAGATCCAGAGAAACCCTGAGATATAAAACCCAGACCCAGAAACATATCCAAACTAGAGAAACACCTTGACGCCCTCTCATACTCAGACCCAGAAACATATAGATATTTAAACAAAGGTCCAGAAACAAATGGGGATCCATACACACACACACACACACACACACACACACACACACACACTCACTCACTCACGTACAAACTGAAATACACCCAGACACAGGAACACTGTGAACTCTACCCCACTACCTCCACCCCCATCCCCTCCTTCAAACAGAAATGGAAAAAATCCAAATAATGAAGATTCTTGATGCCATCAAGGCCTTAATCATGCTGGGGATACTACAGATAATTTTTAAAAGGTCCAAAACTTGTCTTGCTCCTTGAGGAAGAGAAATATGACATCTACAGAAATAGCTACAGTACAATAAAGAACACGATTGAGGAACAGCATGAAGTGTCAGATAGAAGACTGGCCTTGGAGTCAGCAGGACCTAGGTTCAAATCCTACCTCTGACACCTTAAATCTCTGCCCCAGTCTCTAAGACTTTATTGAAGAATTACAAGTTTTAGTTGGTACAGGGATTTCCCTATAACAAGGAAACCTTCTCCCCCACCTCCACCCCAACCCCCCAAAATAAAAAGATCTTAGTATACACCACACCTTTGGGCATGATCACACTCACATAGACACAGACACACAGACCCACAGACACACTCACACACACAGACACACACACACACACACACACACACACACACACACAGAGCCCAAACTGACAGATGTGTGCTCAGATGCACACACCCACCAAGCAGAAGAACCCTTTGGTTCAAAGAAGCCAGATGGCTTCTTTGAGGTCTGAGTGCTATTGGCCTTGCCTCTAGCACTCTACCACCACCACCCCCTCCATGGAGGCTGGAGCAGCTGCTCTGAGGGAGGGATGGTTGGAAGGATAGGGAGGGGGAATGTTTTTAAGCTTTTAAGAGTTTTCGTTAGGAGAGACTTTAGAGATGATTTTACAAAAGGAGAAACTAAGACCCAGGGAGTTTAGATGACTTGTCTATAGTCACAGTGGAACTCAGTCCCAGGTCATCTGATTCCAAATCCAGCGCTTTCTGGAGAAAAGGACCCCCCTGGGACTGAGGTGGGGTGTGAGGTTGACCTCTGGAGTGGGGGAGGCATCGATCCCGGAAGAAAAGAAGCGCTGGAGATGAACTGGGCTGTGTGTGCCGGTGACAGCCGGGTCTGCTCTGTGTCTCTCTCTGTCTCTTTCTCCAGTCCGGTCCGGAGGCCCCAGAGGGAGTGGTGGAGGCGGGGTCGGGAGGTGGTGGGAAGAAGAGACGGCCGGATGTTTGGCCGCTTGGAGCTTGGGACCGAGAAAGAAAGATGAGTCCTGGAGAGGGGAGCAGGGTCTGGACTGTGTCATGGGCTGTTCAGGGAGCCGGGAGTCTGGGTCCCAGGGAGTGAGCCTCTCCCCCACCCACTCCTTTCTCTCCCCCCCCCCCTTTTCCCGAGTCTCAGCTCCAGTATTAAGCTGACAGGGATAGGGGCGCCGAGGAGGTCGAATCCGGCTCTGGTACTCAGCAGGGTCCATTGTGGGGAGGGGGAGAGGAGGAAGGGGGAGGGAAAGAATAGGGACAGCCTAGGCCCGGGGGCCCCGCCCCCCTCCCGTCTAGAGCACTCTAACACTTCATGAGTCCAGCTGAGTTCAAGTCAGGCCGGCTCCAGAAGAGACAGACATAGAGACCGAGACAGAGACTGAGATAGAAGCAGAGAGAGGTTCGGTTGGTGGTGATGAAGCTACAGAAAAGACTCAGAAAGAGATTGTGTTAGAGGGAAAAGGTCTGAGACTGAGAAACAGGGATAGAGAGATGGAGAAAGCGACAGGACAAGAAAGTGAGAAGCCAAGAAAGCAAGCTTGAGATAGAGAGAGACAGAGGCAGAAGCAAGAGCCGAGAAACTGAGTCGGAGTTGAAGAACGATCTAGGGGGGAGGAGAAAAGGGAGGTGGAGTGACCGGTGACAGAGCCTGAGCCGGGGGTTGAAGCGGGACCCTGAGAGACAGAGCGAGCCTAAGAGCAAAGTGGGGCGGGGCGGACCCCTGCTCCTGGGCCCGAGCCAGGTTCCCAGCTGCGGACCGGGCGGGAAGAAGAGACTTTGGGGGAGTGAGCTTCGAGGTGGGGGGCCCAGGGCGCTGTACTCTGTATTTCTGTTCTTCCGGCTGCCCCAGCAGCCGGCCTGACCCCCGGCTCTCAGTGCCGGGACCCCCCCGGAAGCCCCGCCCCGGCGACGGGCGGAGAAAAAGACCCGACGCGGAGAGAGGGACACAGATACACCGAGTGACACTCTGAGAGGGGTAGGGGGGGAGAGAGACAGAGACGGAGAGAGACACACGCAGCCAGAGACACCCTGAGACAGAGATCTACACTCAGACAGAAAGAGCCCAGAGGCAGCAGCAGTCTGGGAACCTTCAGGGGACCTGCCAGCCATGCTGGGTGGGCAGCGCAGCCCCCCGGGCCCTGGCCCAGTCACCCCCTCCTCACCAGTCGGGTCTCCCCGGGCTTCCCCGCGCAGCTCCCCCGGGCTCTTCAGGAAATTGCTGGTAAATCAGAGCATCCGACTGCAGCGTCGCTTCACCGTGGCCCACCCTCTCTGGTGAGCGCTCGCTCCCCACCTTGGGGACTTCCCCAGGGATGGAGGGAAGGGGTCCTGGGGGGAGGAATCTTTGGGACCTGCCGAAGAGACAAATACCTAGACCCACATACTAAGCCTGAGAGAGGGGAAAAGACGGACAGAGGGACACTGGCAGGTGTAGATGCAGGCAGAGACAGGGAGAGGCAGAGACAGATGGCAAACTTGAGACCAAGGCCACAATATACAGCCCTGGGACTCCAAAGATAGAGAGGGAGAGATTAAAACAGCAGGAGACAGAGGCCTCCAGGCCGGACAGAAAGAAACAAATAGGCAGGGGTCAGCGCAAAGAGATGGAGACCCAGAAAGAGGCTGAAACCGAGAGCCAGAAACAGAGGCTCAGAGAGAAACTAATAAAGAAAAAAGTGAAGGGGATGGAGAGAGAGTAGGAAGCAAGAGACTGGGCCCAGACTGGGAACCTGGGATGCAGCTGGTGTCTGAGAAAGAGGCAGGGCAGAGAGAGGAGCAGAAAGCGAGGCCAAGACGGGGTGGGGGTGGAGGAACAACTTCTGGCTCAGGAGGCGGGGGTGTGGGTGCTGTGTCCTTGTCCTCTCTCCTTTGGCTCAGTGGGACACTTGGCTCCACCCCATCCTTGGCTCTGGGACAGCTCCTGAGAGCGCCTGGGTCCTCATGGCACAGGCCCAGCCTAAGTGTCAGGCTAGGCTCTGACCCTGGCTATGGGAACAGTAGAGAAATCCTCTTGCAGACAGTAGTAGAAGGCCTGGGGTAGGTCCCCGAAGACCCCAGAAATGAAATGTGTTTAGAACAGGGACGGCTGTGCTTCCTCATCATGGGAGGCCTTAGGGCTCAAACTCACGTGGCCCTCTGCACCTGATACCACAGCTCTGCTATTGGACCAACCGAGTCAAGACTTACCCTCAAACCTCCCAATCTCTCCTTTTTCCCCCTTTCCTGGCTGCTTCTCTCTGGGAAGAAGAATCATTCCCTTATTAGACCCTATTCTGAGTCTCAGGGGGAAAGGGTCAAAAGCTTTGAACTCAGAGTCAGAGTATCTAGATTCAAAACCCTGTTCTGCTCCTGTGGAAAGCCATTGAACTTCCCAGGGGCTTTGATCACCTCTGGAAAATGAGGGGCTTGAGCTGAGTCATCTAAGGGCCTTTCCAGCTTTAATCTTATGATCTCCAACAACAAATCAACTCTAGACCAGTCAGTCAGTGGGAAACTGGCTATACTTCCTCCCAACGGCCAGGGTGTTTGAGGACAGGCACCTGGAGTTTAAAGATGTTCATTGTGGATGCACTCACTGCCCCTCAATTCCCAGGTCCAATAGGCCTCATTTGAATGCTCCAGACAAGTTGGTCCTGAGTGGTTTCTTCTGCCCCAGAACCAGGAGGGGACTGTGTCCTTCCCAGGTCTCCATCTGGTAGGAATCCAATAACAGCTCTATTCCTTCTGCCTTAGTCCTTTTTCTAATGTTGACACCCCATCTTCCCCTCCCCACCACACACACATACACACAGACATATACACACACCTCTGCCCATTTGCCTCCTGCCTCTAAACTGTCAAATCAGACTAGGAGGAAAGAATTGGGCTGGAGTTTCAGGTTATGAAAGCAGAAGGAAAGGGCAAAAAGAATCAAAAAGTGAATGTAGTCTTGTACTCTGTTAAAGGAAGCCTGGTGTTTAGAATGAGGAAGGTTTCAGGAAGGACATCCATAAACTAGAGTGTACAGAGGTAACCAGGCTAGGGAAGGATGATGCCTGGAAAGAAGACTTGGGGTGGAGAGAGGGGAAGGGTGTGTATGTAGGAGAGCATAATCACTGCCTTTGAGCATCTGAAGGGTTGTTTCGTGTGGAAGAACAATTGACCTTGCTCTGCTTGGCTCCAGAGGGCATATCTGGGAGCAATGGGGGGGGGGGGGAGGGGAAGGTGGCATAGTTACAGGGAGGCAGATTTTGGCTCCATGTAAGGAAAAACTTAACTATTTGACCTAGCCAAAAGTGGCCTGGCATGCCTTGGGAGGTAGTGAGTTCCCCATCATTGCAACCCTTCAACAAAGGTTACTTCCTGGGGACATTGTGGAGTGGATTCTTGGGCAGATGAGAGCCAGCCAGGATGGTCTCTGAAGTCCCAGCTCCCATCACCATTGGGAAAAGAATGAAGCTTGTGTACAGAGGGGGGAGGGACTTTAGTTCATTCACTCCAACTTCATTCGTCTTACGAATTTTGCAGGGAAACTGAGGCCCAGAAAAGTTACTGATTTGTACATAGTTGTAAAGATCATAGGGGGTAGATGCCCCAACTTCAATGTAGTCATTGTGCCTCAACATAGTACAAGGGAAAAAATGCTGAATTTAGTCAGAAGCCTTGGGCTCCAAGCTGCCTCTGCCATGGGCTGCCTGTATGATCTAGAAGTCACTTTGGCTCTCTGAGCCCCAATTCCCTCATCAGTAAGATGGGGCCTTGGATGAGATGTCCTCTGAGCTCCCATCCGTCTCTAAGACTTTGGCTTTGGGCTCCTTCTGTTGTATGGCTCTGTATCTGCCTTGGGTGTTGGCCTCTGATGCAACTCCTCCTCGGGGTGGGGGGTGGGGGTGTCCTAAGAAATTTCACTAGGAAGAAAATCTTAGAGGAGTCTGCTATATCCTCCTTTCTGATTCTACTGGCCCTGGGTGGAGGTGGAGATAGAGATGTTCGGAGGAACTGTGTAGATACACACAGACAGGGAGGCTAGCATTTCTGTGCTTGAGGATTGCAAGTAGGAGGTCAGGGTCAGGCTTCTCTCCCAGGCCCTCTGAGCTCCAAGCCAGGGGTGAGCAGATGTGTGCCTCCTGAGGGGCCAGGCAGGGGTCCAGCCGGCAGTCTTAACTCCCTCCCCAGCGCTGTAGGCACCTGCCTAAACAAGAAGGGAAGGCGCAACTGCTTGTCGTAGCTGTGGCCAGGGAAGTCTGGGCCTGGTAGCTTCAGTCCTCAGACAGCTGAGATTTCCACAATTTCCAGCAGGAGTCTGAAGGGCAGGGCTTGGCCTGGCCCAGAAACCCCAGCTTTGGGAGAAAACAAAGAGGCTGGAACCCTGTCTATAGGGTGGCACCCACCCCCGGATCCGGAATGGGCGGGCAGCCAGGCAGAGGGCCAGAGGCTAGCCGCCAGGCTCTGACTCTGGCTTCAGCTGCCACAGCTCCACACTGGCCCCTTTGTGCCTGGGCTGGAGTCCCAGTGTGATAATATCAGCTGAAGCTCTAGGGCACCCCTAGGCCCAAGGTGCTCTGGGCGGGACCGGAACAGGGGGAGGGTGCTCAGGTGGGCCTGTGATGGATTGACTGAACATGTGGCATCTGTGACTGAGTGAGTGAATGTGTGTGTGTGTGTGTGTGTGTGTGTGTATGCATTTCTGTGGTTGTATCTGTACATCTCTGTATATGAGCGGCTGAGGGAGTATGCATAGCATAGTCTATGAAGGTGTAGTCCTGTGAGGGTGAGTGCCTATCTCTGAGATTTTGGGGGGGAGGTGAAGACAGAGAAACAGAGATAAGAGGATGAGGAAGAGGAGGGAGGGAGAGGGAGGGGAGAAAAAGAGAGAGAAGATGGAGAGAGAGAGAGGGAGAGAGAGAATGATTAGAGAGAGGAGGAGAGACAAACAGAGAAGGGAGAGGAGAGAGAGAGAGTTAAGAAAGAGAAGGAGAGACAAGAGAGAGCAAAGAGAGAAAGAAATAGGAGGGAGAGAGAAGACAAAGAGGGAAGAGGAAGAGAGATAATGACGGAGAGGAGACAGAGAGATAGTGTCTCTTCGAGCTGGTGCTCAAGCTTGAGAGTGATGTGTGCATGGGAGGAACCATCCAGCAGGCTTGCTGAGATGGTATAGCAGTTATCTGTTCTGGTTGAAATTGGTTTAAATGGCTGCAGAGGGCCCTCCATCTCTGAGTCTCTGGGTGTGTAACCACTATCAATCAGCTCTCTGCTAGACATTGTGCTAGGTGAGGGAAATAGAAGACAACAAAGCCCAGTGCTGATGGTACAGTAAGAGAATGGTGGACTTCTTTGTTGTTTGTCAACACCAGGACGTCAGGAAGGAGATACCCTGACTTGCACATGGATAGTATTTAAGTGAGGCAGGGCTGTGAAAAGTTGCCAGCCTCAAGTTCTCCTCTGGAGCCATCCGGGTCCAGCGGCGAGATAAAGATCAGGGCGGCTGGAGACAGCCAGGATTGGAGTTCAGCCTGAGTTTGAATCCAGCCGAAGATAGTTGTGTGAAGACAGGCAAGTCACTCAGTTTATCTCCTCCTCCTGGTCCTTATCTTTAATACCTCACAGGGTCGTGGTGGGGACCAAATGCTTTATAAATGTAAGTTTCTGCCCTCTGGGAGATGACATTCTTGGCGGAAACTAGGAATGTGTTTGAGTAAACACAAACTGTGTACAGTAAATGTAAGGTGATTTCAGGGGGAAGGCACCAGCCACTGAATCAGTCAATTAACAAGAATCTATTAATCACCTACTGCATGCAGGCATTGTTGCTGAAGTGATCTTCCTCAAGCACAGATCTGGCCAAGTCACCTCCCCTACACACACCCCCCACACACAAACACACACACACACACACACACACACACACACACACAACCAACTAGGATCAAATATAGAATCTTCTGTTTAGTTTTAAAAGTTCTTCAACACCTCTCCCTGGGGCAGCTAGGAGTCTCAGTGGTTAGAGCATTGGCCCTGGAGTCAGGAGGACCCAAGTTCAAACAGATTTGATACTTATACTAGCTGTGTGACCCTAGGCAAGTCACTTAACCCCAACTGCCTCCAAACAAATAAACAAAACCTGTCCCCCTCCTACCTTGCTCCTTACTCCCTTCCCTTTAGTCTACCATCCAGTCATTCTGGCCTCCTTGGTACTTCTCCAACAAGTCATTCTGTCTCTGGACTCTGAGCATTTTCTCTATTTGCCTCACCCCCCCCCCCCCCCCCCCACTGCTCACATGGTTTCCCTTCTCATATCTGCCTCCTGACTTCCTTCAGGTCTCAAATTAAATCTGATGCCTCCGAGAAACCTTCTGCATTCCTCTGTAATCTCAGTGCTGTCCATCTGAGCTTCTTTCCAATTTATCCTGTGTCTATCTTGTACATGTCAAGTTTTGTCCATGTGTCTGTCTCCTCCATTGAACTGAGCTCCTTGAGGACAGGGACCACATTTTTGCCTTTCTCTATATCCCTAGGTACTTGGCACACAGAAAAGAGTTAATTGATGTCTGTTGACTGATGGGGCACCAGGAATACAATTTACAAAGGAAAACAACTCTGACTTCACAGAGTTTTGCAGTTCAGAATGAGTGATCTCAGTGTAGATAAAAGAATAAGTGTTATATATAATGGGGGTGTATGGACTACCCAGAGTCTCATCGTAGGGTCTATAATCCTCCATGGAGGCAGCTTCATTCTTCAGTTGAAAGAACGCTGAATTTGGAGACCCATGAACTAAGTTCAAATCTTGATTCTCCTTCTTACTTGCATGACCTTAGGCAATCCTCCCTAGGCCTCAGTTTCCTCATTTGTGAAATGGGGAGGGCAAGGCTGTATATCCTCTACAGTCTCTTTCAGTTATGATCCTATTCCCTCCCCCAGGGAAGATAGCAACCCCTCCCTCCTTTCTCACCCTTGTCACTATTCTCTCTCAGATCCTCCACTGAGGCCTTCTTATATTTCAGGGCTGAAAATAGTAACTCCTCCATCCTTTTTCATCCTTGTGCTTCCCTTGTCCTTCAGATCCTCCACCGAGACCTTCTTACATCTTGCTTTTGATACATGGCCAGCCCCATCTCCTTTTATGATCATTTATTTCCTCAGTGACTTCCTTTCTGGCTTAACCTTTTTTGTTCTGTGGACCCCTTTGGCAGCCTGGAGAAGTCTAAGGATCACTTTCTCAGAATATTGTAATTAAATGCATAAAATAAAAGACATAGGACTATAAAGGAAATTGATCATATTGAAATACAATGATTGAAATATATCTTAAAAAAAATTTACAGACCCCATCCCTTAGAGAAAGCCTACCATAATAGAGAGTGCTAGGCTTGATGTCAGGGAGCCCTGGGTTCCTGGCCTGTCTCTGAACTGTATTGGCTGTGTAAATCTAGGCAACTAAATTGCTTACTTTCTATTTGTCCCAAGCAACTCCCTACAGGTTCTCTATTAAGTCATAGAGGGGTTACAATATGTGTTGGTGATGCTATTTTTCCATGTCTGTGATAAAATCATAGATTCTTACAAATGTTAAGTTTAGCAATTATTATTATTTTCTCTCCTGTGTCCACCCCCTGTCCAAAATCCAGACCTCTCTACCTACAGTACTATCTTGAGAGGCAACTTGTTGGAATGTCGAGTCCTGGGCAGGGTATCAGAAGACCAGGGTTCCAGTCTGCCACTGATTGATAGAGGGAGTTTCCACACCTAGAATTTCCCCATGATGACACCTACTTCATTTTTTTCCATATTCCTTATGCCACTTCTTATACATACTCATCACTGGTGGCATTGTGGTATTGCAGAGAGAATTTAGAAAGACCTGTGTTCAAATTCCACCATTTAACACTAGCTGTTCAAAGTTGGAATGAAGAGAAAGGGGGAAAGGAATGAGCCAGGAACTGTGCTGTGTTTTATAAATATTATCTCATTTGATCCCCACAAGAACCCTTAGAAATAGATAGTATTATTATCTTCATCTTACAGTTGAGGAACCCAAAGCAAACAGATATTAAGTTAATGTGTCTTGTCTGGGTTCACATACCTAGTAAATGTCTGAGGCTAGATTTGAACTTAGATTTTCCTGACTCCAAGTTCAATCCACTGGGCCACTTTTACAGGGATGCATTTTTCAGTTGTGGGTTGGTCTATGAACAGAGATCCCTTTCAACTGAGGTTCTGTGATTCTACTGATTATCATTAGAAATATTCTGTGTGCTACTTACACACAAGGTGGGTCTGTTCGCTGTCCTCCAGATCATTCCCTTCCATGATTACTCAGTATGTGATGTTCCAGGAAGTGTCAAGACCTGACTTATGAGTGGCAGGGGTTGGTTTAGGCTGTGCTTTGATCTTCTGAATGAATATTAAGATTAGGGTTAGAGGCCATGGGGGAGGGGGTGAAGCAAGTATCGAGGGAAACGCCAAGAATGCTGGCTCTGTTGTACTATAGAGTATATGAAGAAGAGAAACGTGCCATATGCCTGGAAAAGTAGGCTGGAGACAATTTGAGAAGGGTTTTAAATGCCAAACAAAATTGTGCATAATTGAGCAGGAGAGTGACATGGTTAGACCTCAGCTCAGCTGCTGAGGACATAAGTATGAAAAATGATAGTCTCTTACCTCAGAGAGCTTATAATTAAAATGTTAATCCTGTCTTGCTAATCCCTGAGGCAGTATGGTACAGTGGAAAGACCTCTGGAGTCAGAGCATTTGGATCATCTAAATTCCAGCTGGGCTAGTCACTAGTTGTGTGTGACCTCAGGCAAAGTCACTCAACCTCTGTGGGTCTCAGTTTCCTCATCTGTGAAATGGCACAGGGAGGTTCAATCAGATGATTTTGGAAGTTTCTCCTAGCTCTGTCCATGATGTGCTCTAATGGCTTGGCCTGTAGGGGACTGCTCTGGGGTGAGTATGATCCCAGGAGTGAAACTGTTGCCCCCAGGGCAAGGGTCAGGCTGGAAGGGGGCAAGCCAAGATCCTCGAAGGTCCAGCGACCAAAAGCTGCTAGGAGCAACGTCCTCCAGCCCACACTGAATCCAGGGAGAAGAGAAAGTTATGGTCCTCATTAACTTTCCAGGTTGCTTCCTTCCCTGCCCAACTTTTCCAATAGGAAGGTTTGGAAGCTGACCCTAGATGGGTGTTATTAGAGATTCCTTTCCTGTGTGGAAAGCTTAGAAGTCGGAAGAAATCCCACCCAACTCTCAAAATGTGACGTTAGGCAAGTGAGTAGGGGAAACCAAGAAACCTCTGGACTATGGATTGGGGGAAGGAAAAGGTGCCTGGGTTAGAGGAAGGAGCAAAGTGGGTGAGTCCTCTTCGGACCACAACCCTGGGTCCGCAGCAGTGGTGTCTAGTCCCGCCAGGGGGCACACAGACCCTGTTCTTCCCACTCCACCGTCCCTTGGGATTTTTTTTTGGAGGGGGGGGCCCACTGGAGCTAGAAGACGTTGGGGGGCGGGGGAGCAGGGCTGCCCCATCGGAACTTGCAGAGGGCCAATGATTGTGCTCAGAACCAGACACTGTAGGCCTCCAGCTTCGCGACTCAGTCCGTCCCCCACCCCCAACCCCCCGGCCACCCCGCGGATCCTCCTGCGTCATGGAAAGCGCTGCCGCTGACCCTCAGGGCCCCCAGCGGCCCCGGCCGGGATGGGCCGACATGGGCGGGGCGCGACGTCTGAGCTCCGGCTTTCTAGCTGCAAGTCCCAGTACTCCATCCCTCCCTCGGCCCGGCTGGGAGAGCTTAATTAACCCTTCCTGCTTCTCGCAGGGTCTTCCTGCGGTCTTCTCAGAAGGGGAAATTGAGGCAGAAGGCTGGGGAACTGGGGCCCACCCCTAGTGGCTGAAGAACTAGCATTCTAACAGCGGGCGTTGCCTTCCGGCGACCACTGCGCTTCTAGGATCTTACGATTCTTGTTCCGAGGCTTTCCATTCTCTGGGAAAGACCCTCTCCCCACCTTCAGTAGGTGGCCAAGCTCCCGGTCGGGGGTCTAAGCTCTACCCGGCCCTCTCGGCGCGGGCCAATCAGTGACTGAGGTTGCCACGGCCCCGCCCTTGAGGCAGGGTTCCTGCCCACCTCCCCGCCCCCAGCTTCGCGGGGAGGCTGAGGTCTGCCCCCCCCCCCCCATAGGATTTCCACTCTCCTAGTCTCCGGCCTGGCGCCAGTAGTGGGCGCCCCCCATCCCCCACGCCGCCGGTGCGTTCCCCTCTTCCCTGCCCCCCTCTTTCACACCCACACCCGTCCCTCTCCCAGCCCATCTCTGGGAGGCCAAGCAGGTTTCTGGACTTTGGGAGGTGTCGGCCTCCCCAGCGTCAGCCTCTGTGTCTATTTCAAATAGTAATAACTCCCAGTGGGGTTGTGCTTTTTTCGTGTCCCTTTGATCCTCTACGCACCTCTGGGAGACAGGGGATACAGGCATTATTTTGGCACAATAAAGGCACAATAAAGAAGGAAATTCGTGACCTGGGTCCCCTGACTACAAGGCTGGGGCTTTCCAGGGCATCACGGTATGTGCATGCATCTGAATGTACCAGTCAATCGACAAGCTTGGATTAAGTGTCTACTATGTGTCAAGTTCTGGACTAGAACTCGGAGCCAAGGTATAGGGACTGGCCCCGTAATGTCATTGGTATGGGGAAACTCTGCCGGTCTTGGTCGGCATCTTCTCTACAAATTATATCGTTTTAAAAAGCAGACCTGGAGATAACAAAAGATAGAAATGAAACAACCCCTTCCCTTAAGCAGCTAACTTTCATGGGAAATGATATCTGCATATATAAGCATTTACAAAACTCATACAGCACAGTACATACAAGGCAATGGGGGAAGCTGGAAGCTGGGGAATCATGAAAGGCCCCAGGAAGGAGTTAGCATTTAAGCTAGGTTTGAATTCCGTGGTGGAGAGGTGAGGAGAAAGGCATTCCAGGCGTGGGGGACTTCGTTTGCAAAGGCGGGGAGACCGGAGACAGTGTGTCATGAGATGTAAATGTGTGAGGAACAGCAAGAATACGAGTTTTGAGTAAAGGGAAAGAATGTGCAAATAAGGCTGAAAAGATGGGCTGAAGTCAAGCTGGGAAGTGTCTAAATGCCGAGCTGAGCTTGGCAGCATCTGTGAGTGTCTGTGTGCGTCCGTATGTGGTCGGTCAGTGTGAAGGTGTCCGGCTGGGTGTGCGTGTGCGCGGACACGTCCCCGGACTGACCTTCCCCGGAGCCCCCGGGCTTCTCCGGCCTCGGACTCTCCTCCCCCTCCTCCGCCCCCGGGCCGGCCAGCCCGGCTTTTTAACCCTTCTCTCACTCCTGGGATTGATCTCGGCTGCATTCTGGGTCCGGGGTCTCTGGGCAGCGCAGAGTTAAGAACGAAGGGGTGACGTCACGGTGGGGGCTGGCCGGAGCGCGCGGCCAGAGGGAGGGACGGGGGGGAGGGGGGCGCGTGGCCGAGCTCGGCTACCCCGGCGCGCGGCGCGCGCCCCCCCTCCCCGCCCCTGCCGGGCCCGGGATCCTCGTTCCGCTAGGCGCTGCCCAGCCCCGAGCGCCAGACGGGAGGGGGCGGTGGGAGGTGGAGGGGAGGAGTCCCGAGCATGCGCCCCCAGCCCGGAGCCCCCAGACCTGAGCGCAGCGCAGCGCGGCGGCCCGCGGCTCCTCCGGCCGGAGCCGCGAGCCATGTCCCCGCCGCGCTCCGGGGCCCCCAGCAGCTGCTGCGAGCGCCGCCGCCCGGGGAGGAGGAGGCGGAGGGGGCGGAGGCGAAGGCGCAGAAGGCGTGAGTCCCGCGCTCCGGCCCGGGCGCCACTATGAACCTGCCGCTGGGCAGCGGGGGCGGCCCCCCGACCCCGCTGCGCCTCGGCGGCAGCGGCGGCGGCGCCCACCTCCTCGGCTCGCCCTGCGCGGTCAACCGGCCCATTGACATCGTGGGGAAGCGCCGACGGTAACGCCTTGGGGGCGGGCTGGAAACCCCGATCGGGACCCGGGGGGAGGTTTCGGGAGCGGGGCTTCCAGTCTCGCCTCACGTCCTGGGTTCTGCGTGGAAGGGCCTTTCCAGCCCGAGTGTTCCGTGTTCCACGTTCTGAGGTCCTTTCCAGCTCTGGCAATCTAAGTTGGTCCCTCCAGTTCTAAGGACCATCTGCTCCCAGCTCTACTATTCGGATCTAAGGTCCCTTTCAGTTCTGACGTTCTCTGTTCTAAGAACCCTCCCTCCCAGCTCTGCTTTTCTGATTTAAGGTCCCTTCCAATTCTGACGTTCTCTATTCTAAGGACTCTCAGGTCTGGCATTGTAAGTTCTGACATTCTTTGTCCTATGACACACAGATATACAGCTCTGACATTCTGGGTTCTAATGATCCAAGGACCCTCCCGGATCTGACATTCAGTGTTCTAAGGTCTGGTGCCTTCTACTTCAGACATTCAGAATTTATTTCAACGTTCCTTTTCAAGCTCAAATTCTGCATTACAGGGGGCCTCCCCAGCTCTGATAGGCATATTCTAAGGATTGTTGTGCTCAATTAGGAACCAGGATAAGCACCTTGGGAACTGGGATCCTGGAATGAGAGCCTGGGTCATTTTGGGCAAGCCTATCCCCCTTGGACTTAATTTCCCCAGTTCTGATGCCCCCTTATGTCCAAAATCTCTGTGGAGGCTATGGGTACCACGTGGGTAGGGAAAAGCAGGGGCTGCAGCTGTCTTCTGGCCTAAGATTAGCCTCGGGGGAGGGGGGAAGGAGAGGGAACAAGAGACTGAGAAAGGGGAATCTGGCTTTAGAAAGGTCAGGGGATCAAAAAAAAAAAGAAAGGTGAGGGGCCTATTACAGGAGGTACCCCCTGAAAAGGAAAGACCTTCTCTAACTTTCTTGACTGGGAAGAGATGAATGGTTAGGGACACACTGGAGTGATCTACTCCTCCAACCTTTGGTAGGCTGAGCCCATGGTGGCCTCTGAGGGACAGAAGTCCAAGCCAGCCCTGGTCCTGGGAGTTTTGCCAGCCCCAGGGGACTTCCTAGGGGCAAAGTCAGTACCCTGTCTGCTGGGGGGAAGGAAGGGGAGAGAAGTTAAAATCACAGGGCCACTGTGCCGCAGAACTCACCTACATACAGACCTGGCTCCTCCTTACTCCCCAAGGCTTCCCCTGGCTCTCTTTCTCAGAGATCATGACATGTGGTGGAAAGGACACCACTTGACCCCTTCCAGGAGCAGGCCTCAGGTGGGAAGGTTGGATTGGGAAAAGGAGATACCTACCCCACAGACATGTAGCACAGACAGACAGATAGATATACATATAATGAGTAATAGGTATGAGGATACACATGAAGCCAGAGACAAAGGAATGTGAAGATCTCCATGCCCACAGACACATGGCCCTCAGACACAGCTGTAAAGTGTCTAGGTACATGGACACAGGGGTGTGTGTGTGTGTGTGTGTGTGTGTGTGTGTGTGTGTGTGTTAGAATGGAAACTGTTTGAGGGCAGAAAATGTTTCATTTTTGTCTTTGCATCTCTAAAGCCTTACACCTTTTAAGTCCTTAATAAATGCCTATTGATTAATTTCCTTCCAGACAACTCACCCACACCTACACAGAGACCCATTAGGGTGTTGATCTCATGTATGTGTGTGACCACCTCCCCCCCAAGAATAGTACTGGCCCATGTCCTACCATAGGCCTTGGCACACATACTGGTGCCCATTGTGCTGTACACAAACACTGGCCTGACACTCCCTCTAGCATATCCACTTCAGCCCACATGCCACTACAAACCCTGGCACAGGTATTGGTACAAGCACTAATGCACAAACACTGTCACATGCTTTGGAGCACACACACATGCCAGCAGCCCTCCCTGCAGCCTCTGATTCTCAGAGATGGTCTCACCACAGGCTTTCAGGGTGAACTGTGGTTTCCGGAGAAGTAACATAGCCCCTCCTCCATTCCTACCCCCTGTACTCCAGGCTGGGTGTAAGGAGCAGGACAGGAAGACCCGTTCTTCAGAATCTCGAGTCCCCAAAAGGATCCAGTGTTCCTGGGTGGAGGGGAGAGACTTGACCACCCTACAGCCCCTGTACCCCTCCTTATCCCCCCACCCAATTGTCACACACCCCAGACACAGCTGCCCAGGCCTAAGCCCCCAGACCTCAGGGCATGTGGCCTAGACTTCTATGGAGAAGCAGAGGGGAAAGAGAGTTGAAGGGACGGGATCCCGGGGCACCACCCTTAGTTCTTCTGCCCTGGATTGGAGAGGAAAGGAACAGAGATCTGAGCAGGCCATAGACTGATGAGGAGCACCAAGTCTTGGGAATGCAGACCTGCTGCAGCACCTTGGGCTCTGTTGGCCAATCACTTGGGGAGGTGGGGAATCCTCCTTGTGACTGGGCCTAAGTTGGCCTCTGAGACCCTGTCATACACCATCAGTGGGACAGGGGGTGATGGAACAGGTGTCCCTCTATGAATTGCTTAAGATACTACCATGCAATCTTCCGTGAGTCTGTCTGTCTGGCAGTCATGATTTTCCCCTTCACACTAGGTCTTCTTTGCCTCTTCCCAATACATTTACTGTGTAATGTTGTGCCCTCTTGTTGGGGAAGTGAAGGGAGTTACCTCTTCACTATACCTGGAGAATCACCAGGGCAGTAACTGTCTTCTCTCTGCTTTGTATCTCTGCACACAGTAGGCGCTTGATATATATTTACTGCATAATCAATAGACTGCTAGAAAAGAAACCTTTTCATCTGAAGAACTCTCATGAAAGAGGCAGCAGTTCTGCTCTGCTTGGCCTCAGAGGACAGAATCACAATGAGGAGAAACTGGGCTGTGTAAGGGAAACCTCCAGCTTAGTAGTCAAAACTATGCCTACATGAGACAGACTGCTTTGGAAGGTAGAGAGTTCCCTGTCACTGGAGGTCTTCCAGAAGAGCCCACTTCCATTCAGCAAACATTTGTTAAGCCCTTAGGATGTCCAAAGCACTGTGGTAGGCCCTGAGGATACAGAGAAAAATAAATCAGTCTTTCTCCTCTGGAGAGTTTACATTCTGGAGTAGGGGGTGGGACTACAGGTGTCAGGGGTTGTGAAAGCCTTTACTGTTGGGGTATGGGTTGAACACAATGTCCTCCAGCTCTGAGCAGCAAGAAGACCTAAGTAGCATCTTTCCATGTGACCTTGGGAAGGTCCTTTCCCCCTTTCTTGCCCTCAGTTTCTTTATTTCTGAAAAAGAAGAGGTTGAAGTGTCTGATCCCTAAGTCTCCATCTGTCTCTAATTCCTATGATCTTGGGACTTGTACAAGGTCCGGCCTCTTGAGCCCAGTCTCCCTCTCCAGTGAGAACTTGCGGCCTCTGGGGTGACTCATTCCTTCCTTCTCAAGGATGGGTCATCTGGGACCTGAGACAGCCCAACCCATCTATCTTCTGAATGCAAAGGCTGACTTCCCAGGGCAGGCCCAGGGTGTTGACCCCTGGCTTTAGAGATCAAGGGAAGGTCAGATAGCCACAAGGTAGAATAATGGGACTGGAGAACTCTGGGAGCTCTGAGTTTGGCCAGCCTGGGCATGTAGCCAGGCAGAAGTCTTCTCAGCATGGAGTTTGATATGGGGCTACATTCTCTTAGTGGCCCTGCTGATGAGAATTGTCCTGCCAATTTCTATGCCATAGTGAAAACGGGGGAAGTTTTTTGGGTGGGAAGAGAACTGCTGACTGCCTCTGTTCCCTCCTCTCAGCTGCCTTTGCTTCTCCTCCTGCCCATAGCTTTGATCTTGAGAATGGCCTGTCTTCGGGAAGGAGCCCACTGGATCCACAGACTAGCCCTGGCTCAGGCCTCATCATCCAAGGTAACTTCCCTCACAGTCAGAGGCGAGAGTCTTTCCTCTACCGATCAGACAGTGACTATGACCTCTCCCCGAAGGCCATGTCCCGGAACTCCTCTATCGCCAGTGACCTGTGAGTACCTCATTGGGATGGGAGTGGGGGATAGGCTGGAGGTGGGGCAGTGTCAGAGAGAGTCCCGGGAGAAAATACTTTGTTCCTGGATGTCTTTATTGGGTGAAGAGGTGGGGACCGAGAGAGGAGAAAGGTTCAAACGCTGTAACTAACATTGAGTAACAATTCACACCTGGGTTCTAGTCCCAGTTCTCCCAGGGACTCACTAGGTGACCAAGCCTTAGACAGTGAGTTTTTATTTTTACAAACGAGGAGACTGGACTTCATATTCTCCCACTTCCCTTCTCTGGCAGGCTGATTTTGTCATTTATGGGGCAGATCATAAAGCCAAAGTGGAGTGTGGGGGAGAGGGTGCAAGGGGGGAATATTCCCTGGAGAGGAGAGATCATGGTGGTATTGTGGGTAATCAGAAAGGGCTTCCTGGAGGCAAGGCAAACCTAGCTTTTTGTTTTTACCCATGGTCTAAATTCCATAAGCACCTATTGAATGAATAACTGGAATGAGATCTAAAAAGATGAGTATATTTGAAAAGGGGGATGGAAGAGTGGAGGGGGCTAACTAGGAAGGGGATTTGTAGCTGCATCAACACAGGTAAGGCCCTGCCAGTGTGTGTGCACAATGGTGTGAGTGTATGCGTGCATCTAGTCAGCAGCTTAGTGAGATGAGTGGATAGAGAATTGGAGTGGAGACAGATTGCGGAGAGGTTCAAATGTAGATGCCCACCTAGCCCTTAGTTCTGCCCATTTTCTTCCTCACTGTCTGCCTCACGCAGACTTTTTCTCTCTCCTGCAGACATGGAGAAGACATGATCGTGACCCCGTTTGCCCAGGTGGGTACAAGCCTCTTCCCTGGACCTGCTATAGGAAAAAGCTTGGGAGGTTATGGAATGGACCAGGGCAGGACTCAGAACTCCTGTTCTCTCTGGTCCTGCCCAGGGGCTGCTAAAGATCCTGGTCCTCTCTTCCTTGGCCAGCCCCAGATGTCTCTCCCCTAAATAGTCCTGTCCCAAGGTCTACTCCCCCCCCACCCTGGCTTAGCAGGAATGCTGGAGTGACTCCTTGGGCTGGGAGGTTCAGTGGGCGGTGCCTCCCCTCCCAGGTCTTAGCCAGTCTACGAACCGTCAGGAGCAACTTTGCCGTGCTGACTCGCCTACAGGACCGCGTGGCCAAGTGAGCGCGTGCGTGTATGGAGGGTTGGGGGGGGGGGGCACTTGGGGTCCAACCAGCCTGGCCTGACCTTAAGTTGGCCCCCTGTATTCCACAGGAGAGTGTCAAGCAGTAACCCACCTTCTGGATGCCGGGCTGCGCCACTCCCAGGTAAAGTCAACAATCTTAGCTGCTGCCTTCTTATTTCTGAAGACTTGAATTCTAAGTCAGAGTATCCTAAGCTGTCTCCACCAGTCATTTCCCTAGGCCAGTGGGAAAGTCCTCCCAGATCATTCCTTATCTTTTTCCCACACAAGCGCACAGGCACACAGGCATTCTCTCTCTCTCTCTCTCTCTCTC